>LR990939.1:15223496-16423496 GCA_905163415.1 Noctua fimbriata | reverse complement strand
GTTGTTTTTATCATACTTTTGTTTTCTTTGTATTTTACTCTTAAGCAAATTGTCTCTAGCCTCTTTTTGTGACAACTGCAACCGAAACTTTAACTCTAGCGGATAATTATCGTAGTTATATAATGGTTCTACTATATTGGAATTTAAGTTACTTGGAAGAGAGCATTTTTTCCCAAAAATTAGTTCATATGGTGTAAATTTGGTCTCACTATGTACCGAGGTGTTGTACGAAAAGCACCAAAATGGGAGCCATTGACTCCACATTTCTGGGTGACTGTCACATTGGATACGAAGATATGAACCAAGATGTTTGTGTGAGTTTTCTAAGGCACCTATAGATTGGTGGTGATAGGCTGTTGAGTTTATTTTATTAATGTGTAGAAGGGTACATACCTCCTTCATGGTAGAAGATATAAATTCTGTGCCCCTGTCCGTTGCAATCTCCAGTGGTATACCATAGCGCAAAATGAAGTTATTAACAAACGATCTAGCTACTTCTGTTGTACTTGTGACGTTTAGTTAGTGGTAGGTAGATGTAAAAAGGAAAGATTTGTTCTTTTTTAAAAAAGTACATCTACAAATATGTTAAGTATCAGCAGAGCAGGGGGTGAGTTAAAAAGAATATCGAGCGCGCGTCTGGTTCTTTCCCGCCTACAGAACACCACTATCCTGGGTAGTCAGGCAGCTCGGCAGCGGACAGGCGGGTAAATGTGCAGCGCGCTGGTAGGTGCAGGACGCGCAGCTAAGGGCCGAACACGCAGGTACAGGCACGTAGATAGGCACAGGCACGTAGGTTGGCACAGGCACGAAGATAGGCACAGGCACGTAGGTTGGCACAGGCACGTAGATAGGCCCAGGCACGTAGGTAGGCACACTTACGTAGGTGTTCACCCGGTATTAAAACCCGGTACTCGAACCCCGATCTGGGGTTGACACCGAATTTACAAGGTTAGCACAATATATTAATATTGGTGAGGAAATATTATACAGAATTATATTTATGTCCGATGAAGACGAATGATAGGAAGAAATTATCTCGGCTCGCGGCTCCGTGGTAATGCGCGTATGACGATTCTTCGCGGCCGTGGCAGTGTCGCGTCGTAGTCCCCACTCCAGTCCCCACTACTAGTTCACCAACCGGTTTCCGTCACACGACAACGGCGCGCGGCGCGCGGCTCGTATATTACCAATCTACCCTCAACCCAATATTATTGAAAAGAAATTCAGGTACAACGTTACATACTCTTATTAATCAGTGGATAGGCTTCGACGTATTTAGATAGTTCGCATTGTATCGTAAATATGTACGCATAATTATTGTTATCTCGATCTAATGGTCCAACAATATCTAAATATATTTTTTCGAATGCACTTTTGGCCGTAGACGTGATGACCATTGGTTCTTTTACGGGTATTGAATGTTTATGCCTTTGACATTTATCGCATCTCTTCACAAATTGATTGACGTCTTTTTCTATGCCTGGCCAAAAATAATATTTTTTGATATTGCTCAACATCCTCCTCATACCTGCGTGACCACTGGTAGGCAGGAGATGGAAGTCGTTCAAAATCACCTTCTGGTCATCTTTATTTTCTATTCTCACTACGTCTTTTAATATACATACTCGCGGGATAGTTGTACTACCGTTTTTTTTTATCTCATTTAATAACTTTTCTGTAAAAATATTATTTGTTTTAGTTTTTATGAAATATATTTCATTTATACCTATTTGTTGACACGACGTATCGAGTTCTCTCACAAATTCGGGTGGCGTAATTTGCGATGGAGTATTTTTGTATTTTATATAAAGCGTTTTCATATCAGGTAAATAGCAAAACGTTCTACATTCATAGCTAATATTTTTTAATTTTCGCATGGCGTCTAACTTTTTTTTCTCTATAAATATTAATTCCACGTGATCCTTAGTTTGATGTGTGCCTCCACAACTTTCGGTTGGTGAGGCCAGTCGTTGCTATTGGTCACGGAGTCTATCCTATTCTGCGCTTGCTTTTGTTTTTGCGCTCTTGTCATAACACTTATTAAGTTTTCACTCATCTCTTTTAAATCTTTAGATGTCATACTGATTCGAGACAAGGCATCTGCCGCTGCATTATCTATACCTTTTACATATTCAACTCTAAAATTATATTCTTCAAGTAAGAGGCTAAACTTCATTAACCGGCTTGAAGGGTCTTTCATATTAAATAAATAAATTAGAGGCCTGTGATCTGTTTGAATTTTGAATGGTTTGCCATATAGGTATGGTCGAAAATGCTTTATCGCCCAAACGATTGCTAGCAGTTCCTTTTCTATTGTAGGATAGTTTTTCTCTGCCTTGTTTAGACTCCTACTAGCGTAAGCTATCGGCTTAAGATCTTTGTTAGACCAAATGGCACCGATAGCATAATTTGATGCATCGGTTTGTATAACAAACTGATTTTGCTCAGTAAAGTCCGGGTATTGCAATACAGGTGGTGAAATAATACATTCTTTTAATACTTGAAATGCTTCCTGACATTTACTATCCCATATGTAGGGTACGTTTTTCTTACACAAATTATTTAACGGGTTTGCCGTCTTTGCAAAATTCGGAATAAATTGCAATGAACCTTTTGACTTCATCGAGACTTTTTGGCTGTGGATAGTTTTTCACTACATCTATTTTTGATGGATCTGGTAATATTCCATCACCAGAAACCACATGGCCTAAATACAATATTTGTTTCTTTAAGAAATCGCATTTTTCCGGATTTAATTTCAGATTTACGTTTCGCAAACGTTCAAAAACCTCTTGTAGGTTCTTATTGTGAGTATTTAAACAGTTTCCAAAAATTATTAGATCATCAATATATATAAAGCATTTTTCATATGTGAGACCCGCCATGGCCATATTCATCATGCGCGAGAATGATCCTGGGCTAGTTTTCAATCCCATTGGCATACGCACCATCTGGTACTGTCCTGAGCAAAACGCAGTATATTTCCTGCTTTCCTTCTCTAAAGTTACGTTATAAAATCCATTATATAAATCTAAATGAGTGAAATATATACTTCCTGATAACGCATCTAATATTTCTGTCATATTTGGAAGGGGATATTTATCATCCTCGATCAAATTATTTAGTTTACGGTAGTCTATGACTAATCTTAATTTCTTCTGACCGCTGTTGACTGTCTTTTTTGGCACTAATAGTACCGGACTTGACCAACTACTATTACACTTTTCAATAATGCGATCCTCTAATAATTTGTTTATCTGGGTTTTTATTTCGTTCTTTTGTGAATGTGGTAGCCGATAAGGTTTTGTAAATACCGGACTAACGTTTGTTTTTAAAGTAATGCTATGTCCGTAAATATTAGTTGTCAACAACTTGTCTCCCGGTAGATAAAAAATATCTGAATACTTGGCGCATAAATTCTCGATAGACACCTGTTCTTCTTTATTTAAATGCATTAAATTTAATTGGGAAAATAATTGCTTGACTCTTTCAGCGTTCCTGTTTGTCTTACTGAACGAACACATCGTGTATTCACATAATTTATGAACAGTTGGCTCAATGTTTGTCAAAGTTATTGTAGTTTCCGTAGTATTTAATATTCGTATCGGCACAAGACCATTGCGTGGAATAGCTATAGAACTTGCTAAAAAAATACCTGCACCCAGTTCTTTTGCACATATCACGCATTCTTCTGTCAAATCTGTTTGGATATAGTGTATTGATTCACTTCTAGATGGTATTTTCCAATTGTTTTTGTAATTCCGCACAAAAGGTAAGTTTAGTTTCGTATTCTGGTCTGTCCACAAAGTTAAATTATTATTTTTAAAATCTATGATCGCGCTGTATTTCTCTAAAAAATCCTGTCCGATGATACCGTGCGCTTTACTTGGCAATGTATCAAATACATAGAACTTGTGGTTAAAATTTTGGTCATGACTACGTAACTGTAAATATGTGTATCCGATTGCATGGACTTTACCGCCTATTCCGTTTATAATAATCTTCTCGTTATGGATAGTAAGTTTTTGCTCGAGCGCATGTTTATATTTTAAAGCAGAAATGGTAGCGCCCGTATCAAGTAACCAAGTATATGACACGTTATTTACTGGTAACTTAATCCAACAATTACTATTGGTCGCTAAAATAATATTATTATTCACGAATAATCTGATTTCCTCATTATCATTTTGCAATTGATTTTCATTTGGTTTTCCATCAGAATTTTCATTTGGTTGTTCACTGTCGGCTACACGCATACGTTCGTTGCGTACCCACTGATTTTCGCGTCTATTATAATTGTTATACCTACCTCTGGTTTGCCATGGTCTCCGACTAGATACACCTCGTGTGGACTGCTGCGTCTGCAAACTACCATTGGGAGTTTGACCTTGATAGTTTGGATTGCGATTTCCTTGGTTTGAGTAAATTCTGGTGTCGTAGGCAGCTCGTGGTACACGGTTGTGGTTTTGCCTTCCTCTGAAGTTATTAAAATTATTACAATACATACCCATAACGTCTCCTGATGTAGAGACCGTCTCAGTTTCTTCGTCCTTGGCAGCTTGTATTGCATCCTTTAGGGACGTGTAATTTCTAGCTGCAATAACAGTACTGAGCCTACGATTACGGAGCCCATCCGCGAATTTTTTTATAGAAAATTTTTCGTTAACCGGTTTTAATACATTGTAACAATCAGAGTTGCCATTGGATTGCGTAATCGTAAGTTCTGTAAACAATTCTGTTATTTCTTTCCCATAATCTTGAATACTTAAATCATTTTGTCTAATCTGTTGTAATTTATTTTGGATAGCTGGGGCTGATTTTTGTGGTAGAAGGTCTGTCCGCATATCTTTAATCAGGTCTCCAATGCTTGAGTAATTTTCTTTTAGTTTTAATTTTGCATTTTGAGACAATCTACTTTTGAGTACGAATGTAATCAATTTATTTTTACATTCATCATTTTTTAGTATGGAAGAATAATATTCAATGTTATCAATCAGTTGTTTGGTATGAGATTCCTCATCGGTCATGGGTGATAGCAAAGATAAGGCAGTTTTTAAATTAAACAACTCCATGGTTACACCACTGTTATCCTCGACCGAGTCCTTAAATTCTCCACTAGTATCTGAACCTTCCTCCTCTTTGCTTTCTCCCTTACATAGATGCACTATTCCACTATAAAGTAATTGAAATTCTAAGGATATGTTACTAACTAATTCTGCGTCGACAGAAGATAATTTTCCTTGTGTGATATCTTCAGTTAACTCATTTATAACTATTATAAATTTTTCATATAAATCTTTAGCTTCTTTTAACTTCTTAATGATAATCTTCCCTTGGCGCCTCTTAGGTCCAATTTTAATCAAATATTCTCTGACTGCTTTTAAACTGTGATACTAATCTTTTAAACTTCTACTCATAACTTACCATGGATGATATCCATCCACCTGGTTACTATTTTCCTCATGCTAGCTACTACTTCTTTTATATTGTAATTATGCACTTTTTTTTTAAACTATATTTTATCGTATAGTCCACTACAATGTTCGTAAAGTTCTTTTTTTTTCAGTTCCTTTAATAATTTCGCAAGCAACTCGAGTGTATTAACGTATGCCATCTCCGCAGTTTGTTTTTTTTTTTTACTTATTTGTTATTTCCTTGTATTTTCTGTATTGCGTAGGTACTTATTTGTTTTCCGCACTTTTCCCACACTATCACTTATTTTCACTGCACTGTATTTATTTCATTATACGCATGTTTTATTTATCATTTTTATGTGGCACTCTATATTCACTTTGCTTTAAACAATTCCGGCTGTTTTCATCTCATCTGCGGTGCGGCGGCGAAAATTGGAGAGTCGTAGATTGTTTCGATTTATCTCCTGCTGCATCCAGCGCTTATGGCAGTTCTCATACGCTCGGTATATGAAGATCAGTAGCCCAATACCAATCACCAGGGCAATAATTGTAAGGATAATATTTGCTGTACTCAGATGGAAACGAATTTCTTCGACGGTGGCTTGGTTCGAGCCTCCAGCTGCGTTCTGTGCCAAGATTACTTCTTCACGAGACTGTGTTGAACCCATTTTTATTGATTTTCCGTTTGTTTTGTACCAGTACGTGTGTCATAAATCACCAATAAAATTATTTTATTCATATTGGGTGCACTTTGTACTGAATCCACTGATTTGTTTCACATTCCTTGTCCATATACGCTGGCCGGGTGGTGTCAAATACGTGACGCTCGGGTAGCAGATTCTTTGCGCAGGGTCGCCATATACGGTAGGCAGAGTCAGGTAATGAAACTAATGACTGCTGAGAATATACTGACTTTATTACAATAATAATATGGTATATAAGGTGTCTATAATAACAAAGATTATAAATATGTAGAGGGGACCTTACACACATGTACTGTTTCATAGCAAACTGTCCTTTCATATACACATTATAACTTTAAAGACTTGGGTTGAGTAAAGAATTTTTTAGACGCTTAGGTTTTATTTTACGTAACTGTCTATTATAAGGCCTATAGTAGGACACCGTGGACTGTGCATAAAATAAAGAGTAGTTACCATGAAATAAATCAGTAGAGGTATGGAACAGATATTATTTTAGGATAAATCTAAAAATTCTCTCGTGAGTAGTTTGGTCACGGTTAATCAATTTTCACGGTTCTGCGCTTTTATATGTAGCGAATCGTACTCCATTAATTCGAATTAAAACACGCCATCATTCAGAGCATTATTCTCATCTTACGTGTTCGATATTATTTTCTGAGTTCCGTTAAAGCATTACGTCGTCGCCGTCGTAAGATTTAAAAAAGCCATGCTGGCAATTGACTTTTTTCCTTTCATAGGACTTTAAATTGGTGATAATAATGTTACACTTTGGGGGACGGGCAGTAACATGGACGTGACGAAAGATTATGAGCGGTGTAAATTATAATTTTGTTGCAAGTCACCTTCACTTCATTCAAATAGATTTTCAACTTTATCGCTAAAACATTAAGTTCACGGTTGATTGGGAAAATTTGACAGTTTCGGGTAGCTTGATGCAGCTGGCGTCTGTACACTAGCGCACGAATTAGTCCGCGTCAAAAGAAACATCCAATATTATGACACTCGTTAAGCGGAAATCTTTTTTTTTTTCTTTTTCTAAATGGCATCTCGCAGGTCAGCCTAAGAGGCTGTCGCTGCTCAACCGGTCTATCCTGTGGGTGCCTTGAGTGTAAGGCCTCCAGCCAGGGCAAAAAACTTAAAAACTAAGCGACTACTCGCTAAGGGCACCCCCTGTGGGGTACGAGCCTCGGCTTAGGGCGTCGCTGGGGGAGGGCAGCAAGGGACAGGCTGGATCTGATTTGAATTATTTAGGGGCTGATTTAATACTACTGGCTCAGCATCGCGGGCTGGCTCGAGCAAGGGTCGGGGAGGGGTTAAGCGGAAATGCGGTCGGAGAGACTTTTGAAAATTAGGTATTTGAAGATACTATCGCTGTCGCACTGCGAGCGCGATTTTGACATTGGTGGCGATAAGGGCAACTGCAGATCCGACTGAATAGCCTAAGTAAAAAGTCATAATTCGAGATTTGGCTCTCGACTGTTTCCTCCTCTAATAATCGACCAATTTAAAAGATATTTCATAAACTGAATAACAAGGGTATATCCTGTGTCCCTGTTTTTCTTTTTTCATTAATAGTTGTGAAATTTGTACACTAGGCCTCTGTTGACAGCGGTCTAGATAGGCAACTGAGCATTTTGTAAAGGTTCTAGTGCTTGTAAAGATTATGTATCATCAAAAAGGAAAACATAGGGACATAGAAGAAGTTGATATTTATTTTACTGTAAAAAATCATTGCTTTAAAGTCATTAACCAGAAAGAAAACAGGCGAGAGGGTTTGTATGGAGAAAAGACCACCCGCATTTCCTCTTAATAGTGCAGCCATCCATCAATGACAGATTTTTTTTTAATAATTTGAGGAGTTTCGGAGATTACTTCCACATCCGAACTTCGAACTTTACCTCTATTATAATATTAAGTATAGAATGGTCTGGTGTCCCATTATACCTGGTCTCATTTAAATACAAGAGATGTGTTAGACGACAGTTTATTTAATTTAATCCACATTTACTTATCATTAACAATGAAATTAACAACAACAAAATGCCAACATTCACATCATTTGTTTATAAATACACTAAAATGTAAGTTGATATTATTGTCCACTAATAAAACACTGGTAAATTGCGAAACATAACAATTTTTCTAATGGCACAGGTAAATTAGTTTATAAAAACTTTATGCCAAGCGAATTCATTAATAATTATTATTATTCAATATAGATTTGGCACTGTATTTTTAGGAATTTTGTGTAAAACGCTTATATCAGTCATGAGTTCACAACAACAATATAAGTGAATTATTTCACATAATAAATTTTAATTTTGTGTTATATTTTATGATTATACATAATTTAAACATACATTTTTTTAATTATCCTGAAATATTTGAGATTGTACATTTTTGTTAGTTGAAAATATCCTTTTAGGATTTAGAGAGCATTATTAGTAAGATATTACAATACACATGGTCATGTGGGCAAGTATAGCACAAATCAGTTAATGAGACAGTTTTATTGGAATGTTTTCCTTTTGTGACATTATGATGACTCCATACTACTAATTTCTTCCAAACATGAATGAGAATACAAGCCTGCCAGAGACACTTAATCAGTAAAAGATTTTGACATCTTGAATTTTGAAGATTCATTACAAAACTATAAATAATTATTTTTAGCCTTCAGCTGATCAACTTCAAATACTAGTTTTCTATTTGTTTCAACTAAAGCATTTTGAATACGTGCCATATCCTGTATTTGATCAGTCATGCCTGCCAATTGCTTCTCTAAATACAACTTCTGCTTTGTAAGAGCCATCATAATATGGAGGAAATAGTTTCTGTTGTCATCAGACACATCTGTAATAGCCAACTTGACAAAATCTTTTAGTTCTTCAATAGCCTTTGATTCTACGGCCACAGCTAGGGCTGAGATGGATGGCTTCTGAAGTGGCATATTGACATTAGACTCTTGAACATCACCTAGAGCGCCATTTGTCACCACAGGTGAAGCAAAACCTAAGTTTTCAGCTGTGCAGCTATTTATAGGCGTAGATACTTTGCTTATATTTTTTTCGGCATCCAATTGACGGTACCTCACATCATGTCTGTCACTCTTCCTTTCAAATTCAGTGGACTTGTTACCTTCTTCTTCACATTCATTTGATTTGTCAAGACCCATCATAACAAGGAATGAGTCTGCTTTAGCATCACCTCCTTGAGGGGAAGCATCCAAATAATTTCTTGGTGGTGAATCCGAAATAAAGAACATGTCTGATGTTCTAGAATGTATCGGAGAAGACATTTTGGTTGGTGAATGTATGCTATCTGTATCTTCACGAAGACTAATATCACCCAATATAATCTTCCTTCTGGTTGGTTGAAATGCAACCTTATGGACTTCTTCTTCATGTCCTTTTAATATTCTACATGGAGTTGTAAGATCTCTGAGATCGTACATTAGCACCACACCATTTTTAGTTCCCAAGGCAACTTGGTTTTCAGTATTAATTGCTAGGGAGGTCAAAGTGTATGAGGTTTTTATTGTTGAAACAACATTCTGTAATCTAATATCATACACATTCATGATTTTATCATAACCAGTTGAAAGCAACACATCTCTATTAATAAGGGAGTAAGCAATGTCACTGATAGGTGATGCATGGACATTTTCAAAGAAGGCTTTGTCTTTGTTTGTGGTGATATCACGAATTACAATATGGCCTTCATCAGTGGCTAGACCAAGCAGAGATCGACTCTCATGATGGAACTTCATTGCAGAGATACTTTTTGAGGAGAACAGTTTTACTGTTAGCACAGGAATGTTTGATACAAGACCGTAGATAACCGTATCTCCATTTTGCATAGATGCCGCAAGACTTGTATTCTTGGCGTTATAACTAACATAGTTCACACATGACTGTTGGGGGGGGTTTGGGAATGTTTTATTAATACTTTTGTTTTTAGTGTCCCATATCATGACATTGCCGCTTCTAGTGCCAATGGCAATGTTACGGTGGCCATCACGATGGAAGCAAGCTGACCAGGTGTCTTTCAACGGAATATGCTGCAGAGTTCTGATGACATGGTCAGCTGGAGTTAGTATTTCCACTACTCCTTTAGAATTGACCTGAAAGACAACCACAAATTGCATTACTGAGTATTATTATTCCACACAATAAAAGTTAATTTCACAATTTCTGTTAGGTCCAAACAGGATCAAATTCATTAAATCTCTCCCTTTACAATGATGCAAGTTTACTTACAAAACAGAAAGAATGCTAAGAAAACAGTATAAATATAGTTCATTGAACACTGCTTGCACAATCATAATTTATTAGTATGCTCTCGGACAATGCAATACTTGGCACACCCAGAGATTATCATTGACCTAACTAAAGAAACATACACATAATAATGTGTTTGAGTTACCTAACACTTCTCTCTTTGGGCAAGAATTTTTAATTGAAGTATGTACCTCAATTTACTGTGTGGTATTTATAAACATACCTGCAATAGATATTTGCTATCATCACTCCATGATATATCCCTCAATAGACCTTCGTAACACCAGTAACTTTTTTTCAAATCCCAACTGTTGGTGTCATACAGAAGTAACCGGGAACTTATTGAAGAGAGATACATTCCTACGCTTATAGTGAAGGGCCCGGTTACCGACAAGTATTTTCTTCACTATAAAGCTGCATGTATTTATTGAATTATCATCGTAAACAAAGTCGCGGAAAACAAATTAAAAACGTAAAATTTGATTTTGACAACTATAATGACAATCACAGAGCATCATCTAGAATACTGGTATAGAGTGGCATCTCAAGAACTTTTTATGCCAACCTGTCGCGAGTAGCGCCATCTTGGGCCGTAACTAATCATACTAATAAACTTAAATCTATCGTCCTTCATTTTCATTTCGTTGTTTTTGCGTACTTTGTCGAATTGGAGAACAAACCTTAGTACCTTTTTAACACTATTCTCAAAACAGGCATCTTCCCTAGTCATTTCTGTCATTCGGAAATAATTCTGAAACACAAAAAAGGTGATAAATCCGATATTGAGAATTACCGCCCTCTGTTTTTTTTTTTAGGGTGGGAAATCATCAAATGACCCCCCCCGCTCTGGGCAGAGCGGAAGGGAGTGTCAGACTTGTACTGACTAAAACCCATCCATGTTCCTTCTTTGCCCTTTGTGTTCCAGGACCGCGGTATCTCTTTCGAACAGTGCCGCAGCCCTGGCAGGCATCGGCCCGTGCGGACCCCTACGTGCTTGCTGACATCTCTTTGAGGCGCGCGTGGAACACGAACGCACCGTCGACACGGCCTGTCGTCATAAGACGGCCGGACGGCGAGCTAGCCCATAACTCGCCGTCTACAGGCCCGCGCCTACGGAGGCCGGGGGCTACCACGTGACCCCCGACGCCCAGGGCGTCTCCCGCGGCGGCTGGGACGTGAGGCTCTTTCCCTCTCACGTTCCGCCACCTCCTCCACTAGCATGACTGCTTCGCAGAAGGAGGTGACGGCTTCCATTCCCTCTCGCTCCGGACCATGGCTTGAACCAGGGCCGGGCGCGAGAGGTCGCCGCCGCCAATCGCCTCTACGAGGACACGGCGCTGCTCCGCCCAAGCGGGGCAGGCCTCCACAGTGTGCTGCACCGTGTCCTCCGGACGATCCTCACAATGGAAACACCCGGGCGTTTCCTCCCGCCCGATTCGGTGCAGGAACCTCCCGAAACAACCGTGTCCGGTGAGGACCTGCGTCAGGCGGAAGGTGAGGGCGCCGTGGCGCCTCTCTAGCCACTCCTCAAAGAGGGGACTTATCGCCACTATGGTGGCGTGCCCTGCACGGGGTTGCGACAGTCGCTCTCTCCATGTCACCTTGAGATCGCGCCGGAGGTCTGTCCGCTGAGCGGCGATTTGCCGAGGCAGCGGAGTTTCCCCCCGGGGTAGTGCCTCCGCGCGCCATTCGTGAAGGCGCGCGATGACTACCGCCTCCAGATCCCATGGCGGCAATCCGGCAAGGAGGCTCGCCGCCTCACCGGAGATCGTGCGGTACCCCCGGTATAGCCTTAGGGCTATCCCCTTTTGGGGCGCGTTCAGGTAGCGGGCGGCTTGCCGCCTCAGAGAACGCGCCCACACCAGGGCCCCGTAAAGGGCCATGGACCGCACGACCCCCGCGTAGAGCCTCCGGCAGGAGGCGTTTGGACCCCCCAGGTTGGGCAGGAGCCGCTTGAAGGCAGCCCCGTTCCGTTCCAGTTTGGGGCCAAACGTCGGAAATGCTCCACGAAGTTCCACCGGCTGTCGAGGATGAGTCCCAGGTAAGTACCTGGGACTCGTCGGCGTCGGGTTGACGCTGAAGTAGCGTCAACCCGACGCCGATGGAAACCCTCCTGCCGTCAGTAGGGATCCCGACGGTGGTGCATTCCGAGGCCCATGAAAACACATGGCCTCGGACTTGTGCAATGCCACCTCGAGACCCAATTGCCGGATCCTCTGAGAATTACCGCCCTATCAGCTTAGTCTCGCATCTTTACAAAGTTTTCATCAAAACCCACGAAAACCGCATATCAGGAACATTAGACCTCCATCAACCTCCGGAACAGGCTGGATTACGCCGTGGTCTTTCAACTGCTGACAACCTACACTTTTCTATTCTTTAAACCAGATTATTGAAAAACACCAGGTATTCAATCTAACGATATTCCTTCACAGCTACGCTGGAAGAGGTTTTTCAAGAGATATACCCACACTGGCAGGATAAGGGTGTTGTCGTCAGCGGAAAGAGGTTAACTAATCTTCGTTTCGCCGACGACATTGTCTTGCCTGTCCTAATGATCGATCAGCTGAGCTACGCCGGTTTCCAAGTCGGGCTTTCAATGAATATGACCAAAACAAAACTGATGACGAACAGCACAGAGCGTAACATAGACATTGGGGGTGTGGTTATTGAATATGTTCATGAATACAATACTTCGGCCAGATAGTCTCTTTCCAGGCAAAACAAGATAAAGTAGTTGCTCGACGCACTGAGAATGCCTAGAAGAGCTACTGGTCGATTAAACATTTGATGAAGGGATCTCTCCCTCTCGCACTTCGCTTCGCACACCGAAAGCTCATGGAAATGTACATTCTCCCCATTCTCAACTATGAAGCGCAAACGTTGTCGCTTACAAAACGTCAGAACTCCGCAGTTGGGATCTGCCAACGAGCTATAATGGAGCGAAGTATACTGGGTGTCAAACTTACGGACCGCAACAGAAACTCAATACTTCGCTCCAAAACCCAAATAGCTGATACTGACCTTACAGCTGCTAGGTTGAAGTGGAACTGGGCTGGTCACGTCTGCCGCATGTCGACTGAGCAATGGGCAAAAGTTACCACTCAGTGGTTATCAAATAGCAGGAAACGACAACACGGTAGCGAGATGTGCTGGACTATGACTTCGATCCAGGGCTAATTCTTTTTCAACAACTATTAAGTCTAGATAGCTTTATAGAGACATCTAGTATGGAAAACCATTAAAAACTAAGGGCAGATGCAGATGAAATATTTTATTTTATTTAAAATAACTTCTGGCCCGAGGAGGCGCGGGAAAAGAGTACATGGAAGGAATTGGGGGAGGCCTTTGCCCAGCAGTGGGACAGTACAGGCTAAATAAAAAAATAAAAATAATTCAGCACTAAGAAGTACAGTAAACCTAAATCTAAAGTGCAGTTTTCGATGCAAGTTTTTCCAGAAATCCAAATATAAAAAATATTGACCAATGAGTAAAGGAGGAGACCAATGAGTTAAATACCAAAAGGAAGAGATGCTCCCGCTCACCTTTTTCGAAGTGACCAAAACATGTATTCCAGTTGAAATTTCGGGAACTCATTTAGTACTTTAAGCATTTTTTCAGAACTGAATTGCTGATTAAATTTTAGGTATAAAAAAAAACTAGTGGCCTTTAAACGTTATTTTAATACTTGTAACTATTTTGTCAATTTAGTGTCTGACATTCAAAATTCTGTTTCTTAAAAACATTTTAATGCTCCGAAATGTAATAATGTTGCCATGGAACCGGCCCTAGTGATCTGATTAACTGACTGACGTGTACTTGTTTTTGTTGCGGTGGCCGGATTATATCGCAATTATTTTAACGAATTTCCTGCATATTTGTAAGTATTTGGTGTATGTTTGCATTCTCCATAAATTTCTTGACATCTTATACCCAAAATAATCGAAATGTGTAACAGAACTTTGTAATAAAACAACCTGTACATTGCGCTTGGGTGGAGATGAATAAATAATTGATACCCATACTATGTTAGAAAATCAAACTTAATGAATAGTTCATGTGCACCTCTGTACAAAATGTGGAAGGATCCCAGAATAATCTTCACTATATTATTTAATAAATTAACTTTAATTTTTTTAATTTGCAAAAAGTGCCAAATTATATTTATGTACATAAGTCCATCGTCGTCCATCTGAAGTAATCGGCTTCCAGTCTAACCGGTTGCGGCTGGATAGTAGTATTTTACATGGAGCCACTGCCTATCTGACCTCCACAACCCGGTTAGTACTGGGTAATCCAATATCACTTGGTAAGGCTGGTTGTCAGACTTTCGGGCCACTGACTACCTGTAACGATCTTCAAATGTCCGCCGGGACCAACGGCTTGACGTCCTTTCCGAGGTAAGGAGGTAACACGGTATGTAATGGGTGGTGGTCACCCATCCACGGACCAACCTCGGCAAGCGCGGCTTAACCTGGCGATCGACACGAGCGGCTTTTATTATTTAGCCACAAGCTCCTCTACATCACATATATCACATACTTCTGAAGTAAACAAGCTTACTAAATAGGTAGAAGCTATAGTTATAGAGAAAAAACATCAAATACTACCAAAATCAGTGACCAAACATATAGAAAAGAAATCCACCAATAAGAATGATTAAAGATTTAAAAGAGTAACTTTTTTTCATAATTGCTTATTTACATTAAATCAGTATCCTTGTTTTCCAGCTATATCCAGTCATCATGATCACGGACATCCAATTGGCAGTGTTCTCCAACATCCTGGGAGTCTCTATATTCCTTCTAGTAATTCTTTATCATTACATCAATGCCAACAGCACGAAATAAAGAAGGTATATTTCAAAAATCAAAAATGAAAATAATCTTTGAAAAACTTGTTTCAAATGACTTTTATTTCAGACTGAGCCCAGTGGTACTAAAATATACTTAATCAGATCAGATCTCTACTGTGTATGCAGCGTGTCTCCACAGACAATGGCCCACCTTCAATCTTGTGCTACTTCCCCTGACATCTGCTCACTGTACGATCTTATGACTGCATCAGCAAGCAGAGTTCCCATAGCTAAATTTTGGGGCAAATATATTTAATGAAAATTTGCCATCAACATCAAGAAGAAGTGGGGTAACAACATTTGCAAACGCAGAAATAGATTTTACATTTTGATGTCAATTTTGCTGATTGAAATAATCATGATCATTGTCCTGACTGACTGATTATTATTCTGTGTTGGCACAGCATATATTCTTCCATATTTCTCTATGCGTCATCTCATGAGTGGTATTCACACTGAAATAATAATCATGTTTTTTTTATTTCAGGTAGAGCTGTCAGCTGCAACAATGTAATAATTATATTCCATCTAATGTTAAGATGTAAATAAATTAAGTGTTCTTACTGATTTTGATTTTGTCTTCACATAAAAATATCCATCTATTGACATCATAAAAAAACTTTTTCTGTCTTGCTACGAAGAACGAACTTCATTTTGTTTATTATGGTTTTCACATATGAAATTGTAGATATAATACTGCATTGTAATGGTTTTTTTAGGGTTCCGTAGCCGAATGGCAAAAAACGAAACCATTACAGATTCGTCATGTGTCTGCCCTGTCCGTGTATGTCACAGCCACTTCATTCCGAAATTATTAGGACTACACAATTGAAACTTGGTAGGTAGATGTATTCTGTGAACCGCTTTACGCCATACATAGAACAGAAACAAATGAATGAAAAAAAAAATGATCAAACCTATGTGTGTGGGGTGTCTATAGATAGGTCTTTAAAAATGACTGAGGTTCCTAAAACCATTTTTTTCTAGGTAAATTAAGAAAAAATGAAAGTTTGTAGGATGTAAAAAAAACTTTCAACGAAAATTGGTTTGAATAAGATTTGATGTTTAGTTTTTGAGATATGGGACTTTTTCATCAAACTGCAGCAGTAGCTCTCTGTTTTTCATTAACATACACATACTATGAAAAACAAATTTAGTTTTGCTGTTGAATGTAATACTACAATACAACATGAATGAGCCTTCAAAATATTTTTATTGTATTGTTTGATGCTACGGAACCCTGTGTGCGTGTGAGTATGACTCGCACTTGGGCGATTTTTTTGTATTGCGATGTGATTGTGGCCACAAGCCACAACTGTGTCACATCAGCACTGTTATCAATAACTTGCGAAAATTGAAATATCTTCAGTAATTTCTAGTTGTAACCACCATGACATTCGACAGAACCAGACGAAGCTACGGGTGCTATTAGGAAGAATTAAATTATAAGCTTCTTGGAAAGAAACTGGGTTGCTTTTTCTGGCCTTCCTATATTAAATGAACTTAAGACCCATAGAAAATAGTACTACATAGTAGGTGGCAAGACTGGAACCTCGTGTCCCACAGCTACAATCAAAAGGAGACTTATTAGATTTTCTATGGGCTGTTTTGTTACTATTTATAGATTGGTCTTTGTTAGGTTAAGCCACGATTGCCAAGGTCGATCTGTGGATGGGTGGCCATCATTACATACCGAGTTTACCCAAAGCCGGTGGTCCCGGGTGTCATTTGTAGATCTTTGACAGTCGTTACAGGTAGTAGTGGCAAAAGTCGGACAAGGGGTACCGTATTACCCAGTAGATACCAACTGGGTTATGGAGGTCAGATAGGCAATCGCTCCATCTAAAATACTGATATTCAGTTGGGAAAAGGCTAGGCAGATGATGGTCTTTTTATGTAATCTAGTAAACAATAGGTGGTGGTCAGACTCGTCCACGTTGACCGGCCGGCTTGGAGAAGGATCAGATATGATCTTTAAGATTAGATCAGATAATATGACCTGTAATTTTGATATTTAATTTTCCTTTATTTATATTCTTAACATACAATTTACATTTTTAAATATTTCTATATAAAGTGACATAAAAAAAACATTTAAAAATATAAAAAATAGTAGCCCACCGGCATCGGGAACAGGGTCCGAGCTACCGGTGGTCAGGGCTCTTGAGAGAGGAACCTCCTAACGATACGCGCCGTGTCCAGAAGTACTGCTTTCTGAATCAAGCCCTTGATCCAGCTGCCAAGCGAGAGCCTCCTTAGTTGTTGGTCGAGGCTCTTGGCTATTAAGCCATTGGCCGACACAACTATCGGCACAATGACTGCTGTACTCACGTCCCACATGTCGACAACCTCGCGAGCCAGATCTAGATATTTGAATTGTTTATCTTTCTCTGCTTTCACGAGGTTCTCGTCATGCGGAACCGTTATATCAACAATCATTGTGCGACGCTCCAATCGATCTATCACCACAATGTCAGGTTTATTGGCAACAATAGTCCTGTCAGTGGCGATAGATCGATCCCAATACAACGTGATATTACCATCATCGAGAACTGGGTCGGGCACATACTTATAGTATGGCACTTCTGATTCCACAAGGTTGTATTTCAAAGCAAGTTGCTGGTGGATAATCCTGGCAACGAGGTTGTGTCTATGCAAGTACTCTCCGTTAGCCAGACGAGAACACCCAGAAATAATGTGTCGGATCGATTCTCCAGGACGGTGGCATGCCCGACATATGTCAACCGTGCCATCCTTCACAATGTATTTCCGGTAGTTATTCGTCATCATAACTATTGCCCATTATTGCACAGACAAAACCTTCGGTTTCCCCGAATAGGTCACCGAAGCGCAGCCAAGATACGGACGCTAAGAAGTCTACATCGGGTCCGTGTAGTGCCCGGTAAAAGCGTCCGTGAAGCTCCTTGCCCTGCCATACCTCCTTGCGATCATTAGTGTCTAATACTCTAGGTTTGCGCCAGTTCTCGTTAGCCAGGGAGAGCGGGGTGAGGCCCTTGTCCACTGAGACCACATCTCGGTGCATCTCCACGTCGGCTTCTAGGAAGTATTCCCTGAGACTGCATACCTCACGGTTGTGCAGGGTTTTAGCATTTAAGAAGCCACGACCCCCACAATTCCGCGGTATATACAGTCTCATCACCGACGACCGTGGGTGATGCATTCGATTTGCGGTCAGCAGTGTACGAACCCTCCTATCCAGGGCATCAAGTTCAGTCTGAGTCCATTTGAGTATGCCGAAAGAATACATCAACACCGGCATGACCCAACCGTTGAAGGCACGCACCTTGTTTCCGCCTGATAAAAGACTACTTAGTACCTTATTCAGGCGGCCAAAGAAGCGCTCCCTCAACGATTGTTTCATGTCAGCAGTATTGATACCTAATGCTTCCGACATACCCAAATACTTGTAGGTTTCTGTTGAGGAGAGGGATCTAAGGTGTATGGAATCCGAGAGTTGAGTTCCCACGGATTCCATAATCTCCTCTCGCTTCACATGCATGACTGCACATTTGTCCACACCAAATTCCATCCTGATGGAGCTACTGAAAGTTTCCGTTACCTTCAGTAGCTTCATCAGTTGCAAATTGTTAGGGGCAAAGAGTTTCAGATCATCCATGTAAAGAAGGTGAGATATGACCTGACCATCTCTCCTCAACCGATAGCCTAGACCTGAACCCTCCAGCAGTGTGCTGAGAGGATTCAAGGCTAGACAAAACCACAATGGACTCAGACTATCACCCTGGAATATACCGCGCTCGATCCTTATAGGTTCGCTGTTTCCCTGGATCTGTCGACATCATGGATAGCGAAGGACCGTTCTCCAGTGCCCCATACATGACATCAGGAAGGTACGTAGAGTTGCATCAACTTTATACAACTCCAGTACCCTCATGAGCCATGTATGAGGCACAGAATCATAGGCCTTCTTATAATCTATCCAACATGTAGACATATCCCTTCGGGAGCGGCGAACCTGTTGGCTAACGGCCATATCTATGAGGAGTAGCTCCTTAGTACCGCGGGACCCGTTCCTACATCCATTCTGAGAGGCAGACATGATAGAATTACTATCAATATGATGGTTGATTTTAGCTCTCAAAATGGATGTAAGAACTTTATAGACCGTTGGTAAACAAGTGATTGGTCTATAATTTTGGGCTCCGCAGTACTACCTGATTTATGGAGCAGGTGGGTAATTCCTGTCGTCAAGAACTGGGGCAGCGACCCTGACTCTAAGGCCAATTGAAACTGGGACGCCAAGCGAACATGCGATTTCTGGAACCATTTGATCCAGAAATTGTGCAGTCCATCCGGCCCTGGAGATTTCCAGTTAGGCAACGGACGGACTGCACAAGCTACGTCTTGGGGGCTGATGATGATTGCCCCCATTTCAGGTATTGGATCACACGCTCGTTCAACCTCCCGGGTCCAATCACCCTCAGTGTGACTGACAGGCACCGACCGGATGTTGCGCCAGAACGAACACATGGCGTCATCATCCGGTAGACGCGTGTCAGTCACACCTTGGTCCGGTCGCTCCCAAGCCCTATATACCCACCTTTCATCGCTTTGGAATGTGCGATTCTGAGTGTATCGTTCCACTCGCCTCTTGTACCGACGAATACGGCTTGCCCATGCACAGATCTCTTCTGCTTCAGGAAGTCGATACGCTCTGTGACACGGGCCAAGTAGTCTCGAAAACTAACATCAGTTCAACGCCCGCCTCACAAAGCGCATCACTCTAGGTCGAGTATTGCCCTCCCTGAAGCAGATTAACTTGCCGATGAGTGCTCTAGCCCCACCGATACGTCGCTCAATCCTGCACTGCCAAGCTGGAACAGCTAATTTTGGTCGTGTAGCTCTGTCGTTGTTGGGAAATTTGACGTGAGCTACACGACATGCCGCTACAGCTCCACAGTACAATATTGAGTGGGTATCGGCGAGGTCTTCGCTGGTGTCAAAGCAGTTTGACAGCAGCGAATCTAGAGCACACACCAGCGCCTTGTTTTTCTTGTGCATAGGCAAACGAGGTAGACGTGGCCTAAGCTCAGGCGGTGTGGAACGATACTCCCGGAATGCACTCTCCAAAGCGCTCCTCAATTGTGCGTTGCACTGGGTACTCACGGATATAACTTCATCATCATCCCCTTCACCACCGCGGTCGGACCGCGAAGCAATGGTAACATTTTGCAACTGTACCGTGGTCATTGGTGAAGCAGGCGTAACTAGGTTACTCCGTGATTCGGAGCGTAGTCGATCAAGTACGGTGTCATCCAACATATGGTTACGCTGGATGACACGCACCTGATCCGACAGTCGTTGCGCCGTCACGCTGACACCTGGCTCAAGTACCTGAAACAGAGAGAGCATCCGACCACGGTACGCAGTCAAGTTGCTTCCCCCCTCAGTAGCCCCATAATATGCGCGCATGACTTGTTCATTAATGGACTGAGTCCATCGCATGCGCGACACATTTCCACCGGCAGCGGGGACCCTGTTCGGGGCCAGTTGGCCCTGAGGTCCCAAGCTCGCTGGTGGCCGTCCTCTTCCTCGTCGTCGTGGTGGTGGTGGTGGAGTCGACGGCGGGGAGAAAAACTCGTCGCTCGAGCTCGACGCAACTGCAGGTCCGAGGCGGAGCTGAGCAACGAGCCCGGAGATGGTGTATGTGCCTCTTGTAACTGTTTGGCTCGGCTTTTTGTAATCATTGGTGACATTTTATTTCAATTATTTTTCACATTTTTTTTACCAGATGTATTTTCCATTTTCATTTTTGTTTATCAATTTCAGTTTTATGTTATGTTTTTCTTCTTTATTATTTATGCTTGTAAATTGGTTTTTGTGAGGTAATTTGGTAAAAAATAATATAAATAAAAAATAATATTTAATTTTATTATTAAATTAACTAAACTAAGGTTAAAAACACCAACATCAGAACACGAACATGATTACTCAAGTGGCATTGGGCAGGACACAGGATGAACAATGACAAATGAACAAAGCGTTAAACCGAATGGATACCAAGAGATAGGAAAAAGGAGGGACCAAATAAAAGGTGGTGAGACATCTTCAACGAAAGATGTGGACCCTATGGATGGGAGAGGCGTGGGAAAGAGACGTGTGGAAAGGTTTAGGAGAGGCCTACGCCGCTGAGGAAGTTAACTTTATCTATACACACCATAAGTACCTATAATATTATAAACTTGATTATTTTTATGTTATCCTGTAAGTGTACATACATTATGGATAAAGCAATAAACGATTTGAGATATAAATTCGAGTAGTAAGAAATAAAAGCTATTTTTATTATATTTGTTTACTAGCGACCCGCCCCGGCTTCGCACGGGTAGCAGTTCTCTATAGCCGATGACTTCTGGAGGATGGATGGGTTATAAAGTTTAAGCTGATAATATCTATTTATTAGGTACGGTGGGGCGGACAGCACATCAGGCTTTATTTTGTTTCATGTATTATAAGATTACGCTAAAGGTTTACACGCTCCTACTATAATAGTGTAGAGTCGAGTAATTTGTGTTTGAACACACTTATCTCAGGAACTACCGATTATGGGCAATGGTGAGACAGAAAAAGAGTTCATAAAACTTGTATAATAAGATATTTCTTGAAATACTACATTAATGAATTCTTCAGGACAACGCGCAAATATGAACCTACCTATTCAACATATATCTATTAAGTTTTGATATTAAACGCGCCAGAATCATTCAATTGGTTGTGTGAAAAATATTGAACAGTTAGGGCAATCCACGTTCTATGTCTAGCCATGTGTCTGGAGTCATTTGAGTTGAAAAGGCAAGTCCGTGGGTAATAGGTAGTCGGGATTTAATTTAGTAAATAAGTGATAGTGCATTGTGATGCAATAAAAACGCGATCGACTTGCTCATTTTTTTGCGACGAAAGGTCTGTCCTGGACCAAAGATGTGACTTCGTCGATGTGTTTGAATATCCAATGTATTTGGAATCGAAACAAAGTTATTTTTAAGATTCACTTTACCTTGTCTTGCTTAAACTCCCCTTTTCTTTTGTTTAGCCAGTATTCGTCGCAGGTCTCTCCACTTCGTTCTGACTCGCCCAATGCCATTTCAGCCTAGCAGCTTTTTACCGACGTCCATTATTCCCGTTGCAGAAGACAGTGTGGTGGTTTGAACGCTGTTTTGTCTTTTTACCCCAAAATGCTGCTTCCCTTTGCTACTTGCCCTTCGGCAAACTCCAAGGCGGAACTTTACAACTCAGTGAGCGACCAGGTCTGGTTGGGACTCGTGGCCGCGCAGGTCGATCTTCGAAATTAAGCAACGATTTCCGAGGTACAGTCCGCGGATAGGTGGCCATACATTTCATATCGAGGACCCTCCGTCTCTCGGAAATTACGTTACGCTGTTGGCCTCAGCTGTCGATTGAAGATCTGGAACAGTCAAACGGGTAGTAACCCGAAAGTCTGTCAACCATTATCATCCGTATCAAGGCGTATCGAATTCCCCAGTAACTGAGTTGAAGAGGTCAGAGACGCTCGATGTAAAATGCTGGCATTCACTACATGCGACTTAAAGACAAACCCAACTTAGTTGGGAAAATGCAGACAAATAGTGATGCTATTGTTTGTGATTCGCCTGTCCCTATTTAAAGTAATTCATTGGCAAATTATATTTTCTTGTCTAGAAGGAACTAGCACAATAGTTTTAAGTACCAATTTTGTTATGCATACGTTAAGCATCAAAGAGAATAGACTTTTGAATATCAAAATTTATCAGGGAATACAATTGTTTCTTATTGCCTATCCGCCAGGGTGCTCTGGTTCAACTGGCAAGATTTAATGGAAGTCTCCAGAAAATAAAACCCTACAGCCAGCCACCCCATAAGGCTATTCTTCTAGTGCAAATCTCGTAATGTCCTACCATTGGGTAGGCGACCAGGTCTGGGCACCGTAGGTTAGACTCATGGCTTCGTTCGTGGCTCAGTAATATAGCATGGGTCGGTTATTGTGAATCGATGAAATTATTAAGCCATAAACAACTTTTTTGTTAGTGTTCGTTCGTGCGGAAAGTTCTTGTCGTAGGTGTTGCAAATGTATTCAGTCATTATTTCGCAATGCTTTTACCAGGAGCAAAGGATCATTGATTTGACAAAACGATATGATGATAGTAAATTTTCTGAGTGATTTTCCTCGTTGGTCTAGTGGTCGGAAGAGTTACTGCTGAGCACGAGGTCCTGGATTCCCAGATCGGGCAGTGTTATTGGGTTTTTCCATTAGAAATTTCTCAGTAGTAGTCTTCTAATGACTCTCGTCATCGTTATGATATTATTTTGTTGCGTGAGTTATTTGCATTCTATGATATTTCCTAAGATATTCATCTAAATGAAATGGTGTAAAGAGAAATTTTGTAAATTTCTAAATGAAATGGTGTAACACTAAAGGTGACTAACATATTTATTTTGATAAGGATTAATACTATGTCGGTAAAAACACGTTCGCAAATAAAGCATTACTTTTTACAAAATTTTAAAAACATAAAAATGGTTATTGGGAGTCAACCTTAAAAGATAGGCTGTTGCGGACTTTTTTTTTTAACTTTTTAAGAGAAATAATTCCCTTATACATTATTTTCGTGTAACTTGTACTATTTAGGCAGCGCACCCCACGAAAGGACTATTTTTCTGTCTTTATTCCAAATAGCTTTATATCGCAAAATGTTTTTAAATTATAGCCTATAATCTTCTCAGCTAATCCCTCTTTCTATTGGTGAAAACCGTATCAAAATCTGTTCTGTAGTTCCTGAGTTTACCCCGAACCAACAGACACTCTGCCCGCGCGGGGACTTTAATCTATACTCTATACTATATTATAAAGCTGAAGAGTTTGTTTGGTCCGAATTGAAAAATTCTTTTAGTGTTTGATAGCCCATTTATCGAGGAAGGTTATAGGCTACACAACATCACGCTACGACCAAAACGAGCGGAGCATTTATGAAAAAGATTGCAAAAACAGGGAAAATCCGAACGCAGACGAAGTTGCGCGGGTCAGCTAGTTTATAATATGTAGTGATAGTGATGATGATGTAAACAATAAACAGAATATTTGGTTTTCAAAATTTAATTTGAGTAAAATGTTCTACAAGTTTGTCATAGAAGGTCAGACCTTGATTTTTGGCTATATATGGCAACCATAGAGGGCATTTCTAATAATGGCAATTTTGGTACAGGATTATCAAATGATGGAAATGACCAGAAATGACGCTTTCAGACGTTTATTTACAAAAAGTTTACCATTGGAAATAAAACATATTCGGTGGTGAAAACATAAATTAAAATAATTCCTCTCTAAATTTCAAATAAAAGAATAGGGCATGGACTTTGTTTATTTTGTGTCGTTTTGTTGGTTTGGTGTTGTATTTGCTGAATAAAATTGTGCGCGAGAACGAATTGTTTTATTTTCCTTGTCTGTTTGTAGTTTTCGAGTTCGCGACTATGTCGAATGATTTATACTGTGTTCCAGAATGGCTGTTGAAGGAGGTGGTACAAACAATTTTTTTTATGAAACTCAGTTCACAGCACACCGCACACCGCTCACGTCTCCGCTGTGCGCTTGGCCGCCAAGCGAGTTTCGGAGGTTGGCCTAAATTACGAGACATCCCCTTTCCTCTCTGCTCAACTGTTTCCACTAAAACTAAGCGGAGACGAGAAGTGTAAATTTATAACAAAATTCTATTGGTGGTTTACAACACATCTCCCCTCCTCTTCATTCGTCTCCGCTTCGGTGGAGTCCGGCTACTTGCTAACAAATGCAACAGATGGCGCTACACGTATCGTTTTTCTTTGGCGCCACTTATTTTCAAGTAATAAATTATATGATGATCTGTGTTATTTTCATTTATTATGCTCGTAATATTTGAATGTCTTTGTTTATTATGGTCCTAATCTGAAAAACTAGCTGGACAACATGGGACTCAGATTTACCGACAGGTACGCACGGCGGCCAGTCAAGCTATGCAAAACCAAATTAAGCTGATCTCTCATCTTACGGGAAGCTCATACAAAGCGAAGTCAGGTTATACTGGTTATGTATAGCTTGATGTGCCGCCGTGTGTACGGTACCTACCTACACAAACCCAATAGGTAAAATGTATGATAAATTATATTTATTTACCTGTATTACATCCATGTTTATAATAATCCTACTTATAATAAAGGACAAAAGAAAATCTATCTAATTCGATATTCGGTGGGTGCCAAAATTTTCAAGCTTTCTACATTCGCTCTTGAATCCTTTATTTTTCGATTGATGGGCTTTTTGCTAGCTTTTTGTATAGATCGAGGAAAGTGACTCTTTGAATCAGTGAATCTAACATATCCGAGGTGGAGGGCGAAAAAATTCGGGCTGTTTTCATGGAACTGAAGATGCACCTCCCTGCAAAAATTCTGCCGGCGCCCATGGTGGTGATGAAATAATTTGAACAAAGAAAAATGCGTGCTTCCGTTTTCAGCATTGCTCATCATAGGTAAGTACTCAATTCATCTGCTTTATTCAACTTACAATGTTGAGGTTGGGTATAAGGTGAGTATTTCTACAACTCACGAGTTGCTGGGTAAACGATACCATTTGCTAACACAGATTGTCAGGTTTTCGGTCCCGGACCAGCGGCATAATGCCGTGCTTTCAGAGGTTCGGAGGGGATCTGGATAACCTACAAATGAAGGCCAGCTATCATCTACCTCGGCTGCCATGCACCTTCGTGACTGAGTTTCAGTCACGAAGGTGCTTCCTTATTTCTATAATAATTATATCACTACGAACTGCAGTGGCCATTTTGGAAATCTGTGAACCAATTGCGGGCTCAGGTTGACAGCTGCAGGCCCATACCATCTCTAATCAATCTTATCGAGAATCATCAATTGAGCCATCTCGAATACAATCTGAGTGTAGAGCTCCTACACAGGACAGGTATGCCGCACCTTCTCTTCAGCTCATCGTACAATACTACCTGTACCCTCCAGGGCAAAAATGAGTACCAACTGGTCGGACAAAAACTAAACTTATACCTACTGTCACTTACGGGATATCTTCCGTGATTGAGTCATACCGCGATCATGGCATTTGCAACAGCGTCGAAATATCGGGAGCTCAAAATAATAAACAATCACGGAATATATTCCATAAGTGACGGTATAGGTAAGTTTAGTTTTAAACCGTGAAAGCTTAAAACAGTGTTTGATCGGACTTTGAGACATCGATATGAGAAGAAGAAAATTTATATTTTCTGATCCCTATAGATTTGGCTGATAAAGGAACTGTTTTTGTGACTTAATTATACCAAAAACTAGCTATAATACCATTCATCCAATAATATTGCAGAAGTCTGATATTCAATTGGAATTCTATAAATGTTTTACACGAGTCGACTTTACAACAAAACATCTTTTTAGGTCATGCTTAGTCCAACAAAATTACCATGACGAGCAAAACTGTTTGCGAAGCGCTCGACTTTGTTCTTGCAAATCATTTATTTAATTTCCTGTCGATGTTTTCGCTACGGTCATCTGTTTTCGTAACGTCTATCTGCACGATATTTTACTATGATTGTAAATTAACAGCTGTAGTTTAATACTTCGAAACAAAGTTTTGAATATAGATATCTCTTAGGCATAGATGTAATTAATCACCTAAGTAACAAATCACAGTTTTTTTGAAAATCAATAACAAATTAGTTTAGAATAATTACTTTATTCTACAACTGAAATCTATTAAATATTTTTAGAATGACAAAAGCACTTTCAGCAGCCTTAAATTAACCAATGTATTCACATCTTTTGCAAATAAGAAGTCTACATGATTGAACTGTTCGTGCGGTATCTTGTACGCGTCGACTACATTGCGGAGCCTCTTGCGGAGCTGCTCGACGTCCCCGGGGTGCGCCAACCAGTCCGCATCACTGTAGAACAAGCAAACCGGCGCCGCTATCTTATCCAACGCATATCTCGGAGCCACCTTAACACCGTATCTTTTCATATTCTCTTCACTGCCATAATCAAACTTCCTAAAATCTTCGGATATCAGCCCCTGCCCGTAATGTACGAATTGCTTCATCGATGCGCCAGACGGCATATGCCCATATATCACGGGCAAATTCGTAACATTGAGCTGCTCAAAATCAAAACCAGCGATAATAAATAAAATATTGCTGCATAGAATCGTAACTATAGGTCCTGTTCCACATGTTAACAGCTTCAGCGCGCTCATAACGTTATTGTCCGGTAAAAACTCATACAGTCCGAGATGGTTTGAAACTCCGTGCCATATTGATGTGCCGGGAGATAACAGCCTCACTATGGGGGACCTAACTTTAGACATATAAGCAACAGGGGACAATGCAATCATTACGGATATCTTTGCATTATATTCAGGTTTCTCAGAGGCCATTACGAAAAAAGCTGTAGTACCTTGAGAATGGCCGACGTATTTCAACGATTTCATGTTTCTTTTTCTTAACACAAAATCGATCATAGCTGGGAGATCATATATGCCAATTTCATGCCACGAGAAGTCCCAGAACTGAGCTTCAGACGGCTTGACGTTGATGTGTCGACGGGAATGCTTGCAGCCTCGGGCATTGCCCATCCAGACGTCGTAACCTTGGTTCGCTAGCTGGTAAGCGAGGCCGCTTTTGGGGCCCGCTATAATGTAATCGTCCGCACTACCAAGTAGCCCGTGCATGAGGAACACTGCTGGTCCGGTGCTGGGGATCCTGAACATAGTCAACACATAACCGTCTTCTGTTCTGACTTCGTGTTTCTCTACTTTATATCCATATTTAACAAGGATAGCATCGATGCTCATCCTTGCATCCTCATTTCCTTTGCCGGCATTGAAAGCAGCAATGAACTTATCGACTGCATCTATTGTGTTTGTTTTGCTGATTTGTGACGTAATTTGGACGGGCCCTAGAGCCCTTGAAACTGCAAAGGGCAGCTTGGTTATAAAGTTAACAGCTGCGGCGATAGTATTGGAGGTCACATACGCCGTTGAACTTACTATCGGATGTTTGATGAAGCTTTGGGCTATGTTGTCCGATGTTTTCGTTATGGAACTCGAGATTAAGTGATCCGCCATATTTCCGCTTCTTAAGTTGATCAGCGCGAATAAAATAACGAATATTTTGGCCATCGCACGAGTTCTCCGAGTTTAAACTGAGAGTGAACTGTCCGGATTCCATGATCGACCTTGTCTGAGTAAGTTTTAGCGATTTAATCTTTCCGCTTATTAGTGATGGGTAAATGAAGTCTGGTCATTGTCAATAGTACCAAATACAAAGCTGTGGTAGGTAGATACTAAAGTTCATGGAATTAATTTATCACGTCATGTTCTAACTTGTATGTATTATTATCATGTATGTATTTGCTTTACCGGTGTAAGTAGTCTCACTGCGTGTCAGGTAAACAATATAGGTAACATAACATCACACTTATAACCCCTAAACATGTAGACAGACAGAGGTCTGTAGCCAATATTAGTAACTACCTAAGTGCACCCCATATTTTACCATTTTTGTTTAAATTCAACCCAGCAGTCGGGTTTCTTTGCTTAGGTAATTTATTTCACCATCACTGTGGAGTAACTGGAAAGCATCGTAAGGAAACCGGCATTTCCTGGAACCAAAAATTCGAAGACATTCGTAGATGTCACATGATGATTTTCTCACAATTAGAGAATTATAAACATACGGTTTGGTCTACTAAAAGCTAACCTATCCTATAATACATAACATACACAGGCACCCAGTCAGTACAGTGGGTACAGTCCATGATGAAACAAAATGTAAATTTATTTAAGAAAAACATGCACAACATTACGTAGATATAAATCCAAATGCTAACATTAGATATGATAAGCGATTATTAAGTCATTTACATTGCGGGTGTTTTATTTACGTACGATGTAGATACGAATAACGATTTGGTGCAGTACTAATGATAGGTACTCACACACTGAAACAAAGAGTAGTAGCCTAGTATTAGACCTACCACATGGAGTTCTAGAAGAATGCCTAATGTCCGTTTTCCCTCCGTATGCCTCTTCTGGAACAAACTAACCTCTAATACCGGGACTCAAGATACTTGATCCTAATGCCCTGCTCCCTGTTAAATACCGTAAATGAAGCTGGATGTATGCCATCCTCCCCTTAAACGCAATACGTTGGGGGATGACGTTAGATGTGTGTCATCCTCCCCTATAAAAGACGCGCGACGCCGGTTATGAAGGGGACGATGGCACTGCTGACTTTCCGCCATTTGATTCTATGCATGGATAGAGGCATAAGGACTGATAGTAGCAATTCGTTTTCATTAACACTAGGCGACTCCCAAATTAATGCCTAAATAAAGACGTTCTGTTAGATTTTCAACTCTACAAAGTGTTGAAATTCCAACAAGAAATACTTTCAGCGTTCTTAGTGAGTGAAATCGGACAGTAATCATAATCACCCAGCTAACTAACTCATCATCATCTGCCTAGCCTTTTCCCAACTATTTTGGTATCGGCTTCTGAGTTTCCATACGGACTTTCCTAGCCCCGTGTATGCATCTGTTCTAAGTTGTGCAATATCTTTTACGTAACTGAAGAAATATCAAAGCTCGACTCCGACAATTTAACCCGAAATAATAATGGAAGCAATACGTCCTTACTGAAACACCTCTGCCTACAAAGGCTTGCCTACCACCTTTTAAAAAGATTATGTTGATTGGTTTGCCCAAACGACGTCCTCCGACGACCTCTTCACCGTCGGCGTTCCAGCTGTTTTAGAACCCAATTGCTTGGTACGCGACGATGGCAAAAGACCAGACGGTATGTCTTTGTTTCCTTGGAAGCTGGGTAGATATTTTGAGTGGGACGCAATATGTGTCGATACTCTTGCGCCATCACATCTTCCAAGCTCATCGTGCTGTGCTGGCGCTGCCGCTGCGGTTGCGGAGAACCCCATGCGGCGTCAATACACCTAGATACCTACTTTAGTGAAAACTATATTTTCAAGCCGTTTGGGGTTGAAACTTTGAGGCCGCGGCCCGCGGGTTCAAGTGTTCACAGTCGAAACGCCTAGTTGACGCTTCCCGTGACCCGAGGGCTGGGTTTTGCTTTGATCGGAAGCGTTGCCATATAACGTGACAACGCCGTCAGTCTCTTGGCCACATAACCTGCTGACAACATCGAAGAGGAGTTGTTTGCTGCCCTTTTATAGTTTTTAGTTTTTTTTTTAGTTCATTTTATCGTTTTCAATCTTAATAATGTATGTATATCAGTGGCGAAGGTTCCATACAACTCGATTCCTACCGTCTTCCCTTTGAAAACTGACACAGTCAGTATTTTATAGACAAATATTAAAATCACATTAAACATATCTACTCCGGCTTACCTCTTACAAAAATTGACCCTTTGCTACTAATGGTAATGTATACAACATTAGTTTTAGTATATGCGAAACCTGAAACACGTGTCTAGTATTTTTATGTAAAGAATCTATGTATAAAATTTCAAAACTTTATCATGAAAAATCACAAAGTTATAAGCTTGTTCTGCTGCCTGGTTGTCCTCACAAAAACGTGGTCACCACGCAGCACGCCCGTGCGCGCGCCTCCAGCGTCGTCTTGAGCTCATTGATTGATTGAATTTGGCAGTTGGTACCTAAATTATTGCGATAGGTACTTAATATCGCTCGGTGTCCAACTTGTAACTTTTTTTAAATATTTTTGGGAGAAAATATAACATGGTTTAAAAATAATTGGAATCGCTTCAGTTACTTATTCTGAACAAACTATATTCAGGTATCGCATATACTAAAAATAATGTTGTATAGTTCGTTTTGAACTGTTTTGTGTCCAAGAGAATTTCTCAGCAGTAGGCCGAAGCCTGGAATTTTACTGTTACATGGGACAAAAATAAATGGAAAAAATTGGGTGTTCTATAGGTAACCTACACGCCTAACACATCGCGGAAACACAGGCATAATGTTAAGTTATTTAAAAACCGAGCGAAATCAGGGGCAACAACTAGTTTTTCATAACATTATTATTGCATTACAAATTTACAATTTTAAGACGTGCTCAACATAAATAATTCTAATTCATCGTTTTATTCCTTGGTAACCAAAACACATGAACGTGGGTACAAAGTCTGAAACGTTTTTACTCATTAAACATGTCCTCGGCTCAATGTGCTGACTAGGTAATCAAGTTACGGCATTGTTTGATTTTGTGGCTTTCCTTACGAATTTTACAGCGAAATTGATGCCTTTTCACAAACATTAGACGACATCTAGCTACTCCAGAATCCAACAGCTTGGATTACTAGATTAACAACAATTAAGACACCATCTCTAAATAATGTCCGAATAAAAATTTAGGCATTTGTTTAAATGACGCTTAGGGATAATGAAATACAAATAATACGATTAAGAAAACACAGGGTGGAAGGGACATCGACGCACAAACGATTACGCCCTATTCAATACTGATTCTGAACCCCATCATCGGTAATTTGAAAAAAAAAGCAGCTATTTCCTACAAAAGTGCAATAGCTACACGGTCAAAATGTATGGAGGGAACAGCTGTTTTATTTCAATTACCGACGAAGCATTCGTCGGTAAGAAAGGCCCCTGAAACCAATGAGACATACTTATTGCGTCTTCATATACAGAGTGGAAGCCTAGGGCCATAGACGTACAAACGGGTCCCACGTATTCAGTACATCCACACCAGCGTTGCCAGATTTTTTTTTGCCAAGTCGGAATTTTGGAACTTTTTGAGTGAAAAAAGCGGGATTCTTTCGTCGAAAGCGGGATGTAGTAAAAAAACGTATATAATTAATCAGAAGTTTTGAAATATTTTTCTTTATAATTGAATTCAAATTAAGTACGTTTACGTGACAATAGATGGCAAAAATAGCCATAGAAAATGCATTTTAATAAAAATGTAATATTTTAAATCAGATTTACCCTATCATTAAATAGTTGAGTCTTATTCGTCTTCTGAATAAAAAAAACAGATATCAAAATCAAAAAAGTTTTATTCACAAGAAAAATATGGCGTCAAACTTCCTCAGCACGCTGCACGCACAGTCGAGTTATCCCCGAAAAGCGGGACTGAGCCTGTTCCGCGCGGAACATTTAATTTTGACTTAAAAATCGGGACATCCCGCCAAAATCGGGACGTCTGGCAACGCTGATCCACACTGAATATTGTGATTTTTTGAACACGTGGTAACCGTCTGTGCGTCGATGTCCCTTTCACCTTGTATTTAAAGGTGATGCAGACAGATCAATCCGAATGATGGGATATCGTCGAGAAGTATGGGATTTTCTTTTGGTTTCGTTGAATTACCGCTCCATTCTCTGCGTATCTCTTTGATATTAACTGTCATGATAGTAGTAGGTACATACATATATAATTCAAGTAATTTTTATTGTTTGTCGACTTGCAAATTACAATAGGTATTGCTTAGCGGTTGCGTACTATATTATACCTAGCTAAAACATCGATTTAAAAATGTAACATCCATATAACATCACGCATGTTATCCCTGATAGGTTAGGCACAGGTGTACCTAATGCTAAACTCACATTTCGCCAGTTATAATGATTTAGTCCCGTGTAATAGGGGGCGAGCCTAATGCCAACATCATCATCATCATCTGCCTAGCATTTTCCCTACTATGTTGGGGTCAGCTTCCAGTCTAACCGGTTGCAGCTAAATACCCGTATTTTAAGCGATTGCCTATGTGACCTCCACAACCCTTATCCTCCCAGCCTAATGCCAACAACCGGGCACAAATCCAGACTCCAAAACTGGTACTGAGAAATTCCCGTTGGAAAGATCCAATGTCACTTTGGCCGACCTGGGAATCGAACTCAGGACCTCATGCTCAGCAGTAGCGCTTGCAACCACTGAACCAACGAGGCAATTTATTTAATGCATATTGTGTGAAATACAATATTATTGCTTAGCTGTCGCGTTGGTATAACATCGATTAAAAATTAGTTGCCATTTTGGATTGCTCTGGCAGCAAAAAATTGGTAATATTCAAATATCACGGCTGCATTAGCCGAAGGGATAGACTAAAGTGTAAGTATGCTAAGTACACTAATATTTTTCCAGTTAGGTACTTGCTATCAGGACGCATGTGTTCCGTGGCAGTATCACCGACAAAAATGAAAAACTTCAGCTCCTTAAGCCTGTTAGGGATGGAATTCCCGAAATCTTAAAAGAATTTTAAGTTTGACAACCAGTCTTACCAAGGGGTATCGTAGTAGCCGTACTAACTGGGTTGTGGACATAAGACAGGCAGTCGCTCCCTGTAAAATACTGATATTCAGCTGCATCCGGTTGGACTGGAAGCCGACCCCAACATAGTTGGAAAAGGCTAGGCAGATGATGAAGTAGATTATTCAGTATCTAAGTCCATGTTTCCAGTAACCAAGTAAAGGTATATATTTCTTGGTATTTTTTAAACATACGTGCACATATATTAAAAACTAATTCAACTTTAAATATGCATGTATAAATAAAAACGATGAAATAACTTAAAGTAACTAAACTAACATTATACCAAGTAAGTAAATAGACTACTTTTTAAAACAAACTATATAACTACAGGAGACAGGTACAGAAGTAAGTCAAACCAACCTGATAAAATAACCAACAAGTAATAACCGGAAAAAGAACGATAGTATAGTGATAGCAAGCGCTAGGATAATTACTTATGAGGTTCTGGGTACGTTCCTAGGCCGGGCAAAATGTTATTGGGTTTTGCCATCAGGAATTCATAGTAGCAACCAGAATTATGGATCTCTAGTTGATGGCCATAGTCTCGCTTCCCTTTTACACATGGGACTTTACATAACTTGCGGAATGTGGGTGTACTATAGGTAACAAGTTCACTGATGGGCTGCCAGTTTTCACCCTTACGCTCTAAGTAATAATGTTGAAAACTGGTCGACCGTCAGTGAATGCGGCAGTACCTATCTACACACATAACACTACGCCTAACACTACTAGCTACTGGCTACGGAATAACACCGGCGTGATGTTATGTTTAAAGACGATAGATATCACAATGAAGGTATAGTTCACCTCATTTACCTAACTGTTGAAATATTTTATGTTATGTTCGATTGCGAAGTCAAAATATGAATCTGGTTATTGATTTATGGATTGCAATTTAATGTTACTACGACGAACATCGTGTTTTGAAATAAGTGTTACCTAGCGTTACTCCAGGGGAAAATCGCTTCTGAATTTAGGAACCAATGTGGATGGTGATTGTCCCTACTTACCTACGGTTTCCAACAGAGTAGACCAAAAATGGGAATCGAACCTGGGCCCCATGCTCACTGCCCCCAAAAGCACGCCGTAAGCCGATCTCATTAATTTATGTACAACACCTAACCTGTACCTACTTTCATAGCAAATAAAATTCTGATTCTGATTCTGAAAAGGCACTTTTTCGTTCAACTCTACAAAATATAGGGAACGGCTGATCTTTTTTTCGCATATTCTATGTTAGTCCCAAAGCTGAAGTTGTTCATAAAGATGATAGCATGACTCCTTCTCAGGTTTTCAGTTATTTCATTCACACCTTGTACATTAAAAACGTGACAAAAACCAGTTTCAAAAGAAGTTGGATAAATAACAAACACATTTTGTTTCTAAGCTAGCAATATTTTTCACAGGAAAGCAACTGTGCTGACGATGCACACAGCGCGTTGCGCCGGCGGCGCCGCGCCGTCGCTGCTCACACACAGACACACACGTACTCGTAAAGTAGAATCGGCAAAATATAACATATAAATACTGCTAATTTCTCCACAATCGACACACATCAAACCGACAAGATGAAGGCAGCTTGTGTGTTGGTCTGCCTTGCCCTCGCTCAAGGCATCACTGCCAGTATCTTCAAGCAACAAGAACAAGGAGTGGACGGCCTCGACGTTCAGCAGCTGGAGTACATCAATCAATACCAGCAGCTACCCCGCGACCAGCCGACGGTAGGCCAGAAGCGTGACCAAAAGAGCCAGCTCCAGAGCCAGAAGAACCGCGGCAAGCAGCAGCAGAACCAGAAATACCGGAACCAACAAGTTACGGAACAGCTATACCAGGAACAAGAACAGGCATACCAGGAACAAGAGCAGAAAAACCAGAGACAAGAACAGCAGACCCAGGCCTCCCAACCGCAACTGACCCAGGCCTCCCAACCGCAGTTGACCCATGCCTCCCAACCGCAGCTGACCCAGGCCTCCCAACCGCAGCTGACCCAGGCCTCCCAACAGCACCTGCAACAAGACCAGCAGTCTGCTTCTTTGAATTCTCAAGAATGGCCATCCACCCACCAGCACTCGCGTCGCTCACACCAACACCATGACAAGAACCACCATCACTCTTCTTCCAGCGAAAGCTCTCAGGACTCCAAGGAGTGGAGATACCAGCAGCCAAGACTCCGCGGCAACGAGAAGTGGATTTGGCCTCTTATCAACTCAGTTGTGAACAAAGACAACCTGAATTCCCAGGCTTATAGCGACATCATTGAGTGGAATGGCTTGACGATGGCTGTAGGACCGAACTCTCCAGTCCAAACCCCAGAAGACATCGAAAAGATCTTCGGCGACGCACAAAAAGCTATGAGGCACATTCAAGAAGAGGATAAGGTCAAGCTCCACGAAGTTTACGAAGTCGACAATCAGGAAGTCAACAAAGATATTCTGCTTAACGCTACCCAACTGGCACAAAAGCACGAGTACCCCATCGAGGAACACACTATCAAGACTGACGATGGCTACGTTCTCACTGTCTTGCGAATTCCTCCCAAGAAGCAGGTCCGTGATGTTCTGAAGAAGCCTGTTGTGTTCTTGATGCACGGCATCCTCGGAAGCGCTGATGACTGGCTTCTCATGGGCCCCGGCAAATCGCTCCCTTACTTGCTGTCTGACGCTGGCTACGACGTATGGCTTGGCAACGCTCGCGGCAACAAGTACTCCAGACGTCACGTGACCAGGTATCCCGCTATGGCTGACTTCTGGCAATTCAGCACCGATGAAATCGCACTCCACGACTTGCCAGCTATGATCGACTTAGCCTTAAAGACATCCAAACAGGAGAAGCTGTACTACATCGGACACGCCCTAGGATCCACGGTCTTCTTCGAGCTCACCGCCACCCGCCCCGAGTACAATAACAAGATCATCATGATGTACGCTCTGTCACCCATGGTCTACATGACGAACGTGCGCAGTCCGTTGATCCGCATGATTGCCCCTACAAGCAAGTTTCAAGAGCAAATCCGTCGCCAGATTGGCAACGAGGCCTTCACTCCAAGCAAGGAACTGATTCACACTGTTGGCGGAGCTATGTGCGAGAACGAGATCGGCTGCAAGAAGGTCTGCTCAGACGTGAACTTCGTCATGGCTGGTGTCAACGTAGAGGGCATGGACTCCAAAATAATCCCCGTGGTGATGGGACACTTGCCGGCTGGTACATCTGTTAAGGTAATCAAACAGTACGGACAAGGCGTTGCTTCTCACGACTTCCGTAGATACGACTACGGACCCTACATCAATGAGCTGGTGTATGGCACGATGGAGGCTCCCAAATACAACATGACCGAGGTCCAAACTCCTGTCACCCTGTACTACAGCGAGGAGGACTGGCTTGCTCACCCTAAAGATGTATTGAGACTGCAGAAGGAGCTTCCCAACGTCAAAGAAACCTACAAGGTGCCCGAAGAACATTTCAGCCACATGGACTTCCAGTTCTCAAGCAAGGCCCCCGAGATGGTTTACCAGCGCATTATCGAATCCATGCAGAACCAACAGTAAACTTAATTACAGCTGTTTAGATAAATTAATTCATTGTATAGACGTATCGTTATTCGTTCATTGTAATTGTAATAAGTTATTTTTTTTTACTTTACTGACGCATTAAATAAATCCGTCCATATTTTTAATACTTGGTTTATTTTCATGATAGGTTCCAATTTTATTTGCAAACATTCCGGCCGTACTATGTATAAACGTCAACCCATCCATTTTGAGTGGCCGGCAAGAAACAATGTTATAAATTGGGGAAATAACAATACCTACTTATATGATTTATAATAGCGGCGAAAGTTCACTTTTCTGTCTCTGCATGTTAGACATAGGCCCTGTAGAGACATTATAGGTATCTCTCTATCTGCATATTCCGGAATTACAACAACAACAACTAGGCACGATATTAGCTATAGCTTAGGTACCTTTAATGAAACCTAAACATAACCATTAGTTTAGTAGCGAATGAGACTATGATTTTATCTTGCGATTATAGGGAATAGTCACGCACATATCTGCCGTAGCACTTAGAAACAACAAGCGTGAATTAATTATCATTTGAAAAGGTAGTAGATACCTCATCCTAATCAATGGGTGACGGACTAGACTGGGTGACTAGATTACCCGAGCCAAAACAAGTACAGTTAGGTATTACACTCACAGAACATATATACTCTAGCGAGATTACACTTATTAGAATTACAACACCTTCATAATGATTATCAGATTGATAGGAGATTAATTGATTGGACCGGGATCACACATGTTGTTCATCGATGTTTATTTTCGTATCCTACGGGTAATCTAGACAGTATTACTCAATGAGTTGAGAAGGCGGTGAAAACCGTGCTAAAATATCTTTGTGCCCATTTTTCCATCAGTTCACTCAATTTTAGATAGATGTCGCTACATAAAACGGTTGAATGTTTGACATTTAAACAGCCCACGCTTTGTTTTGACATATACACTTGCATCTGTCATCAAATCGTTGTCGAGCAAGCGAGAATGCAATATGCTTTTAGCCAAGAAAGAAAGGGACAGATGCGCGGCGGCGCTGTAGCTTCCCGCCGTCCCCTGTTCGACAGTCGCGCTCTGTTCGGTTTGCTGTGCGTAGTTCAGCCGTATTATTTTTGTTTTCCTGTGATTCAGTGATATTACCAGACTTATTTCGATAACTGGACGAAGTTATTATTGTGTACTAGTGACTGAGTGTAGAACGAAGTTTTCGCATGGATTGAGTGAGCAACGATGTTACCTCCCACGGCCGGTCTATCACAAGAACAACGCGACCGGCCCGACATGGCGTACCAGCAGCGTCAGGACGTGAGAGAACTCACCAGAGAAATCATCAGAAGCGCCCGAGTAGCAAACAGACAACATTCAACATCCCCTGGAGGTGAGCCGGTCCAAAATCAAAACGACGCCACGTTTCCGCCATGCTTGTCAAATTGACGTGATACGTCAAGGTGACATTTATATGAAAACATAGCATTTTTCGGGGGAAATTTCCAATAAAAACAAAGCCTACAGCTTATGTAATTGTATAGGAATCCTACGCGGAGTAAATTAGGACTGTTACGTCACCAAGGAGCCCGATCTTGCGAAAGGAAAATGGCGCCAATGCGCCACATTGCTTATCATTAGCTGGGTACCTATACTATAGTTCATGTATTTTTACAGTATTTCAGGCCTGATAAAGTCAATAACAGATGTTATTAGTGTTTATCGTTATGTAAGTGAAGATTCTCTAGTGCTTATTGTTAAATTGGCACGTGCCTGGGTTATTTTTAGCTCGACCGTAACGTGGTCGCATCGCGTCACCCCGATCGATATTGAATGTGCATTTATACCCATGTACTTCAATATTTTACATATTGATGTCAGTCATTATCATAAGTTGAATCGTTTACATTCTGTTTGTTGTTGTTATTGAATTCCCTTTGACTTTTATAAAATGTCGCGGTGACAGTAAATTGACAGCAGTCAAGACACAAGATGGCGGCCGACCCGCCCGCCATTGGAAATATCGTATTGGAACTAGTCAATTTTAGTTCAATCACGCGCTACACCAGGTGGCGCCATTGTCGCTTTGTTGATATTTTCAATTTGATTGTAGGTAATCATTAATCAAGTAGAAGTGTTGTGGAATAAATTTATTATGACCATACAGCTTTTCTTATTTCTTACTGTTACTCAAATAATTACTTTTGTGCATTATTAATATCAGTATTGTTGTGCAAAATGAAATCATAATTACCAACTTATGATAAAAGTTATATTTTCAGATTCAGCTGAACCAACAAACCATCTATTATCAGATAATTTTGAATGCATAATTATAATCTATGTTACCTATTTCAACAGATTTTCCTTGCTTATGCAATTAGACTTTCATTTGGGGATGGCTCCACCTACAAAATAAACTTTCCATAATTTAAATAAAAAACTCTCTCCACAATATCATAATTAAGAAGATTTCAAATGTCCTTTAGATAATTTTAAAACAGAGCCATAAATACATACATCTTTACAAATATATAAAATTGAAGTGTCTGTTTGTATATATAATATCAAAATAACAGCTTTTTATTGATTGTATATGAAAATACGGCACTTATAATAAAAACACACTTTTTCCAGTTTTGTCTGTCTGTTTGTTCCGGCTAATCTCCGAAATGGCTGGACCTATTTTGATGGGATTTTTACTGGTAGATAGCTGATGTCATAAGGAGTAACTAAGGCTACTGTTATTTTAGAAAAATAATAAGGGTTCTGTGAAAAAAATTAACCCCTTGAAATTGGTATAAAAATATTCAATTAAAAAAGGGATGTAATATTTCTTTATAATAATTTCACACTACGAAGATCGCGAGCAACAGCTAGTACATACATAAAATTCTGCCTTTTTCCCATGGGGGTAGGCAGAAACTTGCATCTTTACGTACTCCTATGCTTTATCCACATTCATACATTAACAAATCAGAGTTGATAAAATCATACAATTTTTTTTTTTTTAAATTGGTTATTATTAAAAAAAAAACATCCATATGTTTAATTTAATTATAAAATAAAAGACATTGCAGTTCTTCCAAAATTATCAATATTAATCACATTCTAAAAACAAAAAATCAACAATTAAAAAATTCAATGACTAAAACTGGGTATTGCTGCAGTCGCTGTCACTTAACATATTTTGATGTTTATGTTCTTACTGGTTATAATTATTTTTTGCCATTCAGGTTCTTTAATAAAAGGAAAACTAATTTGGCTGTATCTTGGTGCCTCACCTATTTATTATTTTAGCATCAAATTAAATATTGAAATTATTCTTTCACCCCAGTGGAGGACAAAACTGCACTTAGCCATTGCTCTTTATTATATGTAATTCTTCTTCAGTTATAAATATTTTCATGCTGTGAATTGCTAACCACTAATAAATCAGTAGTTTCTCATAACGTGTTCGTCAGCTATGTCCCTTGACACATTATGAATGATTTTGTTGCAATAAAAAAGGTGACTTAAACAAACAATTAAAAAAACATTTGATTTTAATCATGATTTAAATCATCTAAACCCTGCCACAAATACATAATTATTATACATGAACAGCATAAATTATTGAAAAAACTAAAACAAATTATTATATCAATGACCTAAATTACACAAAATGTCTTCTTTAAATCTTTATCAATCATTGACACCTCTGTAAACAGATAAGAGAGTATTGCCCTTTAATTTATAAGTGATTTAAGATGTCTTGTTATACTATAATTAGACATCGGATATTCCGATGCATATTTACCTAAAGTACAAAAAGACTACAGTAGCTTTTTTCCGGCCAGAAGCTACAAAAGTATGGAAGCAGTTTCTTAAATTGCGAACCCGGGACAAAATAGTGTCCCGGGATCGCAGTATTTCATAAATAATAGTGTGTATAAAATGTAGTACTCATAGCATAAGCATAATGCATATTTAAATTTTATTTAAAACCAGGCAAGAAATTTGTTGAAAATAACACGAAAAAATACTATTAATTTTAAAAATAAAACTATTTTATTTTAAATTTTACTGCTGAATATTTGAATAGGCAAAATGGTAAATATGAAAATTCATTTGAAGTAAAACAATAAAATGAAAAAAAGTGGGGCTTTTTCCCTACTGACGCGCGCTCCATACAGTATCCATATAATATTCGGATGCATTTTTACCTAAAGTTTGAGTATTGTCAAACTTTTGGTAAAAATGCATCCGAATATCCTAACTATGCAGTCTTGACGCCTTTTAATTCTTTTCTGTTTTGAATTTGATTTGTGTACATATTTTTATTATTATTTAAGGTCTGTTTAGTTAGTTAATAATGTATTGTAAAAATAGACCAACCATGTAGTTAACTATCTATCAAGTAAGTACATAAGATAAAACAAAATTTAAAAAAAAATCAGGACTTAACATTCTTCTGTCATCTCAATACTATAATTTTAAATTAATTAGTACTAAGAGTATTATATTTTGTTTACTCAAATCGGCATCTGCCGTTTAACACCCAAACTAGATAAACAGGTGTAGCCAAAACAGAGAGGGCACCTCATGAAATAAATAGCACAGGCTTTGGTGTAACCAAGAACATACTGATTAAACCAAGATTTTGTAACAATATTTTGATTAAAGAGTGTCCATACACTCTTAAATAAAAATATAGTTTCTTGCCCATTCTTCTCCATAGAGATCTACTATTTAGAATGGGCAACTACAGTACTTTCACAGTTATTATGCCGGGGACTGTAGCTTCCTCTTTTTGTTTTTTTTTTACATTCAAAAATGCCTGTAAAGGTCTAATTTAAATAAATGCTTTGATTTTGTGCATTTGGCAACAAACATCAAAATTACTGACCTTTATATCTCGAAAAATAATATGATGGACGGTATGCAAGGCCAGGCTCCATACTAAAATGTTAGAACTTCTTTGTTAAGTCTTGACTAATAGCTCTACATTTGCATGTCTTTTGTTTTTTCGAAAGAATACTGAATTGGAATAGTTGGTCACTGAAAGCAACCTTGGCTACTTGAGCACCTATTTCGTTTTGCTAGGACTAAAATGCCGGCCCCCATGGGAAAGCGCATGAGTTTATGTATAAAATGTTCAAGCAATCCACCTTACTACCAAGCAGATCTTATATCTCTAACATAATATAAATCAAAATAATATTATACAATCACTTGATAAATTCACCCGCATTGCCGTAGACCGATCCGTCAACCCTCCTCGATGCCGTACAATTGGTAACCGCCCACCCATGCTCTAGGCAATGCATGAGCAAAGGAATTTCCCAACGTCTACTGGAAAGATGGCACTTAGGGCCTGTTTCACCTACGATTAAGTTCCCGTGAACTTACTTGGCAGATAATTTCATACAAATTCTGTTCCGTTTTTGATTTTATTTGGTAAGTAGTGGCTAAACGGACCTCGATAAATAGGCCCTTATTCACAAAGTGCCATTTTTGTTAAAGAGTTCTGTAGGGGAAAAGTTTGTGACGTCATCATTGTAATGGTCATGCGTTTGACGTACCAACTAGGTAATTCGAGAAAAAAAGATTAATTAAAAATTTAGGTAACTATCATGGTGCAGTAACTATGCTCATATGGTTAATTCCCGGAAAATCAGTCTTGCTCAGTAAACTTAACAATAATGTTTAGTCTTTTCTTGTATAACTCGATGTTGATAGGTACCAACATTCTGGGTAAATGATGAATAACTTACTTTTCCATCAGTGTCATAATGGATCGCTCCACGAATCCTGCTGACCCATTTTATTACGCGAACCATCAATCATTGTGACGACACAGACTTGCGAAATGACAATAGACTCGGATTATCATTTGGCGCCATTCGGGTCAAAGTTCAGTTGTTTATATTGGTAGTGGAATCAAAAGACAATGTTGCGTTTTAGGTACCTACTTAAAGAAAATTGCGTGAAAGTATCTAGCCACTTTTGTAAACTTCGTTATAGTTGGAACTGGCTTTTAGCCCCCTGCCTATTTGGAGGTCGGCAAACTACAGCGCAAAAAAGTTAAATTATCCCTTGGGAACAACTTCATACTACGATAAAAAGGCCTATGTACTAAATCAGGTCATGTCATGATGGTTTACCATGGCATCCTAATCCGTTCAGCACTTAAGTCGTTTGATAAAAAGAAAGTAGAATTAGCGACAGGATAGTGCATCCCGTACAATTGGAAACATCTGACAAGTACCTTTATAGCCGCGGGCGCAGCTAGTAAGTACCCGGTTATAATTTAAACAATCATTGCAACACTTCACAACAAGGTATTGCATTACCTCGGTGCAGTTGACGCAACTGAACGGTCTGTAAAGCGGCTCAGTAATGTCATTCTCTTATCTTGGCCGCTGTCCCGCGCAGATATTGAGATTGTGTTCCGGTTTTGATGTCGACTCGAGGTCTATTCTTTCAGCTATTGTGGGTAAAACTATTTCTCTAGAATTGTAAATGGTGTAGACGTAAATAGATTTATTTATATGGCTAAAGGCTGATGACTTTGTAAAATCGTGTTGTTAATAGAGCAGTAGGTACGCTTGGTGTTTCGGCTAGATAATCAATGCCACAATAATAATGATGATATGATAATGAATGCCTAGTGGCATTAAGTCCGCCTATGGACCACTATTGTACATGAAGTTTATATGTGTAAATAAATAATAATCACTTTTTGACAATCTCCAGGATGCAACCTATTTTACTTTAAAATGAGATTCAATCATCTCTGTTAATGTTCCTTAGAACTTAAGCTTGAGGATAAATTGCCTCCAGTTGCAAAACATTGTCAATCAATGGTCAGTCGCAGTGTTTAGGATAAGCATGTTGCGCAAACACAGTGTAATTCTATGGAACCATATATCGTATCGGCGCTGTATCCTTCATCGAACTCTAATCGAAGTTTTTGCTAGCTGCCATTATAATTTAGTTCATTTGATCTTCTAGAATTTGAATACTTGAAACTCCAAATTTTCCCATGCATGTTGGAGCTTTGGGGTTGTTAGCTGACTGACGACAAGACATTTACATAATTATATAGCTCCCAAAAAAATGACTGCAATATGTTTGTCGACTAAAAAGCATAATTATTCCATTTATAAGTGAAAGCGAAGGCCAAAACTAAGCGCGAAAACTATTTTGATAAACAATTCAACAGCTTTTGGAAGGAATGTTATCTAAGAATGTTATCTAAACCCTAACGTTTTTCTTCGATTTATTATACACGGTCTCCAAAGTGCTCTATGAATTCCATAAGTGTTGTGAGCTAAAGAAATCGAATTGACTGATTTTCAAAAAGGGCCCTTCGTTCGAGTATACTTTCTTTAGAAATGTAGTTTTTGGGCGGGCTTTTCTCCTATTCATTCATCGCCTCCAGAATATGAGCTCTCATTAAGATCTTGACACAGCTCGCCAGCAGCTCGCTTGCTCGTCCTGATATCCCCTATCAGTCTCGAGGAATCAAAGACAGTCTTTGGTGGGCCAAAGCGGAGACAAGCAGAGCGGAGAGGACATCTACCAATCACGATGATTGAAATCGACACCGTAATTCCGGGCTCTTCTGTGATTGGTCTTGCGCAGATCCTCTCCGCACCGCTCGTCTCCACTTTACACTCGCATAGTTCTTAGCTGGTGCGGTATCGGTTAACGAAACAACACCTATGTACATGTACCGATGTACGACACATTGTGTTCTACGTCTCCACTTGCAAAACAATACGGCCCGAACAATGACAGGTTCACGAGAACAGTGTGCAGTGCTTTGTCCCGGCTGCGCTCTGTGCTAATTTACTAGGACAATTTAACGAACCGTTACTTGCGTTGTTTGTTAGGTGTTTATAGATCTAGCTAGAGGAAAGATCACAACTAAGTCTCTTTCACATTATCTTTCATATTTCATTATTATCTACCGGAGTTTTGTGGGCATTCGTATCCATAACAAAGTCGGTTGTATATTATAAGTAACTTCTAAGGTTACCAACCTCAACTGCTGGTTATCTAGGTAATCCTATCAGTGTTGCAGTGATCGCGGTTATACGAGAACACCACTTCTCGCGGCCTATTCCTTGATAATCTCAAGCAAGAGCTAGCTATTATATTAAAACCTGTTTGTTTATCAACAGTGTGTGTTTATGTAGGTATATGGTTTAAAATGCGTGTCATACCGACATATAGAAATAAGATAGAAAGAGGGTGGTATAGGTGGGATGGGAGATAGTATAGATATGTAAAAGTTTAGTGTGTAGACAAACTTGTACCGCTATCGGAAAATGACTCACAAAACCGAACCAAGGGATTTTCATTGATAAATCCTAGCAAACATCATACTTAGTTCTTATTATAATAGCTAACTTATCGGGCCTAAACACATTGTTCATACAATTGCACTTTTGAGGACCTAATGAACGCCACTGACGCTGCTATTCACTTGACCATTGCTATTTTTTTTCTTGACATGGCACAAATTATAAAAAAAAATACCATCGACACGTGAAAAAGTTGATAATGTCAAAGAGTTATCAATATCGTATCAAGCTCTCTTTAACAAACACTATTGACCAAACATGTTACTATCAGGTCCTGTTGTCGGTAAATACGGATGTCCTTGGACGTATTGCGTCACCCCCCGCGGACGTTCACCCGCATCGATCGTACCCCGGGTCCCGGCCACTTCCGTCCCGCCTCACATCTAACGCTATACTTACACTTTGAGATGACACCCCAAGAAAATTAGCTAGAGAGCCCTTGGAGGAAAATGTTGCGAGAAAAATACCGTATATTTATTCTAGAGTCATTTGACGTAATATGTTTTGAAAAACTTGATAGTTTTGTAGAAATTGCCTCGTTGAATATTTGAGCAATATTAAAAGCAAATTAAATTCACCCTAATTGGCGTTTGGAAAGATGCAATCATACCTACATTGAAGGCAAATATTTAAACTTTTTGTATTCAATGAATAATCCTTTTTCTGATAAAACCATTCTACATTCTCTCGTTAGCTCCCATACCAGAAATCTTTATAGAAAAATATTCCCGTTAACATTATAGATAGGTACAAAAGTTTGTAAATCATCACGTTATTAAAATTGCCGAGCAAACAGAAACGTATGCGACTCACGTATTCACAAAACAAATGTTGACTATCCGTTACGATCAGGGCTGTCAACCGTTGAAATAATAATTTTCGGCGTTTTTGCTCGATCTTAATACTGGCAATACATACAAACGTGTATGATAGTACGGAACCCTTCGTGTATGACTTGTGAGCCCGACTCGCACTTAGCCGGTTTTTATAGCGCATGAATATTTAACGGCGAGGGGTAAATAAAGTGTTCAAGTTGCTATAGCGTCGAACTTTCCCGAAGAAATAACGTTAAATAACACATCACGCCTGCATTTCCCGATGGCTTATAAATAGCCACACATTTCGCCAACTCTTTGTTTAACGGATGTTATGGGGCCAAGCCATTTAAGGCAATTATTATCATTACTAGCTTCTGCGACTTCGTCCGCGTTGTAGAAACATATTATCTTATCGCACTCGGTAATAGAATTTCAGAAATCCAATGAATCATTTCGAAGATTACTCCTACATCAAAAGAAAAAACTTTTTCTCGCTAGGGTTGCGCTCAACCATAACCACATCTAGCAACACGGAATCGCATTTTTTCTTTTCCGTCGCTTCGAACCGTCATTTGCTAGAGCGAGAAACAGAGCGGGAATGCTGTCGCACGCGATTCCGTGCTGCTAGATGAGGCGCAACCCTTAGAATACACATTAGTGTAGGTAGTGTAGATAACCAGACACTGGGCTATCACGGAGAAATTCCTATTGAAAAAACTGCCTCGACCTGAGAGTCGAACCCTGGACCCTCAGTTCGACTCAAATCGCTTGTGACTTGAAAAACCCGGCTGTCTAGTATCACTTCTGGTGGAAACTATTTTCGTTTCCTTTGAAAAATGAAACGCCGTAATATTAAAATCAATTCTGATTCGGGCAACCCTAAATATGAAACATGTAAATAATTTACCAAAGTCATGAGTTGACAATAGAATCGGGTCACGCGTGTTTTCAAAACACATACGACGTGATTTTTACAGATTTCTTCGAAAGTTGAATATTACATGAAAAGTATGGATGACGCGTCGCTTATCATCCTGAGGGGAATAAGCAGTGAAGTAGATCAACACATCTTCGGAAAAATAGTTGCACAGCATGCAGCATTGTGGCCCTCTCTAACGATTTATACCCATTTTTTTAAGAACACCGTTATATTTAAATTCATTATTTGCTTTATGTTTTTATGTATGAAATAAATAAATAAACATCCATGAAATAAGATAATTTGGGCACCTGTAAGGCTTTGAATGTTGATGAATGGAGAGGCAGAGGAAGGTAGATGTAAAGATTGATGTATTGTGTGAGGAATGATTGAAAGAGAATGGAGTAAATGATGCCGTGACGTCTGACAGGGGAGAATGGAAAAAGAAAACGTGTTGCGCCGACCCCAAGTAGAATGGGAAAAGGGGAGGAAGATGATGATGATTTATACGCGCCTCTAGAAAAATGTTAGGAAGGTCAATTCAACTCTTCAATTATTTACTGATATCACGTTTTACGGGCTGATACTCCTATGACTTAATAATGCATGTCTTTTTGTTACTAACAACGCTACCCCATCCCCTGCTTATGTTAGGTTAGAAACTAGAATTACACATAAAGCATACCTTAACTGAGACCGAGGTGTATAAACGTTACTCAACACGTAGGTAAATTGTCTAAGCGTAATTCTTGTCCATGTCGCACAACTGGCAAATTACAATTTCAAGATGCGACGGGAACATGTCTAAAGATCTCGGCATTATTGAGATTCGTAGGACTAAAAAATGCATTAAACCTTTATTAGCAAAGCTAGTTTTACAATTTTGTTACATCAAACTTTTTTATCAGTTGACTATATCCAAAACCACCTACTGTGGCGTCGTAGGATAGTCCAATAAGTCGGTCATGATCTAGGCAGCCCCGCACTAACTTTGTGTGTCAGACTGAACTATTATCCCCCATTTGAGCCAAGTTGGAATTGCAAAGTGATGGACGCTACTGAAGGCGCCTAACTCGTCGCCCAGTTCTGGGCCGGCTCTATTTAGATAACCATCGACACGCTAAGATGAAAATACCGTGGCCCATACCTCTGTCAACATTTAAGAACAAGTTACATATTTCTAAACAGAATTAGGTATTTCTTTGCAGCACGCGACCGTTTCCCGTCGACATCCTCCACAGACGACAACGAGAGCGGTACAGATGGCGAAGCCGACCGCTCCCGTCGGGTCAGCCTCGTGCACGGCGGCATGTCCAACCCACCGCCCGGCATCGTGTCCATTCGCAAGCGGCGCGGCAACTTGGCCAAGCACTCCGTCAAGATACTCAAGAAGTGGTTGTACGACCACCGGTACAACGCGTACCCTAATGATGCTGAGAAGATTGCGCTCAGTCAGGAAGCCAATTTAACTGTTTTGCAGGTGCGTCTTATGTGGAATTTTGTTACCGTAAAACTGGGAGTTATCGAAGACTGTTTGTTGAATTATTAACTGCTGTTCTACAACAACAACAACAACATTCATTCATTGTGTGGCAACTTTGGTCCAATATAAAATACTATTTGAGAAACCAAATAATAACCAATTAAGAAAGACCGAAGAGAGACTTTGAGGGACTAAACGAACTAAACCCAATAGTCGCGTCGCGCGTCGTCCGAAATGAAACTAAGAAAAAACGTCTTTTTCGCTTTTATTGCGTGGACATAAAGCTCTTTCTGCTTAAAAATAGTAATGGAGACTAGTGTGATTTTATCATTATCTGAAAATTCATGCCCTACCTTTGTCCTATTATTGGAACAAAATCAAGTATATCCGTGACGGAACAGGACCAATTGCCTTATGTCAGTCTAGAGCAAGATTATTACTATTCTCAATGAACATGTTTCTTTTCCTTTCTCCAGGTATGCAACTGGTTCATAAACGCGCGCCGACGCATCCTGCCGGAGATGATTCGCCGCGAGGGCCACGACCCGCTGCACTACACGATCTCACGGCGCGGGCGCAAGCAGCCGGGCACTTCTGGCGGCAACGCCAATACTGCTGGCGTCGTCGTCGCTTCCTGGGACGGTGTTGAAGTTGAGGTAACTCATCATCTGCCTAACCTTTTGCCAACTATTTTGGGGTCCGCTTCCAGTCTAACCGGATACAGCTAAATACCAGTTTTTTACACGGAGCGACTGCCTAATCCTGACTCCACGACCCAGTTAATAATAATAATACGATACCAAGGGGTAAGACTGGTTGACAGACTAACTACAGAAAATAAAGATCCAAATATAAAATATCTGTTTTATGCCCGTCTTTTTGTTAGCACTTATCAAATTTCGAAATAATATCCCTAATAGTACTCCACATTTTATGACGTTTAAGTGTCACATATTATATTCATTTATGAGTTAGAAGATAGGAATAAAGATTTTAAATTTTATTATTAGTGAAAACTCTTACTTTCTCCACAGAACGACGGTGACGCAGACCGCAGCGCGGAACAAGAATACAGCGACGGTCTCCTAGTTTACAGAAGTGACGGCGACGAAATAGCTGACGGAGAGGAGGGATACTCATCTAGCGCTGTCTCAGAAGAGGAGGTCAAATACGACCCCTCTGTGTGGCAGTCCGTCATACGGTACGGACCGGAGGACCGGGAACTACACCCCGCTGCCCGAGGGTTGGTTTCTGATAGGTCTTTTGTGATTGTTACAAATCAAGCGACTGGGTTCATTGAATGCGGCGTTTTGTGATGTTGTGACATTTAGAAAGGGGTAATGAGAAAGAAGACTAAAGAATGTTGTTATTTTGGGCTTTTTTTAATCATAATGTAAATCAACTGTCCGGCTTTCGGGAGTTATCTTTTTAAGGTGAGTTATCAGATGTGGTATTTAGGTAACATGTTAGAATCTCGATTTGCATAATTATACAATACAATCTCGACAATTGTTCGCTAGTCTGGTTCTAGTCGTCATGTTATTGAAGCCATTGTTCTGTTTTACAGTATAGATAAATGTCTTGTAATATTGTACCTCACTGTCATCTCACCCGACAGAATAGCTCCTAGTTTTCATCGTTAATGACGCTTTGTCGGAGGCGAATCCCGCGGGACGCAAGGCGCGACTGTGCGCGTCGATTGTTTTAATGACTAGGAATTCGCGCCAACCATTTTGAAGCAGGGACTGAAAAGATTACTCGTATAGGGGTTATTTTTTAGGGCTAGGTGAAAAACCCTAGAGTAAAGGTTTATAGGGTTAATGAGTAATAAGTTGTTCACGCACAGAGTTCATTATTGAACGTAAAAAATACGCAAGGTAGTGACGGAGTGAGCCCGCGCTAGGTGCTTTGTCTCTTTCATTCTCTTTAATCACCTATATTTAAATGGTTAATCCATATATTCTAAGGGTTAACCCGTATGATGGTTAATTAGACAAATGGGTTATAGGTCTAACCGGATAACCTTTTCCCTGGTTGGAAAAGTTAGTTGATACAATCGGCGGGAATGCTCCATCGATCGTTCACCAGTGGGACAAAGAAATCAATTATAATAATGAAACATCTTCGAATTATAGGCAGAACAGATAAATTGTGCGCGCAAGCAGAAATTTCAATGACATATGCAGGGAATATGATTTAGATTCATTCACAATTAGTGTGAATTCGGCCAGAAGGTGCTTATGCCTCAAATTTTTCAAGTAGCGGTAGGTTATATATTATTGTTTTTATTATTTTACTTTTTTCTCTATTATTTTAGTCATATAATTGCAAGCCAAGTATTTATACTCTTCTTACTTTTATTAAAACTGTGTATTTTCTGTTTTTGTGCTCACACTATAAATTTTTTATTCAAAGTCTATACGTGAGGACTTGTAATTGGCTTTCTGGTGACTATGGTTTGCATTTTTGTTTGTTTTTATGAGCCGTAAGTCCTCCATGTAGTAAATAAAAAAAAAATTAGTTGTCCACTTTGTCTCACGGAATGGTTTTGATGGAATAAATTATGCTAGGGCTGGAGGCTTAAGCTTTTCCTTTTAATTCTAAATTCTCTATACTCCAACACTACCAACCCAAGCATAGTAAATCAACCAGTGGAACAAAATGGACATAACAATTTAAACATTTTACTTAGTTCCAATTTTCTGTGATAAATTGATGGGGCCGCGAGAAATAATCCTATCGGCGCGAGCATATAACGCCCCGCATCCTTCGAGAGATTTGCCTGTTTGGACAGATCTTAATAATTTTGGGATGTGCAAGCACATTACGGGATGTGCAAGCGCATTATGGGAGGCGGCGCGCAGTTTTTGCGAGCAAATAAGTTGTCGGTTTACCGAATTCGGCGACCGCATTCAGCCGGACTGTGTACACTCGTGTTGAAAGCATCATCATGGTCAGACATTGTGTTTCGACAAAGAATTTGAACTGTGTGCAATATAACAAATCAGCCGTGTTCTGTCTCCGAAAACGGTCTGCGGCCGAATACGCCTAACCGAAAACCTGTTTACACTAGTCGGTGACCGAAAACGGGCTGTGGTCGATTACGGCTAACCGAAAACCTGTTTACACTAGTCGGTGACCGAATACGGGTTGTAACCGAATCGGTCAAAACGACATAATGTAAATGATGTTAGTAGAGGAAATATACGTCAGCTGCTTATGTGAACTTGAGATTTTGGAAGGCATATTAGGCTAGATTCGAAACTGTAGTTACTAGGTCAAAGCAGTCACAGAAACCATGGCTTAGATTTTAAAGAAAAATAAAATATAATAAAGAAAAAGTTTTTGGCTGATCCTGGAATGGCACCCGTTTCTTAATCAAAACATCGGGCGAGTTTCATATGGCTATTGTGTCATTGTGATACATGTGAATGAGTATAAAAAGAAATGTTTGGGAAAGTGTAAGTATTCCTGATAACAAACAGTTATCAGGAATACAATCACGTGTTTAAGTATCGGTCACTAATTACCAGTCACCCTATATATATAATTGTCCTAGGCTTTGGAGCGAAATTGCTTTTTTTACAAGATTTTATTTAATTTGCAATATTTGTATGTTTGTTTATTTGAAATATTACAACTTTGACATACTGTAACTTTGAATTCCCCCACTTCTGGCGCAGCTGAGGCGCAGTTCGCTGCTATGCTATGGTTAAATAATTATTTGATATGATTTTCAGCCGGTATAAAAAGACTCAGATTAACGGTACCTCCCGTACTAAATGTATTCCTCTCTACAACAGTCGTGGCGCGGGCGTGGTGTCCGTACGCACGTCGGAGTCGGAGGAGGGCTCCGAGGGCGCCGGCGGGTCCGGCGACGCGCCGGGCGGCTGGCACCCGCAGCTGGCGCACCTGCCGCAACTGCCGCACCCGCTGCGCCGCCGCATACAGGTACACACGCCGCCGTCATACTCACATCGACCGGTCCCGTGCTTCACGTATCCAGCAGACTCCCGCGACCTTCAAGGTTTCGAGTTGGTGATGGATTTTTACATCCAAACAAAGCAAAGCAAAAGCAAACTACCAACCCGCACTGGGCCAGCGTGGTGAATTATAGCCCATTCCCTCTCATAGATAGGAGGCCTGTGTCCCAGCAGTGGGAACATTATAGGCTGATTATGCTATGCTCATGCTAAATGCAAACTTACCCTCCGTACATTCCTCCTGAATAAAACCTACGACGAGACTGAAAAGTACTTAGTGACACTTACATGAAAGTAACCCTATTTCCCTATTTTTTCGTGTTAGGCCAGCTTTTGACCAAAACAGAAAAGTGACGTGCGGGAATCAACACATCACATTTGGTTTAAATCCACATCTCTTCTCTGCAAACTATAATTACTCCCATTTCTAAATGCAACAAACGTGTTATCAGGTGGTGCCAGCCAATGTGAGCAGTGAGGGTGAACGCGACAAGTTCAAGTGTCTCTACCTGCTCGTGGAGACGGCCGTCGCAGTGCGTCAGAGGGAGAAGGAGGCAGAGGAGGTCCCCGTCTAGTGACCGACAGGTATAGTGACCGTCATTCCCCGAAATACAGTCATAACAAAATGCTTTGCACGCCTATGGCCCGCCCACTTGTCCGCCGCTCTGCGCTCAAATTCATGCGTGCGGGTGCAAGCGCATTTTCGCCTTATGGTTGCTCGACCGCAACTGTCCATTGTTGTACGTAGGTACTATAGTCATCATCATCATTCGCCTGCCCTTATCGCAATTTATTTGGGGTCGGCGCAGCATGACGTCTTCTTCCATACTTCGCTATTACTCGTCACTCCCTTCATACCCGCATCATCCTTCACACAGTACATCCATCGCTTCTTGAGTGCTCTCTACTTTTTTACAATAAGGTTACGGGTTACTGCTACCGATAAGACTGAGTGATCTTTATTTTTGTCACTATCCTTTACGTGACGTACGAATTGTAACGTGATACATATTATTATCCAAGTACGATTCTGCTGAAGCGGTTTTTTTAGCCCCTTTGTACTGTGTGATTGTGAATCCCCATACTATTCGACGTTCTGTTTATTGCTTGTTCTAAGTGCGCCATCTATGAACCTCTTTTCGAGTACCATAAATTCACCTGGAAAAACCTTTCACAAGGAACAACACCACTAAAAGCCGTCTACTACATACATTTTTTTCAATACACTTTCTCGAAAACTGGTTCTTGTCGCACTACGATTAGGTTCAACATGCAAAGTATCTCACACGCGAGGATTTTTAATGTTTCCGCACACGTGCGGAAATAAAAAATTCCGCAGATGAATGAATGACCATAGTTGACTATAGTTGGCGGTGACTGTTTTTTTTTAATCTCGGCAAAGAGATATGCATCTTTCTTTCTCGAAAACTGGTTCTTGTCGCACTACGATTAGGTTCAACATGCAAAGTATCTCACACGCGAGGATTTTTAATGTTTCCGCACACGTGCGGAAATAAAAAATTCCACAGATGAATGAATGACCATAGTTGACTATAGTTGGCGGTGACTGTTTTTTTTTTAATCTCGGCAAAGTGATATGCATCTTTACGGCGTAAATATTTTTTAAATTGTGTTTATAAATAGAATACCATAGGTAAACACGATTAAGTATTTAAAACTAACATTGACTTTTATGAACAAATTAACATTTAACTTTTTATTAATATTTTTCCATAACACCCTCGGCTGCAGCTCGGGTGTTAATTCCCCCTCGAATGCAATAATAAAGTTTCCCAACTTATATCAAAATGTATTTTCTGCTTGTATCACTAGAATTCAAGGCCCTATATACACTTATACAGCTCAAATTAAGATCCTCGACATTATCTCAACAACATGTTGTGTTGGTGGAGACATGCTTATGTTCCTTATTCATGCGAAGCAAAAGAACATTTCGGAAGCAATATTGCTGGATTGATGCATTTATTTATACCTAAGTGACTTTTTAAAGAGCAACACTATAAACATGATAACAAAAGGTTGGAGGAGGGTTTTTCTTTAACTTTCGGAGCTTTTGCTATAATTTTTTGTTACCCATAGTTGCCCACTAACACATGGAAATGGTGCTCCAAAAAAATTTATTTCAGTTCTGATGCACTATAACATTGTTTCCCGTGCATGCCTAAAATCTCCACAATTCTAAAATATTGCAACAATCACTACATTACTATATATTATAAAACAAAGTTCTCCGCCGCGTCTGTCTGTCTGTTCGCGGTAAACTCATGCGGTTTTCACCGATAGATAGTTATTCATGAAGAAGGTATGGTGTAGTTAGGTATGTAATGTATCAAGGTTTTGTATAAATTGTTTGAAATATGACAATAATTGTTGGAAGGGTTGGAAAAAGTCAAGCCGCCTGGGAGCTTTCATCCAATACGCTGCCTCGACAGGCAAAACATGTAGGCATAATATGCTCTACCACTCGTGCGAAGACGGGGCGGGTCGCTAGTTTATAATATTTTTTGTAATTGTTTCAGCCAATGCAGTATGGAGTGGACTCGGCAGCGCTGCCAAACGGAATTGTACGTTCAACACGCGGTATTTAACGTTACAATCTTCCACTAACCTAGAGTTTAATGTCGTTCGTTTGTTTATAACCAACACTAATCACGCCGCTAGTTGACAGCGGCCTAAGAGCACACCAGCAGACTACGGTAGTGTATCCTTCACTTTATTTCAAGTGCGCTTTTATTTGACTTTAGTACTTCCGTTTTATGTATGAAAGTAGTCTTGGGTTATCGAGATGATTCGCCCACTACAGTTTTGAATGTAAAATGAAAGAATGCAAATGATCGTAAAAAATAAGTCTGTTAAGATTCGGGAACAAAAAGAACATAATACTTATGTCACCAACCGAGAATCTGCTATAATGAAAATTAAATGGTTTTTTTTTCTGATAAAAGAGGTTTATTTTATGGTTTTAATTTCAAGATGTATATCAGTAATATATTTAAAGACTGTTGTTACAATAGTAGATGGTCAATATTCTATATTTTATATTCTAATAATTGGCATCACCAAGCCAGGTTGGGTCCGATCACATCGGGTTGTCTGCAGAACCCGTGCACATCAGATAGCAGATTAAAACATTTTGAAGGTTCTGGTTTGAAAAATGAAAACTTATGTTTTTGTAAACAGTATTTTTACGAAAATTATTTTCCAAATATTACTTTAAAAAAATATCACTTTATGTAGCAACACTGTTGTGAACAATACTATTAGCATATGTTTGTTTTTAACAAATATGATTTATACCGAAAATGTATGATGGGTTTATCTTGAAGGTTATTTTAAATTTGACATTAATTTTCAATGTAATACCAATGTTAGTGCACATAGTATTGCACGACGCCACCTTATCTTGACAAAATGCATCCGTAAATATGGCATTGTCATATTTCCGACCGTACATTGAACCGTGACTACTGACAGGCACACCTTGCCAACAGATGTAGAATAGCAGAAGTGACGCGTGTCACCGACATGTTCTCTAATATACTGATGAAGAGAAGGGCATAGAACTGAAATGGCATCCCTTCACCAATTTAGGTGATGGGGCGACTATGCCAACTTCCATAGAAACATGTTTAATATTTTATTTATGAACTTTTTATTTGTTAAACCAAAAGGTGTTTAGTAACAAACATACCTCAAATGGATGTTTTGGGGACAGATTAACGTCTACTAGGGATTATATAAGTTTGGCCTGTACGTCACTCAAGACTTGTTCTTGCATTCACTCAAGCATTACTTAAACTTAGTTTCAACTAATCAAATGGCTCTCAAAATGGCTCTCAAAAAGGCGAAGGAAAACATCGTGAGGAAACCCATGTCCTAGAACTAGTGTCCGACCGAAGTTCGGTTGTTGACCGAAACCGAAGCCGATTAATCGGCTATATAAATAGAGTAAGTACCAGAAAGGTGTGGTCATATTTAAGTGTTTGGAGTAGACCATCTAACAATCTCCATTGAACCAACACCATAATCGCGAAAAGAAATCCTGCTGTTCCATTTAATACTTCAATATCTACTCGATCCAAATGTATGGGACAGCTGATAATTTTTTCGCCATCTCGAAGTTAGCCCCAGGAAGAAAGTTTTTCAGTTTGATGCTCTGTACCACGCTGGATAAACAACTTAGCGCTATGAATAACCTTTCAAATTACCTTTTCAAAAACAATAACGCGTCGCTAGTTCGTTAAATTTTGGGGTTTGCTAGAAACCTTTGGCTTCGGCCAAAACCTCGGCCTTTTTTGGCCGAAACCGAAGCTTCGGTCGGGCACTACCTAGAACCGAAATTCGGAGACATGTGACATCTCCCAAACCGCACTGGGCCCGCGTGGTGTATTACAGCCCACTCCATCTCATAGAGAGGAGGTTTGTGTCCCAGCAGTGGGAACATTATGAGCTGATTATACTGACCTAAATGGCTGGAATATAGTTTTGAGGCTTGAGTGATGTTCTGTAATGTGAGTTCACTGACGGTCGACCACTTTCAACCTTCTTACTTAGGGCATAAGAGTGAAAAATGGCAGACCCTTAGTGAAACCTGTAGTACCTTAGTGTCAACAAGAACTGGGCCTTATGTATGTCACTTGACAAAGAAAACTAACTTTCATGACGATGCACATGCGTCCTACAAAGATGTAAACTGATGCGACTTGACGCTGATCGATGTATTTGATCATAATCAATGTATACTGTAGAAGTGAAACATATTACCCGAACTTTGGTAGTGCACGTTTTATAATAAGATGAAAACTTTTAATGTCAAAGAAAATAGACACAAGGTATGTGAAGATTTTTATTTATATGTTTCTACTGCTGGACATGAGTCTTCTTATGATCTTCTAGTCGGTATCAGTATTGATATTACTGGCTCTAACTAGTAAAATGACGACAAACATTCTACACATAATATTTGATCAACCTGCCATAGAATTCGCGTACTCGTGATAAAATCGTGCACTACTGAAGTATAATATATACTATTTAAATATTTTTGTAGGATACAATAATAACGAATATATCAGTAGCCTTCCTATATTTATAATAAATTAGAATGACAGACTGGTTAATCCTTATCTATCGGAAGTATTTACTCTGCTTGTATCGTTCCTAACTATCAAATAAATAATAAAGTCTTGAATTATTATAATACGTTAATACGAATACATTTATATAGGGGTTCTGTATATTCACCCCACTAATCAAATTCTCAATATAGTCACGCCATTACGGCGAATAAATAAAGTATCTAGCAGTAGTACGGACTAGATAATTTCTACGATTTTAATCCATATAGTTTCATACATTACAACTAGTGCGTGCAAATTCACGTCACGCATTTGGTCTGCTTCGGCCTTTGTTACACTGGGACACTTGGAGCATAACAACAGCCGCGCTGCAAAAAAAAAAAGTTTTATGGTGGGTATCTCACCAGGCTTTATTGCTTGCCCAACGAATCATACAATTTGTAGTGCAAGCATGGTTAGTCTCAGTATAATATTGCCCTTAACCGCCTCCAATTTCGTCTCAAAACGCCTACAAATGATTGTATTGCAATAACCAACTTACGAGTATTGTATGGAGGCTACACAGGCAGACTGCATACACAATTTCATACATATAAACTAGTGTCCTTGTATATAGTTTGTACACATACATAAGTGTATGTTAGGTCTAAAGTTTTGTAGATCCTAGTTATATGTTAATGCCAATGAGGCAAGGTTTATAGTGTTACATCCCACGATAATTCTCATGATAATTTATTTAAGGGTGATACCAATTTATATATGAGCAAATATCATAGAACTTGAATATTGTAGCTATTTAGAGAGTTTAACTAATCGGCACTGAATTGCGGGAATCACCCTTTATTTTTTAACAAATTATCATGAGAATTATCACAGTTATGTTATTTTTCCTATCAATTCTTATGAAACATGTATCAACTTAGGCAGAAGCTTTAAATGAGAGTAGAGATACATTTTTAGCATAAAAGTGTTTTTCTTTTACTAGATAGAAAAGCTAATAGAACTTCAAGTAAGTAACTTCAGGTTAACTTGGCTATCTAGCGTATTGGCTGTCTCGATATATGTCGTATACATTTAGAAGTTCCATTCTAATGTAAAAGCGTTATAAATGAATCCGCTATTATGTAATACCAGCTTAGAACTGCAGGATAGAATGCGACATAACATAACATCACGACTATAACACCCGAAATGGGTAGGCAGAGGTTTGGGTAATTTGGTTACGATTAATTGGGGACAAACTTGAGAAATACTTTTTCCCTGATGTTATGATAAAGCGTGTTGGAGTTCTCTGTTAATAATTTGTATTTATTTATTGGTTGTGAGTCTGAGCCGTCGCTGTGTGAACAGATGTTCTATTTGTTAAGGCCTTTTATGTATCATTTCGTTTGGTAGGCGTATTGAACAAAACAGAAAATCTTTAAGTTGAAGAATTTAAAAGATGCAACTTTCATTCAGAAAACTCTGGACGTAACTTTGGATTAAAGGCTTTATTTTCTCCAAAATAAGTCCATTTTTGTAACAAATGGGCTCGTTTTAGATCAAATAATATGTTGTACTAGTTATCGGTAGTACTGCTTCAATATGTCTACTAAACTTTGAAGTAAGGGCTTCACGAATGCTGGCGACGCATCCACATGAATTTTACGAAAAACATTATTTTTAGGGCAATCAGAAGCGTTGATTACCCTAAAAATCACAATATCATTACTGACGAGTTTCGATTAAGATTCAATCATTATGATAATTCGTTTACGTTAATGAAAAATAGGTAACCTTACTTACAATGTTATCTATAAAGCATAATTATATTGAACTACAGAAAATGTATTTGTACCGCAATTTACGTGCACAAATCATGTTCTATGAGAATATGATACATAATTTTACTTTAGTTTTTAATTTTTACTTTGACCAACCTTATAAGGTATAAACTCTATCGTCGCCTAGCCCGTTGCGCTTAACTTAAGCAGTCAATGTTAATTAGCTCTTAAGTCGTTTGCTTTAAGGTGACTTTTCGTTTAACTCTTAATTATAAGTAGGGTGTCATTTTCGTTTCTTAATTTACCTGAGTACAATAACTTAGAACTTAGTATTTTTTCGTTCGTGTAAATACTCCTGTGTAAGATGCGTAATCTGTTAGTGAATAAAATAAAAATGATTTCAAAATACTGTGTTTTATTATATTATATAAAACTTGTTTTATATTCTAGCCGCCATGTATTCTAGTAACCAAAGAATAAGAGCTATATTGTTATAGAGCTCTTATTCTTTGGTTACTACGGTTACAGAGTTGTGGCTCAATTTTAGTGTACAATAAAGTATATTCTATCTAGCTATAGCAATGGCTTGGTTGGCTTCTGCCTAATTATTAATTCAAATACAGGTAAATCTGATAATTAAGGATTTGCAAAATATTTCATTTTAATTCATACATAGCCATCGAGACTATCAAATAAATATTATTTTGATATACAGAGTGGAAACTTTTAACGGGGCAGTAAGGAGAAATACCTTAGCCGTAGGCGGCTTATGAGTTTGACCTATATGTATGTGTTTCCTGCCTGCGTCGGTGTTTCCAAGTTCATATGACCCCAATCTATTTAAATCGCGAGTTAATAGGCTTCTTTTGGGTTAGCTCGTTCCATCGTCGACCTCATCTCTGTCCTCAGGACTAGATTGAGGTCAAGAGTAAGCCCATAGAGAATAAAAAAAAAAAAATGTTCCCTCGTAACTCCTAAACGGATAATACGTCGTTAGATTCGTCTTGGTGGCGTGAGTGTCACGATTACATTGAACTAAAAAACGAAAAAAAAATGACGACTTTCGGGTGCCATATCGTCGTGTTCGATTTTTTTTTCTTCCATTACCATCGAGTGGGTCTCAAAATAAAGGGTGATCGAAGTGACAAATCGTATAATGAAAAAAGTGAAAAAATCGTCTGCGAATTCTTTCACGTTACTAAACTAAAAAGCTGGAATTAAAATAAGTAGTTGAAAAAACTAAAAAACCTGACTGAAAAAACGGGAAAGCCCATTTGAATATAAAATTAAGGAAAAGAATCCCGACTGCTTCCAACTTTTGTTTAATTTTAAAAGTGCATGTTTTATGCTTTTCAGTTTATTTTTTAAATCTGTGAATGGGGATCAAAATTTCACGAAAAATTATGGATGAGATAGATCCTAAGACCATTTTCGTGTAGCTGCAACGGTTAAGGTAGTTTCCCTTACTACTACCCCGTTCAAAGTTTCCACCCTGTATAATTAATCCGAATAATGATTTCATAACATAATTATCATAAACAGCATATTAAATTCTAAAGGAAAATCATGTTAATCCGACAATACACTAGATTATAACAGATCATAAAAAAAAACAATTTTATGTTTTAATGTTTAAATAAGTTTCGGCTGAAAATTCTGTTTCGATCGGAAACTAAAACCGAAGAAAATAATTCGTTATTCGTATGACCCAGTACATACAAGGTGTTAACGGGCCCTTCACCGCTTCACGAAGCCGTCAAACAAGCATTCTAAACATTAAACTAAGTAACTACGCAAAAATTATTGCTGGAAAATGACTGAAAAATGATCGCAATGTCCGGGAGCCCAATCATATTTTTTTTGTGAACAAGTACATTTTGAGTTTGTTAAGGGTATTTTTACACCCATTATGTACTGGTCATACCAATAAAAAATATTCAATATTTATTAACTAGCAATAATAAATAAACTACTAACTTACGAGAAACAGTACTCTGTTATAAAGAACTGTTCAAACTGAGGCGAAACCGAAATTGGACGCAACTGTGCGCAAATGTTTTGACGGCTAGGAAGTCCCCCGATGATTTGCGTCGGTATAAACACCTCCATACAAGTATTTTGACGCAATCAGACCGCGAGCGAATTTCGTTCTGCACCCCCGCGGGATTTGCCGGAAAATTGACTAGGGGGCAAGAGATGGAGCTAGACGTCTTGAATAGCACTTTCTCTTTCGCACACTAGTAATGTGCTATAAGAGGTGGTGGTACAGGTACCCTAAGCTTAAAAATTAGTCCGCTTGCACGATATCTAATTTGCTCTTGAAGCTGTTGCGTCTCTTGGCTGCGCTGGCGCCGAGGTCTGGCCCCGGAGACTTCCTCTTGCCGGGCTCCTCGCCGGTAGCCTCAATCATAATGTCCTGGGTTGGTATCTCCAGCAGTAAGTGGTCGAAACTGCTGCTGTTTCTACCCAGCTCTTGTTTGTCATCTGCCGACAATATTAGGCTCAGATTTTAGTAACATAACATCATGCATATAATCCCCGTTGGAATAGGCAGAGTTGTACCACGTTTCGCCAGTTATGTTCAAGTCTTATGTAAAAACGAGCCATCAGCCAGGCACAAATCTGGTCAACTAAGAAATACCTAATGAAAAACTTCATAACACTGGGACCTGGGAATTGATCCCAAGACCTCAGCAGTAGTCCTTGCGACCGCTACACCAATGAGGCAGTGAGATTCAATATCTACTAGTGTGACCCGGTTGTTGGAACTCATAACCTCACTTCGCCAGTCCATCTCAACAAGTGACCCGGCTACTGAAACTATATTTTACCACTACATCCGAATGTTTACCCTAGAGAGATAGATATAATACTTCAGATCTAGTAACAGTTTTTCATTCATACTTGACTTGCAATTCTATATTTTGCTTTTTTTCTTAAACTATGCTGTGTTTTAGTTAGATAAGAAGATTTAGAAGTAAGGGTTAATAATAGTTTGGCAAAAACCCACCACCATAGAAAAATGCATGCTCTTGTATTCAAATAAGGGTGAAACGGGATTACAGGAAGTAAATAATTAGAAAGAGAATATGTTTGAAAAAGAAATTTTAATTGAACAAAATACAAGTAAAGTTATAAAACAGAGTTACGAACTCACTACCTTTTGTTATAAAAAAATGGAAATACGAAATAATATTATGCCAAAAAATTGCCTACAATTAGAGCATACAATGTTTGATGCCTACCTACTTATACAGAAATATAATTATCAAAATTACATTAGAAATAATGACTGTTAAGTGCTACTTATCTAAAATATGTAACTACTAACAATATCACTTATTTAACTAACAAATGGATAATGGTTTGATGGCAGATGGGGTAATGTATTTAAAACAATCGAGGTGTTTTCCTAGGTACAATGCTAGTGTAGTGTAATTGTTTCTTCTATAAATAGGACTATATATGCTAAACAGTGCGAACTCTCAACTGAGGTGTGGTTGTAATGTGGCATTGGAGGTCCTACACACTAGTCCAGGGCGGCAGTATTAGTTGAACAACCCCGAAGCTAAGCAATTACTACATACTCGTATATTCGGCTATTTCTGATCGGACTCTGTTTGGCCTATCACTGCTGAATCATGTTTGGGTCGTGTGCATCTGGATTGAGGGCCCATTTTTTAAATCCTTGAGAAACGAAATAAGACTTATAGGGGAATAAGTTAAAAATAGTAAAAACTTAAAGCAAAGGGCCATAAATTTCTTAAACGTGAATTAAAACCGCTATGATCAAATAACATGGGCCCTCAATCGAGACGCGTGCGTAAAGTGGCATAGTCTAAATCTCAAAAATCTCTTAGTTAATCATTTTTATTAAAAAATTTCTTAAACATTTTAAGAAATTCCCAAATCTGTAGAATATGACATTACAAATTTATGGCGGTATATCTAGGGCCCTCAATTCATTTATGTCTGGACAGGAATCTGCAAAACATGAATTTATCTGAAGAAATACATGAATACGACTTTAACATATTTTAGTTATATACCTCTGTGAATTAGTTAAAAAGAAATGACACAAAAAATAATTGTTAAAAAGTAAATGAAAGTCTAATTTTACTAAAACGTCTGAACTGAGAGCCCAATATTTTCGGCTTTATTTACTTATGTTATGTTATGACTAGGCTCAACCTCATAGATTAACGCAAATTAGAATAAGTTTTTTTTTACCATTATTTAACTAAAATTTAACATCTCGTCCGTTCCTCTAAATGCCATATTTTACGAGAAAATTGATTTTATATTTTTTATAGGAGAAAATTTTCGGGTCAGCACAATTCGCACTAAGCGCAGTGGCTTTTTCCCGAACGTATATCAACTTTTATTTGATTTTGCTGTCAGTTTGCGTCGAATCATGATCCCCGAACATGTGGGAGTACCCCTTACATACTCGGTGGCACCACTTGATCTAAAATCGTAAACTGCCCTTATACTACGAAATAGAGGCATCATTGTTGTTCTCACCACCCATGGGCTTGTGGTTGACAGTAAACTGATCATTGAAAATCATTTACATATGAAAATTTCGCACCATTCCTCACACACGCAGACACGCACCACGGCTTGATCAAGACTCCTAATATTACTGTAATTACGTCGCCAAACTGCGACAGTTATAAATCCTTAACTATCTATTAAGATTTTGGTACTAATAATGTGTTTCTAACCGAGACCTTGTTGCTTCATGAGTTGCTTCAGTCGGAACTCCTCCTGGGCTTGCCGCTGGCGCCGCTTCCGCTCCGCTCTCGCCTCTTCCTCGCTTAGCCCGTCCAATGCCATCTTAGGTAGCTCCTGTTCAACAATCATGTGTTCATTCTCCAGTCGGATTTTTGGCAGCTGTATGGGATCGGAAAAGGGTAAAATTATAAAAAAAAATGGAAAAGAAAAAAAAATATCAACGAAAGTAATAAATGCCGTAGTTCTGATGTTTTTTAGCAATGAAGCTAATGTGTAGAGGAAGTAATAATAGCCACTAAAAGGATGTAAATAAATTGGACATACAATGGATCAAAGGTAAACTGAGAAACCAAAATATCAATCAAACATTAAATAAATTCAAAACAATTTTATTTCAATAAAAACAGTTATTTCCCGTGTATATCTACACAGTAAAACTACATACATATATCTATGTACATTCGCAATTCCATTCATTTAATACCTAACTATGTAACACGGTAAAAACCCAATTCTTAATGTAATCATAAGAGGAAAAACATTAAAACTTCCTAAAGTTAAAAACGCTGAGTAAAATTTGACAGATCATTCACAAATCCTTTTGATAAACTCTAGTAAAACCACCACACAAGTGTACATCAATTATAGGTAGATGTGCGAATTTGAATGTATTCTCACATAAATACTAGATCAAGATAAAAGCAGACATTCAAAACACTCGGACACACCGACTTCTACCAACGAAGTGGCCACGAGAGACGCCTGACCGTCGACAACACTTACAACTACATACAACGAGGAAAAATTACATAAAAAATAGTTCACCATTTTTGAGATTTCAAACTTACCAATATACCTAACGTACCTATAATACATTTACTATTCTCAAAACTACTGCAATACTCGTGTGAGCAGGTGTGGCAAAAAACTTCCACAAGTGTATAAGAATAACTCGCTGATAAAATACTAGTGGCTAGTGTGCCGGGTGGCTAGGGGGCTAGGGGGCTAGGGGCTAGGCGCGACGGGGCGGCGGCTAGGGCTTGTCGGGCGACGCCGAGGACGCCGCGCTCGCGTCCTCCGGGAACTGCTTCTCCACCTGCTCCGCCACCCACTTCTTGACCTTCTGCTCGGTCCAGAAGCCGTCGTAGAAGATGGTGGGCTTGATCCAGCAGCCCTGCGCCGGCGGCGGCGGGGCGAACGCGACGTCGTCGGGCGGGCGGCACGCGCCGCGCCCGTTTACCACGAGGTTCTTGGGTGGCAAGTTGAAGTTGAGGTTCACGTTACCGGGCGGGCGCTCGTAGCTCTCGTAGGCGAAGTGCCATCCGCCGCCGCCCGGGTACTCGTAGTACGCGTTGGGGAACACGTGCGGCGCCGGGCCCGCGCCGCGTGCTCCGTACAGAGGCGGCACCAGCGGTGTCATCACCGGCTGCAGCACGAAACTTACGTTGGAGTTGGGGCGCGGGTGCGGCGGCGGTACGGCAGGGCCCGGAGGGCGCACGGGGCCCGGCGGGGGCCCGGGGCCCGGCGCCGGAGCCCGGTTGGCCGGCGGCACGCTGGTCAGCACGCGCGCTGCGTTCTTTACGGCGGGCGGTGGCGCGAGGGGCCCGTTGTGCACGGGTGGGGGCGCGAGGGGCCCGTTCTGCACGGGCGGGGGCGCGATGGTCCCGTTCTGCACGGGCGGGGCCGCGAGGGGCCCGTTCTGCAGGGGCGGGGGCGCCAGCGTGGCGAGGGGCGAGCGCAGGTGCGGGGAGGTGCCGTTGTCGGGCTCCTTGCGCGCTATGCGCTCGAGCGTCACGTTCCTGGGCTCTGCGTGCTTATTTGCAACGTTCTGGTTGTTCTCCGAGGAAAGCTCGGGTGCGTTAGCGGGCGCGTCCGCTCGGTGCGCCTCGATAATCTCAGTGAGCTCTGTGGCCACGCTGCCGCCGAAGCTCAGCAACGTCTCGCGTAAAGCATTTGTCACAGCACACTACAAATACAGACAAAATATAAAACTTTTGTCAAGCAGATGTTCTGATTTGAACAACAAAAATGTACAGCATATTAATTTAGTTTTGTTTTTATTTATACCTTTCTAGATTTGTAAATGGCAAATCCCTTAGAGTTGGCAGTTGAGGTGGCATAGCCAATGTTCTCCCTATGTATGTCGAAGCTCTTCACTGTTATGGAGACAAACGCAACCACACCCGCACAGTACTTGCCATTTGTGAAGTCCACAAAATCTAAAACATACAAAATGAGCTCCTTATAACAATGTTCGAGAAATTTAGTTAGTTAATACATTTACTTTATACTTTCAGCTAAACTTATGCTTAAAACTTTGCAGAACACTGACAAACTGGACTTCTCAATCACTCTTGGCATACAAATAATAAAACCTTTACCGTTAATTTTTACTGTATAATTTTAATATGGAATTTAAAATAGTTAATTTTAGTGGTATAGAAATATACAAAGAATAACATTCTGAGAGAGGATAGTTATTGTATTTTAAGTGTTTAAGAGCAAAACCTATTGTTATTTATACTACCTAGCTCTTGCTTGCTGACAGACCAGCTCCAGTTGTTGAAACCCCACTGTGAGTGTCCAAAGTTAATCAGCTGCAGCCGTCGTTGTTGCTGATCACTGTCCTCTTCATATGGCTGTGGGTCTGGCATTACCGAGCAGTCCGGCTGAGGAAAATCACATGATATATAAATTAATAATGCCTAGATTGTTAGTGAATATTTTGGTGTAATAATTGAAATAATTTACATAATTAACTACCTAACCCAAATAAACACATCAACAAAAAAAGTAAACAATAAAATACCCTACAGTAACTAACCTATCAACATCTTAAAGAATTAAAAAAAACAAGTCGGAGAATAACATAACAGTGGAATAATATTGCATTTAGTTACGGCCTACTGCAAGCCGCACAAGCGTCTACGACTATTAATACGAAGAACATTAGCGACAAAACTGGAGGTAAAAATAAAAAAAAATAAAAAGTTCCTTTACGCTGAAAATACAGTTCATAGGGCACATGGGAATTAGTTACTTATATTTAATATGTGCCATTATAGTCCACGTTGATATCAAACATTATGTCTGTTTATTTACAACCAACAGTAACTTACAGCTTTCGCGTGTTATATACGGTAAACAAGTACGCCACCCGAAAACGCGCTCAACTATTGACAGCCCAAACTACATCTTATATTGTAATTATTACGAAAATTCTTCGATAAGTGGTTTTATTGCACTTTCTAACTACTTTGTACATAAAGACCGGGTCAATTACCATTTTGATACTGCAATTAGCGACGGGGAATCCAGGTTTCCTTTGCATCATGAATTAGGCTAGCGCGCTTAGTAATCAAGATGCCATGTATGTTCTTATATAAGGTACTTCTGTATTTATGTAAATAATTCACTTATTGAACAACTTAATATAAGTTGTTCTCAAATAATTGGCAAAATAATTCTCAACAAAACAAGTATTGACATTTTGCGCGGAACTTCCGTTTACAATATCCAAAGACAAAAAACATTTTTTTTATTAGAGGTGTTATAGATGTCCACATTTTTCTAAATCAATTGATTTTTTACATTGAAATTAAAATAATACTAAATCTCTTTTGTAAATATTTCCTTTAATCAGAACCAACTGGACGGTCAAATTCGGATGCGGATTGGTTGGTATAGATATATATTAAGAATAAGGATGGACGTTTATATTATTTACGTTACAAAAAGTAAATTGTTATTCTAGGTGGATGATCTATGGCAAAACTCGTCTTTGAAATGTACATACATACATTGAACGATAACCCATGTTACATATTAAAACATCTCAAGATATTTTAATGAACAGAAATTGTATACCGAGAATTAATTATAAATAAAAGCAGAGAAACATAAGCAATTCAAGTATCTAGATCTGGCTCGCGAGGTTGTCGATATGTGGGACGTGAGAGCAGCCGTCATTGTGCCGATAGTCGTGTCGGGCAATGGCTTAATAGCCAATAGCCTCGACTAACATCTGAAGAGGCTCTCGCTTGGCAGCTGGATCAAGGGCTTGATTCAGAATCAGTACTTCTGGACACGGCGCGTATCGTTAGGAGGTTCAAGAGCCCTTACCACCGGTAGCTCGGACCGTGTACCCGATGCCGGTGGGCTACTATTTGTAATATTATATAAATAGTTTCTTTTTAAATATTATTTTGTATAGGCATATTTAAAAATGTAAAGCATATGTATTGAAATAAATAAAGGAAATAAAAATATGATTTTTAGTCGATTGTGATTTTATAAAGTGGTGTTCGTTCAAACTCAACATCGATTGGCGACATCAGCAACTGTTGCGCTTATTTTGTAAACGACAACGAAATTATCACACAGTGCTGCTAGTTCTGAGACTTTTCCCCGAAGATGGGTATTAGGGAAAAGAAGAATTTGAGTTATTTTAACAAACAAGCAATGTTATTTATTATGTACTAGCTGTTGCCCGCGACCTTTGTTCGCGTGAAATTATTATAAAAAAATATTACTTCCCTTTTTAATCGGATTTTGTTACCAATTGCAAGGGTTCCCATTTTTTTTCACGGAACCCTAAGTAAATTAAAATAAGGCCTCAGGACCGAGGTTGCAGGCCTCAGGACTGAGATGGCAGGCATCACTGCTGCCCTGGTGCAGCTATTTGAATTTCTTAGAGATAATTTAAATAGGAATTAAGATTTTGTTACAGTTTTGTTTGTTATTTCTTTGATATATTTGTGTTTAGATAGGGTTAAAATAAATAAAACTTTATTGTAAGTATAAATTTTATTCTTTTATTAAAGTCGAAAAGGAAAGAAATAATGTCAAGTCAAAGTCAAATCATTTATAAAAAACAATAATTATAAATGTCACCAAAGATAAATGGTAATTTTGTGCTTGGGAAGAACTTTATCCTACCTATTCCTTTCTAACATTTGCACTATTACAGTTCTTGCCAATAGGGGGTGGTCTTATGCTTTTTTAATATAGTTTGAATTATATATAATTTACTTACTGAGAGTATAAAGACTTGGGGCTTAGGTTATAAAGACTATCTGTGGGAAATCAATTTTTCTTAAAGTACATTGTTTTTATCAGGGCTCGTTGTGCACGCTCTACTTCTATAAACTTAGTTTTTGCTGACCCTCCCCAGGTAGGAATTCAGTACACTGAGACAGACTGAGCCAAGGCGACGTATATCTCATTAAGGAGATTTCTAGAGGTGTTATTACGACTAATTATATTTTTTGGAGTGTTTTAATTTTTTTGAACGGAACCCAAAGTATTTTTCTAAAATAATATTATGTTAGACCTTATAACGTCAGCTATCTACCAGTAAAAGTTCCGTGAAAATCGGTCCAGCCAGTTCGGAGATTAGCCGGAACAAACAGACAGAAAGACAGACAAAAAATTTAAAAATGTGTAATATGTGTAATAAGTGCCGTATAATATATTTCCATATGCATTCAGTACAAAGTTGTTATTTTGATATTACAAACAGACATTACAATTTTATTTATTTGTAGATGTATAATTATAATTGTATAGAGTTTAGATGTTTAGTTAAAATATCCAATAAAAGGATAAAAAAGAAAACATTTTGAAAGGCTAGTCAAAAACAAATACAAAAGCTTAATTTCCTAAAATAAAGGGTGTAAATTGACCCTTAACGAAGCCGAAAGGCACTTGTTCTCCCCGTCTTTGGGATAATTTTTGTTCCAGCCATACCATACCTGGGAACCTTCTAATTACGGAGATATTGGGGGTCAAAGTTCCAACTTTTTAATAAAAATGTGGGAAATTTAGATAAAAGAGGGAAACACAGCGCCTTATCATTTATCATTATGACATTGACATTTTGATTATCCGGCAACATTCGGAAAAGTGCATTTACTAGGACAATCTCAATCAAGAGTTCACGCATGTTTTTTTTCCAACCGTAGAGTTTTCATAAATTGCGAAATATTACGATCACAATAACGCGTGTGCTGTACGGATCAAAATGGCTAGGGCGACAGAATTTACTGAAATCGATGGGAGTGTTTTAGAAGGGGTAAATATCATATTTTTATAATAACTTTTATTGTTTGATTTTGAATTAAAATGTGGACGAAAATATTTGCAGGGTGGTCAAATACTTCGGACCGCGATTTCTCTAAGCGCTATTCTGGGAATACCTGTGCGAGTGACAAATATACGAGCTAATCGGAGCAAGCCGGGTTTAGCAGCGCAGCATCTTATAGGTAACCTTATAAATTATTGTTTCGAGACTTCCTAGCTGGGCGTTTCCCTAATAATACTAACAAAAATTTAATCGAAAATAATTATTTGCTTAACTTTTTACCCTAGACTGGCCAGGCTAAACCAGGGCATAAAATAATGCAGTTGTTCCTGTTTTCATAGTGCTACTTTGCCCTTTAGCTACTAGTTATAATATTCAGGTTTTCCATAGTCTGAAATAATGAAATACAATTATCATGATACAATTAGATATGAAAATGGTGTAATTTATTATTTAAGTTATTAATGGTTTACTCCAGTCATTATAACAAGTTCATGTGAGTTATGTGACTAATATTAATTTATACTATTTTACAAAACTTATTAGGATATAGTGGGGTTTATTCACAAACATCAACCATACATTTTTTGTTGTGTAAATTTCTCGCTACTAACTTTGTTTAGCATTTATGAACATACCCCAAAAAGGTGTAATTTCAAAAATTCAATTTCATTGCTTTTGTTAGCCATTATTTGTTTTAGCCTAAATGTAATATAGCTATCTACTTGAGATTTTTTCCTTATTAGCAAGGCTAGCCTATTTTATTTAAAATTTATTTATTGGCCCACTGTAGAACAGACTTTTTTTAATTCTGAGAGCACAAGCCCCTGCCAGGTAGGCCTGATGTTGAAGAACAACTGCCACATTAATCATATCTTAGAAATATGTTTGAAGACTAGATAAAGCCTAAATGTTTAAGAAAGAAAGAAAAGAAAATATTTTATTTGGAAGATGCACAGAAATAAAAATAACAAAGGGACATTAAAAAGTAAGTGTTAGAATGGAAACACTAATGATTATAATCCATGAACTCCTATTATGCATTCTATTCAATATTTTGCCATGCCATGTGGCAACATTCTGCCTTGTGGGAGACAACTTCTACATCATCTGCATTAGTCAATCTACATTTTTCCCACCAACCACTCAGCCTCAATTTGTTCCCTGTTGATGGCAATAGGCTCGCTCCCATGGGACTGAAACATATCTAGTGAAATGTGGGTATACTATTATGTACACCTTTATGGCTGTGAAGTTATGATAGTTTTATTGTTCTTCCTTTTGTCTAAAACAATTGTATTGATTTGCCAAAATTGTAAAAAAATACAAGCGCTAAATTAATAAATAATAGGCTAGCCTTAGTTCTTCCTTGCTATAAAATTGGAAAAATATCTTAAGGTACTTATACTCTATTCAGGATAACATCAACCTTACAAAGGGAACAATATCAATTCCTTTTTTTATTGGCTTTGATTCTTGTTTTTTTGTGTGTATACTCCGTAACAAATTATAAATTGCACTATTTCCACACGCAAAACGCAATAGCAATGAGTATTTCTTGACGTCCAGGCATAAAGCTAGTCGCAGACATGTGCAGCGCGAAGCTTAGGGGTGACACCATTGGCTCCACCGAGATCCAGTTCATACCCGGGAAGCGGATCAAGCACGGACACTACGTCGCCGACACGCGCACTGCAGGGTGAGACACACGCCTTATTTGTGCTTACAAGGTTATTATTTGCTTTTATTTGTTTGTTTTGCAATGAAAATGGTCGATCTCCTTTGTGAATTATCAACTTGTTTAGTGTAATTGCGTAGGCTGTGGGCAGCTGGTATGCAAACCAACAAAAAGTGGTTGTGTGTTTCAATAATCTTTATTACACAAGGGGTTAAAAATTGTGTGAAGTCCCTGTCTCTCACTCTTGTGCTAGGTGACAAACCTGGTTTACAAGAGCCAGTGCTTTAATTTTCATATTATATCTTAAGCATTTAAAATTCTAAATACTCGTATTCATGGTAAAAGATGTGCAACATAATTTTTGTGTTGCAGAAAATCTATATCTAGATATCCTTCTATTCTGCTATATTGGATGTTGTGCAACTTATGTTTAAAATTGAAAAGGGCTTAATAATAACGATTAATTTCCACCCCTGGAAGCCGCCATAAGACGACCGCCTTTGGATTTGTCACTGAGGCAAAACAGAATTAATAATAATAATACTTGGCTCGCGAGGTTGTCGACATGTGGGATGTGGACTCAGCGATCATTGTGCCGATAGTCGTATCAGCCCATGGCTTAATTGCCAAGAGCCTCGACCAATACCTGAGGAGGCTCTCGTTAGGCAGCTGGATCAAGGGCTTGATTCAGAAAGCGGTACTTTTGGACACGGCTCGTATTGTTAGGAGGTTCCTCTCTCTGGAGCCCTGACCGCCGGTAGCTTGGACCCTGTTCCCGATACCGGTGGGCTACAATTTTTTTTATATTTTTTTTTTAAGGAATATTTAAATATGTAGAACAATTAAGATTTTAAACTATCATGGTCACTAACATTATATCGGGAACTCGTCAAAAATAGTAAACATGGTAAATATCCCGTTTCCTGTCTAAGTAATAATGTAGAACAATTTGTAAAAATTTAAATAAAGGAAATAAAATCTTTATTAACAAGTGGTTGTTCAAACATCAGTGTAGCCCTGGCTCTAGTACTAGGATTCCCTGTATCACAAGAGCCAGAATTGAAGCGGTCGTTTGCGTAGCATTAATCATCTGCCGAGCCTTTTCCCAACTATTTTTGAGTCGGCTTCCGGTCTAACCGGTTGCAGCTGAATACCAGTATTTTACTTGGAGCTGCCTATTTGACTAAATAAGACTGGTTGTCAGACTTTCGGGCTACTACTACTCGTAATGACTGTCAAATATACGTATGTGTATAGACAGCCGGTACCCAACGGTTTTATGTGCTTTCCGGAAGCACGGAAACGACCACATATGTAAAACCTGTAGGTACCGATCTGGCCGATTCGGTAGTCATTGATTTATGTACGTAAGTTCATGACAAAATTAGCTACACGCCTCGCTTTGTACGAAATATTTCCATGGTAACTGTCTAGCTAAACTAAGTAAACGTGCTTGTGTGTGGGAGGTACTTAGAGTATCTTTTTCCATAAGAAATCAATGTATAGTTGTTGCCGACGGGATTACGGGACGCCCACCTACCTACTACCTACTTCGAAGAGTATCTTTGAACGCCGCAACGCCTACGGACAAATTATTTCTTTTTCGCCGTAGCTTCGCTCTCGTAATGGATGGCTATTATCCTACTTGGACTTGCAAATATAGCCTATAACACTCGGGAATAATGTTGCTTCCATTAGTGAAAGAATTTTTGGAATCGGGTCAGTAGTTCCGAAGATGTGCTCCTACATCCAAACTTACAAACTTTAACTCTCTATAATGTTTTTTTTATTAGTAAGTACCTATGGGAAAAATCTGTTATTTAATCCAAATATAAAAACTATTTGCCGACTTATAATGATTGAAAAAGACTCCAGAGACTGGGCTTTAACAGATAATGTTACACTTGAACCAACTTATCTGTGCAGGCGGAAACACATAGAACTAAAATAAATGTACCAAATTAAACATATTGATGCATTTTTTCTTGACAAGCAGAGCCACCTCGAACTACACACTTAAAGTGGTCACACTATACTGAAATATCTGTCAAAGTCATGTCCGCAGCCTGTCCGGACTCCGATTCGGTCTGTTTGATCGCACCTTTATTTGGAGCTATGTATCATATTTTGTGATTGAATCATGAATCTTAACAACTTATTGCCTCAAACTATACTAGTATTTAGTAAATTTTTTTTTGTTCTTTTTTAATATTTTTTTTTTTAAATTAAACCTATCTATTAAAAAGCTTTTGTAATGGATTTTCAACTTTGCTTTGATTAAGTGTTTTGTGAATATTTCTTTGTAAGACTCTGAATACGTTTCGAAATTTTTTTTGCACAATGCCGTGTTTGCGGACTTCGTTCGTGAAAACCAGACTGTTCATTTGAACTTATTTTGCCTTTCAATATACTTCTTAAGCTTTGCGTTATTTTTCCGGCTTCAGTTACGTACTTACGTCTGAAAGTTTAATTAATTTTCGCGTCTCCTTTATCCATGTTTTATTTATAAAATCTACTAAACTTATTACATGATTTTTGTTCACATTATGAGCAATGATGGTCCAATAATAACGACGCGTGTGTCGCTAGCCGTGAGTTCGACGTTTCAAACCCATGCTGGCATTGTACTTTGCGTGAATTAATTCATCACCACTGCTCTCAAAACGGTGAACATTTATGACATCACCAACTCGTACGTCGTACTGGACTCGCGCGTGGTTGATTTTGGCTCACTCCTTTTCACAGAGATGAGGCCTGTGTCCCGTTATAGGGTTGAAGCTCATCTAGCAGCACGGAGAAACAGAGCGTGCTACCGATAGTCTCGTCGATGCTGCCGCGTGCGACAGAGTTCCCGATCTGTTTCTCGGTCTTGCAAATGACGGTTCTGAGCGACAGAAAGGGATAGGAGCATGGCAAAGGCCGATTCCGTGCTGAGAGGTTCAACCCGTAGGCTGATTAACAAAGGGCTCGATTGCCCAAGTGTAATTGGGTTTTTCTAAGACCATCACGAATTTATTTTCTTCATGCCCGTATCATGCTGGGTTCACAGATCTACGAAAAAGTAATAAAATTCCGGACTTATCTTTCCTTTGAAGGATGATATGGCTAGAAAGGAGGTGACTGCCGAGATGACGAGTAATATAGAAGTATGGAAGAAAGAAGACCTGCTGCGCCGACCCCAAATAAATTGGGTTAAGGGCAGGAGGATGACTTATCTTTCCTTTAAATTGTGCTGTATAATTTTGTGTTGCGATTTTTTTTGCAACGTTGTATTAAGAAAAGATTAGAGGAAGATTTGTTGCAAAACATTCGCGGGTGGTTTAAATATAAATCACACTATTTATGCAATTTTATTCGTTAGTAGCTTTTGCCCGGGGTTTCGCTCGCGTTATGGTCGGAAGTTATCCCTCGGGAATAACGTTGTTTCCCATTTGTTCCAAAGATTTTTCGAAATTGGATCGGAAGTTCCGAAGATTACCCCATACGTCCAAACTTACAATTTTGTTATTTCATTTTTAAACTTTACCCCACTCTAGGAATTTTAAAAAACAAACATCCGTATCGTCGTAAAATTTAAAACTAACTACACAAAGTAATGCGCCTGTCTGGGTTCGAACCCGCCACCTACAACTCGACGGGGCCGTTACCACTCGTCAGGGCCGTTACCACTCGTCGGGGCCGTTACCACTCGCCGCCAGTGCTCTACAGGCGTGAAGCGTGATGTTATATTTAATTTTTTGTCCTGTAGTTCGATCAGCCTGCTGATGCAAATAGCGCTGCCTTGCGCCCTGCTGTCTGACGGGAAAATAGTACTGGACCTGAAGGGAGGGACTAACGCTGACATGGCGCCGCAGATCGAGTACATGACTGAGGTGTTCAGGAACACACTCAAACTCTTCGGAGCTAATTTTGAAATGAAGATGCATCGACGAGGGTAAGTATTCTTTGTAAAATTTATATCAGACGATTCTGTCAAGTAAATGTTTACTTTTGTTTCGTTGCACGTTCACTTTCTTTTTCTTTCTTACGTAAATCTTGCGTTCAGACGTTTAATTTCGAATGGAAGAGAGAATGTTTGAAATAGGATGAGAAGTTTCAGAGATTATTTCTTACATACAAACTTTACTTGCGTGTATTATGAAACATTATTAATGCAGATAATGTTTTTTGTGTGCGATTGCTCCGCCAAGTTATCAAAACAGAAAAAAACTTTGCCAAAAAATTTGTCAAAATCGAAGGGTACAAAAAATTTGAACAAAACAAAAATTTGTCAAGGTAGAAATAAAGAAGTTATAAGGGTTTTAAGTTGGCCGCGCGAACGTAACGTGCCGGGTTGCGCGGCCATGGAGATCTCAGCAACTACTTTTTTTTTTCGGATGTGATATCATCAAATTACCCCCCCCCCCCCCCGCTCTGGGCGGAGCGGGTATCAGATTTGTACTGACTAAAACCCATCCATGATCCTTCTTTGTCCTTTGTGTTCCAGGGCCACGGTATCTCTTTCGAACAGTCCCGCAGCCCTCAGCAACTACTTGGGTTAGAGATCTAATTCTTTTTGTCAATTGAAGACTGAATTTGTCAAAAATTGTCGATAAAAGAATTATAAGCTCTGGATTAATATTTTACGAAATATTCACCTTGGAAGTTATCGCCGCGCAATCCTCCACTTCTGGTTTCTTTATTGTTGATTATTTCTTTAAACCTAAGACTTCATACAGTAAAACTATTACAAGAAGAAAGGTCTTAATTTGTCAAAACTAACGAAAGCATTAAATACTACTAAAGTTTAGTTAAACAGACGAAATAAATCCAAAACAAAAAGTATGTGGCCGCGCCATCGAAACGTTACTTTGTACGCTGATATCTCATTATCTATAATTTCTAGGATTTTGGTGTAAACATCCATTTATTCGGCATATGAGCCTCATTAGAATGACATGTCTTTTAGCCTCAGAACAGTTTTCAACGCGTGTAATCTTAAAAATTATGTTATCTCATACAATGTTCGAGCAGGGTAACCATAATAATATTTTTTCTGATTTGATAACTTGGCGGAGCAATCGTAACGCACACTGTTTTTGTTTTTTTTAGTTATCGCTTACATCAATGGTAGGTGAAATTGTGGCTTGGCGTGGAGGGCACGTGCGTGTGTTTATGCTCTGGCGTTCGAAAGGTTAAGATTATAACAGGTTCAATCAAAATGTGTAAACTTATTAGCACGAGCAACATTGTATTACCTTGGTTCTAGATACTACCCCAAAGGCGGTGGCTTCGTGACGGTGGACTGTCTGCCAGTGTACAGGTTCGCGCCCGCTAAAGTCTTGGACCGCGGCTTCGTCAGCAAGATCACTGGCTGGAGCTTCGTCGCGGGCACGCTGCCTATGCGGGTAGGTGAAATTTGAACCTTATGCTAGAGACGAGCGAGCTTATACTTGTATGTCACACAAGTTCTAAGCTAAAGTCTTAGACCGCGGCTTCGTCGGCAAGATGGTCGGCTGGAGCTTCATTGCTGAGTCGTATAAACTTGTATTTCAGTGTCGAAGTGAATTTGAATATTACGTCGAGGATTATCTGAATTTAGGCGAAGAATTTCCAGAAATCTTTCGTAAGCATATTTAGCTTTCATTATATTTCGGAACAGTAATGCGAAATTTCAGGCTTTTTGACCCAGTGGTTTAGATGGTTCATGTGTTAGTGAATATAAGAAGATTCTGTCTTCTTTCAGCTGGCATCCCAGATGTCTGAAGGGTTCAAAGATAGCTTAAGGGACCTGAACCACCGCACCGAGATCACTGTGCTGAAGGAAGACCCTAACATAGCGCCCCACAACTGCAGTGGTATCATGTAAGTACAATGATTTACTATTTATTTATTTTACTTTGACATAATACGACTTTTCACCAATTACATTAGTTAACGAAAGGTACATTAGACAAGATTCATAAATTCATCTCACAAAATAAAACAATGATGGTAGATAATGACTAGGCTAGCCTCGTCTGCCGTGTAGCAGGGTCCGGCAGAGGGGACCAGCCCATTCAGATGAGACGTGTGTGGTGCCCTGACACAAACAGACGCGGCAGACCTCGTAGAAGACGGCACGAACCCGCTGGAGGTGGGGCGCGGCGTGATGTAATGTTATGTTATGTCGGTATGTGTGTAGCGCGATCTGCGAGATGACGTCGGGCTGCCGGCTGGGCACGGCCGCGCTCGGCAAGCGCGGCGCGGACCCGCTGGAGGTGGGGCGCGGCGTGATGTATTGTTATGTTATGTCGGTATGTGTGTAGCGCGATCTGCGAGATGACGTCGGGCTGCCGGCTGGGCACGGCCGCGCTCGGCAAGCGCGGCGCGGACCCGCTGGAGGTGGGGCGCGGCGTGATGTAATGTTATGTTATGTCGGTGTGTGTGTAGCGCGATCTGCGAGATGACGTCGGGCTGCCGGCTGGGCACGGCCGCGCTCGGCAAGCGCGGCGCGGACCCGCTGGAGGTGGGGCGCGGCGTGATGTAATGTTATGTTATGTCTGTGTGTGTGTAGCGCGATCTGCGAGATGACGTCGGGCTGCCGGCTGGGCACGGCCGCGCTCGGCAAGCGCGGCGCGGACCCGCTGGAGGTGGGGCGCGGCGTGATGTAATGTTATGTTATGTCGGTGTGTGTGTAGCGCGATCTGCGAGATGACGTCGGGCTGCCGGCTGGGCACGGCCGCGCTCGGCAAGCGCGGCGCGGACCCGCTGGAGGTGGGGCGCGGCGTGATGTAATGTTATGTTATGTCGGTGTGTGTGTAGCGCGATCTGCGAGATGACGTCGGGCTGCCGGCTGGGCACGGCCGCGCTCGGCAAGCGCGGCGCGGACCCGCTGGAGGTGGGGCGCGGCGTGATGTAATGTTATGTTATGTCGGTGTGTGTGTAGCGCGATCTGCGAGATGACGTCGGGCTGCCGGCTGGGCACGGCCACGCTCGGCAAGCGCGGCGCGGACCCGCTGGAGGTGGGGCGCGGCGTGATGTAATGTTATGTTATGTCGGTGTGTGTGTAGCGCGATCTGCGAGATGACGTCGGGCTGCCGGCTGGGCACGGCCGCGCTCGGCAAGCGCGGCGCGGACCCGCTGGAGGTGGGGCGCGGCGTGATGTAATGTTATGTTATGTCGGTGTGTGTGTAGCGCGATCTGCGAGATGACGTCGGGCTGCCGGCTGGGCACGGCCGCGCTCGGCAAGCGCGGCGCGGACCCGCTGGAGGTGGGGCGCGGCGTGATGTAATGTTATGTTATGTCGGTGTGTGTGTAGCGCGATCTGCGAGATGACGTCGGGCTGCCGGCTGGGCACGGCCGCGCTCGGCAAGCGCGGCGCGGACCCGCTGGAGGTGGGGCGCGGCGTGATGTAATGTTATGTTATGTCGGTGTGTGTGTAGCGCGATCTGCGAGATGACGTCGGGCTGCCGGCTGGGCACGGCCGCGCTCGGCAAGCGCGGCGCGGACCCGCTGGAGGTGGGGCGCGGCGTGATGTAATGTTATGTTATGTCGGTGTGTGTGTAGCGCGATCTGCGAGATGACGTCGGGCTGCCGGCTGGGCACGGCCGCGCTCGGCAAGCGCGGCGCGGACCCGCTGGAGGTGGGGCGCGGCGTGATGTAATGTTATGTTATGTCGGTGTGTGTGTAGCGCGATCTGCGAGATGACGTCGGGCTGCCGGCTGGGCACGGCCGCGCTCGGCAAGCGCGGCGCGGACCCGCTGGAGGTGGGGCGCGGCGTGATGTAATGTTATGTTATGTCGGTGTGTGTGTAGCGCGATCTGCGAGATGACGTCGGGCTGCCGGCTGGGCACGGCCGCGCTCGGCAAGCGCGGCGCGGACCCGCTGGAGGTGGGGCGCGGCGTGATGTAATGTTATGTTATGTCGGTGTGTGTGTAGCGCGATCTGCGAGATGACGTCGGGCTGCCGGCTGGGCACGGCCGCGCTCGGCAAGCGCGGCGCGGACCCGCTGGAGGTGGAGCGCGGCGTGATGTATTGTTATGTTATGTCGGTATGTGTGTAGCGCGATCTGCGAGATGACGTCGGGCTGCCGGCTGGGCACGGCCGCGCTCGGCAAGCGCGGCGCGGACCCGCTGGAGGTGGGGCGCGGCGTGATGTAATGTTATGTTATGTCGGTGTGTGTGTAGCGCGATCTGCGAGATGACGTCGGGCTGCCGGCTGGGCACGGCCGCGCTCGGCAAGCGCGGCGCGGACCCGCTGGAGGTGGGGCGCGGCGTGATGTAATGTTATGTTATGTCGGTGTGTGTGTAGCGCGATCTGCGAGATGACGTCGGGCTGCCGGCTGGGCACGGCCGCGCTCGGCAAGCGCGGCGCGGACCCGCTGGAGGTGGGGCGCGGCGTGATGTAATGTTATGTTATGTCGGTGTGTGTGTAGCGCGATCTGCGAGATGACGTCGGGCTGCCGGCTGGGCACGGCCGCGCTCGGCAAGCGCGGCGCGGACCCGCTGGAGGTAGGGCGCGGCGTGATGTAATGTTATGTTATGTCGGTGTGTGTGTAGCGCGATCTGCGAGATGACGTCGGGCTGCCGGCTGGGCACGGCCGCGCTCGGCAAGCGCGGCGCGGACCCGCTGGAGGTGGGGCGCGGCGTGATGTAATGTTATGTTATGTCGGTGTGTGTGTAGCGCGATCTGCGAGATGACGTCGGGCTGCCGGCTGGGCACGGCCGCGCTCGGCAAGCGCGGCGCGGACCCGCTGGAGGTGGGGCGCGGCGTGATGTAATGTTATGTTATGTCGGTGTGTGTGTAGCGCGATCTGCGAGATGACGTCGGGCTGCCGGCTGGGCACGGCCGCGCTCGGCAAGCGCGGCGCGGACCCGCTGGAGGTGGGGCGCGGGGCCGGCGCTGCGCTGCGCTCCGACATACTCTCGGGCTGCTGCCTCGATACACATTTGCAGGTAGCACATTTAAACATTCTTACGATATAAATGACGGAAGGTCGTTCAGCGAGCTATTTAACGGGCCGTGCTATTACTATTACCGCGTTTTGGATTTGGAGGGACTAAATCCGGGTAATTCGGTACAGAACCAAAGTTATTAACGTAGCTCTCAGAATAGGCAAGCTAAAGAGATGACCGTGGGGGACGGCGTGTTGTTGAGTGGAGACCGCTGTGCCAACTGTGAGGGGGGGGGAGGGGGAGATCAGGTCTCGCAAGGGGGAGCGACGGGTCGCGGGGGGGCTAGCATATTGCATGAGTATCTCTCTTGAAGTAGCCATACTGTATTACGAGAAAGCTGACTTTGACATAACTGTTGCAGGATCAAGTGATAATATACATGGCGCTGGCCGATGGCAAGTCCTCCATGCGGGTGGGCGACATCACAATGCACACCAAAACTGCTATCTTCATCGCTGAGCTGATCGCCAAGGTACATTCTTACCGTAACCGATATTAGGCGGTTCACTTTTTATTCATTTATTTTATAATGATATGTACAATAGAAGTCACAACGATACATCAATCATATTTTCCTTTGGGCTTCGCCGCAGTCGGATAAAGAAATTCTTCTTCATTCATTTTGAAATCTTTTTTTTCGACATCGAAGTTAACACACCTGAACAAAAGTAAATGCAGAAACATTAAAATGGCGCCGTTAGATCCGATTAAAGTCACACGACAAAACATTCATATTTGAACTTTTTACCATCTAATGATGATTTACACATTATTCTATTTACCGTTACAATGTATGATCTGTGTGCTGTGTTCGCACTGGCGAAACATAAATTAAAAACATGTTGAAATCTATATTCATCTTTCTTCAGATATTTTTTAAATATATATACTAGCGTCTGCCCGCGTAATTTATTATTTTACCTCTTTGTTCTTTTCTTTTTCCTGGTGTCTGAATTTTCTCTCTAACTTGGCTTTACATGGCGTCGAGAAAATAATATCTCTCAGGCACGCTTATTGGTGTCCTCACGCTGTTTTCCTTCACCCAAGCAAGTGATAAAATTATACAATACGCACATGAATCCCAAAAATCAGAGGTGCGTTTCTTGGGTTCGAACTCGAGACCTATGACTTGGGAGTCCGACAGTCACACCACTAGGCTATCACTACCAATAATCCTCTTTATAATATTAGTATAGATGTAGCCAGTTCGATCGCAGTGGGAAATACCCTTGAACTAATATACTTTCTTTCAAACCCAGGTAAAGTTCGAGATAGTGGAAGACGGTGTTCAGAACGTGATCTCCTGCAACGGCTTGCGAGTGCTGAACCGTCACCACCACATGCACCAGGCGGCGGAGGTGCAGTACTGAACGAGGCATCACCTGACCCAACACCTTGCACGACCACTACACACGCTGCCATACATAGAAAGTACTATCTGGACGGAGAAACAACATAAGCATAGAATAATCAGACTAAATGTTCCCACTGCTGGGACACACGCCTCCTCTCTATGAGAGGGAGTGGGCTATAATCCACCACGCGGGCCCAGTGATAGTAAAAAAGAATAACGCATAGACGAATCTTCTCAGCTTCAACGATTCGTTTCAGGAATGGTCGGTTTGGCTTAGTTTCTTAAACAAATGTGTGTTGTTGAAAAAGCAGTTTTAAGTTTTCAGTTTGCGTTACAAGTTAATTTTTTATGTGCATTTATCTATTATAAAATCAGAACTAAATTGGAAACAGGAAATATCTGAACACATAACCACAAAACACACAACCAATGACCATGTATGAAAACCGCAAGTCACCGGCCTCATGTACAAGCGAAATATTCGCCCCTTATATACCAGAAGAGGTACTTTATATTATCAACTTGGTTTCTTCGGAGACCACAATATATCGAACTTATGTTAGTATCTTGAAGCACGGCTACCGTAGCTTCAGTAATCGTAAGGAAGGAATGGCAGTCTTGTTAACTTAGAGTAAGGATATGGACTGAACTAAGAAACACCAAATATGGTTTTCTTATATCAAAAGTAAAGGAACTATCTGGAAGCTTGGCGAAGGAGAAAAAGGAATTGATTAGTATTCGAAGGTTAAAACCAGTATTTGGAGATAAGTGAAGTATAGTCGGACTGCCATAGAGAGCAGGACTTCTACTCTTAAGCCGCGCCCACACAGTCCGCCCGACGTGTGGACGCGGCTTTACAATCATGTGCAATTTTCGTGTGATATAAAACATATACGCATTTATATTTATTATGATGGACCATTACGCTTGTAATAGCGATCATATTTATATTAACTAATAATGAAACATAGTCTACTATACATATAGACTCATGTGAACTTATTTTATGTGATTTTTATACTGTATTCGCCTCCCGTTTTACCAACGAAAAACGGTATGAGTTCAAAACAACTATGTATTATGTACATCTACTTCAATACAGGAATATTAAGTGTCTGAATAACGTGTTTTTATTATGAATGTTGTAAGCTTTAACGTGTTTATCGTGACAATGATAATATTCTAAAATATTGCCATCTTACGAATTCTAATAATATTATATAATGTGGCGCGGTAGCTGCACATCGCGTCAAATCGTCGACGATCTAAGTTCACCGGTTGACTGGTATCGGCTCACCTCGTCTGCCGCTACCGTACCATATTATTCTAACACTAGTAACTTATTCCTTAGATAATAATCATTATTATTAATAAATGTTAATAAAATATTGGTGTGTTGTTTATTTATAGTGTAGCAACCTAGTTTGTTTCCTGATAGTTTGAGCGGCCCAAAAGGTTGAGAGCGAGGGGGGGCCCCGCGCTCCTTGGGACCACCTAGTTCCTACCAGCATACGACAGGCGCGTGAATTGCAGATAGGCACTGCCTTCCTTATAATATCCAATCAAACTATCTTTAACTATCACTACCCTACTTACCCATCATACTTAATAAAGTAAGATAGTTTAATTGGACTTCTGAGGTAGTTAAGTAAGCAGAACCTACCTGCAATGCACGCGCCTGTGAACTAGGGGCTCCCAGGTGGGGAGTTAAAACTGTAAAGCTCGCTTAGTTCACTCTTGGATCCTAGACTCTCCACAGAGGCCCCAAAGAGCCTCCAATAGATTAAGACTTAAGATTTTAAACTATCATGGTCACTAACATTATTACTTAGACAGGAAACGGGATATTTACCATGTTTACTATTTATCTGTGATCATGGTGCTTGCAACAGCGCCGAAATATCGGGAACTCGACAAAAATAGTAAACATGGTAAATATCCCGTTTCCTGTCTAAGTAATAGATTAAGACTTTCTGGTTCTGAGTGATTACGCCCTAAGGCTTGACCAGCTTGTGCCCATGTGCTGATCAAGAAACACTAACACATTGGCCAGAGGCTAAGGGTTGCCTACAACGTGGCAACGCCGCTAGTCTCTTTGGCATATTACTAGCTGACGGCGTTGAGGAGTTTTTTGATGCCCGTTTATAGTTTGTTGCTAGTTAAGTTATTAAATGTAATAATGTAAAATAAAGTTTAGAATTGGATTAAACTAATGTATTTCACTTAGGAAAAACCAAATGAAGTCCTTTATTCAAATAAGGCCGAGAACCAGCGCTAGCACAGCTTTGAACTTGAAATAATAAGACGACTAATCGCCTATCGGCGGCGAGATGTTGGGCAGACAACATAGTTGTTATTGGGGGAAGACCCTGGGTGAGGCTGGCACAGGACCGTGGAGATTGTCGCAGGAGAGGCGGTGGAGGAGACGCCATATCGACCTGATGCCATCCTAGGAGTTGCCAGCGTTCGATAGATCGGCGAGTCTCGCGTCACATAGCGCGGCTTTCACGATTGGCGGCGATGTCTCAGGTGAGCTCGGTCATCAAAGGAATTTGGTGCCCGGAGGCTGGCTGCGCTGGATGGGTCGCGAACCTCATGCGTGGCAGTTCTCGCGGCTCATCCGCTAAGGCGACAATAAGCTCACAGACCGCCGTGAGCAGTGTTTTTTAGTGGATTCAAGCCCCACATACACGTAGGTATTTCACCGTTTCGAAACCAATGAGACCGTGGAGATTGGCACAAGAAAAGAGAGGCCTATACCCAGCAGTGGGTGAAGTCGGGCTGTGGACGATGATGACGATACGCTCACCCTTCGCCACTTCCTAAATATGTTAGCTTTAGCTGGGGAAAAGCTCCCCAGGAACATTGGATATGGAATCCACAAATTAAAACAACGTATCCTGCAGTTCACTTCCTTGGTTTGATGTCAACTGAACTCAATCAAGTCTAAATCAGTGAAAAAACCATTTTTTTTATACACACGGCTGATTGCACAATATGCGTGCCATATATTCTATGCCTTTTGGCACGCCAGTCGTGTCATGAAATAATTGTTCACCGCCACAGCAAAAAGTTTTCGAATCTGGGTGCCGCAATGAGTCGGTTAACCGATTCGTTGCGGATGGCACGACAGTCGTGCGTGTCATCCATTTCTTGAACGTGTGGCGTATATGACACGAGAGACGTGCCAAATTTTGTCCAAAATTTGTACCCACAACAATACTATAATTTTTTTTCACTTATAACAAGCCTGAAGCCTTCGTTTCTGGATATGATTTAGATTTTAAAATATCAGTGGTTAACAGCCTTTTCAAGTTGCATTATTTTTAAGACTAGACCTTAATAAGTAGATATTATGTATTTAAAAATTAATGATGATATCTTAGAATAAAGTTACAATTTTACTTGAAATGATATTTAGATGAGTTTAAATAGCTCATTCAATAAAATTTGTTACTTCTTAAAATTAAAAAAGGGCTAGGTGCAATCGAATTATACTATGTAGTTTCATAGAGAGAGGCGATTAAAAAAAAATAATGGCGGTTGGAGACTGCCACGTTCTATACAAAAATTTTCAAACCTTTATAAAATAACATTATCAAAATTAAAAAAGAATAAATAATATTATCCTATTTGATCGAAAGGTTGACTGGTAGAGAATGCCTTGTGGCATTAAGTCCGCCTATGTGTTGAATGAAGTTGAAATAAATAAATATTACAAAAGGTTTGAAATATCTGAATTATAAAGTCAATTCGCATCCACTTCAAGAAAAAACCGCTTAACCAAGATTATATAAAAACATCACGGCTGTAGACCCCGAAGAGTTAGGCAGAGGCGTACCCAATAGTACACCCACATTTCGCCAGAAGATTGGTTCAGAAATAAAACCCAGTAGACTGATCTGATCTTTTTTAATTACAGTTTATGTTCCACATTACCATCACATTTATAAAGTTACATTCAAAATGTCTAATTGTACACGCCATGTTGCAATCTTTTATTAAAAATAAATTGTTTGTTTTTATTAACTTACGGGGGACACACGTAGCTCGGAGCTATTGTGTCGCCTATTTATGAGTGTCCAATTTGTTAAAAGGAGTCGGATAAATACAGAACACTGTTTAATAGTAGACAAATAGGTATCTATTAAGAATATTATACAACCTTAGTTTTAGTATATGCGAAACCTAAAACACGTGTCTAGTATTTTTATGTAATGAATCTATGTACAAAATTTCAAAACTGTATCATGAAAAATCACAAAGTTATAAGCTTGTTCTGTTACCTGGTTGTCCGCGCAAAAACCTGGTTACCACGCAGTGAGCCCGCGCGCGCGCCTCCAGCGTCGTTTTGAGCTCATTGATAATAAAAATTTAGCAGTAGGTACCTAAATTATTGCGATAGGTACTTAATGTCGCTCGGTGTCCAACTTGTTACTTTTCTAAAATATTTTTGGGACAAAATATAAGATGGTTTAAAAATGATTGGAATCAATTCAGTTACTTATTCTGAACAAACTATATTCAGGTTCAGGTTAGGTGGCTATATACTAAAAATAATGTTGTATATTTAGATACCTATTTATCACGGCTAAATGATTTGCTGTTTGTTCTATGTTCCACGGAAGGTTTCCGCGGAATTTTATCTAAAATGTCCTACTCTATGCAAATCTATAATCAAGTAATTTTGTATATTTCAAAGAATAATTAATTATTATGTTGACAGTTTTGGCAAACGGCTTAATGGAGCCTTTTTAATCAAAAAAATGATTAAGAAACACTATGTACCCAAAGAATATTTTTATCTAAAATTTACTGAAAAACAACCCTTGCCGCAGAAAAACCCTTTTGTATTTATAACTAGTTTCCAAGCTCTTAAAGATTTTTGTCTTTAGTCTCGGTTATTTGTTGTAATGGGTTTATTGGCTTCTACACTCTCCAAAGTACACGTAGTTTGTAATTAGTTTTGTATTAAGTCAAACTTTAAAATTCTAATATAAAGTACATTAATCTGTACATATGTTACGTAAACTTCGAAATTCGGTCAGTGATAGTTAATAGTATATTCTAACTAGGTACTACCAAAAGGTGAAAGTAAAAATATCATCAAACCACGTTTATATTATATATTTATTGTACTTAACATAACTATGTTTAGAAAAAAGTAAAATGTTCAGAGAATACTTTTCGTCGGTAACTTTTGAAACAATTACAGATGTTAACAAAACATAAACTTATTAATAAGTTTGACAGAAAACAAAAACATATAAAATGATTTTTGCATAAAAAATACCCTAACGAAAAATAGTATAAAATTATTTTATTTAATATAAAAAATATAGCAATAAATTTAGTCGCAGTGTTGCTATAATTTAAAACAATTTCTTATTATACACATCAATCTGGTATATCTAAAAGTTTGAATAAAGTGGGACGATGAGGTCAGGTGCTGGCTGGAATGTACGTGGTTTTTACAATTAATTACCTAAAATAAAGCCTTGACTCCCACCACAACAACTCATAAAGCTCAACTTCTTACGACGCATTGTGTTTCTTCACAAAATTTTGTCCAAAACAGCTTAGGGTACTAAATAAATGCTGTCAAATTTTTATCCTCACGTGTGCTATGAGCAATAATATTTTTTTAACACACTTTCTACCGTAATAATTTTCAATCTGTGACGCGCTAGTCCTATAATTATTAAAACGTTTTTATTAGTCAACCTGACGTCATCGTCAACACATAATAGACATTTATTTAGTAGAATTTTTATTTTCTACAATAGGTACGAAACACCGATGGAAGATACAACGGAAGTCTAAATTATATTACCCTTTTATTTTTTTTACAATAGCAACATTTACGTACATTTATTATACAAGACATCACATGATGCAGGACCGTTTACAAACCGTGCCGTGTTTAGAGAACATTTTTGATCGCAAGGTAAAGATAAAATTAAACCGGAAATTTTATTGATTTCAATATTACAATTTAAATGTGTCATGAAATTCCGCACGCAAAATACGCGCTTTGAGGTGGAGTTGCGGACACCAGCCCGTTATACAATACAATACAATTTAAATGAGAATGTTACGTAGTTCCACATTTCGAGACTAATTTTATAACAATAAAAAAGGAGCATATAAGTAGGCAATACATATTAAGAAATAGTTAAATTTAAGGTCATACGGATGGAAAAAAGCAAATAAAACAGTAGTATACAACCAAAGAGGATACAGACGGTTCCAAAACGGTCTGTGGCTGTCAAACGAGGTCAGAGCTGGCCGGTAGTGGCCAGTGACGTCACCGGTCACCTGCACCGCCGCGGGGTAGAACATGAATGTACTTAAATGGTACCGGTGTGCTGTAGTTTGTGCTCTGGACATTGGCAGTGTGTCTATTCAACCTTTTTCGACTTGCTCGTATCTTCTACTGCGGCTTCTATTATCGCGGGCTGGTCCTCGTAGCTGCGGACACGACAGATTGTATGTTAGTTAAGAAATAACGAGTATCAACATAATATCTCGTCTGTATTCCCGAATAAATATATATCTATAATTCCACAGTTCCACATTTAGGCTGTCAAGTAAATAACGAGTAGTTGAAAAAAACGTAAAAGTATTTATTCTGACTCAGGGATTCTGGATTTGTGCCCGGTTGATGGCAATAAGCTCACCCCCTATTAAATGGAACTTAAAGACCTAACCAGCGAAATGTGGTTGTACTATTAGATTCACTTAACCCTTCGGGGATTACAAGCGTGATGTTACGTTATGTAGTAGTAGTACTGACTTGAAGAGCGCGTTGATGTCGCCGCGCAGCAGCGCCAGCGACAGCGGCGTGGCGAGGCAGGCGGGCACCAGGTACAGCAGCGCCGGCTGCGCGTGCTTGAACATGTGCATCACGAAGATCGTCGCCAGCAGACCCACCACGTACGCCGTGAACGTCGCCCTGGACACAGATTCATTACAAAAAAATTATAAGAATATGCTTAGATGGTTTGGTCACGTGGAGAGAATGAGTGGAAGGCGACTAACAAAAGGTATTTGTCAAGGCAGATGTAAGAGCTCCAAGGTTTTAACGATTATACGGGGTGGAAGGGACACCGACGCGAAAACGGTTACCACGTATTCAGTACATCATTCTGAGCCCCACGATTTTTTTTTTTTTAATAACCGGTTTTTTTTTTAATTTTGTACTGAAGTGATACCTGTTTTCGCGTCGGTGTCCCTCCCACCCCGTATTTATTATCCTAGGACAATTGTCAAGTTAAATTGTCACGGAGTCGATCAGTCAGAAAGCTACTGGCTTGGCTTGGCACCGTCCCAGCCAAACGTGAAATTCAGCCAGCAGTTTCTTACATAACGGTGTTTTACAGGTACAAAAAAAATTGTTTGTAATCTTTCAAGGAAATGTCGTTGTGTATAACTAGTCTTAATAAATGTATTCAATCCATATTAGCCTCATTGCAACAGTCGAAGGAGTCGAGTGGAATTGTGTGGAGTCCTGATCAATCCAACAATGGTCAGACTTGCAATAAATTTAAATTGACAATTTCCTTTCACGTGCAAGGCAAAAATTAACAATGCGGCCGACATCTAAATATAAACGTTCTGTGGTTCAACTGTTCAATTACAGGTTCAAAAGAGCCGATGCATGAGCTAAGTGACGTTCTTAGATATCAGCCTCAGAATAACATCACACATGAAAAATCAAGCATGGTGGACAGATGATCAGTGAGACCCCATATCAAAAGTTGAATAAAAAACTTTCAAACTACTCAAGGTTCAAAATTTTGGGCCGACCCAATTTAGATTGCCATTGACAAGCTAAAAAAGATAGATAAAAGTAAAGTAAAAGTAGGAAAAGGTTTGTCTAATTTTTTTTACTGTAGGTTTTACAAAGAAAAAAATTTACCTTTATTAAAAAAAAAATACGCGTCATATACATAAGCTCCATTTTACAATGTGAATTAAAATGAGATATAGTCCTTTCAGTTATTTTAATTTTGACAGCAGCAACTCAACACTCACCTTAAATTAACGTTAATAAAGATCATTGTGACACTGATGTAAAGTCAAAGGTTATATAATTACTTCACTTTTGACAACAATATCAAACATACCTGAAGAATAAGACTATAAGAGTAGAGGAAGACTTAAGAAACGATGGATTGACTGTGTGAAGGATGATATAGCTAGCAAGGAGATAAGTGCTGAGATAACGAGTAATAGAGTAGTATGGAAGAAGACATGCTGCGCCGACCCCAAATAAATCGGGATAAAGGCAGGAGAATGATGATAAAACATACCTGAAGTAAAACTCGCTGTTACGCTTGAGACTCTTGTCGAAGCGCAGCAGCAACGCGATGAAGATGCCGGGCACCACGATGTCGCCCAGACCCAGCATGGCGAAGTTGCTCGCGTCCAGGCCGTTCACTAGCAGGTCTTGAGGGAACACCACTGTGGAGACAACAGATTTGTACTAATGCGAGAATTTAGTTAGGATGGCAATTTAACGCTAACAGTAACAAGGGGGTTCATTCACAAACCCTGGTTTAGTTGGAAAATATGTTTATTTTTCACGTGCCACAAATGCAAAATAAACATATTTTCCAACTAAACCACATAAAAAGATAAATTGCGTGTGTGGCTGCGCCAAATAGGCCGCCTGCACGCTGGTTTTCTATTCTAGGAGATGTTAAACGTCAAAATATGTACGGTCAAACAGTCGCTAATTATTACCTAACTTTAAATAGCGTTTATGAATAAACCCCACAATATATTACACCCCAGAGAAGAAAGGTGCTTAAAAACCATCTTGACCGAATAATCAGATCAAATCAATTTTTGGACGTCGAAATATAAAGGGTGTAAATAGACCCTTAACGTAATCGAAAGGCACTTGTTTTCCCCGTCTTTTCGATCATTTTTTTTTTCTAGACCATACCTGGGAACCTTCTAGTTACGGAGATATTGGGGGTCAAAGTTACAACTTTTTCACAAACTTTTATTTTAAATACATATTTTTATTGAATTTTTTTACTTTACCACGACCCCCGTACTATTCAATCCATCCATCAGCACAATGCTTTGAGTGCTTTCCATCGAGTCCTACCGTAAAACGTGATTTTTCACCCCAAAATAAAAAGTTGATTCCCAGCAATAATTTTTGCGTAAAGTTACTTAGTTTGATGTACAGAATGCTTGGTTGACGGCTAGGTGAAGGGTCTGTTTACACCCTGTAGGTACTATGGCAATTGTGGCAAATCTAAAGCTCTTGCACATTTGTGCTTAAGCGCTAGGGACACATTTGTAGTGCGTGCATGCGTGTGGCTTAAACCAGCGGGCTCCATTTGATGGACAACATTTTACCCTTGATATCGGAGAACTTATATCGCGCACTGGATTTTGGACTCTAGGCACTGAACCGAGCATTCAGAATCTAACGGGAATCCCAGTGAGTCAAAGATGTGAGCTACTAGAACAATAGTCGCGTTAAAAATCGCCCGAAATATCGTTACAGAACTGTTTAAAAGAACTTTCCCAAGGCGTCAAACTTCTAATAATCATAAATACAAACGTCCCCTAATTTCTTAGCAAGTAACCGATGACGTGCGTTCAAAGTTAATTTGAAAGAGGTTTTTTATGAAATGTTTTCTTAACTTCCACAGTTTTTCTTTCGTAAGGAAACCTGTGAAAATCAAGAGAATGTCTTACAAACTGAAAATAAAATGCGACTTTGTGCTAACCAGTTGTGAAAGTAACAAGTTTTTATAAAGGAAGCCGTTAAAAGTTATGGACTGGTATAATTAATGGCTACGAAAAAATATTAACGTTGAAAGGAATCACGTTGTATAAATCCTTCGCCACAGTTACCTACGTAACGGTACACGGGAAAAATGGTACTAATGGTTTTGTAATAGGTGGCAAATAAGTTGCGGCCCATCAGATGGTAAGTGGAACATCAATACCTGAGGCACCACATCACCTGCAATGCCTCCGGTATTGCACATATTCTATGTATATGTTGGAATTTAAGTAAGTGAAAAAATAAAACTCACAATTATTGTGAAATATTTCACGATCATTGTGTTTTATTTTTATTTAGAGAACAAAAGCGACAATTACACGAACATAGACAAATAAATTGCAAAAAAAGAGTGAATGGCGGTGTTCCATTTCTTAGATCAAAACATATGTTTTGATCTACACCATTATTTTTAGTATATGCGAAACCTGAATATAGTTTGTTCAGAATAAGTAACTGAATTTCCAATCATTTTTAAACCATATTATATTTTGTTCCAAAAATATTTAAAAAAAGTTATAAGTTGGACACCGAGCGACATTAAGTACCTATCGCAATCATTTAGGTACCTACTGCCAAATTATTATTATCAATGACCTCAAGACGACGCAGGAACCGCGCTGCGTGGTGACCACGTTTTAGCGCGGACAACCAGGTAGCAAAACAAGCTCATAATTTTGTGATTTTTCGTGATACAGTTTTGAAATTTTGCACATAGATTCTTTACATAAAAATACTAGACACGTGTTTCAGGTTTCGCATATACTAAAACTATTGTTGTATATGATTAATTTGGACTCAGCTAATCGAGCATCGTTGGCTGCATAGGTTCCATAATTAGGCTTTACACAGTTCCACAAGTCGTCGCGCTCTATAACATACATATATGACTACCTATACCTACTTTTCTTTCCACGTCGTTAAATTTTGTCGATCACATAATTAATTCGAGATCTAAAATGTTTGAATTGTCCTTATGTTTTTCTGTTTCCTCAAGGTAAGAAAACCCAAGTAGGATTTCCCTAGTAAGTATAGTTCTCCTTATATGGGGGCAGGGCTTCAGATTAACCATACATTGTTCGAGGATTAAGCTTGGCATAACTAGACTCACACGTTATTTCTCCCAATTCCCCTTCCCAATAGTCACGAAATCGCTCCCTCTTTTTTCATATCGTTGGTGACACCAGTAATATGGTTTATTATCATCATAACCACGCGCTGCTGCCAACATCATCTGCCAAGCAGTATTTTACATGGAGCAACTGCCTATCTGATATTCACAACCCAGTTACTGGGTAATTCGGTACCCATTGGCAAGACTGGCATGTACATACATAAAAGCCAGTAAAGAACATAGTGAAAACTAACAAGTAAAAAAGACAAACATTGACATAGACAAATAGACACGGTGCTAGAGTTAAAAACTATTTTGTGTCACATTTGTTTCACTACTACAGTCCCTTCACGCTTATTTTACCTCTGACTGCAGTCACCCGACAACAATGTTAATATAACCAGAATAAAATACAAGGTGGAAAGGACTCCGACGCTAAAACTGTTACCACGTATTCAGTACATCATTTTGAATCCCCCCCCCCACATATAAATTTTTGGTCGGTTATTTAAAAAAAAACCAGCTTTTCTATACGTTTGACCGTGTAAAGAAATAAGAAAAGAAAGAAAAGAAAATATATTTATTTGCCGCAGGTACATGACGTGCATCACACAAAAGGTAAGGTAAGGTATTGTTGTACAGTTTTGTAGGAAACAGCTGGTTTATTTTAAATAACCGACCATAAATTTATATGTGGAGGGGGGGGGGGGGGGAGAATGATGTATGTATGATGAATACGTGGTACCCGTTTTAGTGTCGATGTCCCTTCCACCCAGTATATCAATATGATTTGCACAGCATTGTCAGTGATGCGATATACAACATTATTTTTAGTATATGCGAAACCTGAATATAGTTTGTTCAGATAAAGTAACTGAATCGATTTTTAAACCATGTTATATTTTGTCCCAAAAATATTTAAAAAAGTTACAAGTTGGACACCGAGCGACATTAAGTACCTATCGCAATAATTTAGGTAGCTACTGCCAAATTATTATTATCAATGAGCTCAAAACGACGCTGGAGGCGCGCGCGCGGGCTCGCTGCGTGGTGACCGTGTTTTTGTGCGGACAACCAGGTAACAGAACAAGCTTATAACTTTGTGATTTTTCATGATACAGTTTTGAAATTTTGTACATAGATTCTTTACAGAAAAATATTAGACACGTGTTTCAAGTTTCGCATATACTAAAACTAAGGTTGTATAACAGGTAAAATAACAGTCTCAGGGCAGTACTACTCAATGGACAAATCACTCACGTTTAAGGGGAAGGTCGAGATTTTTGGCGACATTTTCCATAAACATCTCGCGCCGAAAGAAATAATTTTGTGTAAGTTCTTCTCTTCGATGCGTTAACTGTTGTCTTACGTAAGCAGCATAAAACGACTGAATTAAATATAAAAGAACTGTTTTTCAAAATTAACATAGACGAACACGGCAAAAGGTGTAACAAGAATTTACACTTAAACAAATATCAACTTTAAATAAGCATAAATAAGGGTATATGGAATATATCTATGAGTAATATGGAAACGCGTTCGTCACGTCGATGCGAAAGGCGGCCCATACTTTGAGCTCTTTTTGTGTGGAAAACCGTCGAACGCCGTCGATCAATGTGTCGTGACCTTAAAACTAGTACTTTTGCAAAAATGTATCGTAAATAAATTGAAATTTTAACCAAAACTAAACTTTAGACGAAAGACCGCTGAAATAAATCCTGTCCATTGGCTGGTCCTGCAAATTGTGCGTGGAAAAATAGTCCATCGGCTGCTCAGCGCATAACAACGAAAAATGCAGTACTTACGTTTGATAGGAGCTTCGAAGGACTTGGCAACGGTGACCATGACATTAGTGCCGAACACCCAGAAGATGTCGTAGATGAAGAGGCCGCACAGCAGGATGCAGCCGGTCACCACGTTGTTGAGGTGCAGCAGCTCCACGCCGTTCACCGCGAACGCGATGCCGAACAGGTTGTTGGCGATCCAATGCTGGACGGACGGAAGTTAAGTTGAAAGTTTTGCTGGTTTCAAATTTTACAGGTGTTGTTTAACTATGTAATGGTAGTCGTATTAGGGTCACACTTATCGACGTAGAATCTGCTTGCGAGCTTAGTCAGAAAGAGACCTTACTCAGGGAAATGGCTATGCAATCAAAGTGAAAAAGATGTCATTTGCCTCGTTTCGGTTCGGTCTATTAAATGCGCCAAACGTAATCGCTTCAAGCGGATTCCGCGTCGACAAATTGTTGTTATGGTTTATGCAACAACACAGCACGTGTTTCAGAAGATCGAGAGATGCTAAATCCGCACTTTATCAGGCTGGTATGATATCTACTTTAACAATTGGTTTAATTGAATAATAGAGCGCAGAGTGCAAATGTGCCACTTGTGCACTATAATATCTCCTGCGTGGCTAACTAGTCTCCTTTATGATTGGCCGCGTGAGCAAAACCTGGGCGTCAAGATCTATTATTTTTTTACTAGCCTATTCTGTCCCACTGATGGGTAAAGACCTCCCCCAAGAATAATAACTTTAATAAAAATATACGTCCTTACCTTCTTAAGTAGATACCAGCCTCCCATGCCGAGCGAGATGATAATGCAGATGATGTCGTATGAGGTAAACTTGTAGTTGATGATGTCTGAGCGTGTGTCACCCTCGCCCCGCGTGAAGTGAATGTGGTAGGACACGTTGGGCACCGATGCTGGCACCATGAATGAGATTACTGGGCTGCGGGTGGAAAATAAAGAAAAAAATTGTATATTGTGTTGTTGTTACTTTTCCTTGCAGAGTTTTAAGGACTATCTTAAGATATAAAACTAGAAACACGAAAACCATGGTTACTGGTATGAAATTAAGGCGCTGATCTCTGTCCTCAGACTAGATTGAGGTCAAGAGTAAGACCATTTAGTATAAAAAAAACTACTACTATGGATGAGCGATTGCCTCAATAAAATAACAGAAACGCAAAAACACCAACACAATATTTACAAACTACAATAAAATTAAATATTTGAATACACATAATTTATTAGATTTGAGACAAGGCCTTGAATACGTATTACCCTTGCCGTAGTTCGAGTCATAAGAGCCGTGTCAGACTAGCGTATTTTATAGCACGTATAAGCTCGTACCGGCTTCCACATTACGCTTTTCAACCGCGAACGCCGTTGTTCGCGTGGGGTGACCGGGCGCGCGCGGAGGCGTCTCTCGCGGTCGCGGCTCACCCTTATACGAGCTTATAAGCGCGTCAACGCTCGTACGAGCTAAACAAAAGGAGCGAGAGTAAGCACGTACGCACGTACTCGCTTCCAAAAACGAGCTTATACGTGCCGAAAATACGCTAATCTGAAACCGCCTTAAGAATCAAACCGTACAATTATGATTTATGACCAGTGTTACCAGTGGTAATGACCCCATCTTAAGAGTTGCAGGTCGTGGGTACGAAACCAGCCAGGAATTTGGTTTGTGTAATTTGTTTAATTATATCTCTCAAAACGGTGGTGGATTCTGGCCCACTCTCCCTCACTGAGAGGTCTGTGCCCCAGCAGTGGGAACAATAGAGGCCATATCGTTACACTATACAATGATGAAAGGTCTTACCTAAGAAGATGGCTCAAGGCAAGAACTCCGAGGAAGAAGAAGTATCCAGTGAGCAGTAGATTGATGTACTCCTTGGAGAAGAATTGGAAGAAGATGTACAGTCCAAACAGTGCGGCGGAGGCGATCAGAGGGAACATCAGCGCGTCCTTGTTTGACATGGTCTCAGCACGCTCGCCTGATTCCTGGGGGCAACATAACATGTATAATTCACGGAGTTCAATATTCTAGTGTTAGTTAGACTGCCTCGTTGGTCTAGTAGTCGCAAGCGCCACTGCTGAGCCGGTTCAGGGTTTAATTCCCCAGTTGGGCATTGTTGCCGGGTTTTTCCATCTGGAATTTCTCAGTAGCAACCACAAAGTCTGGATTTGTCCCCGGTTGATGGTAATAGGCTCGCCCCTATCACATGGGACTTAGAAGATAACTGGCAAATTGTCGGTGTACTATTGAGTACACATCTGCTTAGCCCTTCGGGCATTACAGGAGTGATGTTATGTTATGTAGATTTCGACTTAGAATAGACTTCTGGTCAAAGAATTCCACCCTTGTGTAAATCTTGTTCTCTGCAATAATTTTTATTTGAATATTTTATTAATAATATAAATCATGGTATGAATTGTGGTGAATGTCAACTTGTTAGTATACTGCGCGGGTCTTAGAAGAGAAACCTGGATTAATGCTACCTAGCGTTGAGAAAAGCAGGAAAAATTTCCGTTTCTTTCCAATTTCGTAGTTTTTTTCAATGTTTCAAGAAAATTTCATGTTTTTTTTCAATAAAACCGAAGAATATGAAAGAAACTGGAAGCTTTCCATGTTTTTTTTTCTAATACGTACGCACATACGGGGGGAAAGGACGTTTTCAGTACATCATTCTGAGCCCCCTCGCAATAAAAATAATTCATTGATTATTTAAAAAAAAAAAAAAAAGCTGTTTCATACATTTTGACCGTAGATATTGCATGTTTGTAGTAAACAGCTGTTTTGTCCCTTCCACCCTAATAAAATGGAGGGTAGAATAAAAAATATATCAGCGCTCCCCCCTTGATTTGCATCTAGTATTCTAGCTGTCAGTTGCATAAATAGTTTTATCAATTTATTAAAAAATGTTTCAATAAAACTTGTTTTTTTTCAACTTTTCAAAACATCAAGCGAAAAATTCGAATGAATCCTGTTTCGTTTGTTTGCGAAAAAAACGGCATTTTCAACGCCAATCCTACCTAACTTTTTTTTATAAGCAGTAAAAAATAAAATGAATTGGAAAAATAGTGTGACAAATTTTAAACATGAAAATAAATACAACAAGGCAATTATAGAAAATTGATTGTCTACATAATACAATATATACCTTTCTCATGCACAGAAGTCTTTGATCACCATGTTTCAAGTCGTTATGGCCATAAGTATATGACGCAAAGTGGTCTATGCATCATACACTTCTTTCAGTAAATGTTGTAAATTCTACCATAAGCAACACAATAAACAGTTTACATTTCCATGCTTTACTGTAAGTCAAATCAGAGTAGAGTAGCATCAAACTTGTGTAATGTGCAGACCTTTGTTGTAGATGGATTCGTGATTTTATATTTTCATTAATTATAGGTTAGTGCAATTTTTTATTTCGTCAATTTCAGTGATGTCTAAGATAAACTTAGAAATTACATATGAACTGAAAAGTCACAATGGTACTTGCTTGGGTTTGCAAGTAATAAAAGTCTATTCTATTCAACCTCTTTGCATAGTTGATAGTTCTATTAAAGCATAAGTAGGTATGTAAATAATTTCCTGAATAAATAATACCCAGTAATCATTTATTGTCACATTATCATCCCACAAAAAATAAATTGGTACCTTATCAAGAAGTCAAAGTCTAGCTTGATTCAGCAAATTACTAGCTATATAAAAAAATTGAAGTTCTTTGCTATCATATTCATTGCTTTGTTCTTTGCTATCCCCAAATTTGTGACATTTTATCACAATTGTTAGATACAGCAAATGGATTTGCATAATTTGAAGGCTGACAACTGTGAATAGTTGTTTGTACATAACATAAAATTATTATACTTTGAAATTAATATAAAACACAGTTTCTTTATATATTTCCTGTTTACAAATGTTTTTTTACTGTAAAATGTACATTAAACACTTGCTGATTTCGAATATTTTGCTGGTCATGTTATATGTCTTTCCCATTTTTTCTATTATGTAAAATGTAAGGAGAAAATTTATTTGTTTTTTTTTTTTCAATTTTCTTCATCCCTCCATAGTTTATTAAAAGTAAAATCATTTTATGTTTACCTTTGGTTGGTAAATTCATCTTGATGTTTCAAGCATTTAGTTCTAAAAATACAAAGCAAAAAGTAAAAATTTTAAGTCAATGATAAAAGCATAAATAAACTTGAAGTTCATAAGAAAGTACCAAGATAATTATTAAGGAAATGTGTGATGGCAATTACGATTTTCCTCAATATACTGCAATTATTTTATGATACATTTACTTAGTAGGTACCTGAAAATATGTAAAATGTTCAATGATAGTGACAGAATTTTAACACAATGTAGTCATTAACTATATTGATTCCTTCATGAATTAGAACCGAGAACGTAATGTTATGTTTTGAACTTCTTCGCAAGTTCGCAGCAAGGTCCTATGTATAAGATTTGACAGGCAACATATGCCACGATGTATAACGTGTATCTTTCTCATTGGCACCGACCAAATTCAACAAGTATGTGATAAAATGCCATCCTAGCATCAGATAACTCTGTTCGGTCTTACCTTTTGCTCCTTCAGGTATTTCACTGACCGAAAAGCCCCAAAGAATATCGGTAATACAGCCATAATCACTAAACTCAAGTATGCAATCGCGATGCCTTCAATGCTCGTCGGCGGCTTTTCTGTACCATTTTGTACAGCTTCCCTTACAGCCTCTTCAATGTTCACTATGGGGATCTCCGTCGCTGATTCTGCCATTTCGTATGAGTTATTTGCCGAAATGCGTGGCGAGATGGCTTTCGCACTACGGCTGACCAAGTTTGACAAGAAAATGACAAGTGTACAGTTAGATTTTTAAAGTTGGTCAACTGTAATCGGTAATCTTGATTCTAGCTAGAGAGGAAACAACTCGAGTAAAGTCACAAAAACCGTCAAATTTTTCGCGAGTGTTTGACTGTTTACAAAATGAATCTGCCTGCCCGACTGAAGATTTTATAACCCTGATTATTTTTTAAGATGGCTATGGAATATCAAGAAAAATATTTGATGAAAATTGCCTTTCAGTAAAATGTGTGAGAAAAGCCTGATTTTACCGGTTTTTGTCATGTTTTCATTATATTGGCATAACATTCCATTCCTTCCAGTTCCATATGTCAAAATAAGTCAAACATAGGACACTTTCGTTTTTAATTTTTCGGTCGTAATAAATATTATTTTTCGTAATTGTCATGCCTATGTGCTTAAATCATTGCAGTTTTAAAGATATATCATAAGTAGTGTTATTTTACTTATTAAAATGGAAGTGTCGGGTGGCGCAGAAGAAGGTTTTGTCAGGGAATGGGCCCCTTGTTCGCATATTTTAAATTTAATTCCGCCTAGGATACAGACTGGCATATTTTCTAATGAGCTGTGCTTAACATGTGTGGACGCGGTGAGCGAGTACATAGCTTTGGGCACGAACGTGGGCCTGGTGTACTGGTACGATCGGAAGAAGGGAAACATTCAGAGACTGCGATGCGAGGTAAGACTCTCTCTAAGTTCAGTGTGTCAGGGACGGGGTTTCCCCACACTAATCAATGGTCGTGCTCTTGCAAGCATCCAGTACCTGACGCAGATTCTAAAGATGTTGTTAATATTAAAAAATATCTGGTGCTAGCTGTAGGTGTAATATTGTTTCACTTTGTCTACAGAATATTCTTAGATCAAAACTGTTTCAAAATACAATTTAAATGCATCTTATGAGATCCTACACATCAACAGATTTTTAAATTCAATACTATTTCATCCATTAAAATGCTATCTGTTTATTTTATATTTTATCACTTATTGAGTATTATTTTAATTTACTGTCACTTGCTGTCCCTAAAACACAACACATAAAATGTCAGTATAGATCCTCATTTTGTCTAGTGACAATGAAATTGTTTGGGAACAAACAGCACTAAACTAATTTAATAAACAGTCTTACCATTATTGAATATGATATGCAAAAGATGTTTCTGACTTCTAATGAGTTGAGCAACCAGACTTTAGGCTGTATTCATATGATTGAAATATAGATCACCATGCTCTTGCTCTGCCCTTATCCCATACATACACACATAAACTCACACCTTTTTCCCAAGGGGCTAATAAGAATCTAAGAGGCTAAGGATCTTTTGAAGACATAATAGACACTAATTACTGTTTTCCCTAATATTAGGTGACACTTGATGTCTAGATACTTTTGCAGCTAACAAATGCCTAGTAAAAAGTAAACTGATGGGTTTACAATGCTTGGTGTCTTGCTGAGGGTTGAAATTCCAACAGTGCAATTAATATATAATTTTAATTTAAAGATGTGTAATTTACAAGAATTTTACAAGTGATACAGTTTTAGTTTTCATCAAAATCAGGCCTTATCCTCATGGTTTAGGATTGGGCCATCCAAACCAACTTGTAAAATTCACCCTGTATATGCATTCATTTCATTTGCTTAGTGTTAGTGTAAACAGGCATTAGATATTTTTAATTAACTTATTTCTATACAACAAACTTGTAGTGTAAACATTATGAGTCAACAAGATAATGAAAACTGCCTAAAAGATATATTGCTTATCTAAATACTTTCAACATTGATACCTACTTGAACACAATTCAATTTTTCATGAATCATACATTTTTGTATTTTGATAATTACAAAAATGTCAAATCAAATCTTTTATTTGTGATACATGGGTTACATGCAGGTGTTCATTACATGATCAGTCACTTGGGCATACAAATTATTAAATAATATAATGAAATATGAGTCAAAAATTCCATTTCAGATTAAATATTATTTATATTATTACTATGAGTCATCCATGACAGACACAAGACAAACAACAACAATAAATTAACGTCAAGCAGACATGAAATATTTAAAAAGTTCTAGTAGATAAAAATTCAGCAACAGAGTAATATCAATTTTCTATAATGAATTGGAACAATTTCTTTTTAAAGACATAATTTGCTACATTCTTTTAGGTCATTAGGAATCTTATTGCAGATCTTTGTGGCCAGAGCAAACACACTTTTCCCAAAGAGGGTAGCTCTATATTGACTGGCAAGGTTATTATACAAATGACTACTATTTTGCGATCTGAGCTCTAATGTAAATTGTGATGGATGATGTCTAATAAACAGGGCCATTTCAAGATATACACCATGTTCTTCACATTATCCTTAAACTTTGGCAAATGCTTCTATAGGTTTTACAAATCAAATCTTACAAAGGACTTAAAAAGGCTTTGTTACAAAGATATTTGTAATTTCATTTAATAAAATTTAATTGTACTATGCAGTAAGAAAGGGTCTTAATTTGGCCGATGTTGCCGCTTAGTGCAATTAAATTATGAAGTGCTATTTGCATTTCATTCGCATGTACAAGACGAACCAGAGAGTAAAAAAAAAATAAAAAAAAATAATTATGAATGTGTCCATAATGAAAAATGGTTATTTCCGTAGTCTGAACATCTGTTTGAAGTGTATTTTTTATTATTTTAGTATATCGTCCGGAACACAGTGTATAATAAATGTATGATTCATGAAAAATTATATAATGAAAACTCTGATTCCTTGCAAATTATTGATGAAAAACTTTACTTATATCAAGTGAAAGAAGCAAGAACCACATAGGTACACTTCCGAGTGAATTTGTCATTTTGCCGATTCTCGTGCAGCAATATACTTGGTTTCTATGTAACTCTATAAAAAACGCTTCGGTAGATGGCGACATTGCCGCCTGACGTTGCGGTCGTCTGCAGACTGCAAACCAGTGGCGTCAAGAAAAATTATGCTCGAAACACAAATGACTTTCGCTAAACTAAATAAGAGAAATGCCATTGCGGTCTACTTTGGAGGAGCACCTTTAGTGTTTCTCTATTGAATTTTTTTCTGCCTTGTTGTTGGTTCTGGGTTCGATTCCCAGGTTAGGTAAAGCCAAAGCCCCCTGTGCCGGGTTGATGGCAATAGGCTAGCCTCCTATTACATGGGTCTTAAACATAACTGGTGAATTTGGATTAGGCACCCGTGTCTGCCTACCCCAGGATTATAGGCGTGATGCTATGTTATGTGTTATTTAGACGTGCAGTGATGCTATGCTTTAAATAAAAGATTTTAAAATCCCCAATTGTTTTTCAGGCGTCTACATCTCCGATAACATACGTAAAGATAGTGAGTACAGTAGACTACATGGTGGGGGCCGGCAATGCCGCCGGCCAGGTCACCGTGTTCCAAATACCCAAGGAACATCCTGAGAATGTGCCCGACACCTTCAAGCCTAAAGTGGAGCCCAAAGTTGAAAGGTGAGAATTAACTTATGTGAAATGCAGGCCATGGCAATTTTTTTCTGTTTCATCCATCAATTTATCTTGAAAATTGGCAAACCATACATAGGACATACATAATACTGGAGTCGCTTTTCGCATCTTCTGTGTGACCGCGTTTCCATTATCAATTAGAGAATTATTTATCCTAGAAGATTTATGTGTATAACACATTCACATTAAACAAACAGAGTATAAAATAAATCTGCTGTCAAGCTGTAAGAACTGGGTGCCTAGATCATGTACCTCGATCGAAGCAGGGGCGGGTCGCTAGTTAGATATAACATATGGAGGCGACAGCAGGTTTACGTCAAGAGTTGTTGTCCTGTGTCCTCAGCGTATATTGTAAACAATAGTAAAACCTTGGTGATATTTTATTCTGTTGTGGTCATGTAATACTCCTAACCTCGTGAAACCACAACTTTGCACGGCACAACAACAATAAAATTATTTATTTATTATATTAGGTCTTCCAACAATTGTTCATATTGGATACAGCGACATAATTCATTCTTAAAATTAAATTTCAGCGCAACAATTACTTAAAGGTAAACACCAGATGCACAAAACAATAAATTCTGAAAATAAGCTAACTTACTAAGTACTAAGCGCCAATATTCAATTAAATTAAATTGGAATTGATAAATCAATTGATTGATTAACATAACAGTTTATAGATTCTAGATTTTCCTAGAACGATTTGATCGATTCTCAACTTGGTTCAATTTTTTAATGCACTCGCAATCGCGCGTTCCAAACATTTACTGAATATATCTACCTCATTTATTATCAAGAAGATATTGAAGAGTATCATTTCGTACTATCCTCAAAAAAGGCAAAAGACGCGTCAGGTATTGCGACTTCATTTGTTGATCATTTATGTCATCATCTGGCTAGCATTTTACCAACTATGAAGGTTGGTTAGATCGGACTGGAAGCCGACCCCATCATAGTTGGGAAAAGGCTAGACAGATGATGATATTGTGCTTTATTTCCAGATATACAATAGGAGAGTTACACAAAAGTAAAATCACAGCAATAGAATGGTCTAAAAACGGCATGAGACTGTTCTCGGGTGATAAGAACGGCGTTATCATAATGACTGAGATCGACTTCTATATGGTAAGTGTCCGCTACTATCTGACCAAGATAAGAAGACAACTGCGCTGTGTTCGTTGTTTATTTCTGCACTTATTTAGTTTCCAAACAAATCAACAAATACGAAGTTTTGGAAAAATAAGTACTGCACATAATAAAAATAAGTGGCAAATGAAAATAACTTCATTTAGAAACAGGGCTTTGAATGAGAAGATCTATTCAAAGCTTTGTTTCCTGTTAACGCTTTTCCAAAGTGAAATTTGGCTGACCAGGACATTTGGAGCCTGATTTACCGCATATGTTAGTGCTGCTCAAATCTGCACCAATACAACGCTAATAGTATAAAGAGATACAGTTTGTTAGTTTGGATGTAGGGGGTAATCTTCGAAACTACTGATCCGAATTCGAAAAATTCTTTTATTTCCGACCAAAATACGAGCAGAGCCGCAGGCAAAAGCTAGTCAATAATTTACAGATGAAGGTTTTAATTGAAGAATGATTTGGTATTAACGTTTTGTACAGATGGAGTATGTTAACTTATTACGCTAATACTCTTTAGAGATTCGAATTATTATTTTAAAAAGGTTGCTCTCTTACGAACGAGACCGGTATGTCGGATTAATAATATTCGGTAATACCTACTAATCTTGTTTCGGTTTAGAAAGTCGTTTAAGACGTGTGCTTAAAAATATGTACCTAGAGCAATAACTGGTCTACACCTTCCTCAAACTAACGAAACATACTCAACTATACTTCTTTATGGAAGTATCTTAGGATCCAGTATTCATAAAAAGATGACATGAAAAAAATACATGATCAGTTGCTGTTTCAGAGTAAATTCCATACAAACATACAAAAACTTTCCCCTCTTTCCCATGGGGGTAGGCAGAAACTACAGAACGCTACCTTTTACGAGCCTTTCATACTCATTTTGTCTCGTACACTTTCATACATAAGCCCCCGTAGCATGACCACCGTAGACAAGGATTTCTTTGACGGAAGAATCGACAAAATGTCATGCTACGGGGGCTGGTCATGCATCCCAGTTAGTTCCAATCCCATTTTTATCGAATTATTTGATACATTTTACGCAAAGAGGCCTTTAAACGGCAGATAACAAAAGCCTGTTTACGGTAAACTTTCCTTTTTCTCGTCGGGAAGATCCTGAGAAATACAAATAATTAAAAATATATTTCTATTATCAGTGGTAATTACGTTTATTAATGATCAATATCATTAATAAACGTAATTACCACTGACAGCGGAAACATTGATAATATTGTGAACAATGCTCCGGCAAGGTTGATTTGTTTAAGGTCTCATTTTATAGGTCACGATTGTGAGGTACTAGCTGTGCCCAGCGCTTACACCCGCCGTTTCGCTTTTTGCACGTCTCCTAAGAGCCGTAGCGTTATGTCAAATAGACTATATCCTTTCTCAAGAATTGGGCTATCATCAAATGCAAAAATAATTTTTCAAATCCGATCGCTTTCAAAAAACAACTCTTATTTTTATGTCAATCGTGAACATTAAGAAAAAAGGATATACTTTCAATGGATATTTTGATTATTTAAAAGTTGTTTAAGATAAGAGTCAAATGCATGAGAGAAGGTAATTTGGCCGAGTAAGGGAGTGACAAGACTTGTTGACGCGGAATCGATCTGTAGCCTGTCTTAAAGAGCTTTTAAAGACAGAAAAACACGTCTATCCTGTCGTTCTAGATCTGAAGACAAGACTAGATACCGCGGCGGACTATTCGCTTATATTAATTGTTTGTAGATAACGCTCTTTCTGAAAGGACAGTCACTGCCTTAACGTTCGGTAACATCGCCGCCATTGTTTGTGAAAATATCCAAATTCGAATAAGCTATACCGAATATGATACTAATTTATAAACTATACCCATAGCATCTTTGCAAATCAATGGAGATTGTAAACGAAGAACACGAGATCGTTCAGATGAGCTACTATCAGAACACGCTGCTAGTGTCGAGTGTGTATCGCAGCATCGTGTGCGAGCGACGCGACGCGCGCTGGCACGTCAACCAGCTGGGCAAGAAGGAGCGCAAGAGGTGAGCTATCGTTGCCTGTGACAGACGTACTGACAGATGTATTGAGTGTGGACAGGGTGAGATACAGACAACCAAACTGAACAACAACTTTCTCCGTAGAACCAACATGGTAATCGCAAAAAAATGATCCGCTTATAATGTCGGAACTGAACTATTTTTTTTAATTTATTACGTGTTTATTTAACAGTCATTTGGGTCGTTTGCTTTTCTTTAAAATCTTTTCCTTTTGTATCACGTTCCGTATACTGTCGCCAGCCTGTGCGCGCTGGGCGCGGTGTTCCAGCACTCGTACGCGCGCGGCGGGCCGGCCGCGGCCTACTGCGCGCGCCCGGGCCTGCGCCTGTGGCGGGCCGACGCGCACGGGAATGTGCTGCAGACCTTGTTGTTCAAGGTACGTACTAAAGAAAGAGAGAGAAAAAACATTTATTTTGCAAAAACTTGACAAATAAGATAGGAAAGCTCAATAAAAAAATATACGTCGTACTCACGCAAAACGGCCAATAATGCTGTGGCACCATGCTGATCTTTGTCTACTCGTCGTCAAACTTAAATTATTGAACTTTGAGTACAGACTCTGAACATGTGAGACCATTGAGACCATAGCATTAATATTGCCAGTAATCAGCCAAACATATGATGTTGCCATACTGAAAATATACGTTCAATTAAAAACAGAGTTATTTATTCCTAGTTTTTTTTAATACAAAAAAAATATAGTTTTTTTTTTATCCCTTTCACCTATTTTCCAATTCCAGGAGGCGATATCAAACCCGCTAACAATAGCGGAGCTCCTCAACCCGAGCCAACACAAACACTCTCACAGCCAACACGAGTACAACCTGGGCCCACTATATGTGTTCCGCGAACACTTCCTGGTGTCGCACAACGAACACATGCTGTACATCCTGGACCCGCGTTCGCTCACTGCGGTGGCCGTCGTCGATGATCTGAGAAGGTAATTTAAAAAAAACTATTTACTATAAAACTTACCAGCTGGAGGCAGGAGCTAAAATCAGTCACCAAGGCATCGTTTTTTTATATATATCTCTGTAGTTTGTAAAGTCCCACTGCTGGGCAAACGCCTTCCCTATTTTCGCTCTTCCAAAGAACTACATGTTCGCGTTACTCGACAAAATGTTAATATACACAAAAATTTTGCTTGTTTCTGGGTAAAATTCACAAAAGTTGTTTAAAATGATCGGTACAATATTACTTTATGAATAATACAATAATAGTTTTATGTTTTTTATATAATTTTATGCTTTGTGTAACTGAAAACCAGAAACCTACTGGCGAGTTTGTTCCACCCCTTTGTCTGGCGGGCGTTTTGGGGCACAATCTTAGGTAATTTTGACGTTCAAAAAGTAGTTCTTCACTTGCGCCTTGAATAACTGACTGTTGATTTCGATTTTTTGTTTTGGGTTTGAAAAGGGATCAATCTTGTTGATGCTTACAATATGACCTTCCTCACAGGATCCTGTCAGTATCAGTGAACAAGGACGAGATCTTCGTGCTGGAGGGCCCGCGCTCGCTGCTGCGCCTGGCGCACGCGCCCGAGCCCGCCGCGCTGGCCGCAGGTCTGTTCAGCAAACTTCACTAGCCATCACACTAGGGCACGTAGGCTGGATGACGCTGTGCTATATGACTTTGTTGCCGTCATAAAACTAATGGCTGACAGCTGTCACAGATGATAAATAAATGGAGTGCTCAGTTCTTCTCCCTCTTAGCGTGTCGATGGCTATCCTTAGGTCGGCCCAGAACTTGGCTAAAAGTTTAGCGCTAACACCAATTTTTGGAACGTGCAGATATTAGGATCTGCTGAATACGAAATCAAGTGTACCGTTGTTCGTGCAACGGCACCACATTTGCTCTCCACGCTAGAATCGTCTATAAATTTCAGATTTTCCTTGCTTCGACCAACCTGTTTCCGCAATCTGCTCAATAAAAGTGCTCAGTTCTGATAAGGTATTCAAGTGGCTAGGCTAATCTCCTCTGGGATATCCGATTTTATAGTGCATAAATGTGTGCACAAGCACAGGTACACTTTCTTCTCTCAAAATCAATATAAGGTGTCGTCGAAGTCATAAAAATGATAAGTGCTACTCCTAATTGGAGCTAAACAGCACGCCGAACTAGTTACAATGAACACTCCATTTGTTGTCAGGTCTGTGACGGTTTTTATATTCTTACGTGTATATATGTGATGTGCCTTCCAGTTTATATGCTCTATATGAATGTATTGTCGTACTTATTTGCGCACGTTTTAAAACTTATGGAATGATTCGCTATCACTGAATGCAGATTAATTTTATTGTTATTTGTTATAATATGGACTGTTTTTATTTAGTTTATCAGACCTGTATTTTAGGACAATACTCAAGCACTTATCATAAGTATGTTTAAGTCGACATTTGGCTGAAATCTTTCAAACAAAATGTATGCTTGATCATCCTTCTAAAATATGGGAGTTAGTCATTATTAGATCACATTAGATGTAAGATTATTGACTTATTTAAGACATGATTGGAAAATAAGCAGGTTTGAGCGTCTGGAAGAGTAGTTTCTACGATCTGTAATAGACTAAAAAAGCAAAGATTAAACTCTACGAAGAGTGAGCTCGATTATCCCGCATGAAACGACAGATATGGCGGGTGTTCACAATCTAACGATTTATTTTATTGCTGAAAAGTCAAGTGAGAAATATCCTTCTGCCATACTCAAGCTTGATTGAATTTTCTACACTTTAGGACGCAGAAAAAGATGCATAATATTCGATTAAAATAAGAACATGGTTGACAACTAGTGAATCGCCGTATCGCGTAGATTCCTAGAACAATGAAAAGCGTGGTCATAAAGCTTGAGAGCGAGATAACACGGGACTCATATAGGCACGTATAACTCACGGTAACGTACTCTTACATTTTAGGACCACGATCCGAAATCAAGACCAATTTTCTTCTTATTTTATTCGCATATATCAGTAACTTCTAAAAAAAAACAGCACAGAATTATTTTAACAATATACAATAAACATAATATTTATGAATTTATTGTTCACATACAAAACCTATTTGTACTGTCTATTCCCTTCAGTATTTTGCCAAGCGTAACTCAAGTGTTGTTAAATTTTCATAGCCTGTCGACTCGCCGCTATGACATCAATAAGTACAATTTCAAGTTGAACTTTAAACACTTCGGGTCGGCACGGGACGTAATCACATGTATTGAACAACTAAGCCGATCCGAAGCAACACTTGGTTTTCCTTCTGTAGCTTGCGATAGGCAAGTTCGTCATCTACCATCGCTATACAAGGTGTTTTTTGATATATACTCTAGGGTATGAAAGAGACCATATCAAAGAATCAACTGGCATATAAATTATTTTTCAATTATAATTTTTCAGTCACGGTTATTAATGTAAAACACCCTTACGTGAAATATGACTACGTCGCATTTTCTTAGCTTGAAATTTTAATGATTGGTTTGAATGAAAATGAATTACTCGTATTTATTAATGAAACTTAGATTAATTATGATTGATGATATCTTCGAAACTATGCATATCCTAGGACCTTTTGTATTATTTTTACATGTAGAATATAACCCTAGAGTTATGAAATATTAAAAAAAACACGTTGTATAAGAAATAATGAAATAGATAAGCTGGGCAGTGTTGGAGCTAACCCGAGCGCCTCTTCCTTCACATATAGTAATAAATATTCTATCTGAACCGTCTGACTTTGCCCATTATGCCGACCAGAAACATGTATCCCTTCACGATTAGAAGTCGACAAGCATGATAGTATTAAATCGATTGTTGTTATATATCATGTAATGTGTTCAATACAACGTTGTGAACTATAAGTATTATGAACATATTTCCGTCCACTTACAAGCATGCATTTATATATTATACAGTCATACATAGTATTTCCACACAAAGTTTATATAAAACGGGGCAGATGTTAACATGAATATGTCACACAAAACTTAAAAAGTGACGCTGGGGAAACTTTTTTTTAAATTAATAAATAAATAATTAAAATCCGCTTGCACAAATTACTAAATGTGTTTAATGCATAGCCTATTTAGAAAATCAATTTGTCTTTGTCACCTTAACGATGTATTAAAATACGTTAAAACTTGAAATACATTAGCGATTTGTGCAAGTGTGGCTAAGAATGAAGTAAATTTATTATTTCCTAACAATAATAAAAGTAAGTTCAATGTACAGACGCCAACGCATCTGTCAAATTTTCCTTATCAACCTTGAACCTAATGCTTTAGCGATAAAGTTGAAAATCTATTAAAGAAATTTGACAGATTGTAGTTGCTTGATGTGCTGGCGTGTGTACTTAGTGAGCAATGCTGCCAGTAGGCCTAAAAGTTCGTCGTTATGTAATAACTTAATAATTAAAACTGTAATTTACTTTTTAGTCAATTATAAAAGTGCCTTAAGAATGAAAATATCAAATTAAATAACTCTTGTACTAACATATCATTATATACCTACGCCATAAGCAGGTATAGTGCCATCATTTACAATTTTACGATATCATTTTTATATTTTTTTCTATGTAAATTGTTGTCCAAATGTATGCTTAACCGAATGAGTAAACACGGGGACATCAATGACCGTTTTAACTAACATAAGGCGATTACTAAAAGAATGAGCAATAAATATTTAGGAACCAACTTTAGTATCGCTCAGTGTAAGTGAAAACGAGCACACATTTCGGATATTTTATGTTTTTCTTTGGTACATATATGATTTAAATACCAGTATTCTCTTACATAGAGGGTTAAAAAAAATACCTTGTACCTTAGGTGGTGGAGATAAGATTCATTTCAGTTTAATCATTCACATTTATGTTTATAAGAAAAAAAAATGGAAACTTCTCCATTAAATATAGTTCTATCAATGTCATTTGAGCGCGAAAAGATCCTTGTAGCTTTATAAACCACGTTCAAGAGCTATCGATGTCATTGTTGATACTGATAGTGTGATCACGTTCACTTTAATAGATGGCATTAGATCTTCGCAGTACCAGGCCGTTAATACGGATCATAGAGCTTGAAAAAAGTTCAGCTTTGTCGTCACTGTCACTCATCATAACTTACAGTGATACAAGTATCTTTTGTCTCTCAAATGACGTTGCTAGAGGGTCGCTAATGGTTAACATTTTGTGAAATATTTTGAATAAACGAGACGGTCCGACGCGTCTAAAGAGCCTTGTGCAGCTTTACTGTGTGATAATCTCGTTATAAAACTTAGGGTTGAACCTCATCTATCAGCATAGAATCGATTTTTTCCATGCTCCTATGCTTTTCTGTCGCTCAGCCGTCATTTGCTAGAGCGAGAAACATAGCTGCACGATTTCGTGCTGATAGATGAGATTCAACCCTTAATGTGTCAGTTCAGAAAAACGAAATCGAATGTTGCAGACAGACATACATGATTACAATGTTGCTTATAAACAGTGTTTCTTTAAAAAAAAAAAAAAGTTGTGAGATTATGATGATATAGAAATAAGATTAATATGTAATAGTACATAAGTTAGAATATTTAGAAAGTGCCTTACTCATACCAAATCGCGACCAATGTATTTCATACATCTTTATATGTATATAGACAATAATATATTGATTATTGTATCATGTGCTAAAATTAGGTAGGATCTTATATTTAGTAGCAGTAGCAGTGAGGTATGATTCTCTATTTCGCCAACTAATATGAAATTGATTTACTGAAGTATTTATTCCTATACATAACTAAAAGGCAGTGCCGTATAAGGTGTGCGAAAAGGACAGTGTTGACTTACAGCACTTGTCTCTTTCTTATTTCATCTGCCAGATCAAAAAGGTCCCATTTTTCAATTGTTACATATCTTTTACCTAAAGAATAAGATTACGGATTGGGCCCAAATGGTGGTTTTAAGCCCACTCCCTCTCTTAGAGAGGAGACCTGAATCCCAGTAGTGGGAACATTATGGGCTACTAATGCTGCATTTATTCTTAATATAAAAGTTATCTGGCGATTGAAAAACCAACCGTAACATTAATTAAGTTGGCGCAGAAGAGATCAATGTATTTTTTTATTTTTGTAATAATGTCTACCATTTATGATATAATAAAAATAATATAAGTTTAAATCTTAAATTGGGAATCTAACAAGTATTTGTTATAGTGCAAAATACCTATGTTTAGTTAAGATATCACGTACTTAAACTGACTATATGTACTTATATACATTCCTATGATACATTGTATGCAGTCCTTTCCAATGATATTATAAATAAAAAGAGGTCGATATCGCACTAGCGCGCGCAAATTGTTGCAGACAAATTCAGACAATTGTCGTAATTTAAACACTTCAAGAACAATAATAATAACATTAATAATTGTACCGATAGTCGTTACGGTTAATGGACTAATAGCAGAGAGCCTCGAGTAACACCTTAGGAGGCTCTCAATGCGCGGCTGGGTCAAGGGCTTGACTCAGTGCGCAGTACTCCTGGACCCGGCACGCATAGTGCGGCGGGTCCTCTCTCTGGAGCCCTGACCACCGGCAGCCTGGCCCTTGTTCATGATGCCGATGGGCCATCTATTTTTTATATTTTTAAATGTTTTGTTTACTGTTGTTTTTAAAAATATTTAAAAATGTATTAGATAAGAGAAAGAATGAATAAAGGACATTTATAATAATCCAAGTACAATAGCTATCTCTTGTATCACTCGTTCCGTGTTATCTATCGCAATCGTAACAACGCAACGATATTTGAACGCCGCACAGTATGAACGTAGCGTATCTTTCTTTATAATATCATTGGTCCTTTCAGATTTTTTAGCTCTGACAGGAGCAACCGATTATAAGTCTTATTTTAACGGCTATAAAAGTCACTGTGATTTTGACAGTAACCCAAAGTCAGAGGTAAAATAAATGTGAGTCGAGTGTAACTGTCATGTGACGTCATTATTGTGACGTTCTCATGTCCATCTTGTATATTAAGGTGTGCACACATCAGTGTAATGAGTAGTTGCTCGTATGTGTAGTATGTACGCACAATTACGGTGCTTGTGAAATTGGCTATAAGTATCAACTATTTTACTAGAAATTAAGATTGGTGCAGAATAAATGTTAAGATTTGAAACGTAAAAAATTAAGTATAAGTTTTTGTTCATGCTATGTGTCGGAAAAAAATATTAAAATTATGAGTTAGTTGTTCTTTGAAAAAGGCATTTAAATACGAGTACTGTCTGGATCGGATTTTTACATTGTTATTTTTTTTTTTGTTATAATTATTTTGAAACCGACACTTTTATTTCTGTATATATCTTTTAAAATATTACAATATAATGTAGATTAGATCTGTCGCTTATTTAAAGCTTCGTAGACAGGGTGTACCTTTTGAGCTTGTTAAAAGTAATGTATTTACAGGGTAGAACATTTTAAGTAGTACTTATACACATCCTGTATCTAGTTACCCGCTGTAGTGAGATGATTGACAACGATTTTTGTTTATTTAAGTATTTTTTTGGTAAACTTGCTTGCAAAAACAATATTACACAAATTTTTTACTACTACTCCATTTGTGTACTAGTTTTAATTTAATTTTAGTAAAAAACAAATGGTTTTATGCCACATTATCAAAACTACCAAAATACTTATCTAGTATAAATACTTTTTATTAAAATTATGCATGTTTGTAAGAATATTTTTGCAAGCAATTGTATATAGATGTGTTGTCTCGATGTCAGCATGGCCATTGACTTATATATAAATATACACATGCACAACATACACATGCATTTTTATTTTATATCCAATCACCTTTCGCTTTTGTCTATGTATATTTATGTATACGAGCAATGGCTTTGTTTGTCTGCTTGTTCGCTGCTATAGTTTGCTAATAACCCTGCTATTTGCATTTATGCTAATTTGACCGTTCGGACAAACGGGTGAGGACAAGTTGCAGATCGGCTGTGGACACCGGACTTTAGTACATAAGCTGTCAGAGTCTGGTGTCTGGAGTTCGCGTCGCAATCTGTCCCTACCGGTTTAAATATACCTTAAATGCTCATATTTATTTCTGTATGTGAAAAAGATTTTTAAATAGTCGTGAGACTATTCCCTGCCATCTTTGTTGTGGGTTCGATTCCTGCTAAATTAGAAATAAATTGTATTGCACATCAAACTGATTGAAATTAATTCGTATGTGTGTTAGTTGCAGTTAATACATATGTTTTTGTACCAAAATCAATAAAATTGTTTTGTTGAGAAAGATATTTGATGTGCATCGATGGTAATCTTTAAACAGCGCTGATTGGGACGAGCCTAATTTTTAGTTGACAAAGATCTCAATATAATATGAATACTGTATGCAACATTTTGCATGGCATATTTATGTAAGTATTTAATTATATTTTAGAAAAGCTTGCAGAGTAAGATGATTTATATTATTTCCGGTTTTTTTTAAAGATTATTAATATCAAAGTAATCGAAAGAATACTACCAAATCAAGTTTATTTTCCAACAGAGGAACCGATGAACATGATGACGAAGTCCCTCACATCGTCCATCCAGCAAGCGGTGAACTCGGTCCGCGACTTCACGCACATCGACCAGACAGTGCCGTACATCTCCAGCGTGCTAGAGCAACCCATCTCCATGTTCACCAAGAACGAGCTCATCGAGACAGGCACCGTCGCCAGCGCAGAGGAGTGCTTCGAACTACCCCCCATCAAACATTTACCCCTAGATCTCTCCGAGAATGTTCTAGAATCGATTGTGAACGAGTTCCGAGATGTCTCCAGCGATGCGGAGGAGATTAGGCGGGTGAAAACAGAAGAGTTGCAGAGGAAGTTAAAGTTGTATAACAGTATAATGGAGAAGAAGTACGATGGGGAGCTGATTCATAGTAGTAGACGGAGTCGGCGGCGGGAGGGAGGGTCCGGGGGCAGTACCCCTAGGATGGTCACCCCGGTCAGGAAGCCAGCTGACAACGTGAGCTATACCAGCCCCTGTGTCATGAATGTCAGCGTTTATGGGTGAGTAAGAACTTATTATTTTGTGGCTGTGTACCCTCGTCCGACGTAACCACGCTTCAGCATCGATACAGAAATGCTCGCGAGCAACAGTTGTTAGATGAACTCCGTCGAGGCGGCAGGCGCGCGTTAGAATCGATACAGTAGCAATGCTAACGCAGGTTTGCATCGCTTCTGTCGCGCGTTGCAAATGCAACTAAAGCGGGATCCAGAAGCGCGTTAACGAAGTCCCCGACAGCTTCGCTACAAAATGTCGCCGTGGACGAGGGACCTAAATCCTTAAAAAGTTCCGTAATCTCTGCCTTTCACACAATATTCGCGTGTTAACGATCGTATATTTAAATTCCAGAGCCATACCCCAACATAACGACGAACTACTAGAGAAGCAAATAGAAGAGAAAGAGAAGATCCTTGCCAAGATGTTGAACTTGGAGTCGCTCAGCATAGACAGCCCCAAGCTGGACAGTCAGACCCCCCCGGACCCCGTGCCTACCTTCAGACACGTGGACATTCTACCACCACCAGAGGTAACAACCATCACGGCTAAACCTGTTCAGAAACCAGCAAAAACTCCCATTAAAGACCCCAGTCCCATGGACCTAGTACCTAAAGTAGTCCAACTACCCAACACCTGGAACTTAGAGAATATTGAACTGAAACTAGACACGAAACATAACGGGTTTAAAGACAGGTCCCTGCTGTCGCCCGACGACCACTTAGACAGTGAGTGGGAAATAATCTGATACAAAATGATGATGGAATCTGGTTTGTTTTATACGTGAATCAGACGCCAGATTTTTGGTTGTACAATCTAAACAAGAACAGATTTTTTACAAAGGGCATACTTTATACAACAAGTAGTGAATTTTCCAAGGTTTATCAAATCAAATCAATCAAATCATTTATTTCTTTGCAAACATGGGTAATAGGTACATAGATGTTCTTTTATAATAAGGTTCTCCACATTTTGCCGTCACATGGGCATGCAAATGGTTTGTTTACAATTATAAATTTAAAATAAAGGGCATGTCATTAGAATTGTATACAATAATAAAAAAAAAAAAAAATTAAAAAATGTCAATATGGTCAAAGTAATAAAAAATAAAAAATAATATGTAAAGTCAAACGGAATAATATTATGCCAACTTGAATAACAATATTTCAATTAGAGTAAAAGTAGGTAGTGACAGTAAGTATATCAATCAGTCAGTGAATCATCATTTAGAAAGTCGTCAATTAAGTAATAGCTTTTCATAATTAAAATTTCCTTTAGCGCCCTTTTAAATCTTAATACAGTCATGTTTTTTATAACATTGGGTACTTTATTATATATGCGTGGGGCGATACCAAAAAAACTTTTTTGCATTAGTGCGGTTTTACATTTCACTTGACATAATTTATTGACGTATTGAGTCCGTATTGGATTTTTTCTGACCTCTGATAATTTTTGAAATAGATTTGGATTACATTTCACAAACAAAGCCGTTTCTATTATAAACAAAGAGGGCAAAGTTAAAATGTTCAATGATTTAAAATAGGGCACACAGCTATCAATTGTCTTAAGACCGCACATTGACCTGATACATCGCTTCTGCAACCTAAATACCAGCTCCCTATCAGTGGACTGACCCCAGAAAATAATGCCATACCGCAATACGGAAGCAACCAGTCCATGGTACGCTGCTAAAAGTGCCTGACCGTTAACTTTTTTTGAGAGTTGAAATAGAGCATATGCGGATTTGCTAAGTTTCTTACATAATTCTTCAACATGAGGCTTCCATGTAAGTTGGTTATCGATTATAATACCTAAGAACTTAGCTTTATTAGCTTCTTCAATATCACAGCCATTGTAGGAAATGTTAACCTTTGGGTTTGGACATCGTTGATAAAAATGCATGACTTTTGTTTTAGTCAGGTTTATAACCAAATTATTATTATTTAGCCAATTTATGATGTCATGTAAGCAAGTATTGATGTCATTCTTGTAATTATTTGTATCAGTACATTTTATTATAGCGGTACTATCATCTGCAAAAAGAACCATTTGGTTGGTTGTTGCTTTCGGGAGATCGTTTATGTATATCAAGAAAAGCGGCGGACCCAGTACGCTACCCTGTGGGACGCCATATTTTACAGGTCTTGGTTTTGATACATATATGGTTTCTAATTTGCTTTTTGGACATATCCTAGAAACTTCTGAGCATTGTACTCTATTACTTAGGTATGATTCTATTAACTTTAAGATGTTCCCTCTTATACCATAGCTATGTAATTTGTGCAACAGAATCTTATGGTCCACGTAGTCAAAAGCCTTTGTCATGTCAGTGTAAATTGCACAGACTGGAATTCTCCTATCCACAGATGACATGACATTAGCCAACAAGTCAAATAGTGCCATATTAATCGTAGTGTTCTTACGGAAACCCTTTTGTTCTTTGCAAAATAGTTTGTACTTTTCGAAATAGGCATATAAAGAGTTATAGATAACTTTCTCAATAATTTTAGAAATAATCGGAATTTTTGCAATCGGCCTGTAATTTTTTAAATTAGTTTTGTCATCTTTTTTATAAAGAGGTTTTATAATAACTTTTTTGAGCTTGTCCGGAAAAATGCCATCAGCTATGCACAGGTTAATAATATGAGCTAATGGAGATGCTATTAGTTGTTTGGTAAATTTTAAAACTTTTGTGGAAACTCCATCGTATCCAACAGTATTCGTGTTTTTAAGGTTGCAAATTATTTTTATTATGTCGTCAACGGTAACGGGTTGCATAAATAGTGAATTTAAGGTATTATTATTTAAAGGTGAATTATTCGATGTGATGTCAGCTTTAATATTATTCTCAATTGTGTCAATAAAATAATTGTTAAACTCGTTTGCAATGTCCATGGGGTCTGTAAATGTCAAATTGTCTCTACTCACGCACACTATAGGTTCCTGCGGCAGCCTAAATTTAGATTTATTTATTATTTGCCAGGTGGCTTTTGATTTATTTTGGGCTGTGTTTATGAAATGATTGTTTTGTGCCTTTTGTGTCAAATTTATAATTTTTCTATAACGTTTGGTGTAGTTTTTAAGGACTAATTTATTTTTTGAGTCTGAGTTTAGTCTATATGCCCAAAGTAACTGCCTTTGCTTATTACTACAAATTTTTATTCCGTGAGAAATCCATTTCGTTTTCTTGCTAGTTGGAATGGTTATAATTTTTTCAGGAAAACATAATCTATATAAAAAGGAGAAATCATCCATGAACATGTCAAAAGCTTCGTTAGCGTCATTAGCATTATGTACTTGCATAAATGATAGCGAGCTGAGATGTCTTTTGAAAGTAACTAGATTTTCCATGCATATGTCCTGTTTTTTTGTTTTCCAATATTTTAATTTGCAAGTTTTGTTTATAGGGACTTTAAGTATTTGGGAAGTATGATCGGAAAGGACCAGATCTACAACTTCAGCTTTACATTCGTTCCGATAGTTGTGAGCAAAGTTGTCTATACAGGTTTGACTTTTTAACCTAGTGGGAGTATAAAGCGCCAGTTTTAAATTGTACTTCATAAGAAAATATTCAAGTTCTAATGTAGTTTTGTTTCTTATCAATACATTTATGTTAAAATCTCCACACAAGACGACCTTCTTATTTGAAGATAGACACACTTTATTTAAGATATAATCCAACTTATCATAAAATACTTCGTAATTATTTTTTGGGATTCTATAGACACAAATAATAATAATTCTATAAGCTATTATTTCCACAGCGCAACATTCAAAGATGCCTGAAACTGATTGCTTTGCTATATCCGATATTTCTCTAAACTGTAATCCTACTCTTACGAGTATACCTGTTCCTCCTCTCTTTGTATTTCTCGAAAAGAAAGCAGCTGGACAAAAATTGGGAATATGCAATAAATCCTCATACCCTGTTTGTATGAAGTGTTCTGTAACACAAACAACATCTATACCTGTCCCCTTGTTGATTAATTCTACCAATTTTACAGTTAGTGTATCGGATTTATTAATCAAACCAGCTATGTTCTGGTGTAAGATGTTAAGGTAGTTAACGAAAAAACTGAGAATTTGATTGTTGTGAATTATTAGAAAGTTGACTATGATTTTGAGGGTGGCAGTCCTCCCCCGAGCGCGTAGCATTCAGATTGCATAGGCTAAGAATGAGGTCTTGTAAATCTGACATAACTATATTTAAGCCACTGTTATTTAGGGTTCCATATCGTTTGCTGTAAGTATCATAGTCATAAGATAGATTAGAATTTGAGTCAAGTAAATATGCATAGTTACATGTGTTTATGTCCAAGTAAATAAGGTTATTGAATGTTTCTACCCGGCTGTTATACATTAAGTTAGCATCTATCATGTATTTAAACGTTGGTAAGCAAATTATAAAATTTGTATGACTCAATTTCATTAACTTTTCTCTTATAAACATGACTAATTCTATATAGTTGTGTGTTTTCCGAAAGTCTTCCTCGCCAATGTAATTTAGAATAGTTATAGCGGTTTAATAATCACGAAAAAATCATAGCTTTAAGATTCGGTACCTACATTTACACGACTGCGGCGGACCCCAAAAGGAGAGTAATGTTTTATTTATTAATTGAGAAATCATGGATTGTACAACCCCAAAATGAACCAATTTCGACGACTTGTGAAAAATATAAGTATTTTTTAAGTGTTGTAATTTGTAGCTTTCTGATTTGATGCCAAGATCAATTGAATGGCAATGGCAGTGAGATGCAATCGGTGTTTTTATGCACCTCACACACGTGTGTACACACATCACATTTCAAATACGTGTGTAATATAATTATGAATTTTGCAACTGTACGATATGTAATCTAAATAGGTAGATCATAGAACCTTTCCTAAATGTTTATTTGAAATGGCAACTAGAAATAAAAATGCAAAATGTTGGCAACTCCCTCACAGATAACTAAAATCCACTTGTTTATGGTCTTAAAAAAAACATTTGTAAAGAGACCGTTTGCAATAAATAGGCTAGTTTTATAATCTCATACATGAATAGTCAATAGTGTGTAATGGATTAAGAACAATAAGTATTCGTTTGCAAGACGTTGCATTTAGGTTAGAGGCTTATGGTAACAGTTAGTAGTATAAGTGGTAGTGCCCTCGGTTTATGATTTATGGCAGACTAGGACATTGAATGAGTGCAATAGTGTGTAAGCTTCTCAAGATACATTTTTTAACAGTAGCAGCCAAGGTACAATTTCGAAGATGGCTACAACCGCAAATCGCACCCCTAAAACTGAATCGTAATTAAAGACACCTCTGTTTTCTATATAGGGTGATTGGTAATTAGTGACTGATACTCAAACACGTTATCGTACTCATGATAACAAACAACTTTCCAGAAGAAACATTTTTTTTTAGTAATGATACAAAACGGCGGCTATAACAGCTGATAGGTCACAGCCGCGCGCGAATTTCATGCTGTTGTGTTATGTGATTAAAGTGAATGAGTAAAAAAAATGTTTCTTGGGAAAGTTGTTTGTTATCATGAGTACAATCATGTGTTTAAGTATCAGTAACTAATTACCAGTCACCCTATATATGGAAATACTTCACTTTGTATTTCAAATTCGTCTCGCTGCGGTCTATCATAGCGATTTGGCTTCCTCGCCGCAGCGGTTTGTAGTTACAGTCCTCTTCGGAATTATACACTCATAAGCATTGTTTGAAAAAGAGTTGTTCTTGGTCCAAAAAACGTGTACCTACCTGCAAAAATGTCTCCTTGTTATGTCTTCTTTAGATACTAGAACTCTTCAGAATTTGAATACAAGATGAGAATAAAATATAATAATAGAACTTGAGTGGTGGCTATTAATAGGTATAAGTAGAAAGTGTCCTGAGACCGCATTTAATTTATTATAAGAGCAAACACAAATGGAACGATGGATTGAACTATTATTATGAATATATTGTATTTGACCAATTAAGGGTGTGTGCGCATAGTATAAGTGATCAATTTTAGTGGTTTTTACCACTTCAGATGGGAAAATATGTGTTTTTGCGCTCTAAGCTCTCTTCGTCATTTCAGTTAGAAAAGTGTACCGACTTTGTAAATCAAACGTTACAATATTGTTTTAACATATTTTTTTTTCTTTTCACGCTTATCTGACAACTAAAGTAAATCTAAGGGATGTAAGGAATATGAGATTTTTTTTATTAACTTTCAAACAAAAGAACGAATAAATGTTATGTTAAGTGAAAAGTTATCATTCATTTTACATATCGATGTTTAGAAGCTTAAAAAATATTATTGAAGGAATCTATAATATTTCCAAGTCACAAATCGGCCGTTGGATTCGAAAGCTCAGTATTTGATTTAACGAAAGTATTATTGTCACAAATTTTGACATTTCAAGGAATCTAAATTTATTTTAAGTTTACTTCGTCGTTCGGAAAAAAGCCTGACGAACTCTGAAGTAAGTAATATGTAATGAAACGATAAATTAATTTATAATTATTACCTGCCCACTGGTAAAGTAGTGGCTATGAATACGTACTATAGATCTTTACGCACATTATACCATTTTCTATAATATAGCGTTTGTACACATCTATGCACGTGTGTGCAGTTAGCAGCATAAGTAGATACTAAGCCACGATTTTAAACAAACCGCTTTAAGTTTATTACCTCGAATATCATGAGTTGAGGCTGAAATAGTCTATGATTAAAAATATCAAAAAACTCAATGCTGGCACTTGACCTACTTGACAAAATAATCACATTACAAAATACCTATACCTTATTTTTATAAGAATGAAGTTCATTTTGTGCAAACGGAATGACGCGAATATTGTGCAAATACGCCAAGTACAGTAGATAACATCACTATTTAATTTTATTCACTGGTAAAAGTAGTCATTTAAACAAGCATAATGGATAAAGTTCCTTGCATCACAAAACATATTTATGTATTATCTATGGCTGCGCTTCCACCACAGATGAGCGAGGATGCGTAGCGACTAGCGAGTGATGTGTGTGAAACTAACCAATAATATCGCTTTTTTTCACAGCTTGAGCTAATCTAGCTGTTTGATTGGTTAATTTCACACACATACCTCGCTACGCATTCTCGCTCATCTTTGGTGGAAACGCAGCCTTATACGTAAAATTTAGGAATACCACATCATACACGAATGCTTTGTATTGCAATGTAACACAAAATACTGCCACAATGCAGTTAAAAATAATTATGTACTTAGTTATCTTTCTATCGTTTAGTTTCATATTTAAGATTCATTTATTTTTATAATTTCTTATCGGTGTTATATAAATCCGTTTCTATTGATTTATCTACAAGGAAGTTTTCAATTTATACGTTTTACTATTTTATTATTTCTCAATGCAAATAATCCTGTATTCAGCGAAAATGGCTGCTAAATAATAAGTGCAAAAACAATTAAGCTAGAAATGTATAAATTGTGATATTATGTATTTTGTTTTTTGGCTGAAAAATAAAGTATTTGATAATTTGTCTTTTGTTTTTATTAAGTTTTTTTCGAAATGTCTGATGAACGAGTTACGGTGTGATGCCGTGTCCTAACCAAAGCGATCAATCATGCGAATACGTGATTGTCGCGTTCAAATGTCACTCATTTGTTGGGAAACCGCAAGGCGCTCTCTGTCCTCCCTACTTCGCGTACGCCAATAATAATATTGCTTTGGTTAGGCCGCAACCTATAGTTTTCTAAAGATATTTTGACAGTGGAGTTTTAGCGTACGCCCTTAAGAGGAAAGGCTAGCAGCGCTTATCCCATACCTCTTATCCTTAGCGTATTAATCAGATCTGTTTTCTTCATGGAAATATAATAATCTATAGGTATAGCGCAAAATCTCATGACTGCCAGACCTACATCAGTAATTTTATAAAAGCTGAAAACTTTTCTGCGCTCGAATATTTCAGAATATTCTCGGATAAAAAGGTATTTTTTGTTCACATATACAGAAATGAGAATAGGAGTAATAACGAGCGAAGCAAGCTCGAAAATTTTTGCTTTACCACTCGGAGACATTGGTTTCTCTATGTTGCCCGAGATTTCGGGAAGTTTGAAGTACTTTGAACCCCCAAAACCCTCTGCCTACGGCCCTGACGGTGGAAGACGCGAGGCTAAGCGGCCTGTGCACTGTGAACCTAATAAAGGGTGTAACAAGACCCTTAACGAAGCCGAAAGGCTTTCCCCGTCATTGCGATCATTTTTTTGTACTAGAACCTTCTAGTTACGGAGATATTGGGGGTCAAAGTTCCAACTTTTTCACCATTTTTTTTATGTAAAATTTTTAATTTAAACAGCTCCACGACCCCGTACTATTCAATCCATCTATCAGCACAATGTTTTGAGTCCAACCGTAAAACGTGATTATTCGCCACCAAAAAAAAAGTAATTTCCCAGCAATCATTTTTGCGTAAAGTTACTTTAGTTTGATGTACAGAATGCTTGGTTGACGGCTTCGTGAAGGGTCTGTTTACACCCTATATGTATTTCCGAGGCGGGCTGCTAAAATGTCAAAATTTTAGCAGCCCGCCTCGGATATATTAGGTTATTTTTTTGTTCATTCATACAGAGGTGAGAATAGCGATAACTCCGGCAACTTATCCGGAAATTATGAGATTCTCTGCTTTAGCGAGCTTATACGGAACTGATGAGATTTTCTGCTTTAGCGAGCGAAGCGAGCTTGAAAATGTTTGCAGTCAGCCTCTCAGAAAGGTTGGGTTCTCTTGTTGAACGATTAAGCAGAAAGTTAATAATTTACTAATGACTATTTTAAGAAGTTAATTTGACGTTTAACGATTTTAGAGGGGGCCATGACGGTCACAAGGGTGACCGTCCTGGAACCGGGCCTGAGCGCCGCTAGCCTTTCCCTCTCTCCTTCAGAAATGTTATGGCCCTTCTATCTGGGGTGCGGCGGCCGGAAGTCGAATTTTGGCCTAAGTCCATTTGAATAGGTATGCCGTAGGCCTCATCGATCTATGGCCGAAACAGTACTACGTAAGTCTTCTTTGATTGTTAATATGTTTGGGGAAACCTTGACACAGTCAAAAATAAAACACGAGTTGCACATACAAACTTTATTTGCATAACACGATGCAATATTATTTATCGGCATTTCGCAGTACAATAAATAAACGCGAAAAAAAAAACAATTTGGTCCATTACCGAATTCCGAACTAGCTGTCTAATATACAAATAAAAAATACTGTCTTTTCAACAATGATTTTATACATTCTTTGTTTAGAGCTCTCGAGTTCACCAGATAATCACACAAATAGCTGCCGTTTTTGCAAATTAACATAACATTGGAAGTGGGTCCGAGACAATTATTTATACAAAATCAGATAAGGATTCCAAAAATTAATATTAATTGCCCCCAGTTCACATCGACACACATCTTCCCTTATTGACAACGGATAAGTCATGATGCAAACTATATAGAAGTACAATTCTATTACATTAACATAACAAGAGCTCTATCAATCAAACAAAGGAAAACGATACAAAAAATCAAGAAAATGGTAACAAATTGTGATCAAGCGAAGCGAAAGAATATAATATATTCTCATATATTCTTATATATTGAAAAACAGAACAACAAAATTATAATACTTTCGATACTTATAAAAATAAAGAAACGCGTAAAGACTCCCTAATTTATTGAAATTGGATAATTGTTGCGATTGCAATGCAAATGCAATTGCTATTGGCCTACACTTCGCCCACTGTGACTTTTTGTAGCGATGTGCTGTCGTCGCGTGTTTCGTTAACGCGCTTTTGCAAAGGCTACTAGTGCGCGTTTGTTGCATTTGCAACTTGTGTCATCAGCGGGAGAACGAAGAGTGGAGTACGGAGGGCGGGTACCGCACATTTGTATCGCAACTGAAGCGCGAAACAGAATCGTGGTTACGTGGGCGAAGGTAAACAGCCAGCGACTGCATCGCTGCACAAAAACTCGGTGGGCGAGGGCCCTTAGAGAAGAGTAAAGAAGTTCTGACAAAATACAATCGAAGTGTATCTAGCGTAACTTTCACTGTTTGATCTTGTATAATTTGCAATTAAGATAGAATGAAATTTATTAACGAATGCTTTCTTCGATAGATTTCTGCCACGATTCAGTCTCACAACTTTTCTCCGTTTAAAAAATTGTTTTCAGAATCGACATTCCGAAAAATGCCTAAAGGCGAATTTCAAACGATGTTCAGGAGCTGTCAGTGTCAATATTCTACAGCAATTATGACTCCCTCTCATAGAGAGGAGGCCTGTATTCCAGCAGTGGGAACATTATAGTCTGATTTGCTATGCTTATGCTTTATGAATCTGACAGCTCTGCAACGAGGTTTACAAGTGCCGATCGCATTCAGTTTCTTTAGCGAAATCGTTCTTAGTTGTGCTGTGTGCCAAAATATCAATGTTCATTCATTTTTACCCGACTGCGGCGAAACCCAAAAGGAGGGTTATTATTAGTAAGTGTCATAAGTTTAAGTACAACTACAGCTAGATACAAAATTGGTCAGTGCGTGTTGATGTGGACGCGACCTACTATACTAAATTAGACTATGGCGGTCACCCACGATTCTGAGTAAATTTTTCTACCTAATCAACCCACCCTGTTGGCCTGTTCCCAAGAGACGAATCGGTTCTGAAAAATGTTCAATCATATATATCTTTTCTATTGTAACATCTATAAAATCGGAACGTAAGGGGATGCCCACACTTATCGACGAGAATCGGCTTGACCCGATCATTTGTCGCATTTAGTTCGGTGCGGTGTTGCCTCGCATCGTCCGAACCGAAACGATGCGAATGATGTTTTTTGTTTTCGCTTTAATTACATGGCTCAAGCAAATGCCGCGGCCGTGTTGATGAGGTTATTCCCTTAAAATCTAATTAAAAAGTCGATTTTTGATTGTTTTATGCTCAGGATTATTGCAGTTACGGATTCTGACAGTGTCAATTGTCTTCAGTAATGCAAGTATGGTGGGAGCAGCTCAGCGCATTGCACATGAACTTCAAAGTAAAAGCTAGGACTGAACATCTTTTAGTTCCAGCATGACACTGACTTTATTTTAAGATCTATCGCCTCGCTTAAACATAAAGAGATCTAAGCTTTCTCTACAAAGTGTGAGCTTCTATCACTAAGATTATAAAAAAAGATGACAGCGCTATTTGTTATCTGTACAAATTAGTCACAATTTGAGAAAACCTTTAAAAAAATAGCTCTTTTTTCCGATTCTCAAAACATATCAGCCATAGAATTTTTATACTACATCCTTAACCTTTTAATACCTAATCATATCGAACTGTGGGTGACGCCAACGAAATAAGCTATAGAAATAAGCTAAACATGAATAAAGATCAGCTGAATACTGCTTCTTGACTAAACACACAAACATAGGCGCCGCGCATCAAACATTGCGCGGCAACGCGTTATATAGAAATAGATATAACCAACAGAAGCCTTCAAGCTTATAGAAACGTTTTAACAAGTTATTAGCATTAAATATCACAACATATAGCAAATTAAGCCGTATACACATAAAAGCGGGACATTAGTTACACGACACTGAGGTGACCAAGTTCTTTAAACACATTGGTAGCAGTCTCATAAATTAAATTAATATATTCGAAACGAATATACATGTTTCTCTAACGCCATGGACGGAATTAGACATTTTATATAAATTATGCTTTCAATTTCAAATATCAAGTTGGTATCTAACTAGGTTTATATTCTTCACGCAAATATGCTAAGTTTCTGTTGCATTCAAACTCATTTATTTAAATAAGTTTTAATGACCAAAATACAAGGTAAATAAACTTCGTCTGGGTATAAAAACACCATTAAAAGCAAGTGCTGTCCAGTTACCAATGTTTTATGATCTCAACCGTAATGACAGGTTGTTTCGAAATAGAAGTCGACGTATGATGCGGCAATAGGCTCGTCCCCTATACATGGGAATTCTGCCATCTCCTCTAGGGAATACGGGCGTGAGGCTATGTTATATGATGCTGACGACTGTATTATTATGATTGATATATTGATAAGAGAATCTTTCCTCAACATTATGCATTCACATGATATGATGAAAATAAATAATTAACCGACTTAAAACTATCGAAAAGTCTTTAAAATCAGTACACAACTCGGTCCCTGAGTGCCGTGAACAGTGCCCTTACAACAATACCGTACAGACGCACTCGCCAACACCTCTCATCCGATAATACTGACCCTATGAAGTAAAATATCTCCAAAATACGCTAGGCTTGTGCCCCAGTCTTTAGTTTTGATGACCGAACGATATTATTTACCAACACCTTTAATCCTGCGGCTTGAGTATGTAATATGACCCAAGTCAATTGAGTAGTGTAATTTGGTAGTAATTTTCCACCGTTTCTTATTCCTATGATAGAAATCTGTAGAGGTGCAATTGGAGTAACTCCAAAAATTTAAAATACAAACAATAATTTTGTATTTTTTGCGATAGCTGCCTAAAGTCCTTCGATAATTTCAGCACAACCACCGGTTCACTCAGTATTAGGAGGTTGCCACGGCCACCATCCCATACCCGAGCTTCAAAATTAGTCTCATTCCTATATGAAACAGAAACCGTTTTACTATAATATTGGAACATTATCAAACACGCTGCGAATTGCACACAGGCAACATTTCCCATACAATTACGTATCTTGAAGCCTCCAGTCCTCAACAATAATTAATTTAAATATAAACACACTAAGCGAATTTTATTCCTCAAATACTCAACAGTATTTGTCCTAGGATTCCCCCAAACATTGTAGCACTTGCGTATAGAAAGTTGCCCTCAAGCCGCTCCCTACAACTCTTAAACCTACATTTTTGGCAGTATGCGACGAACCAACATATACAAACAATCATAACTAGTTACTTTATATATTACCGTCGTAATGGCCATCTGTAAATGTATTACATCACCTCTCGAGGTTGTCTTTATTCCAAAAAGCCTTTGCTTTTTCTATAGTCCATGGTACACTCAACGAAATAAGTAAGTAACCAGGCCTACTAAACCAATTTTTATGTTTAAAACATGTGCGTGTGCTCGGTAATCAAATATTTTTCATTATTTGTTCGTCCAACGATGATAGTACTGGCTGGCTGGTTACTTACGTCTTTTGTTGAATTCATATTCAACAAGGTTTTTATTACTTCATTCTTGAAGAAATTTTTCGAATATACAGAGTGGAATAATCGACGCACAGGTACCCGTTTGGTTACCATGAATCTAGAGCCCCAGCGTCGAAATTTTTCGTCGATTATTAAATAAAAACAACTATTTTCTACAAAAGTGCAATACCTACACGGTCAAAATGTAAACAATTAGTTAATTTTATTTTTAACCCACGAAATATTCAATTCATGTTTACCGTTTAGGCGTCGATTATTCCACCTGTATGTTCTTAATATATGCGTAACTGCAAAATAACAAGATTTAAACATTTTAACGAGAAGATTTCTCAATTTTTTATGCTAAGAAGTCTTTTAAGTGAAAAGCATTTTTTTCTGGTACTATACAAGATAATTTTAATTGTGAGTGTTAGTGCTTTTCATGTAAGATGTGATTAAAAGTTTTAAGTTAAGGTGCATCCACATCGAAATTACTTTTGTGTAGAGCAACGTTAGCGAATGTTAACGGCCAACAGCGGTTAACAAAAAAAAAATTGCAAAAGCCCTATTTCATATAAAGTTACTTAATATTATCATGCTGCTTACAAAAAGTTATTTCGGTGTGGCTGTGCTATTGGAAAGTTAATATTAAATACATATATTTTTTTCCAACAAAATGAGGTTTTTTACCTGTCATTATCAAAAATAGTTACATTTTCTGTTACGTATTTCATGAGGCCATATTTATACGGAAGATTGTTTTGAGGTAAAGGATTTTAACTATACTTTAAAGGAAATGTTTACTTTTCATTCATTGGGTGAATTTGAGAAACATAAAATGTTTTTGGTCTATTGTAAATTATTTTGTTATGTAATACCGCGCTCACTGACGGTCGAACACTTTTCAACCTTATTACTAAGGACATAAGGATGAAAAGTGGTCGACCGTCAGTGAGCACGTTAGTACATGCGTGAAAAGGATTAGCAGTCCATATCAACTAATCACGCTAAAAGAAAGGAAGGCTTCTTTTCCACCTATCTTTTCGCTCCGCGAGTGTACGTTAGCCGTTAGCTAGTAACAGCTCGTTTGATAAAAATATAGCATAAAAAACCAAAATCCATATAAAGTAATAATATACTGTAAATTTCTCAAAATATGTAAGTAAAATCTGCATGATTTTAATTTTTAGAGAGCTTTATTTTACTAGCAATTATTTTATTTAAAGGCCGTTATTTTTTAAATTTAAGCTGCAGTCCTATCGTACGTCGCGGTGACATGTTTGACGTCTTGTCACGTTTATATGAGACCTGACATAAATGTCACGCGGTAGTCTTTTTTACGTATGTTTAAGGACGAAGGTATTACCTATCATATATTATTCAGATCTACAAACAGTCTATCAGAAAACAGTTGTCTTGAGATTCAAAGACAAACTGAAAAGTCTCTTAAAAGATTCGATATGTCTGACGAATCAGTTCGATAAAATGTCTTTTTTATCAATTATCGATAAATCTATCGACCATCACTACACTATCGGTAGATCACTTACTGTCATGCCCATTGCGGGCAACTTTGATAATTATATAAGCAGTGTGTGTGTGTGTGTGTGTGTGTGTGTGTGTGTGTGTGTGTGTGTGTGTGTGTGTGTGTGTGGCAGTGTGTGTGTGATTCGAGCAATATCAACATTGAGATATTTTGTATTAAAAATGACAACACATGAGCAATGTCAATAATTTGAATTTGGAACCTGGTCAATAAATATAGTTAAGTAGGTTTTATCGGCATTGCCCGAGCGATGTCGATATTCAGCTTAAATGCCATAGTCTTACTTGAAGTTTTTGCAATCAATTTCATCTGCACTGAAGAATAAATTAAAGTTTATTACTGTTGTTATACACAGAAGACAAATTGTGTGCAAAAAAAGCAGACTTGTATCAAAATTCAATCTCTCAAAGATCGGTCTTTGGTCAAACCATATCCGCACATGATTACAAAACATATACATATGAAAACTGTCAACATGTCCACACTTACGGCTTAACTAACTTATAGTATAGGCGACTAGTTCAGGCGATATTGGTCCTCGGCGACATGACGATGTAGTGGTGTTCCATGAGGGGCGGCGGTATGATGGGCGACATTGGCATGTAGTCGTTTTCGATCTCATCTTTTAGGCGCACTTTGCTCATTTGCTCGTGTCCTAGGAGGAGATCGACGATCTGTTGTGGGAGCGAGAGAGCGGCTACATTATCCTCTGAGAACTCTATAGAGAGGTCCGCTTCGAAGTCGAAATCGTTCTCAAGACACTCCACGGATTTGGAACAGCGGTTAGTCTGTACATGTTCGGTGTCGTCGAGAAACTCGCAGCTTTTGGTCTCGCCTTTAGACAAGTTCCCCGTACTGATCTTTAAGTTCTTCATCTTGCGACTGACCTTGAAACTCTTAAATATGTCGCGCGTTGGTGTGAAGTCGAACTTCTTCTTTTTAGTTTCGACGTCTTTGTTTTCTTTTGATGTTTCGGATTTCTGTGAGCCGGTAATGCGAGAGTCGCTTTTGAGCCGTTTTCTGTGAGAGCATAAAACATTGAAATTTTAAAAACGAAGCACGCAATTAGGTTTGGGTGTCGGGTAAAAACTAACTGGGAACTTTCAGATAAAATCTTACTCTGGTAGAAATGCGATATTTTTTCTTGCTACATATTATAGGCCATAATTTAAGACTTGGGCGAAACAAAACAACTGCAAGCAGGAGACTTAGAACGGGCTTTCAAAAACTCGACACCGATCTCGTGACCTCTTGTTTCCACGTTTAAGGACCGCATTTGGGAGGAAAGTTTATATATTTATTTTATTCATTAACACATACATTTGTTTTAACAGATAGACCCAAGCTAACAAACGTAGTCATGAATTGCTAATAGTTGACGTTTAGTACAGATAACTCAGTTGTGTTTGGGCGAGTTTTGGTACTACTAAGTACCAAAACTTACACGATCGGCACAATCAAAGAGGGGTTTCTGCCTAGAAGAGTGTGAAGTAAGTCGGGCTGTGGATAATGACGATGGTGCTACATGCTATGGCAGTATGGCCATTGTTCATGTTGCTAGTTACCTGAACACACTGAAGGGTTGTCTCTTGGGCAGCGTGTTGGTGTTGGTGTGCGTGTGCGTCAGCGGCAGCGTGTTGCTGCAGCGCGGCAGGGAGCCCAGCGACGAGTGGCGTGTAACGTTGCCTTCGCGAGGAGTCTTGGAGCGACGGCCCCAGGTGTCGCCTGCTTTTAGTGTGCTGTAATGGGACAGTGAATTGTTAACACATGTTCACAACTGCTGCCCGTTTAAGCGAAGCGAGTTGACCCGCCGCGCGCCCCTAGGGGCAGGGTAGTGTTAATTCATGGGCCGTCCCGGATGTCGCTCATTGTAGTTTGATCACCAGATGAGACATTTTATTTATTGACTTAGAACGCCTAGTCGCCCATTGTTGCACACTGTACAATGACAAAGCCGAAACAGATGGAGCTTATCATATGGCTTTAGTTCACTTACATATTTAGCTTTTTGCAGATGTTATGTTATATATGTATTTTTAGTGTGGTGATGGTGTTGTGAAGATTAAAATAGTAAACTAACTAATTATTTGACAAATCACAAATGCTTTTGGCGCTGGAATGATATGCTAGGAGGGAGCTTTGGTAAACATTTGTAAAAATGTCTATGGAAATTTTAAGGTTGTCTATCTGTTAAAAAATGAACTAGTCATATTCGACTTCTCAAATTAATAAAAATACATAAAATTGTAGCTTTTCCTACCTGAAGGGATGCCGTGGCGGCAGCGGCGGCGGGCGGCGCCTGCGCATGGTGGCGTACACGCACTCGCCCACGCACTCGTACGTCGGCTCCTCGCACAGCTACACACAACCACGTATTATTACTATTTCAATTGAACTGTAGGATCATCGATCTGCAAAAGTTGTACTTTTGCAGATCGATGATTGTAAATGTGAAAATAAGATGTCGCTTATTGAACAAATTATATTTATAAAAATATTTAAATAATTTTTTTTTTGCCTAAAAAGAATTCGATTTGGAATTACGGAAGCTGGCATTGTCACCGTCAACCCATCGCCATTTTATTTTTTTCTGTAAAGTTGCAGGGTGCAATAACACTGGTACCCAGAATAAAATAATCTAAAAGATGAAAAAAAATTAAGTGTTTTTTTAAGGTTAGGTTAGCTAGCAATCGTGTTAAGATATCGATACCCATCACGACTGCGACCTTTTGCTAGCTAAGCCGAGATGTTCAATGTTAAATCTCACTTAATGAGATCTCCAGCTATTTTTAGCAATTAGATGAAAAATAGTCACCATTTCCTTAAAGACTCCATCAGGCACATCGCAGGACGTGTAACTGCACAGCGTGTTGGTGTTGGTTCCCTCAGGCAGGTCGGGAATCTCCTCGTAGATGCCCGACGCGACCGACAGCAGGGACCGACGGTCCGATGCGCTGTGCAAAAAGTTGCGCAACTATGTTTCATAACATGTTTTTGTGTTGCCGGACACGATTTTCTTGAAAGAAGAATGGTAATTTTTTTGCTGAGACTAATACTAAAAGTCTTAAGACAAGAGGCGTTTATACCAAAAAAAGACAAGAGTTTATTACATTTAAACGCAAATTAATTATCTTTGAAACACACTATGGAAAAAGGATGATGTTTTTTGAAGTTTTACATGGGATTCCCTTTAATACACATACTTTCATCTTGATTGATAAGATACTCGGATCTTTTTTGTTCACCATACGACCAGCGATTCCACAAAGAAAATGCATCAGTCGAAACTGCTACTGATGTGCTTCCACTGCTGCGTGTGGTGGTGACAGAGTGTACATACCTGTCATCGAAGGAGGTGACCGAGTGCGTGTTGAAGGGTGGCGCCAGCGCAGCCGTGGACAACAGCTGTCCCGCGCCGCTGCAGCGAGACAGCTGACCCATCGGGATGTGCTTCGACTCCTAATGACAATGCAATACAACATTTTAACAACAACGCCTGTAATCACCGAAGGGTTAGACAGGAATGTGGGTGTAGCTCACCCACATGTCGCCCATCAACCGGGCACAAATCTAGACTGTGGACTGCTACTGAGATATTCCAATTTCATGGAAACACCCAATAACACTTGGTCCGTACTGGGAATTGAATCCAGGATCTCATGGTCAGCAGTAGCGTTTGCGACAACTAATACAAAAATAATAAAAGAACCTATGTACGAAGAGCCAGTACCTCCTACCTATTCAAATATTATAATGTTATTTTCCTGTGTTGTCTACTGTGTACATAAATAGTTAAATAAATAAGTAAATAAGAACAGCCGTTAAAGTATTAACGATTAGCAATACATGATGTCTATTATCTTTTTAATTGTCGGTCGTCGTCGTCAGCCGCAGTTGCTGGTGGAGCCGCGAACTAACTTGCTGCGCGCTCCGCGGTCTCAACCTCATTGCTGACTTGGACATATTCTGTTGCACTTTGGGTGAATTTGCAAGAACAGCTACATATAGAATTTCCTATGTTAAAAGCGAACTATTTAAATTGTAAGTGTACTACAATTGGCATTGGGTCTAGCCTGTAAGGATATTTGTATGTTTAGAGTAAATAAATAAATAAATGTTAATTATTTGTCACCCCATCCAGATACGTTCCGGTTTCATATAAACTCACTCTCACCTTAGACATGACGAGGTCTATGTCATCCAGAGATACATCTGAGGGCCCGCTGTACCAACTGCTGCGGCGGACATCACCTGTGACACACATATTTATAAAATAACCTCCTAAGCCCCTAATTTTTGGGCACACGTAGCGCATATCTCAAACTGAAGAAGATTTTGGAAGGAGAGTTAGCGAAACAAATCCAGGGTAACACGATGGATGTACGCCTCTTGGACACAAATTCTAATAAATTTTTGAAACTTGCATAATGTTTGAATATTATTTTTAGTAGTAGTTATGATTTGTATAACTGCTGTTTGTGTATGTGAATTTAAATGTTTTTAAACGCACCCACGATACAGGAGAAATTCCTAGTGAGTGTCAAGGTTTTCTTTTAAAAAAAAAATTATAATCTAAAAAAAAACTAGTGGCGTACCCATATCAGTGTCACTACACTTAGGAGATCGCAGGTCTCCCTCACTCTTGCTGAGTTTATGTCCCGCTCGCACGCCGCCGCCACTCAACGCTGCACGCAGCGCGCGCGCAAGCGAACCGGCCAGCGGTGACGAGAACTTCAGCTCCCCACCGCCGTGGCTGAACTCACTGAAACAAAAAAACTAGATCAAAATCGGTTCATCCGGTTGGGAGCTACGATGCCACAGATAGATTGACTTATTAAACTTATAACCTCGGTTTTTTCGTCGGGATTAAAGAGGACAAAATCAGCGATACGACCACGATCGTATAAAATTAAAAAGTCTATAGTAGTAAATGCTCTGACGGTAAAGGGTCAAATGCCCCGATACCTGCGTATTTGATGACCTTATAACTTATGGTAGTGGAGTTTGTGTAGCAGAATTTTATGTTTAAAAATAAAGGGTGTAACAAGACCCTTAACGAAGCCCAAAAGCACTTGTTCTTCCGTCATTGCGATATTTTTTTTGTTCTAGACCATACCTGGGAACCTTCTAGTTACGGAGATATTGGGTGTCAAACTTCCAACTTTTTCAAAGCTTTTTTTTAAATACATTTTTTAATGTAAGAACTTTACTTTAAACACCTCAGCGACCCCCGTACTATACAATCCATCCATCAGCAAAATGTTTGAATGCATTACATTGAGTCCTACCGTAAAACGTGATTTTACACCTTAAAAAAAAAATTCGTTTCTCAGCAATAATTATTGCGTTAAATTACTTAGTTTGATATATGCTTTTTTAAAACCGTCAGCCAAAAAATATGTATATCAAACTATTGTATTGTATAACGGGTTGGTTTCCGCACGCAAAATATGCGCTTTGACGTGGAGTTGCGGACACCAGCCCGTTATACAATACAATACAATAGTTTGATATAAATAATTTTTGGTTGACGGCTTCGTGAACCCTCCATTTACACCTTTCACCGTTCTAAGTGCTTTTTTATGGCATAATTTGTATAAATGGTTTTACTTTGAACTTTTTTGCTATTGACACGCTAAGAAAAAGAAAGGTCAATTTAAATTAGCTAACGAAAATACACAGACGTGATTTTGATAAAAAATAAAAGTAAATTGTACGTGAAATGCTATTTAAACTCTTATTTTATTGTCTCAAGATTACCTAGGACTACACAAGGATACACCCGACTTGCTACAAAAACAAAACATTATTAAACTTGTTTACGCCTGAAAAAGAGGAAAATATACTTGAAAATATTGTATTTTCCATACATCTGGCTTAGTCAGTTGAATCATTTGACGTCAATGTGTTGACCAATAAACGGTGGCAAGAAGTTGTTTACTACTAATGCATTTTGAAAACAAATGTTCATTATATCTAGTACTAGTTAGCTGTATTATGAGTCTCTTTAAACATGATGAGCACAAATATAATATATAAGCCTGTAAAGTTCGCACCGCTCCTGGGGCCAAAATACCCGCCCATAATGTCATTTTTGTTTGTATTGTATAACGGGCTGGTGTCCGCAACTCCACGTCAAAGCGCTTATTTTGCGTGCGGTTAAGTGTCCGTATATACTCAGGAAGCCAGTCGGGGGATCTGGTCTAATTTCCCCTGTACCATGACGATAGGTTTCTTTAGAAGGCATTCATTATTAATAAAAGGTCATTTTTGTTTATAAAAAATCTTGTCCCACACACGAATTTCTCCGGTACAAATATTTGTTCCGTGCGGTAATCGAACACGCGACACGCAGCGCACCAGTCAATCGCTCAGCCACTGCGCCAACCGTGCCGTTAAAAAGTCATTAATGTCTAAACAAATCTTGCTACCTAAGCGTAAGGCAGGTTCTGTCTATCCGTACCACGCCCATCAGTCAGTTTAAACTTTTCTTTTCAGACTACTATTCTAATTACCTACAAATTATTTACCACGAAAAAAAAAGTAAATCGTTTTTCAAAACGCAAATCCAATAAATCGCTTCGACAAATAAACGAATACAATTTGAAAGTGTCAAAGCCTTTCTAAATTTCAACAGCACGGTGCTGGGAATCAGTTCATTGTGCATTGTGTGAGTTTTAAACACCACTCACTACTGGGCGTTATGCAATTTATTTTTTACCGCCTAAATACTCATTTGCACCAGTATATACGCAAACACAGGTTGTGTTTGCGTCCAAACTGGTGCACTTTAATGGCTGTATAAGCACTATCGTCGATCACTTTCTTCGTTGGGACGATCGGAGAAAGCAGACGCAGGAACAACGACTCGAGCAGAAATTTCGAGCAGAAATTACAAAAAATGAAACGAAATACTTTTGCAAAATCATGTTAGACGTTTCTTATTATGTCGTAAGGCTGTACTATATAACATCATGTTTGTTACGTAAATATTCGTGAGGAAATAAAGTTCTACAGCATGATGTCTCAACCAGTTACCGTTTGAACTTTGTACTGTATTCAGTATCCGTATTATTGTGTTTTTGTTTGATTAAACTTGGCAATTGGATTTTACCACTAAGTTATCAATTACCAAGTTTCATAGGGGCTAGTGCGTCCCTCTTTTTAATATTTAGATCTAAAATCTTTCTTTTTAAAATTATTGGTATTATTTTAAACAAAAAGCGAAAGCAGATAAGCCCTTTCCATAATGTGTGTCGCGTCGCATTATGAAGAGGCCATGAGCAGATATGCAACTTCATACAAACAAGCACTCTGACGGGTGTACACGTTTTGCTTCGAAAACAATGAAAGTGTTAAGCTTGGACTCTGCTGCATATCCCCTCACTGTAAACTAAGCCCAATACACACCGAAAACAAAGTTGCGTAACATTGTTTCAGCAACATGTTTATATCTAGCGGGAAATAATGTTACTGGCTATGTGGGTAAAATGTTACAGTGTTGCTGGCAACAGGATATATCCTGTAAAACAAAAGGCAGCGCAACATCAAACGTTGTGTGATCGTTGGTCAACATTGTAAACATGGTTTATTGATTTTATTAGTTATGTACACACATTATAAGATTTGAGTACAATGGTACTGCGATAATCTTCCAGCAGACCTGCGAAAGGAGAAATGAAAAAGAAGCGTTTAATAAATCACCAACCTATCAACATTCAGAACACAAGTTCTGTTCTTATCGTCGTCAGCGAGGCGCACATCCCTGATATGTTTCCACTGAATGAAGGTGGCGAGTTGAGCGCGCGCCACGACCACGCCGCCCGAGGACAGCGTGACCACGGTGTCCGCGCTTAGCCCGCACTTGCGGGACAACTCGGTCGCGATCACGCTCACCGAGTATGAGTCTTTGAGCAATGGTTCCGTGTCTGAAAGATGAGCAAGCATGAATGTGAGGGGCGTTTTGCATTGACAATTGAAGCAAGATAAAAGAAATACATAAAAAGTTCAACGTAGGTGTGCATGTGTTTGTGTTGTGTATGGTACACGATCACACTCGTCGAATCTAGACGCTTGGTTTCAAAGAAAAGTTTTCAATTACTTTTCTCAACACTTGCTTGAAATGTTGCTGCATATTCAGCACTGATTTTCATTAAGTTTATATACATGTATAGGATTAAGAGAGAGAACTTAGGATTTGTTTTTATTTCTTGCGATGTGTGTGTTTTAGTTTTATTAACACACACCCAATTTATATACTCCTATTTACACAAAATGTTCTAACATGTTTAAAATTTTAATGCAAAAATACCCTCAGAAACATCAAACAAACAGCCAAATGAAATGTAATTAGTATGACAATGCTCTGATGTATGTTATCCAATGAGCTTATGGCATTGAGGCATAGTAGACTTATCTAACACAATAACCATACAACACAGAGTTACATATTACCCAGACATTATCAACAGTAGAATGTAATGGTAGACATCACTGTGCATTAGCACTAGCGAAGAACTCACATAAAACATGTTTTGTGGATAGAGATACAAGATTTCTAAGTGAAAAACATTACTAAGAAAAGAGAGAAATAGAGATTTCAACATGTTTTTTATGTGAGTGTTTCATCATAGGGAATGCACAGTAAGTAATTTACAGTCATTAAACATGCGCTCAATTACTCTGTTTGGCAACAATGAGGAAAATAATGTTTACCCAATAACAGTGAAAGCTTTGAACATAACATGATTTCTTAGTTTGTGTACTTCTTAGTTATAAATGTTGGGTCATTTTTGCTTTAAAAGTTCTGTTTTTATCATATAGTGGATATATTTTGAGGACGACGTCTGACACTGTATTTAAAACTAAAGTCATGGGCTGGCTAACCGATCAGGCATTATATGACCTAAAAGAATGGTTTTAGGTAAATTGATGTAATTATTATACTATATGGTTCTATTATTCTGTTTATTGTGTTATTAATTATTAATATTTTTTATTTATGATAATTTGTGTTCCATGCTCTTTTTAATGTATAATGAATTGTTTTTTTTTTTTAATGTATTATGATTTGTGTTTTTACTTTTTTTTTTATATGCCCTGTAATTATGATAAAAAATAAATAAATAAACTAAATTAAAGGGCCATATGTTTCCTAAAAATTAGGGTGAAGCATAATAATTCCCAGTTGATACAGTGGAGTACAAGTTTTCATATCAATTTTAGGCTTTATTGACCACACACCACATATTTTCTCTAGTAATCATTATAAATTTTATCTTTGACATTCTATTTTTACTATTTTTCTTTGACATGTTTTTCGATTGTAATGTTTTAATGGTACTGTTTTGGTACTTGTTTATACACAATGTATATTGTTCCGAAATAAATGACTTATGACACCTCAAAAACTTTGAAAAGTAACATTAACATGTTAACTTTAAGGGACCTGGCGCCATACACGGCCGCGAGCAGCACCACGACTTTCGTCCGCAGCCACAGAAGCTTCGACCAGGAAGAAAGTTTGGTCGCAAGACCGGCCGTAAGACCCGGTTTTGTTCAAGCCAGCGGCCAGCCATGCGACAAGTTGTGGTCGTGGCTGCGTAGTAAGCAAGGTCCCTAATAGGAAAAACCTGTCGAAAACATGAGATACCAGTTTCTTCTTTTTATTAAATTTCTTGGGCCTATTAGGTGTCCATATTAATGGTGGTGTCTGTATGCTACTGTATACTCCAGCTGAGTTTTTCTAATTGTCTAAAATATGCTAACTCATGCAAGTAAAGCTAAACCGTTTTGGTCAAGGTGAGTCCTATTATAAAGTTGACTACACAGTATTGAAGTCTACAAGCTGTAATGGGCGTGCCAAGGCCTTGGCCCATTTCAATTGTAATGAAATGTTACAAATGATGTCTTGTTTAAATGCAGACTAAATGTGTGTGCACACAATAGACGCAGAGTTAAAGCTAGGATCACACTGAGGCGTATCAAGACTAAATTGGCGGGCAGACATACAACTGCTAGGAGCCGAAGTATGGATGCAGGTAGGATTACCATTAAAAAATCCGAGAAGTCCTGACAAAAACCCGAACATAAGCAAAGAAGTTCACAGATTTTATTCTTATTTTTCAGAAATCATTTACTATTTAGACGCTTTGAAGAAAACCCTTATAGAAGTCCAGAGGGTAACAAGGCCGGAGAAAGTCCAGACGGAGGGCCAAAAAACGATGACAGCGCCCTATGTAGGCTAATTTGGCGTAGTTTGCACCTCTGTCATCGATCCCTACTAGATTATTGTGCAGGTATTACAATTTCAAAAGGGTTTTGTGCGTATTTGCATTGAATGTTGTGACGTCAATGACGTCGATGCAAATTTCAGGCCATGACGGACGGGACGTACTGTTGGCGCATGTGATATGAATTCGGACTGTACGAAAGTGTCCTTATTTTATTCTGAGGACGTAAATTAATAGAGGCTTGTTATAGGTAGGTAATTAATTAAAATTCTGGTAATGTTTTTAGCTTTCAATTAGTCCAAGAAGTAGATTGCAGTTACAGAAAGTTACACAAAAAGTTCAAATAAACTTTACACTAATATTATAATAGTACTTTGTTCTTCTCTATCTAATTGAATCACAATTAAACAGATGATTGTAGTCCCAGAACTAAATTAAAATGGGTCCACTAAGGTGTTCGACCTTGTCTTCATCTGCATACAATGCAGAAATACAACAACATCTCATAACAACATTCAAAGGTTCCATTGTGATTCCACATGACTAAGGGTTTGTTGACTTATGTTAAAACTAATTATTTGTGAAAAAAATAATTTAAATAAATGCATAGATTTTAATGTTTTTTAAATATCATGGATGCCAATAACACTTTTAATAATTTCGAGAAGTGATGTCTTTCCAGTGACGTTTTTTCTGTTATTTCAAAATTCAATATCATTTACCAAATAAGGCTGAAAATCAGCATTTATTGAACATTTTAATATCAATATGATTAAAATGTTTATATGAAAGATTTTTTTTTTTGTTTTTTGCTCTTCTCATTTTCTTTGAAGCTGGGGCGGATTGTTAGTTACAAATACAATTTAGTTTTACTTTTGGAAAACTATGACCATAAAAATACTCGTGCCTGGGTACTTGTATGTTGTGTGATATCACTAAATAGTATAAAACAAAATCGCTTCCCGCTGTCTGACCCTATGTATGCTTAGATCTTTAAAACTATGCAACATATTTTGATGCAGTTTTTTTTAATAGATAGAGTGATTCAAGAGGAAGGTTTGTATGTATATATTGCACCCGTGTGAAGCCGGGCGAGTCGCTAGTCTATATTATTCTGAAAAACTATAAACCAAGAGTTCCAAAAACCGAATGGTGTGTCAGTCAGTTGATTTTTAATCTGTACTTGAGATCTTTACATAAGTACCTATATGAAAATTGCACACATGGAAAAACAAGTGAAGCAATGTATATATTTCAGTTGATCTATTGATTACTATTCTGTGTTTCTGTTTGTTCATAGTAATTATGAAGTTAGACCAGTAGTGCTTACATAAGCAACTGGTTGGTTACAAATGAACCATTTGCAGGTTTCCTAAGTACACAGTGTATCTAGGTCACACACATACATACTAAAGTATGTATTGAGACCTAAATATTTCTATTAATTTCTGAAAGTATATTACCTAGGTGGTATTTTCCCTTGAATTGGATGAAACAGGTAGCTTTGTTAAAAATTTGTTTTTCATGAATGATGCTCATTGAAATTATTTTTCAGTATTATTTTTTAATAATAAATAGTTTTTTTGTACATATGTTGTTTGTGGGCGGTCATGATACTTTATATCTCACAATAAAGATGAAAGAAGTATGACTATGAGTCATAGTGTTAAAAATACACATTTTGGAAGAAAATGTTGTCAAAATTAGGTTTTACATTTGTGGCAATTTGGGTAATCTGAATTTCTTTTATATTTCCATCATATTTTTTATGAAATAGGTATTTAAATTCATGAATACATTAAGTTTTACTAATGAACCAATGTAAACAAAACAGACAATCAAAGTTGTTTCAGTAAAAATAATTGGCACAAAATAAGACATAAAAAAGCAAGCTAAATTCTGTTCGGACTTTGACCACATGTAAAAAATTCACTCGAATGAAGGTAGACACTCACCTAACAATTTGTTCCCATTTAACAAAGCTCGGATTTTCTCCATCCAAACTTGAGTGTCATGAAGCGACTGCGCTGCAAGCAACACGCGGGGCTTCCGCGGCTCCTCAACGGAAAACACGGCGAAGGCATGCGGCCGCGTGCGAGACTTCGCTCTCTTCACCACGCAGCCCAACGGCAGCTCCACCGTGCCGGCTGCAGCACCTGCCTCGCTGCAGTACACCGCCAGTGAGGCCCCCGAACACGTCGGACTCGGTCTCAAAATACACCATTGTCTTTTCCACGACTGACAATAACAAAAATAATCAATGCCACAATGTTGTGATACATCCCAATGCATAAATTACACTTTACGAAACTTACCTTGAAAGGATTTAAGCCCAAATTCGATTTGAACGGATACTTTATTTCCAAGTATCCGGACATTTTGATATTTGCGTTTTTACAGTGTAAAAATCATGTCTTAATTAAATAAAGTTGACTAATAAACACGAGATGCACATGTTCAATCAAAAAATATTGTTTACAAAAAATCATAGACAAACAACAAAAATAGTGATTGGTCGTTTATTTAAAATCGATAACTTAAAACCGGTTTTTCCCGACGGTTTTTGCGTGTCTATGATTCCAACTAAATGCAAAAATTGTCGAAGATTTTGTTAAAAATATGATAACATCGCAGCAAAACTAACATTACAAAAGGAAATGGACGTCAAGAAAAAAAACCTAAACATCCTTATGAAGTTTTAAAACTTTTCAAGAAAAACATGAAAGATGCGGAGGAATACTTTGACGCCTAAGTGTCCTATTGTCGTCGTTGTTTAGATGTTTATTTTTTCTTACTTTTAGCCTTTTTTTTATCATTACTTTAGTTCTTTTTAGTCTGTATATTAAATATAGTTTAATAGAAAAACAAAAAAAAAACAAAAAGTTGTCAATGACATGACAAATTGTCAAATGTCAATGTCAATTGTCGAAAAAAGCTTCCATCACCTGACCTGACGGATTAGAATTGTATTTTTGAGAATTGAAATCGATTGTGACTATTTAATTGATGCGAAATTAAAATAAAAACGAACACCAGTTAGAAGATAACAAACAAAAGATCAATAAACCTTTAAAATGAAGCAACTTCTTGCAATCCTCCTCACAGTATGCACATTTTCTCACGTACTGTCTGCAGTCAATATCCCGGAGGAGGAAGTTGGAAACGGTAGATATTCTATCGAGGGTAAAGTTTTTGCACCTGAGGATCAAGAGTTGGGGCCATGGCAAGTTGAAACACGTGTCCATATAAATGGTGGTGAATACATAGGCTTCATCAGAGGAGATGGAACATTCGTCATACACAATGTTCCTTCGGGTTCATACGTCATTGAAATCATACATCCTGATTACATGTACGAGCCAGTCAGAGTAGAGATCAACTCCAAGGGCAAGTTCCGAGCCAGGAAAGTGAACTACATTCAGACGTCACAGGTTATCCAGGTGCCTTACCCACTGAGACTGAAGGCTGTGTCGAAATTCAGATATTTTCAGGTTAGAGAACAATGGAGATTAACAGATTTCCTGTTCAACCCGATGGTTATCATGATGGTGTTGCCACTCCTGTTCATCATGATTTTACCTAAAATGATGAATGACCCAGAGACCAAGGAGGATTTGAAACAAATAAGCAACTTGGCAAAGATGTCAGAAATGCCTGAAATGTCAGAGATGTTTACTTCATTGTTCAGTGGTGGTGCTGCAGCCAAAGCCTCTGCTTCAAAAGCTAAACAAGTTAAGAAACGGCAGTAGCATTGTGCTAGTCCAGTTATTGATAAGTATTTATGATCAATAAGTTTATTGATATGTATAGTGATGTAAAAATTAAATAAATTGTTAAAATGAGCTGTGTTTGTAAATACTTCCTTATTGTTGGTTCTTAGAAAATGGAATGCTGATGTGTCACTGGAATTATTGTAATGACACCTTGTGTGTGATGAATTTTATTGATTGACATGGGGTCAGGAGTCAATGTTATTTATTTTAATTTTTGTTTTGTACTATTCCCGTTCTTTTTAACCTAACAGTCCAACATTTATCATTGCTAATGAATGAGGAAAATGTACATGAAAAAAAAAAATAGAATTGTCTAAAACGGTTAAGCTGTAACAACTACTCTGCAGACTTTAGATCTCCTACTTCTTGATGAGTTAAGTAATTTGCTTTAGTTGAGACTAACTTCAATCTTGGCAGTAAAATATATTATAGGATTGACTTATTTTATTTTTATTTATGTACACACAGAAGACAACACAGGAAAATAACATTATAATATATGAGTACAAGGGTACAGCTTATTTTACAAGAAATTTCTGCCAGCAGACCCACAAAAAGAAGAAATGAAAAAGAAATGTAGACGGTAGTGTGTAAAGGAAGAGAATAAAGTTTATATGTGCGTTAATTAACTTAACCTAAAATATTATATAAATATACATAAAAGTAAATATTAATATATACTTATATAAATACATAATGCTAAGATATATGAACCAATAAAAATATATATGTATATTATAAATCATAATTGAGAGGAAAGGTAATGCTCTTTCACTCTGGTTTTGAACAATGAAATGGTCTCCAGATCATGAATGCTAGGCGGAAGTGAGTTCCACAACCTTACAGCATGGACGGAGAAGGAGTAGGAGTAATAGCTGGATTTATGAGGATGGGATTTAAGTAGGGATCTAAGGTGCGATCTACATGGTGCGTCCGTAGGGCGAGCATAGGAAAAACGCTCGCGCAGGTAAGAAGGATAGGACGGGTTGTGTAGGATATTGAAGAGGAGACATAGGATCCTAGTGTTCCAGCGAAAGCGAATTGGGAGCCACTTGAGTTCTTTGCGAAGGTGAGAATCGTGGTCATATTTACGAAGACCAAAAATAAAGCGAATACATAAATTTTGCAAGCACTCAAGCTTATTTAATAGCTCCTCAGTAGCATCCAGGTAGCAGGCATCGGTATAATCTATTATCGGCTGAATAAGTGTTTGAGCCAAACAAATTTTAGTCTTCAAAGGCAGGAGACTCTGAAGGCATTTCAGCGAATGAAGAGAGAAGTGTACCTTACGGCTTACCTCATTGACTTGAGCTCGCCACGACAGATAGGGATCAATAGTTACACCCAGATCTTTGGCGGTGTCTGTATAATCGATGCGAACACCGTCGAAGTACAATGGCATCAAAGATGCAACAACGGCCGCACCACGAACAAATCGGCTGCCTATGATCATGGCCTAAGATTTACTTGGGTTAATTTGCAAACCAAATGATTTAGCCCAGGCGCTGATACAAGCCAGGTCATGATTCATAGCAGTAATGGCGGAGTCAGCATCAGCTACAATAAAATGCCCGTAAAGCTGCAAGTCATCTGCATAAAGATGGAAATCGGAAGAGATTACACTGGTTACCATGTTTATGAAAATTGAAAAAAGAAGAGGAGAGAGAACGCTACCCTGAGGAACACCCTCGGTGAGGCTACACCAATCGGAGAAAGTTTCATCAAGGCGGACACACTGAGAGCGTCTCCGAAGATAAGAATTGAACCAGGCTAAAGCAGAAGAAGAGAAATTTAAAGATTTGAGGATACCTAGCAAGATGTCGAAATCCACTGAGTTGAAGGCACTACTAAAGTCAAGCAATACAAGGACGGTAAGTGACTTACTCTCCATTGTCCAGCGGATATCGTCAAGTTACTTTCAAAAGTGTAGTGCTATGACCCGAGCGGAAACCAGATTGGAAAGAGGATATTAAATAGTTAGACGTCAAGAAAACTGTTAATTGTTTATGAACTAAGTGCTCAAAAACTTTAGAAAGAAATGGGAGAATAGAAATAGGTCTAAAATGGGATAGCGAGGAAGGATTGTTAGTTTTAGGTAAAGGTATGATGTGAGCCTGCTTCCAAACTGAAGGAAAAGAGCAAAAGGAAAGAGTGATTAAACATGTGAGTAAGAACAGGAAGTAAAGAGGGAAGGTTAAGAGTAACCATTCTTGCGCACAACTTATCGTTACCGACTGCAGAAGATGTAATCGCAAGGACAGATTTCTTAACGTCATCCTCAGAAAGATCGCTAAGGTTAAAAGGAGAACATTGTGGCAACGGCAATCTGGAAAGGCTCTCCAGGCTTCTCTCAGCTTTGACAGACGAATCGAGGGAAAGGGAAGGTAAGAGAAATGTTTATTTAGATCGTTGAGGTTCACATCCTTGCACTGATGGGTAGGTGATTTGCTTATGCCTACAGACTTGAGAAATTTTCAAACATCGGAGGAACTATGGTTGTTGAGACTTATTGGTACTTTATGTGTAACATAAAATACCAATAAGTCTCAACAACCAAGATTAAATAATAAAAAAACACACTGATATTTTCATAAGTTTTTATTTGGAAACTCTACAGAGAAGCTTTGTAACAACTTAGGATATTACACACAAAATACATAAAGTAAAAAAATCAGTCATTGGTAATTTGGACGGAAACTACTTAAGTAACATGCTTACATTAACTTACAGACATGAGATTCTTTTTCATTTACTTTTATATAATTTTAATTTTTCTCTGTTGGCAATTTTGGACGGGACATTTTTGTACATGTCATAATATCTAAATAGTGATCTAAATTCTATCGAATATATTTGATGAATGTGGCACTACAATACATAAACATAAGAAATAAATAGGTACTCTCAGTTACCACAATACAAAACTTATGCTACTAATTAATTAATCATATAATTACAAATCAATGTATATTTTTCATTAAAATATTTCCAATAATTTTTAATTCCTTATATTGTCTTTTGATAATTGTTAGTAAGGCATTATGATTGACATTTTTGTAACATCATTGCAAAATAATTATTGCTTGGATATTTTTATTGTAAATATTGTGCAGTTGTAAGAATTACTTTACACCACCTGGTAGTTTATTTTCAAATAAATTCATCAGACAGTTAATTTCACTCTTACCATCTGCATATAATTCTTTATTTTTCAAACACTAAATAGACTTAAACTATAATATTTACATACAATTGCTGCACATTGCCTTCATATAAAAATATTCAAATCAAGGCAAGGACGCATTTTATGCTTTTTACCATCACAAAATTTTCTCTCTTTTCAATTTGATCCAAAGAAGTTGTAGATTTCGATATGTATGGTATATTCGATTTATAGATTATGAATACGTTTGTACAAAACATAGAAATAATATCAGGTAAAATAAAAATAGGTTATAAATGTAAAATAAAATGCTGCCAGCACCCAGGAGAATAGAAACCGGGTATAACATTGAGATTCAGAAAAAAAATTACACCAATAATAAAATCTATAAGGGATCCTATGTGAAAAATGGATTGTTCTTAGGCGAAAATAATGAAGCAAATTGTAACATGATTAAAGTTAAATCATACAATACTTATATTTTTATATAAACAGTACAAAAAGTTGATTTGTTGAATTTAGACATGCATCATGTTTCTGTTTCTAATGAATTGTCAAAAATGGTAATGCATTGTGAATATTTTGATAGTGTCCAGCATGCTAAACTTAAAGAATTGTGTGCTTTTTCTAGTAAAATAATACAACTTAGCAACACATTATATGTTAGACTGTTAACTCTCTGAAGAGAAACTGAATGTTCACATGTAGCATGTTGAAACTCACAGATTTTCACTTTTACATCCACATTTGCATTTATATGTATTATGTTACACATGTTTACAAATAAATATATCTTTATCTTTAGCTGCATTACTGAACTCCAAACACTGTGATGCACATCTATTTTTAACACTTAAACTACAATGAACACTTCTTAACTAATACTAAATCATGGAATGGAGAAAAGGAATCATGGTTGGAAAGGGTCTCCTAAAACATACTCATCATGGAATGGGAAAGGGTTCCCAAATTTATAAGTGGAGGTTAATGCACTAGGCAGTCAGGTCAAGACACTGGAAGAACTGGCGCGTATTGACCAAGCGTATATCTAATCGGCCGTACACTTGTGTATTGCCTGCCAAAAAGTTTGTTTTATAAAAGGAATTAGATTAGGCCCTATCGGAAGAACTAAGGCAACTTACTGTGTAACCTTATGATATTAATGTTTAGTTTGTTTTTCCTTAAAATACTCACAGGGCTGCTAAGGCTTGTAAAGAATACCAGGCGTAATATGGCGTAACTTTTTGTTTACGCATATCAAAGGTTTGTCTTTTCATAATAATATACATATAACTAATTTCTAAACGGTGGTTAGTATGAGAAACAGGCCACAAATGACTTATGATACTGGATTATACATATTTGATTTTATCAGATTATAGCTGCACAAAGCAGTATGTTGTCACTGAAGCTTATATAATAATAATACATGTTTGTATAGCTGCCAGTTGTAGGAAATGACACAAATATAAATTGATATTGTGTCATATGATTTTTTATCTAAATTGGTGTAAAATAACTGGATTATTTTCAACAACCCATAATGTATCTAAAAATCTCTATTTTTGATATAGCAACCACGATTAAAGATTGAATCAGTCTTTAGATGATTTAAAAGTTAGGTTTCTTTTCTATAAAGCCAATGAATACTAGTATTTATCATCTAAAACCAAAACTTTGAAATAAGTAGAACTACAAGCAATCATAAATTACAGACAATTCATCTCTTAGAACAAATTCTGAATCCAGAAACTGTTTCTCCATTAACTTATTCATCTACTCTGGAATGGGCTTGGCACGTCAGTTCCAGAAAGGCTACTTACCACTCCTGGTGACAGCATCGGGTATAAATGATTGTCTTTAACGATAACAGTAGTGAGACTTCGGAACTGTGTTAGTTCATTATCTTTTTGAGAGCAAAACTGAGAAGCCAAACAAGAGTGCTTCGGTCGTGTTGTTGAGAGAGGTGAGTTTTATCCACCGTCTGTTTAACTAGAAATGGCTTTGAGTGGCATTTCTTTAAATTCAAACTTTCACTGATCGTGATCACTAATTACTTTTTTATTGCGTATAAATCATAAGGCGATCGAAAGTACATATAATAAGTAATTATCTGTTATTCTAGTCGCTCATGAGAATTTGTTATTTAATATATTGTATACATACTATCTACATTCCTATGGACGCTAACTTCTTGCAATCGTAAAATGGATTGCTTACAGAATAACTCTACTGTAATAAGCATATCTACATCCTAAAATAAAAAACGCCAACATTCCTGCCAGGCATGGGCATAAAACGTGCGAGTGAAACCACAAGCGGCTTTGTATGCATTTCTAAAAATCCAGTACTAAATAAACTCTTTCCTACTCACACGTTTTATGACCGAAACTATGGCGTAGACTTTAGATCGGATGTCTTTTTGTAACCATAGGTATTATCTTCTCACTGGAAATCAATTCACAACAATAATATCATGAACAAACATACGCCTAAAATGAGTCATTCTATAAACAAACCACAAAGTTTTGGTATTCTATTTTCCATAAATCTTTTACAATATCGATTGCTTATAAAATCATACCTATGAGATGCCATAGAGATTAATTTGCGGCCGTAAGTACCGCGCGACGGTCACCAACACGGCTGCGAGTAGCAGCGGCGTGGCGAGCGCGGCCCGTAAGGCGTTGTTGTAGATGGCGCAGTACGGACATTGGGAAGAGCCGCAGACTTCGCAAATGTTCAGGAGGTAGGTCGGTAGCGCGTCGAATATGCTCTCGTTGAAACGTTCTGTTGGAGGAAATGGGTTGTTTTGTAATCTAGTTTATGATCCAAACATGTTATACAAAACATTTTCCGTATCGGTATTTTTTTGAATAGCTTATTCAGTGACACAGCCAGTAAGTTGGTAGAGGGACTATCACATTTAAGTACCGCCAACTTAAATATGGTGGTTTAATGTGAACCTCTTCTACTAAAATCTCGTAGAAGGTATGAAAAATGTGGAATGCTTCGTCTTGAAAGTTCATAGTGCTTCTAGAACTGACAAGCAGATAAAGTATAGAATCCTTACCGGGTGCGTAGTAGTCGTAAACACGCATGGGCAGGTATCGCGACATGTTGGCCACCGGGAACCAGCGCTCGATCGTGAAGTTCACACACGTCGGCTCTTCAGATAGCTGTACAAAATGTTGCATTTTAATAAGTTTTATCACATACTAGTAGCTTATGCCCGCGGCTCCCTCGCGTTAATTTAGAATTTGACAATCAATTCGGGTTGCACTCTGCTTGTAATAATATAAATCGATCATGATTCGAAAGACACGTGGCGCCATCTATTATCATAAGAACGTTATGTTGTTTTCCTCGGGAACAGTACTTTTTTTCGGGATGAAAGGTACCTTGTGTCCGTTTCTGTACACCTGACAACGTATATCAAAAATTTCAGGATGATTGGTTCAGTGGTTTAGGCGTGAAAAGGTAACAAACAAACTTGCTTTGGCATTTATAATATTAAGTTAGAAGGTTAGGATTAGGATTCACGTAAAGTACAACAGCTCAACTTGTTTTATCTGCAACGATCATAACTCAAATACGCATGGCAACAAAAATATATTTTAGACATTTTTTTTACTAATTAAAAAAAAAAATGAGCTACATGGTAATCTGCTAAATAAGGTCGTATAAAACCGTGGTCAGAGTTATAAAACAAAATAGTTTCTGCTATTTGACAGCTTGATGGATTTTGACGCAGATTTGCCAATAGAATGGCTTCTCAGGATAAAACTTTAAGAGTAGAGACACATAAAATAATTGTATCTGTTCGACGCTACCTGATGAATGGAACGCAAGTAGGGAGGCTTATGTTCAGCAGTGAACTAACATAGGCTTATTATCATGATGAAGCCAGGGCAAGCCGCTAGTACTTACATAATCGAAGTAGAAGAGTATCTTGGTAGGCAGGTACTTGGCCCGCTGCAGTGTGGGCACGCGACGGCTCAGTACGTAGGCGTCCAGCTTCTGTTGCTGGATCATGTAGCCTGTCGGGACGCCCACTTCTAGGATGGCCATCCCGGAGCGCGGGGACTCGGATAATAGGGTCCAACTGGATAGAAAATGGTCAGTGTTCATTTCTTAATTGATGTCTTGATTTTTATCGTGTGGTTAGTGCCTAAACTGGTGTCAGAGTTTTTATTTTTGTACACACAAAAAACTTCAAATAAGACATTACATTAAGATAGAAGAGCACAAAGAACTGTATGATTTTTGTATTTTTTTTCCTATAGACTCCGCAAAGTACAGTAGAAAATGACCAAAGACAGTTGCATTTTTATACAACAGACAAAAGCAGATCAGACTTTGTACAGACCATTGTAAATTTATTTTGATACTATTTTGAGAAGTGACGTTTGCCAACAAAAGGTAAGGTGGTTCATATTGTGAGGTTTGAAACATCAACACTTGTGTTTTTAAATCAATCAATCAAAGCATTTATTTCAAGTAGGCCAGTTACAGGCACTTTTGAATTGTCGAAACAAAGACAACAATGAAATGTAGCTACAGTCCCAGTCACAAGGCATAAAAACTGTAAAAGTACTGTAGTTGCGCATTCCCTAACATAGATCTCTGTGGAAAAGAACGGACAAGAAACTCCATGGACTCTCAATATTATAACAATACTTCTGTCTGTTGTTCAAACATGTTTATTACCTGGCGCATCCCTGGAACTCGATGTGCGACTGATTCCTGCCGTAGAAGTGATGCGAGGAGAGCAGCGAGAAGCAGTTGAGCGGCGGCGGCGTCTGGAAGCGCGCGATGTCCACGTTGTACTGCACCGACATCTGCAGGATGGCGTAGCCCGCGCCGCGCGCCGTCACCTTCACCGTGCCCCACGCCGACGGGATCTGACAACACACATCATACATTTTTACCATTGGTTTCAGCCACAGACCGTTGTTATCATTTTTTTTGTTATACCTAACAAATTTTTCTTCGTTTCTTTAGCTTTAAAACAGGATACATTTTTTTGTATTGGAACGGTAATTAATTAATTTATAATAACGCAGCTGAGTTTCCTGTGACTGTTTTTTTGACTGATTATGTTAAATTGGCCAATGCGCGACGCAATATATCTTGTCGGAAGGCCAACAAGTTGGCCCAACGGCCAGGTAAATGTCGCGGGAGTCCGCTAGACGCAAGAAGCACACAACCAGTCGCTGTGGCTATGCTTTGTACAATAGTCGCCTTCTTCATTAATCGGCGTCCACACTCACCGACAGCGATGACACGCCTCACAGACTCACCACTATCACTAGGTACAATAACACTCACGTCAATGAACTGCATGATGGCGAGGTTGTCGGGCCGTACGTGCAGCGTGCGCGTCTCGCCCGCCAGCGCCACGGCGTCCACGCTCACCGACAGCGACGACACGTCTCGCAGACGCTTGCGGTTCGTGTACTCGATCAGGGCGCGCAAGGATATGTATGTGTCCTGGATGGCGAGAAAATCGTAGTAAATATGAATGAGCAACCAACACAATAGTAATCGCCGTCAGGTTATTTCGCGTCTGAGGCCCTACGCTCACACGAACAAGAGTCGAGCACGGCGAGCGCCGCATCTAGCATTTTTTAGGAATTAATGACACTGCACTCACGAACGAGGCGGGGTCGAAGTACGACGAGTGTCCGTGCCGCGTTAGTGCGCAGCCACGTATAGAAAAGAGAAAAGGCAGCATAGCCGGCCGCGCTTCGACTCGATATAGGGATTAGAGACTTCGACCGACTTACCAGTGGACGATGTGCCTAAACAAGAAATGACTATGCGTAAAACGGGCTAGGCAAGATTGTTTTGTCAGCACAAAATTCAAAAAGCTCTACACACTTTAGGCGCCACGAAATTTTATTAGTACTGCGTCTAGACGGTGATACCGTGCTCTGTTGTATTTTCTATACTAATATTATCAAGAGGTAAAGTTTGTATGTAGGGGAATCTCTGGAACTAATGATCCAATTCTGAAAATTCTTTCACTGGCAGAAAGGTACAATACTCGTGGGTGCTATTCGCTATACATTTTATTTGTATCTTGTATATTTGCCGAGCTATCATATTTTTTGCGGACGAATGTTAGATTACAAATATTCCTAATATTTCTTTTGTGCCCATAGATTTAAATTATAAATGTGACCTCAACGTAAATTTTAGGCCGAGTGAAAAAGTGGTTTCATTGAGGAGAGCGAGCTCACACATTCCACCTGAAACGACAGATAGGATGATATTTCGCTCACTTATACTGCAAAGTGAGCGACATACTATTCAAATCTCACTGTCAAAAAAATAGAAATGTGATTTTTTTTGGCGCGGTATGGCGAATATACGATTTAACCCTATAACACTCAGTCTCACCATAACTTTTTCGGATATTAAATGTTTTCTAGGGTTCAACTTACGAATTAAAGTCTGCCAGATGACGAAGTTAAACTGTTTACTGGCCACTTTGTATGAGCCGTCCTATAAAGGGATCTATGGATAAATAATTTTAAGGAAGGAGTCGGTGGAGACAGCGTGAGGCAGTTTAATAGTTCGTAATAGATGTCCACTAACTTGTGTGGAAGCCCAGCCACCGTCCTGCAGCCTCTGCGAGTTGAGCCACATGACGATGGGCTCGTTGTTATCCTGATGGTCCATACACGCCAGCAGCGCGTAGGCCGTGGCCGCGATGTTGTTGGAGTCGTACTTGTATGGCAGGCGGGGCAGGAGGAACGGCTTCTGGTTCTCCATCTTGTATGGCGGCTGGGGAACGGGTTCCGTGCCCCAGTAGCTGAGGCCACCTGTAGGAGTTTAGGCGTGTTAGATGGAAAGAATTTACTCGTATTGTAGATTATGCTTACTCGAAAAAGTTCATTTACTTTTTGACATAATGATCGCTTTTAATATTTTAAGTTTATTGGAGTTTACTCCTTAAGAATCTTTTCATCATTTTTAGTATATGCGAAACCTGAATATAGTTTGTTCAGAATAAGTAACTGAATCGATTCCAATAATTTTTAACCCATGTTATATTTTGTCCCAAAAATGTTTAAAAAAGGTTGCAAGTAGGACACCGAGCGACACTAAGCAGCTATCGCAATCATACGGCGCTAGCGCTCAGCTGTGCGCCCGCGCGGGGGAAACACAACCCCTTCAGTCGCCCAGCTGCCACACGTTAATGCGCACGTGTCACGCTCCCGGATCGCGACCGCGCCCGGCGCCGTGAGTCTAGTTGTGTTTCGGTTGATCGTGTACCTATCGTATGTAAAAAGTATCGTGTAACCAAACCATGTGTGTGCGATGATTAACATTTCTAATCACGCCAAGATGGTTAATTGTAGAAAAATATGATTATGTGATATTTAGCACTTTTCATCCACTTTGAACTTTAAACGGTTGACATAAGGTGCAACAAATCGCATTGTCTACAATTTATCACTTACAGCTGCATTTCCGAATAAATTACATAATAATATCTACCTACACTTGACCATTACGACAGTCAAAAGCCTGCAAGTGTGATGGAAAATGTTATCACCTGTTTATTAGTTAGGTAACTACTGCAAAATTATTATCAATGAGCTGAAGTCGACGCTAGAGGTGCGAGCGGCGCGAGGGCGCCCGCCGCGCGGAGACCGTGTTTTAGTAGGGACAACTAGGTAACAGAACAAGCTTATAACTTTGTGACTTTTTATGATACAGTTTTGAAATTTTGTACATAGATTCTTTACATAAAAATACTAGACCCGTGTTTCGGGTTTCGCATATACTAAAACTAATGTTGTATAACGCACGGTATTTAAAAATAGATGGTTAGTAAAGCGTTAACAAAAAGTGAAGCCGTTAAACCTGCCTCTGCGCATCTCATAGCCCTTCTTACTTCTTTGCCCCTAGTACATATTTACCCTCGCTCTTTCTCTTATTATGTGAAATGCGTGGTTGGGCTTTAGTGCCATGCTATGCGCATGGCACTAGAATAACAGCGTGGCCACTGTTTTTTTATAATTTGACTGTGGTATTCAGTATACATACATACATACATTTAAAATACCAAACGTCAATTTGTAGAGTTTTAATGATTTAAGAGTAAACTCTAGTAACACGTCGGAGTTGACAAGCACATTTTTTTGTGGGTATTTTATTATTTTTGCTTGATATTGTGCTGTTGTGTCAAATAAATGTTCTTTCTTTCTTACAGCTACTATTAATGTTCCGTGAATATTGTTTACCTTGTCAAGTGTTAGTTTGGCATTTGAGTATATCGATTTGTTGTTGTTTCAGGTAAACGTTAGTATGCTCGTTACCTTCGTATCTCTGGCGCCGCTTGAGCAGGCGGTAGGCGTGCTCGGAGCTGGGCGCCTTGGCGTGCGTGAGCGCGTGCGCCACCAGCGCCAGCGCGTAGGCCGAGCCGCACTCGTCCAGCAGGCGCAGGTGCCGCTCCAGCCAGCGCACGCCGCGCTGCTGCGCGCTCGACACGCGCGCGCTCAGGCCCTGCGCGCACGCACACACGTATGAGCCCAGGTCAAACGTAGTACTGCGTATATGTTACTCGCAGTCTACAATCTAGTCTAGTCTCGAAAACAAACAAGAGCGGCTCAACAGTAACTGTGTTTTTTGCTCCATGGACTTTAACTGTAGTTTATGTTTCTGCTGACGCACATACTTCCTTGTTATAGTAACGTGTTTTAGATCTAAATTAATACTGTTTCAGCTAATTAGGTTTATATAGTTTCCATACGTACACTGCCGGCCAAAAATTTGAGACCACTTGTAAAAATCTTTATCATCCCATATGGGTCTATTGTTTTAAAACATCAACGCCCCGTAAGGACCAGGTGGTAGAGACATTTTTCATGGAGTTAATCTTTCTCTATAAGGCAAAACCCCTCCTTTGGGGGAGGCCTATGTCCAGCAGTGGACGTCTTTCGGCTGAAATGATGATGATGATTTTAATTAATGAAATTAAACCTTTTCCTTTGTATTTTGAGTTTTATTTCATTTTCCTTGTTTGATGTAGGTGGTCTCAAGCCATTGGCAGGCAGTGTACCATTATTTTACATTAGATAGATACATGGTGAATGTTAAAACGTAGACATTCCTAATTGAAGTCTAACCGAAAAAGACAAAATGTTTTCAAATGAATAAGTAAACCTTATCTTACCTCTCGCACTCCAATATCCTTGAGATTCTTGACAGTTTCCAGCGTGATCACCACTTGAGCAGTCAGTGTAATGTTACGCTGCATTATTATTGAGTTATTGACCTGTTAACAAGATATACTTTATGTAGGTACAACTGGAGGATAAAGAGATTTTTGAAGGTAAAATTAAGTGGTCATAGAAAATCTTTTCTCTTTATTGCATGCAGGGCAGGAGGATGATATAAAGTCGGGAAAAAGGTCCTGCAAAAAAGACGTTTTGAAACATTACACATCGTTTTTCTACTGCCTGAAGTCAATGTTCCTTTAGAATGTTTTTGTTATTGATATCAGACGCTTCACTCGAGTAGTTCGGGAGCAGCGGTGGCACTCGGCGAACCCAGGCAGGTGCATTACTTTGTGTAATTTATTTCATTACCACTGCTCTCAAAACGGTGACGGAAATCATTGTGAGGAAACCAGCTTGTCCTACTGACTATTCCCTCTCATAGAGGCCTGTGTCCCAGCAGAGGGAACATTATAGGCTGATAATGCTATGCTTACGCTTCACTCAAGTTAACCGTTAATTGGGGTGACTGTTCACTTTTGTTTGAATACATTTTTCTTCAAGTGAAAGATGTGAAATGAACAGAAGCGTCCTTTTTCGGTTAAGTAACACCACCTGCAGATGGTTATTCTTTCATCACAGTCCAAATTACACGCTATGTTTTATTATGACATTACCAAATTCATGCCTAACAGTTATACGAAAAAAACAAAGATTGTAATCTTACTTCCACAGCGCTTGGGTCATGCCAGCCCGCGTGTCCGAAGGCCTCCCTGTAGAGGCTGCTGTTCTTGGGCACCACGATGGTGGAGTTGTCATTCCTGTTGGGCAGCCACGTCACTTCGTAGAACGCGCCGTCTGGTGTCTGGTGGTCCAGCACCCACGATACGGCCATTGATATCACCTACGAAGAGAGACTTGGATGTAGAACTAGTTCCCATTTGTCTAGCCTTATCCCAACTATGTTAGGGTCGGCTTCCAGTCTAACCGGATGCAGCTGAATACCAGTATTTTACATGGAGCGACTGCCTATCTGCCCTCCATATCCCAGTTAATACTGGGTAATACAATACCCCTTGGTAAGTCTGGTTGTCAAACTTTTGGGGCCACTAACTACCTGTAACGACTGTCAAATATCTACAAATGACAGCCGGGACCAACTGCTTAACGTTCTTCCCGAGGCACGGAGGAAACTCGCTATGTAATGGGGGGTCACCTATCCACAGACCAACCTAGGCAAGCGCGGCTTTACCTTAAGATCGACCTGAGTGGCTCATAGTATTTAGCCACGAGCTCATCTTGTAGTTCTTCTCTGAATTCTGAATCTTCAATTGAAGAATATTTTTGAAGAAGAAGAACTGACAGTAATCGCGTACTGTCAATGAAAACGGGCACCTATAATTATTACCTTATAAAAGCGAGCTGTTGGAGTCCCAAAAAAAGGCTATTTTATTAAGTGAAACATTTAGGATTCGCACAGAGTTAGTTAAAACGCCAAAAAAAACAATTTTAAGACATTCAGTTTTAATTTAAATGTAAGTTTTAGCTTTAATGACTGAAATCCAATCATTCTGAAACATTCTGTTATATGATTTCTAGAATTTGAAGATAGTTTTCAACACTCTTGTTTTGTTAAGTATGTTAGTTATTAAACTATAGTAATTTACCTCAGGGTCGATGTATATGAAGTTCTCCCACTCGTTGAACGACGCGTCTTGGAATATCTTAGCGCAGAATGACGTCAACCAGACACTTGAAGCCGATTGGTTCCTGATAAGAATAAGAAGAATGTTATATGGCACGAATGCGCGTTTTTTGCGTTCTTAATATGACAGTTATTTATTCGGAAAACTGGAAGAGCTAATGTTTGTGTTTTTTTTTACCCGGGTTCTTTTTTTTGAAGACGGAAAGAAATGCGACTGTGTTTTGGCTGCTCCGTGTGTACTTCCGGCCTTGTTAATAAGCGCTCGTAGCTTGTCATGCTTGACCGTGCGCTGTGCCTAGCCGCGGTGTGCAGGCGAACTGTGGCGTCGTGACAAGCTTCCATAGCGCTTCACATATGACTGTTCGGTTGCGTTGTTCGCCTTCTTTGTGCGTCGATGGCAACCTAAATTAAATCGCCCCATTTGGCGACGAGTTTGATCGTCAGTCTGTTGCGTCGTTGATCAAATGTTATGTTGATACTCACCAGTCGCTTCTAAACAAGCTGAACGATCCGTCCGGTTTCATGAAGGACAGCTGTCGCTGGTACAGTATGTTCATGTGGTAGAACGCATCTCGCTCCAGCGTCCTGTTGCGTTGGTTGATCAGACGCATGTAGAGGGTCAGGTACATGTTGGCCGCGAAACTGAACATGTTCTGTTCGGCTGAGTCCTGTGAGGAAATACATAAGTTTAAATTGTTAAGCACTAAAAAATAAGAGTTTTTAAATACAATGCATGGCAAAAGAGTAATTTACAGTACCCAGTACAGGTAAAATATTGAATACCAGGTTGTATGCAGTGGCATGTCAAAGATAAATAAAAACGAACTGCCCGCGGCGCGCTTTAGCAGCTACGAGAGCAGCCGCGCAACTGATGCGGCCGCTCTGCGCGACTGTATGACAGGTGTGCGCCGGGCCTGAGTGTAGCAGGGGTACGTACTGTATGTGTCACTCACCATCGGCAGGTGCAGCAAGCTGGTCGCGTTGACCGGCATGGTGGGGAACAGCGGTCCCACCACGTCGCCGACCACAGAGATGCGCGCCCTGTTGGACCCGAACTGTATGTGTCACTCACCATCGGCAGGTGCAGCAAGCTGGTCGCGTTGACCGGCATGGTGGGGAACAGCGGTCCCACCACGTCGCCGACCACAGAGATGCGCGCCCTGTTGGACCCGAACTGTATGTGCCACTCACCATCGGCAGGTGCAGCAAGCTGGTCGCGTTGACCGGCATGGTGGGGAACAGCGGTCCCACCACGTCGCCGACCACAGAGATGCGCGCCCTGTTGGACCCGAACTGTATGTGTCACTCACCATCGGCAGGTGCAGCAAGCTGGTCGCGTTGACCGGCATGGTGGGGAACAGCGGTCCCACCACGTCGCCGACCACAGAGATGCGCGCCCTGTTGGACCCGAACTGTATGTGTCACTCACCATCGGCAGGTGCAGCAAGCTGGTCGCGTTGACCGGCATGGTGGGGAACAGCGGTCCCACCACGTCGCCGACCACAGAGATGCGCGCCCTGTTGGACCCGAACTGTATGTGTCACTCACCATCGGCAGGTGCAGCAAGCTGGTCGCGTTGACCGGCATGGTGGGGAACAGCGGTCCCACCACGTCGCCGACCACAGAGATGCGCGCCCTGTTGGACCCGAACTGTATGTGTCACTCACCATCGGCAGGTGCAGCAAGCTGGTCGCGTTGACCGGCATGGTGGGGAACAGCGGTCCCACCACGTCGCCGACCACAGAGATGCGCGCCCTGTTGGACCCGAACTGTATGTGTCACTCACCATCGGCAGGTGCAGCAAGCTGGTCGCGTTGACCGGCATGGTGGGGAACAGCGGTCCCACCACGTCGCCGACCACAGAGATGCGCGCCCTGTTGGACCCGAACTGTATGTGTCACTCACCATCGGCAGGTGCAGCAAGCTGGTCGCGTTGACCGGCATGGTGGGGAACAGCGGTCCCACCACGTCGCCGACCACAGAGATGCGCGCCCTGTTGGACCCGAACTGTATGTGTCACTCACCATCGGCAGGTGCAGCAAGCTGGTCGCGTTGACCGGCATGGTGGGGAACAGCGGTCCCACCACGTCGCCGACCACAGAGATGCGCGCCCTGTTGGACCCGAACTGTATGTGTCACTCACCATCGGCAGGTGCAGCAAGCTGGTCGCGTTGACCGGCATGGTGGGGAACAGCGGTCCCACCACGTCGCCGACCACAGAGATGCGCGCCCTGTTGGACCCGAACTGTATGTGTCACTCACCATCGGCAGGTGCAGCAAGCTGGTCGCGTTGACCGGCATGGTGGGGAACAGCGGTCCCACCACGTCGCCGACCACAGAGATGCGCGCCCTGTTGGACCCGAACTGTATGTGTCACTCACCATCGGCAGGTGCAGCAAGCTGGTCGCGTTGACCGGCATGGTGGGGAACAGCGGTCCCACCACGTCGCCGACCACAGAGATGCGCGCCCTGTTGGACCCGAACTGTATGTGTCACTCACCATCGGCAGGTGCAGCAAGCTGGTCGCGTTGACCGGCATGGTGGGGAACAGCGGTCCCACCACGTCGCCGACCACAGAGATGCGCGCCCTGTTGGACCCGAACTGTATGTGTCACTCACCATCGGCAGGTGCAGCAAGCTGGTCGCGTTGACCGGCATGGTGGGGAACAGCGGTCCCACCACGTCGCCGACCACAGAGATGCGCGCCCTGTTGGACCCGAACTGTATGTGTCACTCACCATCGGCAGGTGCAGCAAGCTGGTCGCGTTGACCGGCATGGTGGGGAACAGCGGTCCCACCACGTCGCCGACCACAGAGATGCGCGCCCTGTTGGACCCGAACTGTATGTGTCACTCACCATCGGCAGGTGCAGCAAGCTGGTCGCGTTGACCGGCATGGTGGGGAACAGCGGTCCCACCACGTCGCCGACCACAGAGATGCGCGCCCTGTTGGACCCGAACTGTATGTGTCACTCACCATCGGCAGGTGCAGCAAGCTGGTCGCGTTGACCGGCATGGTGGGGAACAGCGGTCCCACCACGTCGCCGACCACAGAGATGCGCGCCCTGTTGGACCCGAACTGTATGTGTCACTCACCATCGGCAGGTGCAGCAAGCTGGTCGCGTTGACCGGCATGGTGGGGAACAGCGGTCCCACCACGTCGCCGACCACAGAGATGCGCGCCCTGTTGGACCCGAACTGTATGTGTCACTCACCATCGGCAGGTGCAGCAAGCTGGTCGCGTTGACCGGCATGGTGGGGAACAGCGGTCCCACCACGTCGCCGACCACAGAGATGCGCGCCCTGTTGGACCCGAACTGTATGTGTCACTCACCATCGGCAGGTGCAGCAAGCTGGTCGCGTTGACCGGCATGGTGGGGAACAGCGGTCCCACCACGTCGCCGACCACAGAGATGCGCGCCCTGTTGGACCCGAACTGTATGTGTCACTCACCATCGGCAGGTGCAGCAAGCTGGTCGCGTTGACCGGCATGGTGGGGAACAGCGGTCCCACCACGTCGACGACCACAGAGATGCGCGCCCTGTTGGACCCGAACTGTATGTGTCACTCACCATCGGCAGGTGCAGCAAGCTGGTCGCGTTGACCGGCATGGTGGGGAACAGCGGTCCCACCACGTCGCCGACCACAGAGATGCGCGCCCTGTTGGACCCGAACTGTATGTGTCACTCACCATCGGCAGGTGCAGCAAGCTGGTCGCGTTGACCGGCATGGTGGGGAACAGCGGTCCCACCACGTCGCCGACCACAGAGATGCGCGCCCTGTTGGACCCGAACTGTATGTGTCACTCACCATCGGCAGGTGCAGCAAGCTGGTCGCGTTGACCGGCATGGTGGGGAACAGCGGTCCCACCACGTCGCCGACCACAGAGATGCGCGCCCTGTTGGACCCGAACTGTATGTGCCACTCACCATCGGCAGGTGCAGCAAGCTGGTCGCGTTGACCGGCATGGTGGGGAACAGCGGTCCCACCACGTCGCCGACCACAGAGATGCGCGCCCTGTTGGACCCGAACTGTATGTGTCACTCACCATCGGCAGGTGCAGCAAGCTGGTCGCGTTGACCGGCATGGTGGGGAACAGCGGTCCCACCACGTCGCCGACCACAGAGATGCGCGCCCTGTTGGACCCGAACTGTATGTGTCACTCACCATCGGCAGGTGCAGCAAGCTGGTCGCGTTGACCGGCATGGTGGGGAACAGCGGTCCCACCACGTCGCCGACCACAGAGATGCGCGCCCTGTTGGACCCGAACTGTATGTGTCACTCACCATCGGCAGGTGCAGCAAGCTGGTCGCGTTGACCGGCATGGTGGGGAACAGCGGTCCCACCACGTCGCCGACCACAGAGATGCGCGCCCTGTTGGACCCGAACTGTATGTGTCACTCACCATCGGCAGGTGCAGCAAGCTGGTCGCGTTGACCGGCATGGTGGGGAACAGCGGTCCCACCACGTCGCCGACCACAGAGATGCGCGCCCTGTTGGACCCGAACTGTATGTGTCACTCACCATCGGCAGGTGCAGCAAGCTGGTCGCGTTGACCGGCATGGTGGGGAACAGCGGTCCCACCACGTCGCCGACCACAGAGATGCGCGCCCTGTTGGACCCGAACTGTATGTGTCACTCACCATCGGCAGGTGCAGCAAGCTGGTCGCGTTGACCGGCATGGTGGGGAACAGCGGTCCCACCACGTCGCCGACCACAGAGATGCGCGCCCTGTTGGACCCGAACTGTATGTGTCACTCACCATCGGCAGGTGCAGCAAGCTGGTCGCGTTGACCGGCATGGTGGGGAACAGCGGTCCCACCACGTCGCCGACCACAGAGATGCGCGCCCTGTTGGACCCGAACTGTATGTGTCACTCACCATCGGCAGGTGCAGCAAGCTGGTCGCGTTGACCGGCATGGTGGGGAACAGCGGTCCCACCACGTCGCCGACCACAGAGATGCGCGCCCTGTTGGACCCGAACTGTATGTGTCACTCACCATCGGCAGGTGCAGCAAGCTGGTCGCGTTGACCGGCATGGTGGGGAACAGCGGTCCCACCACGTCGCCGACCACAGAGATGCGCGCCCTGTTGGACCCGAACTGTATGTGTCACTCACCATCGGCAGGTGCAGCAAGCTGGTCGCGTTGACCGGCATGGTGGGGAACAGCGGTCCCACCACGTCGCCGACCACAGAGATGCGCGCCCTGTTGGACCCGAACTGTATGTGTCACTCACCATCGGCAGGTGCAGCAAGCTGGTCGCGTTGACCGGCATGGTGGGGAACAGCGGTCCCACCACGTCGCCGACCACAGAGATGCGCGCCCTGTTGGACCCGAACTGTATGTGCCACTCACCATCGGCAGGTGCAGCAAGCTGGTCGCGTTGACCGGCATGGTGGGGAACAGCGGTCCCACCACGTCGCCGACCACAGAGATGCGCGCCCTGTTGGACCCGAACTGTATGTGTCACTCACCATCGGCAGGTGCAGCAAGCTGGTCGCGTTGACCGGCATGGTGGGGAACAGCGGTCCCACCACGTCGCCGACCACAGAGATGCGCGCCCTGTTGGACCCGAACTGTATGTGTCACTCACCATCGGCAGGTGCAGCAAGCTGGTCGCGTTGACCGGCATGGTGGGGAACAGCGGTCCCACCACGTCGCCGACCACAGAGATGCGCGCCCTGTTGGACCCGAACTGTATGTGTCACTCACCATCGGCAGGTGCAGCAAGCTGGTCGCGTTGACCGGCATGGTGGGGAACAGCGGTCCCACCACGTCGCCGACCACAGAGATGCGCGCCCTGTTGGACCCGAACTGTATGTGTCACTCACCATCGGCAGGTGCAGCAAGCTGGTCGCGTTGACCGGCATGGTGGGGAACAGCGGTCCCACCACGTCGCCGACCACAGAGATGCGCGCCCTGTTGGACCCGAACTGTATGTGTCACTCACCATCGGCAGGTGCAGCAAGCTGGTCGCGTTGACCGGCATGGTGGGGAACAGCGGTCCCACCACGTCGCCGACCACAGAGATGCGCGCCCTGTTGGACCCGAACTGTATGTGTCACTCACCATCGGCAGGTGCAGCAAGCTGGTCGCGTTGACCGGCATGGTGGGGAACAGCGGTCCCACCACGTCGCCGACCACAGAGATGCGCGCCCTGTTGGACCCGAACTGTATGTGTCACTCACCATCGGCAGGTGCAGCAAGCTGGTCGCGTTGACCGGCATGGTGGGGAACAGCGGTCCCACCACGTCGCCGACCACAGAGATGCGCGCCCTGTTGGACCCGAACTGTATGTGTCACTCACCATCGGCAGGTGCAGCAAGCTGGTCGCGTTGACCGGCATGGTGGGGAACAGCGGTCCCACCACGTCGCCGACCACAGAGATGCGCGCCCTGTTGGACCCGAACTGTATGTGTCACTCACCATCGGCAGGTGCAGCAAGCTGGTCGCGTTGACCGGCATGGTGGGGAACAGCGGTCCCACCACGTCGCCGACCACAGAGATGCGCGCCCTGTTGGACCCGAACTGTATGTGCCACTCACCATCGGCAGGTGCAGCAAGCTGGTCGCGTTGACCGGCATGGTGGGGAACAGCGGTCCCACCACGTCGCCGACCACAGAGATGCGCGCCCTGTTGGACCCGAACTGTATGTGTCACTCACCATCGGCAGGTGCAGCAAGCTGGTCGCGTTGACCGGCATGGTGGGGAACAGCGGTCCCACCACGTCGCCGACCACAGAGATGCGCGCCCTGTTGGACCCGAACTGTATGTGTCACTCACCATCGGCAGGTGCAGCAAGCTGGTCGCGTTGACCGGCATGGTGGGGAACAGCGGTCCCACCACGTCGCCGACCACAGAGATGCGCGCCCTGTTGGACCCGAACTGTATGTGTCACTCACCATCGGCAGGTGCAGCAAGCTGGTCGCGTTGACCGGCATGGTGGGGAACAGCGGTCCCACCACGTCGCCGACCACAGAGATGCGCGCCCTGTTGGACCCGAACACGTAGTAGCGGTCCACCTCGTAGGGAATGATGGGCGTCTCCGTCACGTTGACGTGCATGTACTGGAACACGTACGCGCGGTTCGACAGGTCCAGGAGAACAGACTGGTGACGGTATTGAGGTATGCCATCCGCCTGTGGAGAAAAGGTAATGTGAATTTGTGTTCGCAAACAGTTGTGAATGGAAACGGTAAATACGAGTGCATAAAAAAAAACAAGGATTTGTTTATCAAGAAGCACATGACACAGTTGTTATATCATAATAATTTAAAAAAAAATGTTTTTAAAATTAGCAATCAGCACATATAGGGTGACTGATAATTAGTGACCGATACTTAAACACGTGATTGTACTCATGATAACGAATAACTTTCCCAAAGAAACATTTTTTTAAATACTCATTCTCTTTTACAATTATTATTTGACATCTTCTATTTTTGTGTGTCTATAGACTTGTTAAAATAATTTATTAGTACTTACTGTAATCATTTTCTTTATTATTTCATAATTTCATTGATACTGACATTATTTGTTAAATTTTGCATTTGGCATGCAAAATTTCAAACTCAGGCAGAATGTACCCGGCTCACTATATTTACTCCTTATACTCTGTCTTACATACAGTATGGTACATATAAACTTTCACAAAATGCATTCTATCCAGGACAGGCAACGACAGCGTACATAATGATGTCAATTCAGAGTAGTTAACGAGTCCTCCTCACCTCGACCGAGATCTTCTTGACATAGTGGTGCTGTCCCATGAGCGTGGAGGCGTGCAGGCGCACGTGCACGTCGCCCAGGCGCGTGGGCACGACGGGCACGTACACCGTGGCGGCGTCGCCCGACGTGATGTACACGAAGAACTGGTGCTCGCCGAACGACGTGCGCGGGTTGTACGAGCGGACCTGCCGACAACCGTTATAGCTTACTCACGCACTAGCCATCACTTTGGGTGCATGGACGCATTATGACTGCTGTAATGACAGGGCTAAAGAAAACGCACACTATCAACTGTCATAGGAGCAGGAGTAAAGCTGTATAATGGAGCATACTCCATTATACAGCTTTACGAGGATATTAGACTCAGTGCCAGGTGTTGAATAACATAACATCATCCTTATAATCCTCGAAGACTTAGGCAGACCTATTAGTGCACCCACATTTCGCCAACACTGTAATAATGTCTAGGTAAAATCATTCGCGCGTCGCTTTTTGTTAGTTTAAATAATCCAGGTATTTGATTAGTTTCTCTAATCGGAACACAGTTTTACACCATCTTTATTTCATATACAAGTAGCAATACTTTATATAATACCCATGTGTTTAGATCGTAATTTTATGTAGTTACGAACATATGTTTTGGAGCCAATATTTATATGAAATAGGTCTTGTCTCAAAATTGCAATCGTAATTTACGAGAAAATTTGGGTAAGTGTAGACTCGTTTGTGCTTATACATGATATTTATACTCACAATGCCGTTCTCCTCCACGTGCACGAACTTGTAGTCGGGCGAGGCCGACAGCACGACGACGGCCTCCACGTCCTGCGGCTGGTAGTTGAACACCACGACGCGCAGCCCCACCTGCTCGCCCTGGCGGCACTTCTCGGGACCCTCCACTTTTATGAAGAACGGCAGCACGCCTATGTACTGTGCACAACATACAAGACAAATCAAAATTCAAGAAAAATCACTTATTTGCATTAAAAATTACGCATAAGAAAATAAATCATACAAAAAGTTGCAGAAAAATATTCAAAACGATGAACACCGAAGTTCTCATAAATGTACGCACGACCACCAATCAAGCTATACATAACCAGTTTAAGCGGATCTCTCATTGTATAGGAAATCTATACAAAGCGAGACCAAGTTATACTGGAAATGTACAGCTTCATGTGCCGCCGTGTGTACCGTCAAGATACAAGTATTTAGTTGTTAAAATTAATTTTATCAGCAGATCTTTGTTAAAATGAATGATTGTTAAGTTGTATATTGAATTTTTTGAAACTTTGTAAAATAATATAGTGTGATGTTTATGACACTAAGTACTTACGCGTTTAGGTTCCGTTAACATGCCAAGACCAAGGCTGGGAGACATACTGAATGCTGAAACTATCCAATGAGCCGGTATCTGTAACAAAATAAAGGATTGTTACAACCTTCAAACAATATAAATATATTTATACATTATAACAGAATAATAAATAAAAAGATATTTATACACAAGGAAAAAAAACTTACATATGACGCAGTGAATAAAATTGAACAGTGATGACATTTTAATATGCGAATTTCTGCCTCCTAAATTAGACCAGAAGCCTGCTCAATGTACCTTCAAATGATTGGCACACTAATGGATCAAATTGAATAACAGAACCAACTGCAAATGGTACAATAATTGTATATTGATATTTTTATTATAAACATTATTAATTAAAAACTATTAAATAATCTAAAATAAATAAACTAACAACAAACTATAAAAGGTCATCAAAAAACTCCTCCTCAACGTTGGTGTCAGCTGGTAATGTGCCCAAGAGACTGGCGGCGTTCCCACGTTGTATGGCAACACTTAGCCTCTGGTCATGGTAAAAGCCAGCCCTTGGGTCACGGGCAGCGTCAACTAGGCGTTTCGAAATTTCCTTCAACAGGCTATGAGCACTCGGACCCCATGGCCCAGAGTTTCAAACCCAAACGGCTCGAAAATATTATAACTGTAAATTGTAATACAGGCAGCTGCGTGTGCGCATGCACTTCTAACTAGGCCTATACTGGCCATCCAGTGACGGTGCCCGTAGTGACGAACTCAAATAGGACAAAGCGGGACTAAGGACCCGGCCCACACGCAGCGACATCCCACCCTGTAGCGGCTGTAGCCGGGCACATACCTGCGGCACATCCACAGTGAACACGTATCGCCCGTGTGGCCCGATGTTGACGTCGCGCCACAGCCACACGTTGTCGTACTGTCGCTGCACGCGGTTGAACCGGAACTTGCGGAAGTGCGTCAGCTCGAACGACTTGTTTATGTCGGTTTCACCTGAATAACAATCAGACCACAACATCATAACATCACGCCTGTATCGCCTCAAGGGTAAGTCAGAGGTAAATAGTACAACCATATATCGCCAGATTTGTATAAGTATCACAACAATATTTAAGAATCAAGACTGTCAATAATATAAGCCAGGCACAAATACAGACATTGGGTACTGCTCCTCACAAAACATAATACCATGGTGATGATAAAGAGAAGCAGACTCGGCGGCTATAATGTCAAATAGCAAACACCCCAGTTTATTTATCTCAGATGTAAAATAAGTGTGAATAGACATAATTATGTGTGACCATTATCTGTTGCTTTGGAATATTTATAAAGTGTTGAATATAAACTCACAGTTAGACTCGTCCGTGTGGTCGGCACAGTCGTAGTTCCCGTCGCAGCGCTTGGCGAGCGGGAAGCAGCCGCCCTCCAGGCACTCGCCGAAGCCCTGCGACACGTTGCACGTGGTGTAGCGCCGCGTCACGGCCACGTCGCTGAACACTATGAGCCCCGCGTATCTGACACAAACATTATACCACTTAGATTCAGAAGCTAGTTTCGTTAACATAGACTTGAAGTTTGTACGCCACAATGTCGCGAAAAAAAAACACATTGGTAATGTAAGTTTCCAGACTGCTCCTGATTAAAAACAACATCTGATCTGATTGCAGTGATAAAATATGAAAAAGAGAATAATGATATCTAAACACGGTAAAACAAAACAAAAAACGAAATTTCTAAACTCAAATAACGAAACTAAGAGTCACGTCGTTAGAAAAAAAACATCAAACTATTTTCTGTCTGCAGTTTCGCTAGCTAATTTAATTTGAGCTTGTCTATTATTATAATTACTGTCCAATTCACCAGCTAACATAAAATAACTTTAATCAAAAAAGACTATACTCACTCGAAGGTCCTGTTAGCGTCAACGCCGAAGGTGGAGGAGGGGAAGTACACGAGGTCGTCCGCGTCGCCAAAGTGCGAGCGCCACGTGTACGCGAACGTACCGTTCGTGGACTCGTCGAAGTGAGACATCTTTGATATCACCTGGTAGGATGTAGTTTATAAAGAAAAGATGAACTATTTGTTTAGGAATCGCACAGAAAATTGCAAACAAAGATTTTAGGAGAAAAGCCACAACAGGTGCACTTTTATTACTTTCAAAGTCAAATCATTTATTTTAATCAGGTCAATAAGGGGCAATTTTGAATTTCAAACAGAATTGATTCTTACTCATTCGCAAAGGTTACGTAAAAAGAAGGCTATAGCAAGAAACTACATAGTTTTTCAGTATAAGGCTAGTTTTCAGGTTGAAGATAAAATAAGTTTATTTAAAAACATATCTAATTGCCAGCCAGTTTTCAAGGACTGAAGTCGCTGCATTTGTTCCCGGCATTAGATAAATTGAATCAATTCCATTTCCTTAAAAGTGCTTTTTAATGGCTTAATGGGAAAGGTTGACCAAAGCTCATTGTAGATGGCGCGTCAATACTAAATAGGTCCCAATCTGACCATAGAGGCCCCGTTATTTGCAAAATAAAATAAACAGATTTTCAACGACTGACGATGGTTGGAACGAGCTATGTCAGCGCCCACTGAAATAAATGGTTTTACTTTCATAAAACTTCGTTTCATCTAAGTCCTTAGTTGGCCCAGTTCAGTTGAGCAGTATATAGTAAAGCTTACCTTAGCGTATGTGAGCTCGTTCCCGGCCTGCATGGTGTAGAAGGTGTTGTCGATCCCGGACAGCCCCACGTAGGCGCCGGGCTCCCCGTAGATGGCCACCTCCACGCGCGACCCCGTGCGGTGCTTGCGGTTGTTTATGAACACCGTGAACTGAGATACACACCCAACATTTTAGTTGATATTCTATTACAAAATATATAAACATAATCAGCCTACAATGTGCCAAGAAAATATACAACATACTTTTAATGTAACACCAAAATGTACAAAAAATTAAGAGTTGAGAAAATGTTTTAAATACGTCATTTGGGTCTTATGGACTCTGTCGATTGATGAAAAAAAGTTCATGATAAACGTTTGGTACTTTGGCTATTGTTTCTGATCTATTCTTGGTTGATACAAGTAAGTTTTTACATAATTTTCTTCAAATTCAGTTATTAACTTGACATAAGTAGTATGTCGCAGTTTTTTGTAAATAGGTGTACTGAAATTAGTAATTTTACTAATTCTAATTCTATTAGTCATATTGCTAAAGAACAGGTTGTGACCTTAAATAAATATAGCATTAGTGCTATAAATGTTTACAAAAATTGTACTGAGGAGGATCCATGTGTCACCATGGAAAATTCTCAATTAGAATATATTAGTGATAGGATTTTATTGCCTGGTGATGGCACGGGAGTCTCGGGACGCACCCCAGATATTAATATTAATTTAAACTAGGAAGTGAGACAACAGAAGGTATCATTAACAATATTGTTAAACCTACCAACATCAAGATACCTTCTTGCACTCATTTAGTTAGTAAAAAAGGCCCTCAGCAGAATACCTTAAAGTTATTCCACCAAAATATCCAAGGCATTTCTTCCAAATTATTAGAAATTGAATTGTTTTTAGAAAAAAGTACTTTTGATATTATTTGTTTTACTGAACATTGGCTAAAGGATTACCAAATGCTTATTAATTATGAAAACTATACGGTGGTTAGCTGCTTTAACCGTAAATTTATGCTGCGTGGAGGGTCCCTAATATTATTGAAAAATTGTGTTAAATATAAGCAACGTAATGACATAGTAGGTCTCTCGGCTGAACATTGCGTCGAACTGTCCTGTGTTGAGCTAGATAAGCATATAATTGTGTGCGTTTACAGACCCCCAAACTATCAAAACTTTTCCTTATTTGAATCAATAATCGAAGATGTCCTGGCAAAACTTGCAGCCAGTAGTAAATCTATAATTGTTTGTGGGGATTTCAATATCAATATTTTAGAAGAAAATTTTAATAGCGGTCGGTTATTAAATTTGTTTAAGTCATTTGACTTGACCAACATTTTTATAGAACCTACGAGAGTCACTCCATCATCTGCTACTTGTATAGATAATGTTTTCTGCAATTGTGATTACTTAGATAAAGCCATAGTAAATTGTCTGCCGTCTGACCATAGCGGACAAACTGTAACTTTTAGGTGTAACATACCATTGCAAAAAGTTCAGATTCAATTTAGACCTATAACTACTAATAAATTAAATAGGTATAATATTTCCCTACAGAATAAGTTAAGTGCTATGAGCCATCATATGGAGGATATTAATATAAATCAATTGTATGATAATTTCTTTTCAATAGTTCACACTGAGTTCAACAAAACTTTTGAAAAGAAGACAAAATCTATTTGCCCTAAATTTGTATTTAGTGATTGGGCAACTAGAGGTATCAGAAAAAGTAGGGAAAGACTATTTGAGCTTTATGGCCTTAAGCCTTATATAAACACTGAAACTTTTAACAAGTATGTTGCTAAGTATTCAAAAATTTTTAGAAATACATGCAAGGTTGCCAAAGCCCTGCACATTAGCAACAAGATCAAAACAGCAGAAAACAAAATTAAGACAGTTTGGAAAGTCATAAATAACGAGACTAACAGGAAGAAAATACGTAACACTAGCTACACATTAGATACAGCATGTGGTCCTAAAAGCTCTAATCAGGAAGTAGCTCATGAATTTGTAAATTTCTTTACCGATATACCGTTAAAAACTACGGAGGCTCTAAATTCCTCTCCTGAAGTCTCAATTGGTTTATTAAAGGCGAATGTATCTGGCTGCCCGGCTGAATTTAAATTTAAACACATAAGCCCAATGATAGTTATTAAAGCTTTCCGGCAAATAAAAGTCAAACTGACCGAAGATCTTTGGGGAATGTCTATCAGAGTTTGTACATCCATAGTTGAGACTATAGCACCATACCTAGCTTTAATTTTTAATTTGTGTGTAGACCAAGGAGTTTTCCCTGATTTAATGAAATACAGTAAAGTCATACCTCTGTTCAAATCCGGAGATAGTAAAGATACAAATAATTATAGACCTGTATCCGTGTTGCCAGTTTTTAGCAAGGTGTTTGAAAAGGTAATGTTGAATCAAATGCTCAATCATTTTAACACCAACAGAATCTTACACGATCAACAGTATGGTTTCACCAAGGGACGTTGTACAACTGACGCCGGTGTAACCTTATTAAAGCACATTTTTACTGCGTGGGAAGAGTCTCAAGACGCCATAGGAATATTTTGTGACCTCTCCAAAGCATTTGATTGCGTAAATCACGACACATTACTTTTGAAACTTGAGCATTACGGACTAGGTAAACTTGCACTTGGTTTGATAAAATCTTATTTGAATGATAGACAACAACAAGTTCAAATAAATGGTGTTAATTCAAAGGGTTTAAAAGTAAAAATGGGGGTTCCACAAGGCTCAATTTTGGGTCCTTTCCTCTTCTTAGTATATATTAATGATCTACCCTATTTATTGAAACACCAACCTCAAAATATGGTGTTATTCGCTGATGACACTTCCCTAATTTTTAAGATAAATAGACGGGCCCAAAATCTAGATGACGTGAATAATGCCCTACTTCAGGTCCATAACTGGTTCACAGCAAACAATTTAGTATTAAATGAAAAAAAAACGAAATGCATAAGATTTGCTTTACCGAATGTTAAAAGTAGCGATTGTGATATAGTATTGAATAAAGAGAAGCTTGAATTTGTAGATAAAACAGTTTTCCTGGGGATTACGCTTGACTCAAGGCTACAATGGGGTTCTCATTTAACATCTCTAGCGGGGCGGCTAAGTTCAGCAGCATATGCTATTAGAAAAATCCGTCAATATACGGATGTAGATACCGCTAGACTGGTCTATTTTAGCTACTTTCATAGTATAATGTCTTATGGAATTTTGCTATGGGGACGGGCTGCAGACATTGAGTCTATATTTATTCTGCAAAAAAGAGCCATCAGAGCCATATATAATCTTCGAAGGCGTGATTCTCTAAGGGAACTGTTTAAGGAAATTAACATCATGACTGTACAATGTCAATACATCTATGAAAACATAATGTATGTAAGAAAAAATCTACATCTTTTTAATAAAAGAGGCGACAGACACAATTACGGTACTAGAAATAGAGACCAATTAGTTCAGCCAGGCTTCAGACTCGCTAAAGTAGACTCATCTTTCATGGGGTACTGTTTGAGATGCTATAATAAAATTCCACAAAGTATTCTTGAACTGAATGAAACTAAATTTAAAACATGCATTAAACGCACACTATGTAAGAAAGCATATTACAAGTTGGACGATTATATCGCTGATAAAAATGCTTGGCTCAATGCCGGTCCTGCTCCACAAGGACAGGGGCGCATAAATGGATAACATTAAACAGTATGTTGGAGCTGCTGAAGATTGTAGAACTATCTTTGCAATGTATAAATTCAATCTCTTTAGTATTATATAACCGCATAGCCCATATTGTGTGAGCACTCTGTACTAGAAAGCTGTCATTCGCGGGAAACCTACGTATTTTCTTGACTTGAATGTGCCCTGGCGGTTAAGAGTATGTCATTCTCACTAAAATGTCTCGCTGATGGTGGCGCGTGTGTCGGATCATGGTGTTCCCTTCAAAATGGTTGAGTTGAATGGTGCCGATACATGCGTCATGTTCGTGGACGGGCGCTGTCAGTTGTGACTGGTCATCTCTTGGTTGCCACGGTTTATTTGAATTAATTATTTTATTTTTTACTATGGACACTTTTAAAATACACATCTTGCTACATCGTTCTCACATAATGTACCATCTCAACATAAATGATGTAACGAAATTATTGTAAAAGAATACTGATTTAAAAGAGTGTCCATGGAGTTTCTTGCCCGTTCTTCTCCATAGAGATCTACGTTAGGGAATGGGCAACTACAGTACTTTCACAGTTTTTATGCCTTGTGACTGGGACTGTAGCTATTTTTTTTTTTTTTTCATTGTTGTCTTTGTTTCGACAATTCAAAAGTGCCTGTAACTGGCCTATTTGAAATAAATGCTTTGATTTTTGATTTTTTTTTTTTTTTTTGATTATTAATTTGGAATGTAGTAACATTTCCTTTCTGCATAATGAATTATCATCAACATAATTGGTTGGTACTTTTAATCCACAGACTGGCACTTTTGTGGCGATTCGGGCACGTCTCCACTTTGGTGGAGGCCAGGGACTTATTCCGTGAGCTATGTCGTCAAGTTTGGCTCAGTAAAGTATATTGGATCTATCAGCTCACGTTGTTCCTGGAGATGCCGTTGACGGGGAAGGTGAGCGAGTCAGCCAGCACGTGCGCCTGCCGCTGCGCGCTCCACACCAGCACCGTGGCCACGGGCGCCATCTCCGCAGACACCGTCACCGCGAACGTGCGCACGCCCTCCTGCACAATACAAACAGGCTCATACCACACACAACCATCGACAGACTTCAATAAAAAATATAGTTCCAAAGTTTGATTTAGGAAGAAAATACAAACAACATTAATTAATCGTAACCATCAACAAAATGTAAGAGATAAACAAGTTTACCTGCATGATCTCCTGTCCGCTGGTGAGAATGATTCCCTTCGACATGACGACGTAGTTGAACGACTCCATGTAGAAGTTGCTCTGCACGTGGAAGATTATATATTCGCCCACCTGTAGCCCGATCAAAACATGTTACGGACATTGTTAAAAATCAAAAACGTTTGGACCAACATGGCGTACTATTGAACAAGTGCGCAGTGAGACTCACCCTAGCGTCAGTGGTACTGGTAGCGATGCGTATGTGCTGGTTGTTGGCGCTGTAGTGCGCTATGAAGTGCACGTCCGCGTTCGCGTGCGAGCCCACCGCGTCCACCAGCTGAGCGCTCAGGCGCACGCCCGTGATGCCGTTCAGAACCTCGCGGTAGTTGGGGTCGTTTTGTAGGCCTGGAGCAAGGAAGGAGTTAGTAGAATCAGGGTCCGGGAGACCATACTGTAGCCGCACCTCTAGGTTGCGTATACGTGACGTTGAGTCCGCAAAAAACAGTCAATATTTTTTCTTTGTTTTATTATACTGCCCATTCGGCGTAGTCTACGTGGTTAAACGATGAGTCTTAATAGCTGAAGGCGTCGGCGTCGCATGCGTCACAGCTCACATACACAACATACGTCATATACTCACGTAGCAACTTGTAGAGGTCGAGCTTGAGATGCCACACGGCGTCGCTGCCGGGCACCAGCGCGGGCTGCTGCGGGTCCACGCCGGCGCCGCGCCCCTCCACCTGCACGTGCACCTGCAGCGACACGCCGCGCGCCTGCCAGCTGGGCAGCGGGGACCCGTCGTGGTACGATACTACCATCTGCAAGGACAAGCGCGTCAGTTATTGTACTCGACGCCATACAAACAGAAACGAGTCCAAGGAGTTTCTTGTGGGTTCTTCTCCAAAGAGATCTACACTTTGGCATGGGCAACCACAGGCCTTTCAGTTATGTCTTGTGACTGGGATATTAGCTTCATCTTTTTACTGATATATTTGAAAGAAATGGTTAGATGTTGATTTTGTAAAACCACAGTAAAAATGTATTTAATATTTCCAAATTTTTTCATTCTAGTTTTGATTCTTTACAAATTTTTGATGCCATGTTTGTACACCAAAAGGTTAATCTTAACTAGTACATAGATTATAAGCTGTAATTCGAAATGGTCAAATGATTAACTAACAAAAAATTAAAAAATAAGTATAAGTAATAAGTAAAAATTGGAATATATGTAATAAGTAAAAATTGGATATTCTAAATTACACAAAATCTAGTTAAGCATCACAAAACACAAAAACATTTTTACTTTCAAAACATAAATATAATAAAATGGTATACTCACATAAACATCAAACGGCATCGAAGGCTTGAAGACCTGCGGTGTTCCACCAAGGAAGGTGACTTGTAGCGAGGAGTTGAAGATCCGTGCGATGCTGTAGCCTTCAATGACCTCGTCGAGGAACGGGTCGCCTACGGACGCGGTGATGATGACCTCCACACCGTCCAGGGTCGGCACCAGCTGGGCTAGCTCCGACATCGGGTATTTGAAGTCGTATGTGCCGTTGAACTGCGAATTTACGTTTTTAGGTTGTTTGTGTGTGAGACACACAGAATAATTTTACTCCATCTGTACCTACACATTACGACGAAGAATTTAAATAGTAATATTCATAATCCCCTTTTCAAAGTTGTAAACATGTATAGTAATCTATTTTTCCCAAAAATATTTAAGTATTTATATGTTTAGAAACATTACAAGAATATACTTCCTTTTGCCAATTCAACAATATTCATTGCGTTATTTGGCGTTGTCGGGCGGACATATTTTACAGCAATTGATTTTATGAATACCTTTCAAAATCTTGCAGATTATTGGGGGGAAATAATGCTCAGAACTTAATAGAAACAAGTCCAAACGATACTCACAAATCTCAAGTACGGCAGTTGATCGTAGTAGGGGTTGTTGTAATAATTGTTGTACGTCGAACTTGTCGTGTAAGTGTTGTAGTTGGGGTTGTTGTTGTTGTTGTTGTTGTGCTCGATCGCGTACTGAGTCGGGTCCGGCTTTAGCATCCAGAATGGGTACTTTTCATCCTGTGAGAAAGAAGTTAAAAGATGATGAATGCAATGTCCAGGTCTCCTCGTGATGTTATCTTTTACCTGCTTCTTCAAGCGTATTTCTTTTTTACTTTCGATATTACAGAGAAGAAAATATTGGGTCATCGCTAATGTAGCAAACCAAAGTATAATCGGAGAAATTGATTGTTTATCAAACTGACACATATCAATTTGCCGTGTTATAGCCATTTCATTGCTTTCATACACCGTAAAGTTGTGACTGTGATTTTACTGACCATCTGGTAAACAATTTATTTCCTTGACTTTACAAAAAGATTATTTTTTTGTAAGACACCTTTAATGACAAAATCAACTGGGTGTACCACATAAATTACTATTGAAAATTGATATCATTCAAAATCACCGTATAACACTTCAATTATTTATCCATGAGGTGAATAGATATAATATTAGTTTAATATTCAAACTTACAAAGTTAAACATCCTCGTAACAACTTTCTGCTGATCATACCACCAGTCCGGCTGCTCCAACTGATTAGGCTGCCCAGGGATGTACCGGTTCTCCCTATTAATTACTCGACCGAACTCATCCACACTCGTTTGTCCGTAATTGTCGTATTGTTGCTGGTAGTTGCCGTCGTACTGTTGCTGGTAGTTGCTGTCGTTATAATTGTTGTTGTTGTTGTAATTATTGTTGTTGTTGTAATTATTGTTGTTGTTGTAATTGTTGTTGTAGCCAGTGTTGTACGGGTAGTTTGGGCGGACTGTGGAAGATAAGTTACGTTTAAGTAAATCTTGGTTTTAAGAATCTATATCTAAGAGGTTCGAGGATTAAATATGGTACTATTACCCATACTGGCGTTTGACGATCTTATCGATCGTGCTTTCTTGTGCCCAAAACACAGTTTCGACCAAAAACTATGAAAATCGGGGACGAATTCAAAGTACCGCGATACCAGTGAACAGATCCATTTAAATTTAAGTAACTATACTTTGATTTATAACTTAACACACAGATGCGTCACTGGGGAGTTTGTCCTGCCACTTCTACCCAGGGAGGACGTAATTGGAAACTGTCGTATGCAATTATGACATTCAAAAAGTGCTAAATATCAGTCTAATTTGTAGGAGTTTAACACAACAGTAACGGTAAACCTGTAAAAACTGAAACTGTTAGCCTGGGATGACACAGGCTAACATGGGGAGAGCACCATGACATCCAGATTCTTCTATACAGGGCTAAGGTGGACCACTGGTCGTTGGTTTTATACATCGCCATCTTGTAAAAACTTGTCTTTTTTTTCCCTCTTCTCATCTGCCATCAGTCATCCTTGACTATGTATCAGATGTGTGGAAAGATGCATTACATTTTTATATGGCATTTGGATGGTTGGTTAACCAATCTTTGTATTTCTCTAGGTAGCGCTTCGCTTCTTCTAGGATCGTTGGGATTTCCAGGTGCTCATGGATTTCTGAGTTGCAAGCGTACCAGGGCGCTCCTGCTAGGACCCTCAGGATACTGTTTTGACTTCTTTGAATGCACATGATGACTGATTTGCTTGCGGAAGACCATAATTGAATCCCATATTGGTTTTATGATGAAACAATAAATTCTCAGTTTGTTACTACTATCTTGTAAAAACTGAATTTTATATTTTTTATTGACATCTTACCTCTAGTATACTGGTTCCCGCCATACCCTGTAGGCACACCAAACTGCCCTCTATTATTGAACTGCCCTTGCGTGTAGTACCGCGGCCGGTACTGCGGGATCGGCCTGATGGTTGCTTTTAGGGTCAGATTGCCCCTCACCGGCGCGCCTGATGTGTAGTTAGCCATGATACGGCCGTGGATAAACGGTTCCGTGTTGAAGAAGAACGCGGGCATTGTTACGTTTACCTGAGTGAGGAGATGGTGGAAATTATAAACAGTAGTTTGCTTTTTTCAATACTTTGTTCCAACTTATTTGATCATTATTTTATTTATAGCTATTCTGAAAATATTCTTGTGTGGAGAAAGCATATTAGCTGACAGCAGTTCCATATGTGACTGTAATTTTTTAATATTATGATGCTCCAACCTAGATTTTTTTAAATAATAACTTGTATTATTTCATTCAATAAATATATAGTAATAGTAGGTACATACCTCATATCGCGTCTGATAGTACTCCTCGACGAGGAACTGCGATTCCTCGATCTGTCCCAGCGCCTCGACGCGAATGTACCACTCACCGAAAAGCGGTTGGTCCGACATCTGGTACTGCAGACTTACTGTGCCGAAGTTACTCTGTATTCACATAGACAGATATAATATTATTCATTTGTAGAAACATGGACGCTAATTAAAGAGATTGTATACAATGTGAAGGTTTCACAAAGGGTATCGTTGAAAGATCGAGTCTGTAACTCAGAAATCCGACGTAGGACTCTAGTCCAAGGTGTCGAAATACGATTAACGGTTCTGAAATGGAGCAGAAGAAGCTGAATTGGGCAAAACACTTGTAGATTGGTTTTTCGCTATTTATTGGACTTGTGGGGTGTTTGTTATACCGGAAGATGGTGATGTTTATTTTATTTGTTTATGTGGAGTTAGAGCGCTGTTCAAGTCAAACTAACTACTATCATGGACCTGTGATTGTGTGAATAAAACCTGAAAAACCGATTTAATCATTTGGAGTCTTTATACTCAGCTCCTTTCCTAGACATTAATTCATCAAAATCATTTATTCAAAAATTCTTAGTCTGAAGAATACAAATGTACTTAAAATGTTATTCGATTAATAAATAAGTAGTATTAACAAAACAACATCACGCATGTAATCCTCGAAGAGTTAGGCAGAGGTGTACCGAGTAGAAGAACACACATGAAGCTGTACATTTCCAGTATAACTTGGCCTCGCTTTGTATAGATTGCCTATACAATGAGAGGTTTTGTATATCTTGATTGGCCGTCGTGCGTACATCCATAAGCGTTAACGATTAATCTATATAATGCACATTCTGTTTAGGTATTGTGACAAGAACAAAATAGCTGTGTATGCTCAAAGTTCAATCTACATACTAAGATACACTAATTATGTATGCAGTTAGAAAAACATGTGAGTGAACTCCTGACCCCATTGTATCACTGTTTATTTGCTAGAGTTCTGGCTGATTCGGAATTCATTTAGACCACTCAACCAACTCCAATAAATTAAAGTATTAATTTACTATATTAAAACACGTATTCATTTCGCCATTTAGCTCGCCATTGTACATAAGCTATATTATTGCTATTAGTATTTTTTTTTTGTGTGTAATAAATAATAAACATAATAAAAAAATACCGACCAAAAATATTTGTTTTTGTTTAGATCGAAACATAGACTTGTTTAATTGTTAAACCAAGTTAACCATCGGATTGGAGATCGTAGTATTACATTCATAGGGGTATAATGAATCTCCACCTGAGCAGGTTTTCTTTGCTGCGACCAACCTGGGTCCGGAGTCTATTTAAAGACTTCCAGATCAGCCATGGCAACTCATGTCCAGGTGAGAGATTTTCAGCAGGTGGAACGAAAGGATTCGGTAAGGATGCACTACCTCGCCACAGCTTTAGTCTTTCCGTAGACCGCTCGCCAGTGAGTGGGGTGACACACTTCAGAAAGCTGTTTCGGCTTTCAGCCTTTGCGACACGAGGGTATTTAGATGTAAAGGGTCTGTCTCTGAAATCATTTTGACTCTTTCGCTAGAGCTCGCCGTTTTTTGTCGTGAAAAAACATACGGCTGGAAAAAAAACCTCCTCTTTTTAAAGTCAGCAAAAAAGTAAAGCTAGCTACTGAACATGTTGGTAGGCGTTAAGTCGTTAGATATTTCGTATCATTTGGCTACAGTTGGAGTGAACAATGGTCTCAACACGACACTAACTGGCCTATCCGATCGAGTGACAGTCGTGGAAGGGTGGCACAATACCACATTATTCACTTATCGTGATCCTATCACACTTTGTTTTGAAGTGACTACAAAATAATGTGATTATTATTTATGAATTCTGCACATAACATTACATCATGCTTTTATGTTCCCGAAGAGCTAGGCAGAGCGCAGTATTACACCTACATGACGCCAGTTATGGTGAGTGTGAAGAGTTATGTTTTATCAATGTCTGTTTATAACGAGAATACATTTTGTCTCCTTTCAAACTATTAAGGTAATATTTTTAAAACAGTCTCGTGAAGTCGAGGTCGCCAGTACCTCAGAGCTTAAACAAGATTAAAATTGTAAGTTTAGCGTCAACAGTTAGTTAGTAGTAGTATAGTTTCCCGAACGAAATGATTTCGTGGTTTCCCCTGGAGAACTATCAACCTTCATCTTTGACGGTCACACATTGTTTACACAAACACAAGGAAGCTCTACCTCAATACTTGTATGAAATATCACACCACTACAAAATTGATAGCTACATTACCTGTCTAGAGAGCCATCTCTTCATGATGCGTCGGTTGGGGTCCAGGATGAACACGTCTATAGCTCGCCCAAACGCCTTCAACTCAGTGTTGATCGGTATCACACGAAAGCGTACTGAAGAAACGGGAAATTTTATTCTAATTTTTTTTAGAATTAAAAGTCGTTTTGCTATCTTTCTCTTAGAGATAAGCCACAAGCAAATTAAAACTTCCAAAACAATTGATTTACGAGTACAAATTGGGTGAGTAAGAGAACATACTAAATACAAAGGATGCTGAAAATAAATTGTTTTTACAGCTTACTATTCTGCCAATGAAGGCCATCTTCATTGTACCAGCAATAACTGAGTAACCTAACCTCTACCTATGTCGAGGGTCCACAAGGGTGTATGGCATACGCATCAGACTCTAAAATAAGGAAACTGTTGGATCAAAACAGGGAAATCCTAGTACGAGTGCCAAAGCACTCCTTTGACACTTTAACTGCACATTATATTCGACCAAATTTGTATTTGAGGAGGTTTGCTGTACCCATTTTACTAGTACTAAATATTATTATATTTGTATATTTTACAAAATCTTGTTTTTTATCTATCTACAAATGTTGTACTTTTCAACAATATTAATGCTAGGATACAAGCCAAGTGTGTCACATAAATTGAATCATAATGATCCAGTAATTTTACTGTGTGTGATAAAGTGATAATTACAAGTGCAACTAGAACACAGGAACACAGCTTGTAGATATAGGTATTTCTAAAAACAACTAGAAACAACAACAACAACTAGAATAACCAGAACGTTTCAAAATCATCTAAGAACTTACCAGTTTGTCCCTGCATGTAGACAGGCTTGTCCATCTGTATAAATATGGTCATGAACCGTCTGGAGAACGAGAGCTGCGACTCGTTGACGAAGGCGCGGCCTCCGAACGGCGTGTCCAGGTATAAGCCTTCCACACGTAGTTTGTAGTCACCAGGCACTGTTGTTGGGGGCACCTGGAGAAGGCAGGTTAGTTAGGACTAAGAAGTTGCATTAGGGGTTGTTATGGAAATGGAGAACATAATATGTAGGTGTTCAAATTTTCACAATTATCATACAGTGTATGGGTGTATAACGCAGTTTTGTTTCTATAAAAAGTTTTATTGTTCAGGTTTGAGAGCAGACAAGCTTACTCATAAACTTAAAAATGATTAGGTACGATTCTATTGAGGGTACGTATTACAATACCGAAATTAAAGACCGTATTTTAAAATACATATGGACGAAATCCCGAAAAATTAAACGCCGAATGATTGTTTGGTCGAAAGTTTTAAATCCCGAAAGTTCATTTGCCCGAAAGCTTAAAATCCCGAAGATCCATTTCCCCAAGTTTAAAATCCCGAAATTACATCCCAAAGCCCAAAATGTTGAAGTGCCCTAATTTTATTACTGCGACCAATTTCGACGTAGCGCTCGCCGGCCGCTGCCGTGGCACCACTCGGTACGCTCGCTCGGCTCGCGCGTAGTTGGTCACAGTTCTAACCTAACCTATTTGTTCGGAGTAAACTGAAACTGTGCTGTAGTGCCATCTATGAGTAATCGCAGGAAGTAAGTATAAGTTTGGTATTTCGTCCATTCGGGATTTCGTTCATTCGGAGTTTCATCCTTTCGGGCATTTGGACATCGGTATTTTATGTTTCGATATAACGGCTATCGGCATCTAAAACTTTCGGTAGTTTGAATTGCGTTGTTTTGGACGTCGGTATTTCAGTCATAGTTATTATGAAATTTCGGGATTTTAATACGTACCCTCTATTGATCTCATCTGCCTAGCGTTGGCGTCGGCTTCTAGCCTAACCGGACGCAGCTGAATACCAGTCTTTTACATGAAGCGACTACCTATTTAACCTGAACAATCCAGGAATTACTGGGTAATATGATAGCCCTTGGTAAGACTGGTTGTCAGACTTTCGGGCCACTGACTACCTGTTACGATTAACAAAGATCTACTAATGACAGCTGGGACTCACGGCTTAACGTGCTCTCCAAGGCACGGTGGAAACTCGGTATGTAATAGGTGGACACCCATCCACGGACCAACGTAGACAAGCACTGCTTAACCCAAAATTCGACCTCAGTTGCTGTTACATTTGCCACAAGCTTCTCTTCAGCTCCTCCGTAAGATTCTATTGATCTGTTCAAGTTATTTTAATAAGCATAAAGATAGCTTACTCTCATATTCAATATTTCAGGAACACCCTCTTTCACCCTCTGGTTAACATCAGCAATTTCCACTCCGTTGCAAGAGATGGAAGCTCTGATGGTCATCTGCATGCGAGCTTGAAGAATGTTGGCTGATATCTTGTAGATCTGGCCTGGCCGCACCATTCTAGATGCCACTATGAAGTATGTTCTGTGAATATAAAGCTTTATTGTAATATTGTTTCTGAGACCTACAAATATACAGGGTGGAAGAGAAACCGATGCTGAAACACTTACCACATATTCAGTACATCATTCCGAACCTCCCCACTTAGACATTTTTCATCGGTTATTAAGAAAAAACCCAGCTGTTGCCTACAAAACTGCAATACCTACATGGTCAAAATGTATGGAACAGATGTTTTTTTTTTTAATTACCCATGAAAAATATATATGTAGGGTGGTTCAGAATGATGTACTGAATATGTGGTAACCATTTGTGTTGGTGTCCCTTCCACTATATATTTGATAAATTATTGTACATACATATTACTGACCACTCTGTCTTATGAAGATTAACTGTCTTCTTAGGATAGTATGGTCTAAGATGACATGGAAGAACCTAAATTAGAAATGTTGTACCTTTGTTAATGGTCCAAAATGTTTTATCAATTGTAGAACCCAGATACTTGGCTAAGCAAATTTAATTAATTGTTTTGAGCAAATACTTTTACACAGCAGTGAATGGCAAAATAGTTTAGCCACTACAAACTGCAAGCAATGGCTTTAGTCTTGAGGCTAACATGGAACAGTATGATGAAACTTACGCTTCATTAATGATGACGCTCTCATGTGCCAAAGGGGCACCTTTAAATGCAGTGCTGTAGGTCCTGCTGCTTTCCCAGGAAGGTCTCGGAGTATTTTCAGGAGTATACTGGTTCAGATTGTAGTTAACATCTTGATTCCGGTTCTCAAACGGATTGTACTTCTGATCTGGGCTACGATTTATATCATATTGACTCCTATTCGGATCATATTGATCCCTATTTGGATCATTCTGACTCCTGCTCGGGTCATATTGACTCCGGTTGGGGTCATAGGGACGGTTAGGGTCATAAGGACGGTTGGGGTCATAAGGACGGTTGGGATCATATTGCTGTGTTGGATTATTTTGGTTACGGTTCTGATAATTCCTGTTCGGATCATATGGGTTGTCATACTTTGGGTCAGAGTTGAGGTAATCATTTGTGGGGTTCGTTTGTTGAACATCCGGATTGTATGTTGGTAATGCATAATCTTGTGAAGTGCATAGTTGTAATACTGTTGTAGATAGTATGTATGTTAATATTAAGAGATTCATAATTCAGTCTTTGATTTTGTCTGCCTGTAACAAAAATTTACATAAGTTACTAAAAAAATGTGTAAAACCTAGTGGAGTAAAAGCTCTATGATAATTAATCACTCTTTTCAGAAATTAAACCTGTTTTTTGCAGCAAGAACATGGTACATACTTTTCTAATAAGTACTGGAGTTGTTCAGAAGTAGGAGAGTACTGAGCACCTGCAGGCTACACTTTACATTTATATGAAGTTTCTACAGCATGAAAGTAAACAATACTTGTTTAATTTTATAACAATGAAAGCCCATGACAGCTAAGGAATTATCAGTATTGCAGTTAAGTATTTAGTCAAACCTGCTGTTTATCTTGCTGCTATAGAAACAAGGCTTATGGAAACTAACCATTGGATAAATTTTGAAAATATTATTTTAAATGTTAAGAAAAATTATAGCGAAATAGCAGTTGCTGAAGTTAGTTTTTCCATCAAGATTCGAATTTGCGACAATCGTTAGCCAACGTAAACACCGACTATTGTCAGTTAAAAGTTCAGTTAATTACATAACACCGGTCACATAAACTAAACTATAGCTAAATAACTAAAGATAGAACGAGTTTAATACTCGATTAACCTAAATTTTAATTTAATAATAAAGTTAACAAATCGCTTAACCTGAAGTTAACGCCCATGGATACTCTCCGCTTTTATATTTTAAGCCAAGAACACAACCACATTTGCACTAAAACTTCACTTTACTACCTATAAACATGCAAACTCACTTAATTTCAAAGAAATTCATTTAAAATAAGTTTAATTCAAATAAATAAACAAGAACGTTAACAACGTCCCATTACTCACTTCATTCAAGAAAATGCGATTGTCGCGCAGCCGCACTTCACCACGCCCGGCTAGTGCAAAAACCGGTATGTTCCGTCAACGTTTTCACGGTATCGTTTATTCCACTTTTATTTACATAAATAAAATGTGATGCAATTTTGAAAATGCATTAATTTGATGACAGAAAGTACCTCATTGGTTGTAAATTGAGCTTTATCATGGTTTTATCGTATTTATTCGTGGATTATTTTTATTTTATTATCTGTGGTAAAGAGAGTCCACGCTGCGTATGTGTGGTAAAGGCGTTAAGTTTAAAAATGTACAGTGTGACCACGTTAAGTGTGCAGTTCAAGGTAGCGTTAACTTGGTATATTTATTTTAGTTATGTGTTTTCCCACCTGCGTAGCTATTCACAAACGCTTCGATTCGATTTCGTTCGGAAAGTCGTATGTCTATCTCGCTCGCTTTCGTAATGCCAAAAAAAGATAGAAATGACACACGACTTGTCGAATCGAAGCGTTTTATGCTGCACAAATAAATTGGCCAGGGTAGCCCGCGAAATTAAAAATTGTCTTACGTATTTTTGCAATTTGCAGGTCAGTGTCAGGCGGTAGTATCAAAATATGATTCGTTGTGTGTCGCATTCTTTGGAACAAAGGAATCTGCCCACTTCTTCTACAGTGGGATAGGAGGTGGAGCAGTGCAACACAACCACCACTCGCCGCTGATCCGTCGAGATAGCCCCACTTCACGAGATTGGAATTACATCTTCACACTTGGACCCGCAGGCAGTTCAGGAACTTCCATGTGGATCACTGGAGGTTGGAATCTGCAGGATGATGCTGACTAGGTGGTAGTAGCTAGTGAGTAGGAGGGGGGCAAGTATTTTGCCACAATTAGCATCGGGCGTCGCCGTGTCGGATGGATTTCCTGAAAGGGACGTTGCGGATTTTAGGAAGCTCCGCGTGCTTTTTGTTAGCCTTTGCGTTGGTAGTTAACTACCAAATAGTAGTTGTCTGATATAAACTCTTGTTTGTATTGTCCTACTGCGTTTGCAACGTTCTTCGAATCTGTGGAGGAGCTATGCCAGCTGTGGGATGGTTGTTTGCCCATTACATCATACCGTGACCATGCCTAATAACAAAAAAAAAATTTCTTTGTATTGAAAAGTATGAGACTATGCCCACAAGACCGTTCCATCATCATCGCGTGCCATGCCCGGAGCGTCAAAATTGGCGGCGAGAGTATATTGTCGGTGCCGATACGCTCCGTGCACAGCACGCGATGACGGAACAGTCTAGCTAGTGGGCATAGTCTCAAACTTTTCAATACAAATAAAATAGAGTGCTTATGAGGCCCCTTCTAAACGAGGTATGATAAGTTCTAGTAGGCATTATAGTCCATGTCACGATTCTTTTCGCGCCGGACACTTTTATAGCACGGTCATGGTGGTACGATGTGGTGAGCAAAATTCTTAAGATAGGTTCCAAACTAAATCGCAATATTATGTGAAGAAAATAAAAGACTAATCTCGTCGATCGTAGCTAGCAACTCAACGCTGTGTAAAATTGTAAATTACATTCATGTAGCTACTGGCCTACTTATTGAGATCGTTAATTTTATGTCCACAATCCGGATTTCTATGTACATAACGTGTTGCTATACATTACTGCGTAAGATCTAGCCAGTCAGCCCGAGACTTAATAGAGTTTAAATAGCGCTTGCGTTACATTAATGCAAATTCTTGCATATGAGGACCATGAGGTTTTAAGTTCTTGGCTATAATTTACAATCCGTAATAACATCATTCTTGCGCGATAGATCCCCGGGTGTCCAACACGCATTTACTTACGTAGAGGTAACCATTTAACTAAGTTTAAAGCTGCGTTTCCACCAGAGATGTGCTAGGCCGCTGAGGGATCGGGCTCGTTTCACATGCGAGTGGTACCCACACCATCTAGTGACTGCTATTTTTTATATTTAAAAAATAGCAGTGCTAGGGACGGCCCTAGCACACAATCTTGCCATGTTGTGTATGTACAAAAACCTCGCTCCGCTGAGAGCCCTTTCCACTAGAGCTGCGCTGAGCGAGCCTAGGTAAATGAAGTGATTCTATTTGTTCATTTATTTCATATAAGTCCCCGAAAAGCATTTTATCCGAACTGGGGAATCGAACCCATGATCTCTTTTGTCTACTAAATCTAGTTGTCGTCAATTTTTTTTGGCAAGATCAGGTAAGTACCTACATTACCTCTTTAGCAATATTTCATCACCACTGCTCCAAAACGAAGACGGAATACATCGTGAGGAAACCGGTATGTATCATCCAACAACCCAGTGGGCGCGCGTGGTTGATTATAGTAGTCTTTCTCTCACAGATTCGAGGCCTGTGTTCATTAGACGTTACGAACTCGGGTAATATTCATTTTATATAAGGATACTTCTTGGTGTTGCTTACACGACAGCAGGTGATAATAGCACACACACACTTTATATAAATTATTTTTGGTATGCAGGTTAAGTATACTAAGCGTGCAGCAGTGTGTACTGGCTATATATTACATAGGTGGTTGGTGCAGTCTAAATTGGGTAGCGTATGCACTATTCAAGTTTAGTCTACACCGTTGACCGTCAGATAGAGATCTTATCTCTGATATCTGTCTAGTATAGCAGGTATATGTTTATGGTGATTGCGGGATGCAGAGAGTTATACAGTGTAGTCCTTGTTATTTTCTTGGAGTTCTTTGTTATTGTGTCTACAGTGCTCTTCATAGCATTTGGTGGAAAGGAGGATGATGGACGCTACTGAAAGTAAAACTCTTCGCCGAATTTTGGGCTGAATCAATTTGCCATCTACACGCTAAGTGCTCTTCAATGAAAATTGATAGTTTATACTACAACTACATATGTACCAATCAGGTAATAACGCAATACTACGATGTACTTTGAACTAATGATTTACAACAAAAGCCCATTTAAAACAGCAGATGGGTACTTACATTTTGTTGACGGCCATATCGTTTTCTAAAAATACTTTTTTTATTGTTTCATCTGGTGACGATACACGTGTCGTGTAGATAATCAATGTATGCATGTATTCTAGGTATGGTTGAAGGATAGGTATTGCCCTCTTGTTCAGTCAATTGATATAAGCTCAATAATGTGATCTAAACTAAATTCAAATTATTTCACTTGGGAGATATGAAGCCATTAATGTGTGTTCGTGTTATGAGCACATGTTAACAGTCAAAATAAATATCTATGATACTAAAGAAATAGGGCAACATGAAAACTTTTAAAATAATAAGGCAAGATTTTATTAAGTAATCATCTCCCACTGTTATTTGAGTAACCATTATACATATCAGTGTATTACAGAGAGGCACATTGACAGGGATAACAAAATAAAAAATGTTTTGATTGATGAAATTCTAATTAACCACTGAATTCTCCACAAGTTAGCAGGATCTCATAAACAAAGGAATTGATCAATAAAAATAAATCACGCGAGGTGATAGGATGTAAGATTGAGACTCGTCGGATCGCAGTACGATCGCGTAAGAACAACTGTATAACAAGACGAACAAGAGAGTCCAGTAGGGGTTCGGGTCGCTCCGGGGCCTCCACTCTTCATATTGAAAACTCATTATGTACGCCAGCATCCAATTTATCTTTTGTCAAAAAAATCTGTACAAAATATATTAAATATATACTCTGTAATGCTAAAAACTGTAACGCTACCTTCCTCAATAGTTCAATCACGATTATTAAATGATTTAAAACACAATAACTCGTTCACGTCGTGCAAGAACAAACATTAACGTATCGACGAGCGCCGCCGGCGCTCGCGCGGCGGGGAGACCTATGTACAAGTCAACATTTAAAAAATCATACACCTCAGTCTGTCACGTGAATACCGCTGCTGCATCTGATTTATAATTCCGTTGCATTAATTTCATACAGTCGTGTGGTCTTACGATCTAGTGTCGCGTATCGCGTCCTTTGCTTATCGTCCGTGCGTGGCATCATAATATACATAGTTTATTTTATATATAGGCAGTCGCGACGAGGCGTGTGTTAGTTCCGCTCCTCATCGCAGTCGCGGGAGATGTGTCCGGGCTTTCCGCACACATAGCAAGTCTTGGTGCCGTCGGGGCAGTTGCGTGAGATGTGGCCGGACTTGTTGCAGTTGTAGCAGGTCTGGTTGGAGCTGTCGCGGCCGCCCTCGGGGCAGTTCCGTGCGATGTGCCCGGTCTTGTTGCAGTTGTAACACGACGGCTCGTCCGGGCTCTGCGCGCACTCGCGCGCTATGTGTCCCGTGCCGTTACATCTGTACCACACAAATAAATACGAAAATTAGATATACCAGCCTAAAAATCAATAAACTTGAATAAAAAAATGTCATTTTTAGACATCGACCTTTATGCCTTATTCAAATAAGACAAAAAGGTCGATGACAAGTTAATTTGACACGTGTGCCGCCAAGGTCAATGCCAAGAGTTCAACGTGACATCTTAACATTTAGGCTGAGGCCAAACGAGCGTATTTTTTTGAGGTGTGAGTCGCTGAACTTCGCTGCATTCGGTTTCAGACTAAAGTCTTGTTTGTACCACACGTGTCCTGTGGTACAACTTATTTTACGTCGCCGTGACTACACTTTCTTCATAACCTCATTCTACAGGTCGGCTATGCTGCATATCTACAATACATCAATCAGTTATTGATTACGCCAGCAATAACAAATGCTTTTTTACAGGTCGAACAATTATTTTGAAAATATTAATTTGGCACTAGTCTCAAAGCTCTTTATGTGGTGATTTTCGGAGATTCGAGCTAATAACGAAAAATAAAGAAACATCAAAGACGTTATCGAAACTGGTTTTAGATATGATCTAATGATAAACCGACGTGACTCGGATAAGAATCGCGGTTAGCTACGTGCACCCAACGTTACTTAAACACGCCCAGCATGGATAACTTGGTAGGCGTAACATAGACTTGTCTCGGGTTAAACTAGTTTAGAATAACATATTGATTTTATTGAGTTGCTGTACACAGTTGCAAATAGAAATGTCGGTCGATGATAGGGCGTATTAAGTTTTAGTAGTGTTTGGACACTCGGTTTATAATAGGCCAGGTAGAACTGTTCAGATATTCCTTCCACGCGGATGCCGTAGGCGCGTGGCACTTGTTTCCTCGTCGGCGCACGCTAGCTCGGTGATACACGCATGAGTCGAGCCGCTCAAACGTGACCACTCATGCGTAACGAGCCAAAGGAGATACTTGATGTCTACACGAAACACGTATCGTTTGAAGTGTCGTTAACCTATAGAACGTTACAACTAAGAAGCTTGATTGATTTACGCTTCTGCTTCAAGCAAGCGCTCTGAACGGTTGAGCAATGGGTCACCGATCTTACGTCTCCTCTTCGACTCGCCGCGCTGACCGCTGACTAAAAAAAACGTAGAGATTAGAAGGCAAAAAGTGCTTTAGAACCAGTTGTCACGTTTTCGCTGGGTCTTTAACCAAAATTCGGATCCTGCCAGGGAAAATACTGAGATGATGGTAATATTAACCTGTAACAACGGTCGGCCTCCTCCTTGCAGTCCCGCGCGAAGTGTCCGGCGCGGTTGCACTTGAAGCACTTTTCGCGCTGGCGGTTGAAGCCAGAGTCGCGAGCACCCTGCACGCCTCCCTGGGTGCACTCGCGGGCGAAGTGCCCCGTCCGGTTACACTTGTAGCATACGCTCGAACTCATTGTCTGGAACAATAGGATGCACTCCGTTGATTACACTCTTATCACTAGCATAACGGTACCTCTACAAGAACACCAAGTTACAGATACGACTTGTAAATACGCTAGACTGTTAATTTTCTATAATTTGAAATGACTCAAATAATGATAAGTTCATTTTAAGATGTGACGATAAAACAGGTTTTGGGGCGAAAAATTATACAGTCAATATTTTGACCTTGTAATAATAACCTTTATAAAATACGGTCATTCGCCTCGTCTATCTCTTTCTTACCCCTTTTTGGGGCGATAAGTGTAACAGAGATATCGAGTTTAATTATTTGCACAGAAGTTCCGCTGACGTGATGACCCTGAACACGCGTTTGATAACGCGCTTCATGTGCCAAGATCACGGCAAATTACGTACGATTGTCACCAATTGACTCGCGGCGAACATTTTGATCGAGACGTTAAAGGGAGGCCCGGCACGATGCAAAACAATTGAGAACGTGAACGTCGCACATTCCACAAGGTCTGTTGACTTGAGTATTTTAGCAGCAACTCGTGCCGTGCGCTTGGTGAGGCGACAATGTGTAGTATTACAATGTTGAAGCACTACAACAGGAAAAAAGCTGTTGTGAAAACGGAAACGAAATGTTATACAAGTTGTGACTTTCTAACAGTAAGATATTTTTAGCAGTTCTTTACTTTGAGCTTATATCATCAAGTAATAGTACTTTTGTTATCTTAACATGGCTCAGAAAAAATGATTGATTATAACCAAGCCATAGCTGGAATTGTATCAGAAGGGAAATAGGTCAGCACTAAGTGCATTATGTAATTCTCAGAGGGCAAACAAAGATTTATAAGACACCACAATTGATTGAAGTATTGTCTTGACAACACAATCCAAAGACAATTATGTATCTGAATTAAATACTTTATTTGGACAGATGGTAGCAGACTTGTGTACATTTCAGCTAAAACAATAAATTATAGAAACCATAGTGTTAGAAGCGATATTAAGGCCGACCTCGACACGGCGACACCTTTCTTTGGCCTCTAAACTATTGATCAACACTACAGCAAGACATTATTGAGTTTACAGTTTTATTTGCATAATCAATAAGTTTTTACTTGTATAATTAATACCGATACGACATTTTCGCGGTAGGGACTACATTTTAACAAGAGATCTGGTGAAACAAAAAAAAACTTTAGTATGAATTGGACCATTTTCTAATGAAAAGTAAAACAATACAAAACCTTGAGGTCACCCACATTACAAGGCGATAAAATGTAAGCACATTGTAGAGGGGATAGAGTGAAAGCTGCAAGTGGGAAAGTCATTAACTTGTAGCAATTATGATAACTAGTGTATGTACAGTCACTATGTAAATGGCCCACACTTTATGTACCAAACCTGTAATAGCAGCTCCCAAGAGAATCAAGACTTGTTTGGTTAAGTGTCCACTAAGTAAATTTACCACTTTTTGATGAAATAAGTGTATGTGTATTTCGACACTAAGAGTTTTAGATCACAAAACTGAATCATATCATCTCCATTACTTCATGACATCAATGAAATATTATGTTAAAGACAGAAAATAAGAGAATTTTATACTTTGTGTTTTGTTGTTTCTAGCATATAAGTCAAAGAGCAAAGTTAAAAATCTTACCAAGTCTGAACAGTAAAGATTTTAAAACTTATCTCAAACCAAATAAAAGACAATTTAAAACAATTATTTTGGAAAAGGTTCAACATCAAAAATACAAAGACCTACATGAATTTTAATGTGAAATCTAGGTGGTTGTGGTGCAATTACATAAAATGTATAACTTTCTAAATGCAACTGTTAAAGGGTCAATGGAGCAATAATTGGAAAGTTCTAACTGTACTCATGTAAAAGTGTAACAAACCTTTTTAGATTTATTTGTGATTGTCTTTGTTGGAATATTTTTTTTTTGTTTATATAGACTTGTACTACAAGCCAGATAAAAAAAAGGTTTTTATAATTTGAATTTTATATGGTTGGTTTTCCTGGCGTGCTTAGTTAATTTTTCTATGTACAGAAGTTGAAAATTGCACAATATATAATTATTTAGCTTGAAATATTCCCAAAAATCTAGTATTTTAATAGTTTTGCTGCCAATCAATTCTTAGAAAGTGTATAATTGGAATTGTTCACGGACTACATTGACTTTCATACTGAGAAATTCTGCTAACGGCAATTAATCGAACAAAAAGGCGTAGAAAGCATTGTTGAGGATTGAAAAACAAGATCTTGGCAGAATTAATGATGTCCTTGAATATTATTAGAACAAGGGTCAATTTGTTGAAAAATATACTATTACAGTGTAGAATAATCAACTACCGCTAACCAAAAAGCATAATATTGTCTCTATGGAAATGATGTCAATGAATTCTTATGTACAATAGCTGATAATACAGATGTACCATTTCAATGTACATTAATGAGTCCTTTGTGTGAGCATGTAACAGGTAGATAGCATAACACATGCTTAAAACTAGACTTGTGTTGTAAGGTTCCTATAGAAATTATACGTATTAGTACTTTCCCACATGCTGTTCATAGTGCAGCGATGCGTCATTGTCTTATACTAACAGAAAAAAAAGAAAGCTACAAGAAAAGGCATGATAAATACTTCGGGAGCTGATGGAGATGGCAGAGTGATGACGGAGCAATTTTAGTAATCGTTGCAGCTGCAATTTAACGAATACAAATGAATCCCGAAAGCATATTTCGAATATAAAATTACCTTAACAGCAGCTATATGTGTCAGCAACGAGTCACCGTTTGTCAAATTAACCACGTTCAATAAACAACCTAACTATGATGCGTTGACATAAAAATATCAGAATTTTACTTGGAAGCACTTGGGGATTTTGCGCCGTTGCTTTATTCGCTGACAATTATAAGAAAACACATCTGTAATACACGTACGCCGTATAGCAGCCTAACCACGTGTAGAGGTACCGGTAGCGCGCGGTTTCACAATCAATGTTGCACTTTTCACTTACCGATTAGATGTAAAACTTCTTGAGCACTTAAATCACTATTGATTCGATCGTTTCACGACCAAATTTTTAATAAGATTTACAAATAAGATGTAATTTACGATGCTTCGTTTGCAAGGAAGCCAGCCACCATCACTACGAATTCGTAAAAGACATTTTGAGCATAGACAATGTAGCTAAAAAGTTTTCAACGCTTCTCCAACGTGACTATCGAATGATTAAAATTATTTTTTTTCAATTTATACAACAACGGCAAATGGATCGAAACAAATAAAAAAATGCAAGAAATAAGTTTTTTTTATTGATTTTGCTAAGAATTAATTTCGAAATCCAAAAATTTAGTTTTCGATAAAACGCTGACAATTGTCTATGTTTTCATCTACAGAGACCAACGGGAAATACGGAAACCATGGCTTCAACCAATCAAAAGTTCCTACAATTATTTACCAATCAGCTCTTCTTATTTTGTTTCATACCAAAAACCAATTCAATGCATCATAGTCAGTATAAAGAAAACAATTTAGGAAGTTTCAAATTACAGCAAAGTGTGCATGAAGTGACGAAGTTTTAATTTTGTTAGGTTATTTAAGTATTGTCAACTGAACTGCACGGTGTTTACAAAACTACGAAAACTATTTTAAAATCCGGTGTTTTTAAGTTAAAAGAGAAGCCAAATCGATTCTAAGAGAGCGAATTATGTCTGCGGAGAAGAGACGCAGCAGCGTTGATAACAATGAAGAAGCTGAAGAGACCGATGGCTGGATTGGGCCTATGCCCGCCGAGGCATCTAAACCTAAAACTAAAAAGAGAAAAGGTAGATTTGTGATAAAAATCCTTGAATTACAGAAGATGTATTTTAGATGCAGATGGTAATCACTATATTCTGGTTTCCAGTGTTGGAGTTTGAATCTTTGTACATCGAGAACCTGCCTACGTCTGAGACCTACGAGTTTAGTTACATGCATCGCGATGTGGTCACTCATGTAGTGGTCACTAAGACAGACTTTGTGATTACCGCTAGTCAGGATGGCCACTTAAAGTTTTGGAAGAAACAGGTACACATACTCCTGTAACTTAAAAATCCACATAATTAGTTTGTATGAAACTTCCATGAGACATAGGGCGGGCTGCATTTTGGCGCCTAAAGTTTTAATTGTTAAGACGTCTAGATTTAGTTATACTTGGCTATAGTGTGTGTGGCGTGGCATAGTATAACACTACTTAGGTACATGTAACATATGTAAGTGATACAGTTGATACCTGTGGATTTCATTAATAATATTTTTTTATTATTCATTAACGGTTTGAAAATTATATTTTTTGGAAATTCCGGACATTTTAGAATCCCCCTGCATTCTGAACACTTAGCTAAAATGCCGGACGTATGGCAACCCTTGATGTTGTTGAAAGATTTACTAATAGAATTTGTTATTGATTGGGTTTCTCTAAAAGTTTCTTCCCTTAATAAATATTTATCTTTATTTTTATGTGTAGTTTAACATTGACATTAAATATTTATTTTCCAGGAAGAGGGTATAGAATTTGTGAAGCATTTCCGTTGTCACCTGGCACCGATCAGCCATGTTGCTGCCAACACCACCGGTACACTGCTCTGCACTGCCTCTCTAGAGAAGACAATCAAGGTGTTTGATGTTGTTAATTTTGGTAAGATAATATAATGTTGAACCAGGTTTCTGATCATCATCATCATCATTAAAACTTATAGCATATTTTATACTGCTGTATTAGTATTTCGTTCCAACTTACTTGTTGTAGGTGGTGGATTAAAACCCAAGATGATACTTTATTATGTTCAATTTATTTCAAGAACACCAACAGTGAAGGAAAACAAAATGATGAAAATGGTATATTCCTATATTTCTAAGACATTATTACAAAATTTCTAAGACATGTTACATCTGCAACGGATCTGTGTGGTGAATTACAGCACTCTCTTGCTCACACAGAAGAGATCTGTTTCCCTACAATGGGGAAAGTTTAGTATGCTTATGTTATGTCTCCTTGCAAACATCACTTCTAAGCTTTACTGATTCAACGGAGTCTGTAGAAATATATGAGAGTCTTTAAAATACAGAGATAATGCATGGACAGAAACTCATATTCTTGATGTAGCTGTGGATGATATAATTCCTAAGTAACCTTTTGCTAAAGAACTTGTTCTAAAGATAACGTAATTCATTACTGAACTTTAGTCTCTAAATTGATATTAGATAGTCACAACAACAAGAAATGCCTTTGAAATAATGTTATGAGTACCACATTAAGTAAACAAATGAATGGGTGATTCTGTTAGTGTAATATTTTCAGTGTACATATTATATGTCTGTTCTAATGATGTACAAAATCCTTACTTACACAATATCCAAGCTTTGTTTTTTCATTGTTTTCTATACTTAACATAATAATTTAATGAAGCGGTGTTTATAAGATCTTTTAAGACTTAGACAACAAATATTTTACAACTACATCAACTAGATAGTGCTAGCATTTCCTAGGAGATTGATCCCAGTGAAGAAAGGGCCAAATTTTATTGCAGAAATAAACTTAAGGGTCATGGCCTTTTTAAAGGCCTAACAATATTAAGAAATATAATTGATGTGGAGCCCTGACACAGCTAGAAGGCGACGCGGTATACCTAGCAGGAGATGGCGGGACGAGCTGGACAAAACCAACAACCAGTGGTCCACATTGGCCCTGGATCGAAGAATTTGGAAGTCATGGGGAGAGGCCTTTGCCCAGCAGTGGGATGACACAGGCTAACAGTATCAGTTTCAGTACAATTGTCATAACTCATACTATGATGCAGGGCCATGACGTCTGGTCACTTCTTACCATCCTTTACTGTTCTATTATAATTTTATTTTATTTGAGACACTTTCTTCTCCTTTTACAGACATGATCAACATGATAACGATAGAGTTCGAGCCCTACGTTGCTGAATGGGTTCACTCAGCTGGGGATCCTATATCTGCACTTGCTATGTATGTATTACTTTTTATCTATACTGAACTTGGTAGATGTTATTCATCATCATCTTCCTGCCCTTGTCCCATATTACTTGGGTTCGGCGCAGCACGTCCTTTTCTTCTATTCTCCCCTGTCAACTGTCATGCAATCATTTACAACTTTTTTCTTCATATCGTTCCTCACACATTGGATGGTGAAAACTTTATCAAATCTCTAGAACTAAGCAGCATACAGACACTAAACACGACATCGTTTTATACTATGCATGTATAGAAGATGGTCATACTGCATCTGTACCCATTGTTGCAAAAGCAATGTTGTTAAAGAGTTGTAGAACAAATTGGTGTATAATCAAGTTAAAGTATATCTGTCTACGCTTTTTACCTCCAGCTCAGAGAAAGCCAGCAACAAGATCCACATATTCGACGGCACGCAGACAGTGAGCGCGCCGCTCTACACCTTCGAAACCCTTCATCAAGCCACCGTCACCACTATAGCTTACAACCCGATGTATGAAACGGCTGTCTCGGTGGATAAGCAAGGTAAAGGCAACAATGGCAAAACATTAGGTATTGTAAAAGTATTCTGATTTAAAAGAGTGTCCATGGAGTTTCTTGCCCATTCTTCTCCATAGACATCTACGTTAGAGAATGGGCAACTACAGTACTTTCACAGTTTTTATGCCTTGTGACTGGGACTGTTGCTACTTTTCATTGTTGTCTTTGTTTCGACAATTCAAAAGTGCCTGGCCTACTTGAAATAAATGCTTTGATTTATTTCGATTAGCAGACCTAATTGGAGCAGTGGGAACCTAGTGGTAGCTGTTTCCTTTGTGTAATTTATTTTATGCATAATCTCACGCCTCGGAGGTAGGCAGGAACCACAGAACGGCACTTGCTACGAATTACGATCCTTACGTACTCCCACCACTATTCAGAGGAAAATATCGTACATCAACCGGAATGTCCTGGAACCAAAGAAACCAGGACATGTGACATCTACCAACCCACACGTGACCCGTGTGGTGTATAACCACCACGTGGGCCCACTTCAGTAGTGTGGGTTCAACACACAAGGGCAAGCAGACTTCAGAAACCCTAACACCATGAATTGTAGTAGGTTATAAGAGCAAGCCAAGCTTTTAGGCTTGCTTAAAAGTACCGCTCGCCATTAGCCCACTCCCTCTCATAGAGAGTACCTGTACCCCAGCAGTGGGAACATTATAGGCTAACTATTCAGACCAATTTACAGCTTGTGTGTTAAAAATTACAAAAAAAGAGAGAGGATAATTATACAACATTAGTTTTAGTATATGCGAAACCTGAAACACGTGTCTAGTATTTTTATGTAAAGAAACTATATACAAAATTTCAAAACTGTATCATGAAAAATCACTAAGTTATAAGCTTCTTCTGTTAACTAGTCGTTCGCACAAAAACCTGGTCACACGCGGCGCAGCTGCGCGCTTGCCTCCAGCGTCGTCTTGAGCTCTTTGATAATAATAATTTGACAGTAGGTACCTAAATGATTGCAATAGGTACTTAGTGTCGCTCGGTGTCCAACTTGTAACATTTTTTAAATATTTTTGGAACAAACATAACATGGTTTAAAAATTATTGATATGGATTCAGTTACTTATTCTGAACAAAATATATTCAAGTTTCGCATATACTAAAATAATGTTGTATATTAAAGACTGAAGTCAATGTAAACAAAAACAATAAGGGCGGTTTTCATAGTTTGAATGTAACTACTGCCTTGCATTTGACATACAAACAACAGAGATATTTATATTATATATAGATTGAGATACATATGTTTGGTAGCTACATAGTTTTTTAAATTTGCCTATTCTGTCCCACTGCTGGGCAGACAGGCCTCCCCATGGCTTTCCAATTTTGTTTATCGTTTGCCTTCTCAGACCAATCCATTAAGAATGAGTCCAGATCGTCACAGCTACATAGTACTCTTTTATTTTAGGCATCATTGAATACTGGACAGGCCCGAAACATGAGTACAAGTTCCCTAAAACAGTAAACTTCGGCTCGAAGCTAGACACAGACCTGTACGACTTTGTGAAGAACAAGACGTATCCGACTGCGCTTGCGTTCTCACCCGACGGCAAGAAGATGGCGTCCATCAGCCTGGACAGAAAGGTAAGATGCTATAGTGCTGATGTTTTTGTGAACCAAATTTTCTGTTTTCCATGTTGAATTTCAAGCTTTCGTTCTTATTGAAACACTTTTCTCTGATACAACCCAATGAATTACCTATCCATGAGTTTGTCTTTCAATGGGATTAAATGAACTTAGAGGGTTCTATAGATGTTTTTAATGATTATAATTCTGTAAACACATACGTGCTACGGTCGCGAATCATATTTTGTTTAACGAACAGCCTGACTCTGACTGGTAAATAGCAAAACAATCAAATTATGTGGGCCGCCCTGAGTGCCCTAGCGCTCCACCTTAATTACATTAAAAGCTATTTGAAGGTTAATTATGGGTATGATAAGACTTATGTTGTACCTGTATGCCCCAAATGGATACAGAGGTGTGTAGTAAACATACATATAGCCATTAATATGGCCCCCTATTAGCATATTATCTTCAGCCAGATACTGATCCAAATCAGCTGCAGAGAGATCCATGAAGTCTCGTCCGCATTAGCACGAGTTGCAATACACGTCAAGTGTCGAAGACTCTAATGTCGGGTACATTGATAGCAATAAGGTAAACTCTTTGTTAGCCTTTATAATAACAATAGTTTGTGCTAAAACTATGTTGAAACACACCAAAAATACTAAACACCCAATAAAAGATAATTCCGAACTTGGGATTGAACCCAGCTAGGACCAACACCAGTCTCACTTGCGATCAGGCGACGAACGACAGTCCTCTAACATTAAAAACCCTTAACGCTGTATATCTGTACACCATTTTAGCCCAGTATTTAATAAGTAGGATGTTTGTCTGTTGATGTAATAGGTGCGTGTGTTCAATTTCCTGTCAGGCAAACTGCACAAGGTGCTGGACGAGAGCCTCCAGCGCTTCCAGGAGTTGCAGCATCAGACCCAACAGCTGCCCAACATGGAGTTTGGTAGACGGTAATATAATTATTATGCCCCCACCTTGTCTTTCCAAGGGTTATCATGTGTTTCCCAGTTAGTGGGTTGTGGAGGTCAGATAGGCTGGCGCTTCATGTGAAGCTGCATCCGGTTAGACTTTAACCGCCCCTTACATAGTTGAGAAAAGTTAGGCAGGCGATGAAGCCCAGTTTGATGGGCTGACGACCTTGAAAAGGTGGCTGGGACAAACTTGGTGCAGAGGAGTGGGTCATGCTGCAACTTGAGTGAGGCCTATGTCCAGCTGTGGACCTTCACTCTTAAGTTGATTCAATTGCAAGAGAAGCATTAGAATTTTGCTAATTGTAATTGTGTATACATATTAGTGCTTGAGACGGCAAAACCTACAACGCTTTAGATAGATATATTGATTCTGTAAACTTGTGCGTGTTACAACTTACAATCTAAAATAAATAAAGGTTTATTAGAAAAAACGATGGGTGCCTGAGGATGGGTGGCGCCGCCGCCGCCGGGGCCGGCCTAGAAAGAGGTGGCGAGATGATCTAGACGTGCATCGCGAAGGCAGGTTCGAGGTGGCGCAGGATAAGAGTACTTGGAAGGACATGGGAGAGGCCTTTGCCCAGCCTTTGTGGAACCTGTGTGGAACTCTCTGCTGGAATCTATGTTCCCTCCCACATTTAACCCGTCAGCCTTCAAAGCAAGAGCGCGCTCGTCCCATCATAAACCTCATCTATCGCTTTTCATCAGGCATGATCGAGGTCAAGAGCAGACCCATTATATAATTAAAAAAATAATACAAAAAAAAAAAAATACTAGAACATATCTTTCAATTTTGGAAGAAGAAGCTATAACGTAGTTAACTAAATTCTAAATTGTGCAATTCCCTAACACATATTTTTATCTGTCAACCAGAATGGCTGCCGAGCGTGACCTAGAGAAGTCAGACTCGGTCCACCTCGCCAACGTACTATTCGACACGAGCGGCCACTTCGTGATCTACGCGACCATGCTGGGCGTCAAGGTGGTCAACCTGGTCACCAACCGCTGCGTCGCCATGCTCGGGAAGCCGGAGAACTTGAGGCCTTTACATCTTGCGCTGTTCCAGGTAAGCTTTCCATCTTAGAGGACAAGTTTCACTGCTTTCCATAATGTCAAAACGTGCAGGTAGGCAAAGTAGATAGAGTCAGAGAGACACTTCGTGATCTACGCGATTGTACTGGTTGTCAAGGTTGTTATCCTGGTCACCAGCTGCTGCGACGTCATGTTCGGGAAGCAGAGGACTTGAGGCCCTTATATCTTGCGCTGTTGTAGGTTTCTAAGACTGGTTTACTGGATAAGTGCCCAAGCCATATATAGATAAAAAAAACTTGTGTAAGGTGCTGCTGTGATCTATAGGAATATGGAAACATAAACAAGTATTTAAGTAGTAATACAAAAATTGTGCCCAGGGTCCTTGGAATCATAATATATAAAGAAATCGAAAACACAAATACAAAGCTTTATACAAACAGCCTTTCATAATTTCCTGTAGGCAAAAAAATAGCTAAAATAAATTTCTTCCCATATTTTCATTCAGTAAATACAAAAAACAGTAAAGAAATATCCAACCTTCTCATACCTTTCCAGGGCCGTACAAACCAATCAAAAGTAGCAACGACCCTCGAGATGGAAGGCTCGGAGAACCCCACACTGCTCAACGTGAAGACCGACCCCACGCTGTTCTGCACCGCGTACAAGAAGAACCGCTTCTACATGTTCTCCAGACGGAGCCCTGATGATATCAAGAGCCCTGACGCTGACAGGGATATCTTTAACGAGAAACCTTCCAAGGAGGATATTATTTCTGCTACTGAGGGACAAGGTATGACTTATTTAATCAGTTTTTTTTATTTTTTTTATTTAATACGAATTTCTGCAATGAAACTATGAGATCAGCTCGTTAGGGACAAATTTTGAAATAAGCAGTTCAAATAGAGCTGACAATGTAAATTTTTTGTTGGTGAATTGCGCCCTAAGTGGTTATAAAGGAAAAAGGTGTGGTCATATTCAAGGGTGTGATTCAGATCAACAAACTGAACAACTTTCTTTATGGGACCAACACTGTCATCGCCTAAAAATTATTATCAGCAGCCCCATACAAAACTTTTAATACCTACTTCACCCAAATATGTGGGCAAATGTATGTACTTGGTTTTACCTAGCTGTTTTAGTTACGTAGTATTTCGAATTTAATTACAATCGAAAAGAAAACCAAGTAACAAGGTGGCTCTCAAAGTCTAGTCAATGTTCATATCACGATTTTTTTGCAATTACAATGCAGGGAAAATGGCCTAAGTAAGTAAGCTTGTGTTATGATGAAAGTACCAAAACATGTAGGGTAGACCGGCTCCATCAGCAGATGTGTGTCCGCATAAACTTGCAAATTGTGTAAAACAAAATTATAATAACTACACACAACTTGTACAGTCAGCACCTCTACTAAATATTAAGCTAATCTCAAATAGCCGAATTAATAGAGATTAGCTTAATGTTTGTCTTGTACCAGAGAAGAATCACATTTTTTACTTACATTTACATTTTTTTTACATTACATTTTTTACATTATCTGTCCACACCTAGGTTGGTTCCTCATGGAAAAACCCAAAAACACATTTTTTTGGGTTTTTCCATGAAGAATTTCTCAGAAGTAATGCAAATTTAGAAGTTGGTACCCCGCTTGTGAACTCTCTCAGGCTTTGAGAGAGGAAAGAGAGAGTGCACCTGTGTCGCGCACACACTTGTGCACTAAACTATATCCCGTAATGGTCTCTGCTGAGATTGGTCGCCATGGCAGGATGACTATTAATATAATCTGTCCATTCGTCCCCAGGGGTCCAGCGTCTATACGAGCAAGCGATCCTGCACACGTCGCTGGGCGACGTGCACATCCGTATCTTCGGTAAAGACGTGCCGCGCACGGCGGAGAACTTCTGCGTGCACTCACGTAACGGATACTACAACGGACATGTGTTTCATCGAGTTATTAAAGGATTCATGGTGCAGACTGGGGATCCTACAGGTACAATACCGCTTTTTTTAATTTATAAGGTTTTTGCTTGGCTTAGAACAACTGCAAACCGCACCGGCTAAATAGCTGTGATAGATAGCAGCAGTAGGACTTGTTTCTATGTAATTCTGTGATAACGCGTCTGTAGGTCACTTTTGGAATTGAACTTTTATGCGCAACGGAATTTTTTTGCTCGTGCTGAATTGTTCGTGATGGTCAAAGGTTGAATAATTGCTGAGTTTTTGTTTACAAAAATGAAAGAAAACCTTTTCTAGAGACGAAATTAGGAATTTGAACCCTGAACTACTAGAGAATGTTGCCAATGCCACCATTCTCTAGTAATTCTGTTTTATTATTTCATAGTCTTCACATTTTTTTTTTGCTTTGAGAACTTGGATTGAACCCTAGATTCGGGAGTATTCAATGGTTTTTTTTTAGTCACATTCATATACTACATATTTTAATTCTTAAACTTTGATTTATGTTTGAGAGGGAAAACATGGTTGATTATAATCAGTTTTTAGTGAAACAACCGTGATGTTTCGAGGCGCAAAATATATTATTTACTGACAAAAATATATTGAGAGGAGCTCGTGGCTAAACAGCCGCAAGGGTCGACCTTTAAGATTAAGCTGTGCTTGCCGAGGTTGGTCCGTGGATGGGTGACCATCATTACATACCGAGTTTCCTCCGTGCCTCGGAAAGCATGTTAAGCCGTTGGTCGGCTGTCATTTGTAGATCTTTGACGTTATCATTAACACTAGAAACGGGATATTTAGCATGTTGACTGTCGGTTCTGAGTTCCTGATATTTCGAAATTATTGCACGTGGGTGTGTCTTAGATGTTTGACAGTCGTTACGAATAGTCAGAAGCCGAAACTCTGACACCCAGTCTTACTAAGGGGTATCGTATTACCCAGTTACTGGGTTGTGGTGTTCAGATAAACAGTCACTTCATGTAAAATACTGGTACTCAGCTGCATCTGGTTAGACTGGAAGCCAACCCCAACATTGTTTGGGAAAAGACTAGGCAGATGACTGACAAAAATATATTATTATGATCACGTTTTCGCGACACGTTTCACATCCACGTGTAACTTATCGCATTGTAAAGTGATAAGAGAAATTTGCCGAAAAATTGGTAATTTGAAGGACTTGTTATCAACACAGATAAAATACGTCATCGGTACCCCGTTTGAAAGTCTATCATCATGAAATGCACAACAATATCATTGGAGATTTTATAGATTTGAAACATAGCATCACGTCCGTAATCCCCGAATGGTTAGGCAGAGGTGTGCCTTATAAAATGGGTGTAAAAGTATCCTAAACGAAGCCGAAGAGATCAATCACTTTTTTGTTCGAGACCAAACCTGGAAACCTTTTAGTTACCGAGCTATTAGGGGTCAAATTCCAACTTTTTCATAACTCTTTTTTAAATACTAGGTTTTGATGTCATAACTTTACTGTAAACACCGCCATGACCAACGTACCATACAATAAATCTATCAGCACAATGTTTGAATGCGTTTCTTTGAGTCCTACAGTAAAACGTGATTTTTTACCCCAAATAATATTTGCGTAGAGTTAGTTTGATGTACAGAATGCTTGGTTGACAGCTTCGTGAAGGGTCCGTTTACATCATGTATTATAGCCACATTTGGCCAGTTATGTTTTTATGTTTTCCCATGTAATAGGGTCAAGCATATTGCCATCAATCGGCACCAATCCATGCTCCTGGAATGAGAAATTCCTGGTGATTTACGAATATGTGGTCGTAATAATCTCAGCTTAATGGAATTGTGTCTGCAGCTGCGTGAGTGAAACCTTACAAACAAGAATTTTGTCCGAAAATATAAATATAGCGTTATCAAAACAACTTGGCTTAAGATAGTAAAACTTATCTGTCATTTCATCCTAATTACATAGGCATTTATGGTAGGTGTGGGCTGTGGCAGCCGCGATCGTAAACATGGATTAATTGGCAGAAAGGGCTATTGACGTTTGAAAAGGCATATCGAGGCTCTAGTTTGTTCCTATAAGTTCGCCCCTTAGTGTCTTAAAACTGCTTCAGTTCTGCGAACATAGGATATTTTTATTGAATTGAATACGTTCCCGTGGGATAATTATTCATCTTCTACGCGGGCGAAGATAAAAGTTTAGGCAAAGCTGTCCTACTGAAATTTTAAATTAAAGCAACAATTTCTTTTTCGCATTTTCCAGGCACCGGCACCGGCGGAGAGAGTATATGGGGCGGCGAGTTCGCGGACGAGTTCAAGGCGCACCTGAAGCACGACCGGCCCTACACCGTCAGCATGGCCAACGCTGGCCCCAACAGCAACGGCAGCCAGTTCTTCATCACGCTGGCACCTACGGTATGTTACACGACAGCATAGTAACTTTCGACTTCAATTTTTTCGCGCTTTTCCTGGGATTTTGTCTGCTTAGATTTCCTTTTTTTTTTCGCTATTTTCCATAACAAAAAACCACCCCTGAGTTTTGATTTTTGGCAATAAAAAAATTATTACCAAACAAGTGACAGCTATGACGTCACAACATGGCGCCAGGTTGGGCCTATTTTCATTTGAAATGCATTATACTAAACGCGAAGTGCAAGTACGACAATGAATATTTTACTCAAATTGATGATAAACTCAAGGGACACCTAGTTTCTCGAACAAAATCCATCGACGCCTTAAAAAATTAACGGCAGTGAAGCGATGTGATTGACTGTTGCTAATTTATTCAATGTACACGTGCGTGCGTGTACGTACATGTGTGTTTACATGCGATTGACAATTTTTCACCGACTTCTAAAAAAGTGGGAAGTTATGTATTCCACCACGATCTTTTTTTGTATTTTGATGTATTTTCATCGATTTCTCCGTGATTACTGATCCGATTTAAGTAATATTTTTTTTTGGTTTGCTGGAGTAAGCTGGCGAGGTGGTCCCATATAAATTTTATTAACTTTGCTTATGAGTTATCCTCTATAATATTACTATGTGCCCTAATTTTCTTTTTTTTTTCGTCAGCCCTGGTTGGACAGCAAACACACAGTTTTCGGTCGCGTGGTCCGCGGCATGGAGGTGGTACAAAACATCGGCAGCGTCAAAACCAACCCCAAGACAGACAAGCCCTACGAAGACGTCAGAATTATATCTGTTACTGTGAAATAAATCAATTAATACGTAATAAAACAGATGTTTATCAAACGGACCGACTCAATTTGCTTGGGGATAGGGGGAATCATATCCTAGTTTTCACCTACAGAACCTATGAATATCACGGCACTTGAGATTATTTATTTATTTTGGTAAATGCTCCAAGTCATCAAAACATTTTTGTTTGAGTTTGTAATACACTGCAATAATTTTTGGTGTTATCTATAATGTACATTTCTATTAGAAATTTGTGTAAGTGCTTCCAAAATCATAAAATTAGGTTAATGTATGAACATTTTTATAGAAAAAAAATGGTTAAAAATGTAACTTTTCTTTTTCGAGCATATGACACCCTGAATCACTCAAAGTTGTGTCGGTCCTTCTAGTAAAAACTTGTGTACATACACACATAAAAACACGTCTCGTAGCTCATGGAGTTCTGTAGTTCATGTCTACTCCCACGGGCTTGCGAAAAAGCTTGAGTTGTATGTATGTAATAAGAATATAATGAATAAGTTATTGTTTTAAGTGAATCTACGATGTGATGTACAAATGAACTGTTGCAATAAATTAGATCGATGTTGTATAAAGCGAGTTCTGTTTTTTTTTATCTATCGTCCTGCTCCGACTTGCACGGGTGCAATTGAAGAATGAAGAAAATGACAAGTTTCCCTAGCAAAAAACAAAAATAATCTTCCATACAAGCCTTAGGCTTGTCCTGACAATATTACGAACACAACGTTTTTCCGAGTTTTCCATGCTTAAGTATATTCAAGTGGGACATAATATATTTTTAAACAGACCGGTCATTATTAAAAAAAAAAACAACCTAAAGATGAAACATAATTATTCAACGAGCTTATGCAGGGAGGTCAATAACCCGCTCCTTGTGCTCATAACATCGCAAGAGGGGAAACTAAATAAAACCGTTTAAAATGATATGGTCTTAATGTACCGTGAAGTTAAGAAACGGCACCTACAAAACTCTTTCTGTGTTGTACCATAAAGAAAAGGCAAATGCCGATTTTAGGCCCAAGAAATTTGTTTAAAAAAAAAAAAAGTAAATTTTATAATTTACTCTGATAATCACGACGCGATAGAAGTTGGAAAAAAAAAATAGAAACAATAACGAAATTCTGTATCTGTGGCTGTACTGAATAAAGTGGAATTACGTTTTTTTGTGCAAATAGAAAATCTGTTTCATTTAAATATAATCCTAAACCCTAATAGCAAAAATATGAGATTTGTTGCAAAAAAATCTTTGAATTTTTTCAATAATTTCTTTGATCAATCAATTATTTTTGTGGTTTAAATAGCATTGTATAACATTCGGTCTTACACGTGGGCACTCAGGGCCTAAATCACTATGGCGGCCTGACATTTCCCTTTGTTGCCTATTACTCTAACCTTATTTTGAGAATTATTGTGACTCACGATGGAGTCGGTGGATTGTAAAATCTGAACGCACGCCATCTGTTATCGAGTTGAAGTAATTCTGTAGTTTGGTTAAAACAACGCCATCTAGTGTCGAGTAGAGGAGCCAAGATATAATTGATACCTTTTCCAATAGGTGGCAGCACTAGTATTCATTTTATCTTATTTACTCTTTCAAATGTTTGATTACAACTTTCAGGTTTGCCGGCAAATTACATTCCTACACTACTTCTGCGATAAACTAAGCTAATCTGTCTGCGTACGATTTACATTTTCTAAGCTTTTTGTAAAAAATGGCTATTGCGTGAGTACTATGTAGTTAAAATTGCCTTTTAGTAATAAACGCTATAATACTATCAGAAAAGCGGAAATGCTTTCAAGTAAATTTTCCGATATTATCTTATTCGCGACTTGGTAGTTGCCAATATACCTACAACACCCACGGGGATTGACCTTCGATATTCTCCTATTTATTTAATAATAACTACATAACATATCATCTACATTAAGTACTTCATAAATTTACTTACAAGATACATAATACCATTGATTGTGTGTTATTGTTATTAATAGAAATACAAGTACACATATCTACATAGAAATTCCTCACATGATCACCTTCAACTTGTCATTAATTTATACATATAGCAGTCGGTTCCTCGGCATATACGGAACCTTCAGATGTGGTACGCAGATGTGCACTTGACCCTAAATAAGTTAATGATGCGTGGGTTAGTTAGGAGAGTAATGTAGGTAACATTATATTATGTATGTAGGTTCTCAAGTAAACAACAACAATTGTTTAAATCTAGTTAAATGTATAACCTCCCTCTTCGAAGTTGGTTAAAAATAAATACATCTTTTTGAACTCTCCTCCGGGGTTTTATCTGATCTATTGTATTTTTATTGGTATGGATTTCTGGCTTAAATAAATAGGTTTTTTATTTAAGTACCTATCTATTTTGTTTATGTAGGTACCAGATAAGGAAAAATATGGTACCTAGTGTACCCACTATGAAATACGAATAACTACGAATAACTTTAACAACACGATATTACATTTTTATGTAGCCATAAAACATAGTTATTAATTTAATGATGCTTAATATCCATAAAGAGTTGTTACAGCCGTTGCCTGCCTTAGTACGTACCTACCTAGCTAGTAGGTACTTGTCTACCTATATGTAGAGGATTCAGTAGGGAGCTGGTGTTGTGTTTATGAGCATAAAAAATGAAGGTCAACTTTACAATAACATCAAAATGTGAGTCCACAATAATGTAGGAATTTTCGATGCATTTTATTTTCCTTTTGCTCTGTTGTTGGAGTTATCTTTCGTGGGAGCGGGTCGGGAGCGCGCCGTCTCGCTCTTTCTCGTACAGTTCCCCGTCCCGCACCGCCCGCACAATATTCTCTTGCACCGCGCGCGAGCGGCTACCCCGCCTCCATGCCTCACCCAAATTTGTTTGTTTCCATTGTTCCACTTTGACTCTCGTTTTATTATTTATGTTTTTTTTTATGATTTGGAAAATAATTACAGAATTAAGCTATAATGATAATATAGTTTAGTTCAGTTTCAGTTTAGATTATTATAAGTATTAGATCGTTCAGACTGCGCTTCAAATCAATGTTTTAAGTGTTAGTTTTTTTGTACCATTTTTTGAATAAAATTATTGCCAGCAGTTTGCAAAATAATGAGTGACTTTTCAAGGTATGAAAATAATGTCATGCGACCATAATTTTTCGAGATAAGTCCCGATTTAAATTCCGTCAATCGAAAATTATTTTTAAATAAAATATAGGAATCTTGACATTAATTAATTTCTTGATTTTCATGCGTATTAACTTCATGTATAATGTACCTACTTCAACCAACAAAAGACAATTAGTTAAACAATCTTGAATCGCTGTAAACAACTTATTTAACACCAAGAGAGCCTTTTAAATCTAATTTCGAAAGATGCACTAGTGTGAACTATTTATGATAAAAGATTAAGGTTTTATGTAGATATTATGTAACAGTATTTTGTACCAGTGCTAAAAATATAAATGGTTAATTAAACATTAATTTGGATGCACGTTTAATGGTACGACATTATTGTTGTAATGGACATGCGCCTGCTGATTCTCGGTAATCGTACACAGTCGTAAACAGCCCGACGCGGCCTCGCGCTACGCTACGATGCCAATCACCAATCGCACGCAAGCGTTGCTTGGTATCGCGCGATATCCGACCAATGAGCGCTCGACTTTATCACGCTACTTCTAAAAATAGCTTATCTGAGTCACTCAATAAAAGCAGTGGTTGTTTCTTAACAATGTTTAGAAACAAGTGGAACGTTGAAGGAGTCGGACGTGCGTTGCCGCATGTAAAAGTTTTGATATTCGCGCAGTGAGTTCAGTGATACCGAGTCGTTCGGTGCAAACACATGGTTCGACGCTTCCAACACGGCATGGAGACCACTTTCTATGACGAGCAGTATCCCCTCAGCGGACCTGTGGAGAACCTGAAGAGGCCCCTCACCTTGGACGTGGGGCGGGGCATCAAGCGGGCCCGGATCGGCGGCGCGCCGGTCTTGTCCTCGCCAGACCTGCAGATGCTGAAGCTCGGCTCTCCGGAGCTCGAGAAGCTGATCATACAGAACGGTATGATAACAACGGCGACTCCTACACCCGGAGCGCCAGTGTTATTCCCGGCCAGTATCGCGCCGACGGAGGAACAAGAAATGTACGCGCGGCCGTTCGTTGAGGCGCTGGACAAGCTACACCACTCTGACCCGACGCCACAGCAGATCGGACTCGGACGCGTCGTCGACAGGCGAGTGTACGCTGACCTGGACAGGCCGCTTGACCGCTACCCCACACCGGTGGTCAAGGACGAGCCGCAGACAGTTCCCAGTGCTGCGAGTTCGCCACCCCTGTCTCCCATAGACATGGATACACAAGAGAGAATCAAATTGGAACGCAAAAGGCAAAGAAATCGAGTGGCTGCATCCAAGTGCAGACGGCGCAAACTGGAGCGCATCTCCAAGCTGGAGGACAAGGTGAAGATCCTGAAGGGCGAGAACGTGGAGCTGGCGCAGATGGTGGTAAAGCTAAAGGAGCACGTGCACCGGCTCAAGGAGCAGGTGCTGGAGCACGCCAACGGTGGCTGCCACATCGACTCGCACTTCTGATCGGGCCGTCGCCGCCGCTCCACCACATTCCATGCTAGTCGCGCCCGGTAGGACGCAGCATACAAAGCGATTTGTGATCTTAATTTTACTGTGTAATATATAGTTAATGAACACTAGTGTATAAGGTGTTGACGCTACGTTACGGATGCTGTGCATGTATCGTTAAGTTTGAGAGATTAGGTTGCCAGTGATGTGTGCAGGCAGAACCTCCGCTCGGGTGAGCCGATTCCAGGACGGTTGTTGTTTGTGAAATGGTAATGTTACGGACGGTCCACTTGGCGAGGGATGTACTTAGTGCGAGTCACAACTGCAAAAAGCTTTAGCTTCCATTGTAAGTTGCAGAATTAATGTTTTCCTTAAATCAGTATTGCGTTGTCTCATTTAGAATAGTGTAGAAACTAGAAAGGATAATCGTGCGACGTCATTCGTTTGCAGACTGACTGAACGAGGTTGAGGCGGCGTTGCCAGTTTTACGGCGAATTTCCCGTTTCAGCGATGTTGCCGCACTTGCCTCGCTGAATCGGGGATTTCCATTGTTCATTGTGTCCCGGCCATTGTGTATTTTTTCTGTCCAGTAGAATCTTATTATAATAATTAGTTTACATTTCGGACGTTATTTATTACGATTAAGACGGAGACGCACGTCGCCTCTGTGTTGTGACAGGTACGAAACGCAGCCGGTGCGAAAGAGATAGTGTAGCTAGGAGTGGCAACGGCGCATCAAGCCGAGTCACGAGCGGATGTTCTGCTAATTAAAATTCCGCCTGCGCCGCCCTCGCGGAATGGCGGCCATGTGTTCAACACTCGGACGTTCCGAATCACGTTTTGTTGCACAAGGTTAACTTTTTGAACGCGACATCAGCGTTTTAACGCCGCCGCCGTGGACTGGAACGTCTTTGTTCGCTTCGCTTGATTATTTCGAGACAAATGAAGTGCTTGTGTGGGAGACTGATCGAATGCAAGTGAGGAGTGCCTTGTATGAGCTGTACATTTGAGCGAGAGGGTGGATCGCGCAAATATTTTCCCCGTTTTGAAAGATGATTCTCGGAACTGACCCGGTGCTCTGTAGAGGACGCGACTTTTGTAATGTGAAGCCGTCCGATTAAAATTATTAGTTGTGGACGTATAGAAGTGATTCGTAATAAGCAAATGTTTGACATGAAATTGTGAACGATGCGAGTGAATGCGTGATGGAAGTATTTATTAGTGAGAATGTTTATTTTATAGGATGAAGTAGCAATCTCGAGTGCCTACGCTTTGTAAACTAAAGCCTATACCTATGTTTTTAATTGTTTTTGTTACCATTAATGTGCTACAGTAATTGTTCTGTACCATTGTCTTCTATAGGTTATTGTAAGTAATGATAAAACCAATTAACAAGTTGAATTGTTATATAGACTATAAAAGGCGGATGGGTGGCGTAGTAATGAACTGAAAGAAATTTGTTCTGTAAACTGTAAAGAACGCACCCGACGCCTATTTGTATTATTTTTATACAAAATAAATCGTCAGAATGTTAACAGTAATTTGTAAGTTTATAAAAGATATGGAAACAGTTATACTAAAATAATATATTTCTATGAATTTAACAAAGAATATTGTTTTATACGAAGTATCATATTGTATGATAAAATTGAAAGAGAAAATAAATTATGAAGATTATTATACCATTTACTCCTTGATTTCATTTCAATTCCCCAGCCATCTCTTTAAAAGAAATGATCCAAAATCTAAACACCCATAGGTTTAATATTTGAGGCAGTTCTTTGTAGTTTCAATTATACGCACTTCAAAGCAACAAGAACTTCAAACAAAGTTCTGCAGCGTACATTAACAATAATTCAAAACAAAAACAATGATATGGCACATTCAAATTATGTAAATAAATAATGACAAAGGAGCAAACAACAAATGTCATTACATAACATAGTAACTACATAATGTAATGAGCAATCGAAGCAGGAAAAGACAACACTGCAATACAATTCGACATTGAAGAACGAGATCAACAGCTGTTACATGATGAGGTTACTTCATAGGAAGTCAACTGTCATATGAACTGCTATCTAATCTGTGGACGTATTTCCTCGAGTAAGATCGGACAATCAGTTGACCTGGGAAATGGCTCCTTTTCCCTAGTAGTTTTTTCTTTTTTGCTTCGAAGAACACGCCTCCTCCTCCTGCAACAATCGAAATACTCTTTCTGCGAATTTTCAAATGTAAGTATTGTAAAAAAAAAAGCTGCAATAAATTACTGTCAAAATATTTTTCATTAAAATAAATTTTGTGAAGATCAACAGTAATTTTCCTAAATGTAAACAACCGATAAACCCGACATAAGTTCAATTTTATGTCAAATTATACACTTTGGTAGCTACGTACATGCTTGTTACTAACCTATACCGGTGAATGAACAAATTAAGACTTTATTTATTAGTTAAAGAGTCGATATTCGTGTTATGTAACAAACGAAGGTCAAAGGAATCGATGCCAACGATATCTCGCCGAACGGATGTCCGATTTTTGTAGCAAAAACACCAGATGACTGGAGTTGGGGCAAACTTGTTTGGCTAAAGCGAAAAAAAAAGAATATTTAAAAGTGTAACACGCCACTGCGTCACACCACATCGCTGAGATTATCAGTGGGCGGCACTTAACTGAAAAATTACATTTATGATTTGTTTCCCATTTTGAAATGGAGGCGGCAAGAGTGGGTAAAATGGTTCGATGACAGCTATGGTTATTAAAATTAAATTGATTACTTTTCCCGATAGGCATAAACGAGCAGTTTAAGGAAAGTCAATTATAATGGCTGTGTTCGCAATATTCCCAATTTTCCGAGCAATAGCAACACATTCAGTCCAGTTCCGGGGGCGGCAAATCACGGTCATTTATTATATGGGTCAGTATGCTGTTAACATGGAACATTAGCCACAGAAGCCTACGCATTGTTCTCGTTAAAACATCGCAATATTTACTAATATCACCGTGTTTATACGGACTGTTGTTAAAACACTTATATATTTATGATTCGATGTTTTTCATACGACGATCATGTTGACTGATTGCGCTGCGTTAGCCTATTCATTTCATGCGCCGAAAATAACATGCGAGCGTGTTGAAATATCAATATTTTATGTTGAGTTAATATCAACAATTACAAAAATGCTCTTGTCGCAAAAGAATTAATTATAATTTGCGCATTTTTAGTACAGCAAATACATTCTGTATGGCAAGTATTCCTCTAGTCGTAGCATTTACGACACGGTCCCAAAATCTAAAATGAATAAGAGTACAAAAGTTTTTGGCTGATCTATTCACGTTACCATTACCTGCCGATACAGTTTCAATTATTCTGATTCTAAGTCGATTATTCAGGCATTTAACGCTCCTAGAAACAGTAATACAGAATTAGCAGCACTCGCAGTGCAAGTTGGTCATATTATTAAGACATTTTATCAAAATTTACGTCTCTATGAAGCAAGTTATGATTATAGAAAAATTACATTATGTGCAGACGCTGGGTAGAGAGCTAGAGGCCTATTTAATATGTAATTTGTGTAGCCTCGTAACATTATGAAAATTATAATAATGACTCTCCCTAGTAACCTATCTCAGTAAGAAAATTCTGCAAGATAATCGAAACACATTTTTATGTCTATGAACTATACAAATGTCGATTTTCGTTGCAAAGCTTTTTAATATCTGGAAATGTTCCAAAGAAAACACCGTGTGCGGTCGTTTGCCCTCGGCAACGCTTCTGACTCACGCAAAAGAAAAGCAAAATAGTCGAAAACTATTGTGTTCGTTACAAGGAGGACAATGTCAACGTTGGATTACAGTTTATTGGGTTCCACGAAGTGTGTTGTTAACTTGTTAAATGGTTTCGGGCAGCACCGAGCTATTGTGTGGCTCACTAAAACTATTAGCTAAAATATCTAAACGACTTAGAAAATGTTCTAAAATAATTTATCGGTACGCGAGCTACGTGTTTCTCAGAAATCATGTATTGAATTTTTATTTGACAACAGAAAGCTAAATTGTTGCCAATTTGTGCGACCTTTTATACACCAAGAAGCCGATTGTATTTCTAGTGACATTTAAAGGAAATTCGGCATTTGGCTGGTCGCGGAGGCAATTTCTGCGAAAGACCCCGTTGGCTTTTAATTTTAACCCGTGGGTCACCTTCAACTCAGCGACATGTTGTGCGCGCAGGTGCGCCCTCTGCTGGGCTAATATTCGATACAGTTCGGAAATCGGTTGGCGAGCCTCCAACCACCGCACGTGCCGTGATGCGTGTAGCTACCACGCCGGATTATTTTGTAGACTGATCCTGTAGTTTGTAAGAGAAAACCTGTTAAATATCACAAGCAAAAACGCACACACATTTGAATTACTTAATAACTTCGATTCAATAAAAAAAAACGATATCAAATCGGCTTATCTTTCTCATACTGGAAAACATGTGAAGCTGTTATCAAGTATGTATCTAGCTCTCACGGATATACAGAAGTGGGTCTCTCTGGCATCCCTTTCTGAATCACAGCCGTGACGGTCGTAATCTGACCTTGTCCTACTGACATCCTGTCAAGCACCAACTAGATAAAATTATACACTCGAAGCTTCGACAATGAAGTACAAAACAACATTACAATCTGCACTGCAGTCAGTATTTCTGTTGTGTAACATAAAATAAAACTCATTTCGGTTTCTACTTATTTTTAAATAGTTTATTTTAAAGGAAAACAAATAAATAACGCTACAAAAACCTGTCAACATCTGTCAGCCTGAATAAATGACAGAACAAGAATTATTATTATTATCAGCCATTTGTGTCCCACTGCAGGGCAAGGGCCTTTGACAGAACAAGAAAAGTTCTGTAAAATCAGAAATGATGGTGAGTCTATCCTCGGCCCGCAGACTATAAATCAGGTAGATTCATTGCACCATTGTGTCGTGTCTCCAAACTGTCTAATAATAAATAGATTATGCAATTTAATAGATTTACCGCCTACGTCTTTTATTTTTGTAACAGAAAAATACACAGGTACCTGTAGATACTATACAAGAGAAAAATGGTCGCTGACGCAACATTTGCATCACTGATGGAAATTGTTTTGAATTTTGTTCTTAAGTTTATTTTTATTGATGTATGAACGTGGACGAGGCAAAAGGAGTATGTAAGAATCGTAGCAGGTGGCGTTCTGTGGTTTCTGCTTACTACCATGGGAAAAGGGCGTGAGTTTATGTTTGAATTTATGTTTATTTTTATGATTCAACAAGTAGGTACATCTTTCATTGTTGTGTAACACGTAATACACAAAAAAACTATCTTCCAATTATAATAGATTATTTATAACTTTAAAACAACTAAATACAATTCAGCTGTACCTTGTAATTATTTTCTCTTCAAATTGGATAAATTAGCTACAATAGCGGTGCAAGGATCTTTTGGCGCGTGGCCGAAATTGGAACTAACTCGTCCATCTTGTTTTTCCAATACAGTTTCACAAAATAATGTTCACCCACAGCGCCCTTCTGACAGTGACAACGTCAATTGGACGCCAAAACTTTACATCATTTCCAACCAACTTATCTGTGCAAGCGGGAAAACACTGAACTAAAATAGATGTACCAAGTTTGACATATCGATGCATTTTTGTTTGACAAGCAGCGCCACCTTGAACTGCACACTTAAAGTGGTAATACTGAACATGTTACGTCCCTGAATAGCGATTAGGTTGAATAGCAAAATGACTTGCAGATTATGAAGTTACCTAATCACCAGGCTTTTGTTCTTATTGTAGGGTAAGCTGATCAATAGGTGAACCGACAATAGGCGATGATTGGCGTTCCGTAGATTATATCAGCTAATTGCTATTGAATGCCCATAATCATCCCCAAATTACAAGAACTATTTATATATTTACGTTGAACAGTTTCTTAGATTCTGAATGCCCGCCATTTACTATTAATTTTTCTGTCCGCCATTTACTATTAATTTTCTGCTTAGCATGAAGTCCTGTGTTCGATTCCCGGGACGAACATATTGTCGAAATGTGGGTCTGCTTTAGGCCTATAAGGGTATCTACACCTCTGTGTGTCTGTGTGTGTTAATTCAATTTTAATCTGTAAGCTCGGGGTAACATTCAATATGTACAGACGCCACCAGCATTTCAAGCTACTACAATCTGTCAAATTTCTTTAATAGATTTCCAACTTTATTGGTATAGCATTAGGTTTAAGGTTGATTGAGAAAATTTATCAGTTTCGGGAAGCTTGATGTGCTGGCGTCTGTACATTACAGTGAGTGCAAGTCTCTAATGAAAAAAAATATCACCAATCTCCTAGGACATTTCTATTTTTCAGTAACTGTCTTTTTCAAACAAATAACTCCGGTTTATCTGAACCCGTCGCTTTAAACTCGGTTTTACTGCACCTCATTAATTAATTAAAAGCGTCTGTCAGCCATTAATTAGGTCATTTAAACACTGTCAATTTGGACACTTTGGGCGCCATTACGGTATTTACTGTGTATCGAGAGTAATTTGTTAACAAATAGAGGAGAAGAAGCTGTAAATTTCCAGTATAACTTGGCCTCGCTTTGTATAGATTTTTTGTACAATGAGAGATCCGCTTATACTGGTTTTAGATAGACTGATTGGCCGTTGTGCGTAAATATAAACTCACCTATAAGGGGTGGAAGGGACACCGACGCGAAAACGGTTACCACGTATTCAGTACATCATTCTGAGAAGAAATTACATAGAAATTTTTCATCGGTTATTTAAAAAAAATCAGCTGCTCCATACATTTTGACCGTGTAGGTATTGCACTTTTGTACGAAAGAGCAGATTTTTTTTTAATAACCTATGTAAAATTTCTGTGTGTGGTGGTGGGGGGGGGGGGGGGGGTGTCAGAGTGTACCTACTCATTAGTACACCCATATTTCGTCACTTATGTTCAAGCCTTTTGTAATAGGGGTCGAGCCTATTTCCATTAACCGGGCACAAATCCGGACTCCGTGGCTTGTATTGAGAAATATCTGATGGAAAAACCCTATAACACTTTGGCCGACTTGGGAATCGAACCATCTCGAATCATCAATCGATCAATCGATCGACCACTAGACCAACGAAGCAGTGGTTATAAGACTTTCAGGCTTATTGCTTCATCAAATGAGACAGCGTTAACTTCTGTCTCTCTTATACATTTCTTGTCTCAACATAATTTTATCGTAGTTTCACTTCAAAACAAACTTGTAATAAAGGACACAAAACAACAAAAGCAGTTCGATACAAAAGCCGTTGTGTACAGTCGCGGCCACTTTCTATGGATTTCACAAGTTGTGCAAGCGACAAGCGCGGAAGCTCCCCGTTATAGTCCTGGCACACTTTCCACTCTTGTTCGGAACTGTACCGGCACCCACTGCTGTACATTGTACCCATTTATTTGTACCCACCAAGCTTCCTTTAAGGAGTTCATAATTTAATGGGTGTAATTTATTGGGTACCTACTTGGTGATGTGCGTACTGTCGGGATATCAAATATCCTATGTCTTAAGCAAGGTAGCATCTCTGTGTGCCTTTCATCGAAATCCGTTCAGCCATAGAGGCGTGACAAAATAAACAAACTCTCAATAACATCTCGCCTGTAATCCCCGAAGGGTTAGGCAGAGGTGTATGTAATAGTTCACCTGAGGCCGAGGGCCTATTATCATCAACCAGGCACAGATTCAGACTCTGTAGCTGCTACTGAGCAATTCCTGTTGGAAAACCCCAATAACACTTTGCCCGACCCAGGAATCGAACCCAGGACCCTCTAACTAGACCAACGAGGCAGTCTCTTTCACGGTGACCAGTCAGTTCACCAAACATTAATTCAAAAATTTTTACTTGACCAGCAACGATTGGCAAAAACATTATTTGTCAACAACAAGTTTAGCAAATATTTCACGTAGCAAAATAATTATCCGATAAACTTTTATTTAATAACCGTATTATTTGACAAACAATTCATTATTTTTTAATTTTATTCCTTAAATAACGTTTGGAATAAAGACATTACACAAATTGACTTAATATAACGTAATTTAAAAAAAAAACTCACATTAGCATTTGCAAGTGGCTTGCTAAAGATTTTAATAATTTAATTTTCGAATAGTTTTCTTTATGCATCAATATTCTTGCGATGCGTTCATCTTTAGAAATATATTTCTTTCGTTTTTTTTCAGGAGGAGCACCTGAAAATTTTTGTTCAATCTCATTGGTATTGCTTATAGTTTCATTAAGTAATTCTTTAATTAAAAAATATACGCCCGGGTGGTGTTTGTCAATGATTTGATTGATTTTATAGTGCCATGCTTCAGCTGAATTTGACGTCCTGGGTATTTTCATACTGTTAATATCGTAACAACTGCAATATTGTGGTAAATACTTTGGCTGCGAGGTTGGAAGTCCCAGAAACGTAGTTTTCTTCAAACCAATGGGCAATGCTTTTGGTATCTTGATCGGTGAGCTTTTCTAAATATTTCTGTGTAGGAATTTCTGTATCTTTTAAATAACTGAGTGCCAATAGACATTTCTTTTTTTTTTATTGAATTGTGCATTTTCCGCGTATTTTTTTGTCATTCTGCTGCTCTGGACTTTTCTAAAAAAAGAGAAAATAAATGAATTTGGTTTTCTATAAGCACAAACCCCCCAAACAAACATAGATGCTGACAGAAACCCTAACCCTAGATGGTCGACAACACGGGGAGTTAGGTTACTTCCAATGTTGCACTACACAATAGTTTAAGGGAGTTATGCAAAAGAATACCGTCATGATCACTTTGTGACTGGTTTCGAAATGTATTGTAATTAAATGAAATTTAGTAGAAACGTGATTTATCCTAATGAATCCTAATGAAAAATGTATAAATGATTAAATATCATCTGATGCATTTGTAAAAAGAATTGTTTGCCAAATAAATGTACGTAAAACGAGTGTTTATAAAATAATACATTTGCGGAATAAGTTGTTTTCGAAATAAATAGTATACGAAACGTTGGCTGTGAAATGAAAATTTGTCAATGGAGTTTTGGTGAAACTTTAGTGAATCCTCTTTCACAGTTATAATAAAGTTAGGACTTAGAACTAGGTGTTGTGCACTTGTAACTGGATCTTTATTGAAACTGGCCCCAATCAGTAGCGAAGGGTAAATTTTTGTAAGAGGTAAGCCGGAGTACATATCTTTAATGTGATTATATTATTTGTCTATAGAATACTGAATGTGCCAATTTTCAAAGGGAAGCCAATAGGAATCGAGTTGTATGGAGCCTTCGCCACTGACCCCTATTACATGGGACTTAAACATAGCTGGCGAACAGTGGATGCACTATTAGGTACACCGCTGTCTAACCCTTCGGCGATAACAGGCGTGATGTTACATTTTAAATTGAAATTAATTGATAATTTGCCTCTTGTTGTTGCCTACTGACCAACATTAACATTCCCGTTAGGTTACACTGACAAGGATAATAATGCACTATGCCATTTAATTTTGTACTCTATTATGAATTTATGATGTTTTAAATTACCTACGTGCTTTGGTTTAGCCTTCTCTCACTTATCAAGTAATGAGTCATCAATACAACTTGAGTTTTCAAAACAGCTTGTTACAATAACTATTTCCTACTTCGATCTCCTCACTTGTTTGAAGTTCATGGTCTATTTAAATTCATGTTTCCAATTGACGTAAGTTTCGCACAAACAGATATTAACTTTATCTTAGTGTCAATTAAGTTGGTTTTTGATTGACTATTTATCACCGTTGAAAGGGACAAAGGATTGTTAAAGTTGTAGCGTAAACTGAACCTTATCGTAGTTAGCACATCATTACGCCTGTAATCCCTGAGGAATTAGACAGTTGACAATTAACCTAGTTGTGAACCAATATGACGCCAGCTTTTTTTTTATTTTTAATAACTGGAAACTTTGCTCTTCACTAGGAATTTCTCCTGTATCGTTGGTGCGCTTGCAAACATTTAAACTCACATACACAAACAGCCAGACCCGGAACAACTACCTGAAGGCCATACAAATATTTGTTCCGTGCGGGAATCGAATCCGCGACAAGAAGCGCAGCAGTCAGTCGCTCAACCACTCTGCCTAGTTATATTTCAGTCCCATGATACAGAGGGCAAGCCTATTACCATCAACCAGGCATAATACGTTCTTACACATATTTGTTTACGTTTTTGGAAACTATATTGCGAACTTAGTTTACCTAACAACATTACTACATATTAGTGTTATCATAATCATAACGATTGCTCCACAGTACGCAGCGCAGGTGTTGCAGTGTACCAGGCACTTATAGGTAGGTCCTCGAATAGTGCACAGCGCAATACCTTATTTGTACTTAGTAGGTACCTACATGAGCCGCGGGAAACACCACAGGAAATGCTTTGTTTAAATAACTTCATTGGTATTTATTGCACCATATTGTTCAGAGCAGTTATGTTTTTTTTTCATAAATCTGTGTCGTTGGTCTAGTGGTAGCAAACGCTATCTACTGCTGAGCATGAGGTCCTTAGGTTCGTTCACAGGTCGGGCTGCTGTTGGGTTTTTAATCAGGAATTTAAAATTAAACATAACTAAACAAATGTAGGTGTTCTATTAAGCAAGCAGTGGCGAAGGTTCCATACAACTCGATTCCTACTGGCTTCCCTTTGAAAATTGGCACAGTCAGTATTCTATAGACAAATAATATAATCACATTAAAGATATGTACTCTGGCTTACCTCTTACAAAAATTGACCCTTCGCTACTGTAAGGTAGTCAAAGGACTACAGGTGTGATGTTATGTCAATCACAAAATTGATGCTTTAAATAAAGTTTCCTGGTATTCCAGTGTGGGAAAGAGACAGAGCTATACAGGTCGTCTAGCGCCATCTCTTTCCCACACTTTCGCACACATGCGCACGTATTTTGCTCAGAGATATGAATATGCGATTTACAAAAAATCTATAGATTGGATTAAAAAACTAAAACACTATCACGTTACTTTGTTGCGTGAAGAATAATTTGACAAAAAATCTGAATGATTGCATGTATATTAGTATGGTTTCTACTCGTTAAAAGAAATGTTTGGAGGCATCTTTGTGATTTTTTTCTATCGTATCAAATTTGTAGTATTATGTTTTCAAAACACTATCGAACTAGCATATATCCTGAAGAATATCATATATTTTTCAATTATTTTTTTACTACAGTGGATCATATACTTTAAGGCATTGTAAAACATGCTGTTAGCTCTTGTAGTCGCCTTAGGACGTTATGGTAGGCCACCTGAAATATGTATCATGTGGTGCAAATAAGGTACTAGTTTGGCCAGTAGTTTGGTTGATATTTGCTTTGGCTTAAGATTTCGGTGTAAAATAACTAAAATGTTTAATATGTAAATAGTATAATTTGGGTTTTCCAAAGTGGTGAAGTTTTCTACATTTTCCCTGAACTGGTAAGAGGAAGTAAATAAAGGTGTTCAGTTTCCTGTACCAGTGTACAATTCATTGTTTACTTCAATATGACGTTTTCTAAGCCTACCCAATTTACCAAATACCTTTTCAGTTTACAGGCTGTATATAATTTTGCCATAGAAAAAAAGGCACACGGTTAGCATACAGAAAAATAAAAGATTTTATAAATAAAGTAGTAACAAAATGTATTCCTTAACTAGGTACTTAAGACACGTACCTATACGTTCTCAATAATATTTATCGAGGCCTAACCGCCTAAGTTATCGAAGCGTTCCTAAACATTGATGATTGCATTGATGGAATTTCAACTGTATCTGGTAAGCCCAGCATTGAAAATCTAAAAGTGCAATAATATTTAGGCATTAATTTAAGTGTCTACTAGTGTTAGTAAACGCGATAATACTAAACCGTGGCGTCTATTACCGACAAATTGGCCACAAAACTAACAAACCGTAACGAAACAAAGCGAACAACTAATTACACTTCCTACTACATATTAAAATTATAAATTATGTAGGAAGCGTATTGTAATAGAAAATACAATTTATACAAAGAGGTTTTTGTACTTTGGTCTCATACAACAAACCTTTGTGAACTTACGTATAGCTAATTATGAACAATAATTGTGTATACTACTACTAGTGCTTTCGGAGTTTTTTTTGCAGAATCAACCCCGGCAACCTTATAGCAACGAAAATAAAGTTCATTGTTGAATTGATAGAAATACAAAGTTAGTAATATTAGCATAATAATTGTGAAAGAACTATAATTTTGAATAAAAATGGCGTCGAAAAGCAGGAGACAGTAGTGCTAGAGTACTGAAAACTGTGGCCAAAACGGTCACATGAATGTAACTTTAATTAAAATAATCAGTTGTCTGTCAATAGATTTACAAGAAAAATTAAAGAATACAGGCGCCCATATAAACAACCAAAAAATCACAAATTCAACAAAAAAAAAAGAAACATACTCGTTTCAAACATTGAATGTATTAAAAACAATTTTAATAAAATAATCGTTGTCCTTTGTTCTTGCGGACAAAGAGACGTGAGCGCGCGCACGTATGTGTGCAAATGTACACGTGCTTAACGTGGACACGCCTACCAGCGGGCGACATTGAAGTGTGATGAAATCGTACTACTAATAAAGAAACTAATTGCTTCATGGAAGATTTTTCAATCCATGAATGGGTTGAGGAAAAACGTGTGTAAATTGAAGTTACTTTTTGTTATTGAATGAATGGAAAAGATTTCTACAATTTATTACTTGTTAAAGAGAATCTAGACACCACAGCTATTAGAAGTAAATGTTGTCATAGAAAAACTGTGATCTTATGTCTTAGTGAGCCCATGGAGCAAAATATGTCGATTGCCAAGTTTAAGAGTTACACCTCGACCGACACCAGGCACTTGGTTGCAGCGTCAATCATAAGAATATTGAAATATCTTTGCTAACTGTGTCAACGTATGGAAAAAAGAAATAGTCAAGTTTTCATGGCTCATTTTGGCTGCAAAAAAATATAAGTTAAAGATGCTTTTATCGGTAGCTGGGCCCAGTCGCGTGTATAATTTACATTAATGGTTTCTGTGTCTATAAAACAAATGTGTTGCGGTTCAAAGGTCAATAACATCGATTGCTTTTATTTTTAACTGTTGACACCGTAGCTAAAAATAAATAAAATAGCGATACTATTCAGTTCAGTACCGTTTCTCTTCTTCCTCAGTTCGATTCTCGCATATTTATATTGTGCGCGCAAGCAGAAATTTCAATGACCTTTGCAGGGAATATCATTTAGATTCATTCACAATTAGTGTGAATTCGGCCAGAAGGTGCTTAAGCCTCAAATTTTTCAAGTAGTGGTAGGTTATATGTATATTATTGTTTTACTTTTTTCCCTATTATTTTAGTCATATAATTGCAAGCCAAGTATTTATATTCTTCTTACTTTGATTAAAGCGGTGTATTTTCTGTGTTTGTGCTCACACCATAATTTTTTTATTCAAAGTCTATACCTACGTGAGGATTTGTAATTGGCTTTTTGGTGACTATGGTTTCCTTTTTTGTTTGTTTTGATTACCTACCTAGCTGTAAGTCCTCCATGTACTAAAATAAATAAATATTTCTAAGTTTGCCTATGAATCTTACTTAGGTATACAGGTAATAGGTTTTCTACGTCATATTTACGTTATTTAGGGTAAGTGGATCATTGTGGTGCTAGTTTCAGACCAAAGGGCATTCAGTACAAAGTTTATGATGAGCAAACTTTGCCACGTGATGTGATAACTCGCTACTCTGAACCGAATAGACCATGAACTTTTGTGACCTACATATATAATATGGGTTTCTCCATCAACACTATTGAAGGTGCTGTTCTCTAATCCAACTGGCTCGGCAGACGGGTCTGTCATTGCAGTTTCATGAATTTGCGGTCGCCTGTTCTTTACAGGTCTGACAGTTGTGTCTTTGTCTAATACGTAGGTAGGTATAGTGCTGGCATCATAGCAGCATTATGTATGTAAATGTCTATATTGACAATGTAAATTCTTTGGCAGGGTTTCACGCCGCATTCCGATCTACAGGAGCCTCCACAAGGTTCTAAAACGGAAGTACCTATGGCACTACTACTTACCTAGTACCTACCAATGGCAAAAAATTAATTATAATTTAAGGTTTTAAATTAGGGCTAATCAGAACTACGTTCAAGAGCCGTCGTCGGTGTCGACATTCCGCAACAATGATGACACTACTGACAGCTCTTGATCACAGTTTACATGCCTGAACGCGTTTGGTTTCATTTGTGAATTTCACCCTTTCCTTGATCAGGCAGCAGAACCTATAGATTAATATTCCATAGTACTTTGACGCCTAAGTGTCCTATTGTCGTCGTTGTAAACATATATGTAAGTACCTACTTATTTTTAGTCTTAGTTATTTACATAAAGTCTGCATATAGTGACATAAAATAATTATTAAACAAACCCAACCAACATTCCATTAGCTATTACGATTTACGAATATGGAACAGTAAAAAATGTATTGTAATACCGAATAATTTATGACAATCCTCCTGAGTAGTGCTGAGAGTCGTTATAGGCAGTCGAAACAATTGCCTCTTGCCTCTTGTCTAATCCATCTGATTATTTGCTAGGTACGTCATTATTTATAAACCTAAAACAACGTTCAGAGTTAACCATCAACAGTACTCCGGAAAAGTTACCAAATTCATTTACGAATTTTCCATCACATACAGGTGTGACTTTTACATGACATCGTTTTCCTGAACAGATATGCCTATCAGCAAATGGATATAGGTACTAGGTAAGTAGGTAGGTTACGATTTAATATTCTTTATTTTTTACTAAATCCTCGCGTCTTATTATAACCTCGTAATTAATCGTTCAAATTGTTTACTATTTTAAGAACGGTGTCCTTCACAGCAGCTTCCTATTATTTAGAACCTCCACCGAAACTAGTCGGCGTTAATTAAAGTGTTACTAGCTTCCGCTCGCGACTGCGCCGGCGTATTTTTTAAAGTTAATTTGACTAAATACACCTTTATTACCTTTGCGCAAATGCAAGCTATTAAATATTTTGTACATTAGTCTAGTTGTACCGTTGCGGGTGTGTTGCAATGCCACGTAAATACTTACATAGATTTTTTTGGGTCAGGAACCTTAGCAGGCATACACAGAAGGATCCACCAAAGTTTCATCACAATCGGATTAATGGTTTAGTATAGAGGACCAACATACAAATTACATATCTTCATTTTCTATATATATACATTTGTGTATGTAAACAAATCGTGTAGATGTTACCTGTCTAATTATAAGTTTGGTCATACAATGGGCACGTGATTCTGCGGCCCGAGGATCCAATAAAGAGGCGACGAGGCGTCTCGTAAACAAATTATGTACCTATGCCATTTTGGAAATATGAAATACCGTTAGGATGTGCAGCGTTCGGTTCAGCGCTGACAGTTGAAAATCATACAGCACACTCAATGCCCCTTACTACATTCCTCCATCATCGATTAGTGAACAGTTTTAGAGATTCAGAACTATTGATACTTAATTCGAGTTCATGTGTTACCATTAGTGACAACCGGGCCTTGCAGTAGTCCTTATGGTCATTTTATAGCCACTTCCACTTTATGGCCCAGCGTGCTTTGAACAATTCATGTTTGGCTGGAATCAGAGCGCGGATCATCACGATATCGATACTCAGAATTCGTAGGACTCTGAACAAAACTGGAAATCCAATCATCCCTGCAAGCTATTGAAATCAAAAGTCTAATTAACCACTCAGACAGTCAGACAGGCTGGGGAAAACAAGTGACAGTAGAAAGGCCCCAGGCCCTCAGCAACACATTACACACTGTCTGATGGATACCTGAAGAACTAGAAGAATCAGTCTGTCTGTCCATATTTCACAGTTATGTCTAGATACGAGTATCACCATAGTTTACCTTGTCTCTTATGAGTGCTGCGCGATGTGCTAAGTAAATATTTTGCACATATTTCAATGCCGTCGCGCCTAGTTAATATTGGTCATAATCGTGTGATCTGAAAAAATATTGATTTGTTCGATAACATGAATTATATAATTATATTTGTTCGATAACATATAAGTCGGCTGTTGTGTTATTTTGATAGTGAATAGGTATAAAAAAAATGTTTCTTTGGGAAAGTTGTTTGTTATCATGAGTACATCGGCAACTAATAAGCAAATTATGTTTCTTAGAAAAAGGATAGTGCAAGCATTAATGGTAGGTAATAACCTAGTAACTACAAGTTGCAAGTGAGGAGACTACGTGACCAGAGGAACGAAGCGGTTTTTCCAACTGCGTTCTATGAACCGACTGAATGCATAATTATAGCCTGTCGAGTTCTAATCTAAACGTTATAACAATACCTAGATGGATGGATGGTTGAATTTTCTCATTCGAAAAAATTGATTGTTATTTTGGTATTCTTGAGAACTAATCTTGATTACTGGGTAATAAATTGTATTAGGTTTTGATTGTAATTTTCACAGTATATTGGTTTTCTTGAAAAGTAATCTTGATTTCTGGGCAGTGATATGTTTAGCAGTTGTTCCCGACTTTAGACACACACAACATCACGCCTGTAATCCTCGAAGGGTTAGGCAGCTGGCAGAGGTGTACCTAATAGTACACCCACATTTCGCCAGTTATGTTTAAGTCCCATGTAATAGGGAGTGAGCCAATTACCATCAACTACAAAGCACTAGACCAACGCGGCAGATACACACCTCTAGCTTTAAAAGATTTTACATTTCTTTCTTCATGTCGCTTGTTTTTTGAAAACTTGGTGAATATGTACCTATTTAATATCTCGCCAACATGCTCCGTCTTCGTTTGTTAAGGCTCCAGCTAGGCGGTTGGTCAGTCAGTCACTCTAGGACTGACTGACGGCTCGGCTCTTTGCTATTTCTAAGCCTATTAAATCCCATTTTTCAGCAATTTTTTTAACTTGGTAGATCTAATCTTTTGTAATAATAAACCTTGTGGAATCGGAAGTGCCGTACTATAAGTATGTGCCCGACCCAGTTCTCGAAAATGGCAGTATCACATTGTACTGGGATCAATCCATCATCACTGACAGGACTATTGTAGCCAATAAGCCTGATATAGTGGTGGACCGATCAGAGCGGCGCGCAATGATTGTTGACATAACGTTCCCGCATGATGAGAACCTCGTGAAAGCCGAGAAAGATAAGCTAATCAAGTATCTTGACTTGGCTCACGAGGTTGTCGACATGTGGGATGTGGACTCAGCGATCATTGTGCCGATAGTCGTATCAGCCCATGGCTTAATTGCCAAGAGCCTCGACCAATACCTGAGGAGGCTCTCGTTAGGCAGCAGGATCAAGGGCTTGATTCAGAAAGCGGTACTCCTAGACACGGCTCGTATTGTTAGGGGGTTCCTCTCTCTGGAGCACTGACCGCCGGTAGCTTGGACCCTGTTCCCGATACCGGTGGGCTACAATTTATTATATTTTTAAAGGTTTTTTGTATTGTTTTTTTAAGGAATATTTAAAAATGTAAATAATTTGTAAAAATATAAATAAAGGAAAGTGAAAGGGTGTAAATAGACCCTTAACATAACTGAAGGGCACGTGTTCTCCCCGTCTTTGCGATATTTTTTTTTGTTCTAGACCATACCTGGGAACCTTCTAGTTACGGAGATATTAGGGTTCAAAGTTCAAACTTTTTCAGAAGTTTTTTTTTAAATACATGTTTTTAATGTAAGATTTTTACTTCACACACCTCCACGACCCCCGTACTATTCAATCCATCCATCAGCACAATGCTTTGAGTGCTTTCCATCGAGTCCTACCGTAAAACGTAATTTTTCACCCCAAAAAGAAAAGTCGATTCCCAGCAATAATTATTGCGTAAAGTTACTTAGTTTGATGTACCGAATGCTTGGTTGACGGCTATGTGAAGGGTCTTTTTACACCCTGTATGAAACACTATAGGTATATGGTATTTGCCTACATTTAAATCCGTTTATTTGTTTTGATTACAAACTGTCAGTCAGGAGGATTTTGCTTTTAGAACAAGGAAAATAAACGATTTCGCGAAGTCGATAAGATCTGAATCATAACACCAGCTGAATGTAGTGTCATTGATAACCTACTTAGTACTTACTGGAGTGCATAGTACGATGATTTGAATAAAATCTACTGCTTATATTATATAATATACCTACGGGGTGGAAGGGATACTGACGCGAAAACGGTTATCGCGTATTCAGTACATCATTCTGAGCACCACATATAAATTTTTCATCGGTTATTACAAAAAAAAACAGCTCTTTCCTACAAAAGTGCAATACTAACACGGTCAAAATGTATGGCTTAGCTGTTTTTTTTTTTTTAAATTGGGCTTCAGAATGATGCTTAATAAATAATTCTTCGGTCAATGTAGCGAAACTTGGGGGAGGCCTATGTCCAGAAGTGGACGTCTTTCGGCTGAAATGATGGTGATGATGATGATGGGCTTCAGAATGATGTACTGTGCGTGGTAACCGTTTTCGCGTCTGTGTCCCTGCCACCCATCCACCTCGTATTATTATAATATCACGCATCTAATCTCCGAAGGGTTAGGCAGCGATATACCTACAATACTCCCATATTTCGCCAGTTATGTTCAAGTCCCTGGTAATTGGCGACCCAAGTAAATCACAGAGCGGGCCTATTGCCATCAACCGGGCCCAAATCCAGAATCCAACTACTAAGTACTACTGGGAAATGCTACTGTGAAATTCCTGATGCAAAAACTGTACATTTAATAATGTATATCCTTAGTTTGTAAGCCCTGGCTGGGGGCTTCAAAGTAATTTTTGGCCACCACAGGATAAGCCCGGTTAAGCAGGAACAAACTTCTAGTCGTTGTACTGCGAGTGACCAATCCATTAAAAAAAAAAATTGTGTCGAACCCAGGACCTCATGCTCAGCAGTCGCGCTTGCGAATACTAGACCAACAGGCAGTTGACTGCCAGTTGTATCAATGTATTTATTGTTAAACTACATATTGGAGTGCTTAGTAGGACGATTGAATAAAATCTATTGCTTACATAAACCAATGTTATGTTAGTAACCTACATAGTGCTCGGTAAATGTTACTTGTTATCTTAGTAGGACAACTTGTCATACTTGCCTAGTACTTACTTACTTGTGTCGCATTTTTAAGTAGGATTTAATATGTTTAATTTGGTCTACTTTCAGTCAAGTCTGTCCCCGATTTCTGAAAAAATATCGTAAGTTATTTTTCTGTTCCATCCTTGGATCTTTTGTAATCTGTACGCTGCATGTATGTATACCTGTAACTGTTAGAGAAGCCTTAACCCAGTATAACGTGATACTCCTGGGTTAAGGCTTCTCCCCAGGATCTCCAGTCTCTTTTGATCCAGGGTCAATATGACCACTGGTTTTTTCCAGCTCGTCCAGCCATCTTCTATGAGGTCAGTGGCGCCACCTCCTGGGTGTAGTGTCTAACGTAACTGCGTCTTTATAGGACAAGTTCCTTTAATTCTAACATAGACCTTTTTAATACATTTCCTCGTAAATTGCTTTTGAAACGGCTCCATAACACCCTCGCCTTTGGCTCGGTGTGAATTCCACCTCGACTGCAATCACAAAGTTTGCCCACTTGTGTAAATCCAACAGCAGCAGCATTTACCTATTTATCCAATTGAAAACTGTTTTAGTACTAATTTAATGAATGCCTGTATGCCATCTAGCCATCCTGGCTGTACTATTTCCTATGAATTCGGGTGTACCTACTGAAGGCCGCCCGTCAGTGGTAAATACCTCTTTTTTTAAGTCGGTTAAAAACGGTGTACGCTCATACGCTGGCCACTTATTTAATTGAAAATACGTACCATGCTAGGCCAACTCAAGGTCATCATCGTGTTGTCTATGCGAGGTACACTATACACAAAACATTTGGAAAATTCCTTCTCACACTCGAAGACGAGAATACAAAACAATTATAAATTACACAAAGATCAGCAATTAGACAAAAACAATGCCCAAACATGGAAAACTACTTCACAGAATTTGTTTCTTTTTTCCAACAAAAGGAAGATGGCGGCAAGTCAATGACTTCGCGCCAAAAATATATGAAGTTGAAACTTGAAAAGAATGGTTCTCATCGCTCTTTGTGTCAGTCCGATGGGGGAACGTGATATGTACAGACAGACGGACAACTAATTTAGGTAATTATCTGACTACGTTCAGTGTCGTATTCATTATGATATTCCCCCAAATGACATGTAGTAGGTACCTACTACCTAAATGTTTATTTTGGATTGTAATCGGACGGATGCGTTTCAGCTGTTGTATGTCGCAGGAAGTAGGTAGGTAGAATATTAATCGTTTTCCCTCTTCTCTTATCTTGGAAATACGTTGTTTCAGTTTTCAGTTGAAATAAAAGCACTCTGTGATATTCGTCAATTTTCAAAAAGTTTGCTACTTCGTCTTCTATAAGTAGTAGTATTTTTTGTATAATATCTTCATACACTTTCAGGTCAATAAGATGGCTAAGTTCTTTCAGAAAGATTGTTGAAATTTATGATATGTACTAAGAATGCTACGAGTGCTACGACGTTTTATTGTACTCTAGCAGGACATCAGGTAGCGGTATTAACACAATAGATGTGAAGAATCAATAGGCATACATGTATACCATAATACATAGGCCTTTGACGTATGTAGGCATATGTTTATTTACTGGATTTCTATTATCTGTAGTTGAATTCTGCCAATACACCATAGATCTATAGGTATAACTACATTCCCAGATGTATGTTCTAGCTTGAATAAAAGAAACATTAGTACCCAAAAATACGAAGACATCATATTTTGTTACAGTCTGTCAGTCAGTCGTATTAAATAAAAGGTTGTAATAAAAGCGCCAAAAAAATGCAAACTCAAAATAAAAATATGAAATGTACTACTTTAAAAACGAATCTGGCGGCAACTGAAAGGACAAAGAAACGGCAGAATAAAATACTGAAAATTCCGAAAATCAATCCAGCATTTGCGTATAAAATAAATAAAACAGGAATAAAATTAACGTCAAGATAAATATCAAAATGTAATAAATGTAATCGACATAGCCCCGCGTATTTCTGTCTGCAGGGTTTATAGTAAGCAAACCTAACCTATCGTCGGGGTACCGCAAGTCCCGAGCTCGCTTCGCTTGCTCTTGCATCCTAAGTTATAAATAGAGCTTAAGAAAACGATTATTTTAGCAGAACATGTTTTCGGAAACTTAGTATTTTTTTCGCAAATTTAATATGTTTTTCGGAAGTATGATATTTTTTTGGAAACTTAGTTTTCGTAGAATTGTAATTTGAATAAGCTCATGTTTGTTTGTTAAATACAACATTTTTTGCCGGTTAATTTTGTATTAATTTTTCGGTAATTATTTCATTTTAACCAAGCTTATTTATTTATTTATTTTACTATTTATGTACATACAGTAGACAACACAAGAAAATAACATTATAATATTTGAGTACATATCTTAGTATTACAGACCGTTGGAAGTTTTTTTTTTCGGAAGTTTTATTATTTGACGTTCGCTAGTTTTATTTATGTGCTTGTCAGTACTTGTTTCGTCGTATATGCACGAAACCCATATATATATGTTTCTGAGTCTGGCTCAGAAAATTATTATTAAATTCGAAGACACATGACACCTACCAGCCCGAGTGGAATACGGCCCAATCCTTCTTACTGGTAGGAGGCCTGGGTATGTGTCCCTTCAGGGAGAATGTGGCTGATTATGCTTGACTTTATATCTGAATAATTATTGGGTATTCTTGGGTAAGTACCGCATAAGCTACATTAGTACCATATCACTACATAGTATAAAACAAAGTCGCTTCCCGCTTTCTGTCTATCTGTCCCTATGTATGCTTAGAACTTTAAAACTACACAACGGATTTTGATGCGGTTTTTTTGATAGATAGAGTGATTCAAGAGGAAGGTTTATATGTATATATTGCAGCCGGGGCGGGTCGCTAGTTAGTACTAATCCAATATTGTATAGAATTAACAATTATTCATAGTCACAAGTTCAACACACACGCACACTGTACACACTGTAGAACGGTGTGTATTTAATTTTATACACCTTAATAACGATCTAAAAATATCATCGATTTATTAGAAAAAAACTGATCCGCCTACTGAAATCCTGACACACCTACGAGAGATAATAACATAACAGTATCGTGTATTATAATCCGTAGACTATAGAACGACAATGGAGTGTGTTGACCTCTCGTTCATTCCACCCGCATACATGTGCCGAAACTGACGCTTAATGTCCGTTTGCTTTGACAATAAACTGCTTATTGGAGCCATGTGCCGTGTACTGGCCCTTTGTTAAGTATTTAAGAGGAAATTAAAGTTTTTTTGTTGATTTGTTCAGGCCATTAACTGATCGGATATGTTCTTTCTCCTCTTTATGTTCCTCCTCTTCTTTCATAAAAAGAGAAACTACGTTTAAGTATCTTTTCATGCATTTTTTTCATACCAATCCTGGCTATGTCCTGAGACTGCAAATCTGCTGACCCAGCTATACTTTTGTCAGACTTTCAACATCCCCAATGGTTATTCACATATTATCACATCTCATCGTTTATAATATCCAACTAAAGCCTTTTAGTTTTAGGGCGTCCCCGAGGTCATACTTTGGAGACAACCAGGTCAAGGAGGCACATGCATATTTTACACGCAGACATGCACATTTTTTTTTTACTTTTCTATTTTACGGTTTACTCTTTTTCCGGTCCAGGCAAGACAAGGAGATCACAAGACGCGCCTAAAATGTCTGGAAGAGCTACTGGTCCATAAAGGAGCTTTTGATAGGAAACCTTCCTGAACTGAAGTGAAAAATCATAGAGATGTGCTTTTTTCCCATTTTGATTTATGGATCCCGGACTTGGTCTTTGACAAACATTCAAACCCCTCCATATCCCTAAAAGTCCAACTCAAGGTCTGCCAACGTGCAATGGAGCGCAGTATTTTAGGCGTCAAACTAACTGACCGTGTACGCAACACCACACTGCATTTTAAAACACAAATTACTGACGTTGCGCAAAAAGCCGCTTAGCCGAAGTGGGACTGGACTGGCCACGTCTGCCGCATGCCCAATGAGCTATGAGCCAAAATAGTCACTTTCTGGAGCCCTGACACAGCCAGAAGGCGTCGCAGCAGACCTCGTAGAAGATGGCGGGTCGAGCTGAACAAAACCAAAGACCAGTGGTCCGCATTAGCCCTGGATCGAAACAACAGGAAGTCACGGGGAGAGGCCATTGCCCAGCAGTGGGATGACACAGGCTAACGGTATCAGTATCAGTACGGTTTACTCTTTAGCAGCACATCACAGATTGGGTCAATTTGTATCTTTTTAGTACCCCCGCATTACATTTCTTTTATTGATCGCTTCTCATTTATGCTCCCCGTCCTTAAACCCTGGAACCGGGCCTACCTATGTAATATATATATGTAATTTGTGACATCTAGTACTATACTTTTCTAAGTAATACATACTTTTATCAGATTTTATATTACTTGTACTCGCAGTCGCGCACGTCAGTGACAACACCTAAGTGTTCTAACTTCTAACTTCACTTGGCCTATCGTGGTCCGGGGCTTCAATACATTAATAGGCCAGCTTATATTGGTTGTATTACCATTTACGTGCGGCCCCGCCGTACTTACCAAATAATTAATTAGGTTATATCTAATTAGTTCGGTTCAAATAAAGCTTTGCCGGAGTAATTTGTCAGTGAGTTACGATTGTAAACGAGAGACTTGGTGCCAACTGGCGCCTGGCTATTGCCAAAGTCTTATGGATTCTTGGAATTCATTTTAAATAATGGAGCAGTTGACATTTTGTGTACAGTTGTTTGAGCCGTTTTGTTATTGTTTAGTTTGGCATACTTTGTGGGGAATTTACTCCTAGGAATCTAAAATTCCTATAGTCGCCGGTTCTTGCACGGGAATTGTCAACCACTTCTCAACGTTGCACCATCATCGGTTTTTTTTTCGTGTGGTTAGTGCCCAACTTAGTGTCAGAGTTTTTATGCCGCCCATGGGCATCTGACTTGGCTTCACATGCCGTCGAGAAATATCTCTCAGGCATGTTTGTTTTCCTCACGATGTTTGTCCTTCACCGAAGCTAGTGATAATAATACAATACACACATAAATCCGAAAAATCAGAGCAGCGTGCCTTGGGTTTCGAACTCATGACCTATGACTTGGCAGTCCGACGGTCACACCACTAGGCTATCACTGATTAACATCACCAATGAGAAACAGTTGACGTTTCCCACCGTAGTCATACTAACCTAGCGGACTATGGTTCGATAGCTAAGTATAAGTTTAGAAGACCATGACATGGAGTCAGTCAGTACATCTATAAAGAAGTCAAGTCCTGCATTAGGAGAAAACAGATGTTGTCGACACCTAGCACTGATAGCATAGCAACTGAGCTCATTTCTACGTAGGATCGTGTTATTCCACAACAAGTTATCCGAACACAAGATCATATCGATACAGATAACCACACATTATCACTTCAGCTTTAAGTCAAGATTCCCTTTAATTACCAGATAACTGATACGTGACGTCACAATCATAATATTCTCTAATCTCTGAAGAGGGCATCATATGAAAGATAAGCTCCAGGAAAATGGACGCACTTTGTTTGCAGATACTTGGCTAATGTGTAATCTATGTGATAATGATAAGATAATGCCAGGTAAACAACCACGGTAAACAGTCGCTTCGCTTTAGGTTTGGAAACAGATTATAGGTTTTTGCGTATCTTCTTTTAAGTTACATGTGGGTTCTTGTGCGCAAGGTTAGTGAATGAAGACTTGTTTAGCTTCCTTCGATCCCAAGACATTGTCGCAGGGCAAACCGACAAACGACAACCTACATCTGTCTGGACCTACGCTTCGTCTAGGTGTAAACAAACAGACAGGATATTAATTGGAAATCGTGAACTAAGCATTGCTCATTATCTCAAACACCACACAACCTCACTTTCACACTCACCCACACACTCACTCATGATACACATACCACACGAACATGCGCGATCTGGCCTTTTTCTACATTACGCTCATTTATCTGCAGAGCTGTTTGTAAAATTGTCTACATTTGAATTGCCTATTTAATGACAAGTGGAAGTGCGGAGTCTCCTAATACAAGCAATCCCTTGCTTAAAAGGTGATCTCTAATAACATGTATCAAAATGCCTATTGTAATTGAAATAAAGGTTTTTTTTTTCTTGGAAATACCACCAGTTACAGTTTACAATACCAGTACAGTCGCAAGCGCATCAAGTAGCAACAAACTGTATTTTCTCAATTTGATTTTGACCTTCAACATTTTATAGTTTAAAATCATTTGGAGAAATTTGACAGTTTGTGGTACCTACCTCGAGTGAATACCCTCACTTATGTGGCAGTTCATTTTTGTTTCATTTCGAGTTCATTGTTCACACGACACGGACAAAATAATAAAGGAATGAACGTACATCTGCTTTTTTCATGTCTTTTGTCGGCCATTCGGTAAGCCAGTAAAAGATGCTGAATGCCGAAATCCAACATCGCGGGATCGGTTACATGCTAACTAATAATTGAATAAATCCATTTAACACCTTTGTTTCATTTTGTTGAAAAGATTAACCATGGAGTTTCTTGCCGGTTCTTCTCCATAGGAAACGACCAACCCGAACCGTGCACCTTTTAGTCGACGTTTTATAAGTGCCCATCTAGGCCTATGTGAAATAAAATATTTTGATTTTGAGTGAAAATGTGGCAAAAATTAACAAAAAGTGAAGATTCTGGAAACTACTACAAGGGGGTCGTAATAGTTTCCTGTTATGTACCAACCTATGGTACTTACCTAACTACCAGCAACAGTTATCGGTTAATCCCAGCTACAAAACTGACACCAGTGATTGGTAAGGAAAACTATACGTTTCAGGGGAAAAATAGTGATATTTGTATTTTTTATGGGCGTATAACAATGGACGGTCAGACATTACCTATTTATCTATACGGGATGGAACGGACATCGACGCACAGACAAGGTTACACGTGTTCAGTACATCATACTGAACCAGCCCACACAATTTTTGACAGCTGTTGTTTTTTTAAATTTCTGTGTGGGCTCAGAATGATGTACTGAATACGTGGTTATCGTTTGTGTGTCGATGTCCCTTCCACGTACCCCGTATAGGGAATATTGGGGGGATGGCATAGCATAATTACGGGTCTGCTTCTTTGAATCTAGTGATAATGATTGTAGGGAAAATTCAAAATTGTTAGACCATTGCTTGGGTCTAATTTGGTGTAGCGAGGGAGGACTCGTTACTTTCACGATTTTATGAAGTATCGAACAACTCTAAAATCCCGTATGCAACTTCAACTTTTTTGAAATTTTATCAATTATTTTCTGCCGACAGTAAAGCAGACGATCTTATCATTTTCTACCTGCCATTAATGCAATTTATAAAGGTTCGGACCTTACCAACGACTTTTTCTCCACGGACTCTGTCGACGGACGGATCGACAAAATGACAGATTTCTTTTGTTGATCTAGTTTTTTGTCGATTCTTCCGTCGACAAAACCCGTTTCTACGGTAGTCATGCAACGCGTGCAGGCGTACAAGTCGAAAGGTCTTCGTTTACTAGAAAAACGCCAGTTACGTTAAAGTAATAGGGGGAGTACATAGGGGGCGAGCCTATTGCCACTAACCGGGCACAAATCCAGACTCCACTGCTACTGATGGAAACACCCAATAACAATTTGCCCGACCCGAGAACTTAACCTAGGACGTCTTGCTCAGAAGTCGCGATTGCGACCACTAGACCTACGTGGCAGTGTAGTTGTTAGTGATAGTAGGTAGGTATGTCAGTTATCTGTCAGGTGATCTTATAGGCTGATTACTTGTCTGTCTTTAATTAGGTAGGTAATCAGAATAATAGCAAGATTTATTATTAATCAATTAAATTATCATTTACAAGCAAATAAGGAAGGTTAGTCACAATCACAAAAGAACCATTTAGGGAATACCGAATACTTATCGTCAAGAGTATATAATTATGTATAATATTATAAAGTATCCATAATAATTGGTAAATATAATATCAGCTTATTCGGGGTGGAAACGGTTACCACGTATTCAGTACATCATTCTGAGCACCACAGAGAGATTTTTCATCGGTTATTAAAAAAAATCTGCTGTTTCCTACAAAAGTGATACCTACACGGTCAAAATACATTGAACAGCAGATTTTTTTGTTTTTCGTATTACGCAGTACCTACTAACTGGGTTGTGGAGGTCAGATAGGCAGTCGCTCCATGTAAAATACTGGTATTCAGTTGCCCGATCAGGTGAGACTGGAAGCCAACCCCAACATAGTTGGAACAAGGCTAGGCAGATGATGATGAATGAGGAGTAGGTACCAGTGGCGAAGGTTCCATACAATTCGAATTCCTACTGGCTTCCTTTTAAAAAAAAGTCAGACTCAGTCAGTATTTTACGGACAAATAATATAATCACATTAAATAAATGTACTCAGGCTTGCCTCTTACAAAAATTGACCCTTTGCTACTGGTAGGTACTCAATTTTTGGAGAACATAGCATTTCTTGAGTTTAAGAGTTAAGTCCGAACTGTTTTCGTAATTCTTCTTTAACAGCCATTTTTGTCTTGACTTCGATTGACATAGAGGACAACAGTTCAGTGTCATTTACCTAAAGTACCATGTTTTAATTAATTCTAATAAATAGTAATTAGGCTCTAATTTTCCTGTTTACCATAAAGTCAGTCAGAGGGAAAACAGGGATCATAAAGTATCGCTGATTTGTGGTCAAGTTGGACCAACTTGAGATCATAGGCACATAGTTACTTGCAAATGTTTTATTGTCCTTATGTATCGACTGTTCCAGTCCTGGCAAGACAAAGAAGTCACCAGACGAACCGAAAATGGCTGTAAGAGCTACTGGTCTATGAAAGAGCTTATGAAGGGAAACCTTCCTTTGACACTAAAGCGAAAAATCATGGACATGTGCATTCTTCCCATTTTGACCTATGGATCCCAGACTTGGTCTTTGACCTCGTAGAAGATGGCGGGACGAGCTGGACAAAACAAACGACCAGTGGTCCACATTGGCCCTGGATCGTAGCAACTGGAAGGCATGGGGAGAAGCCTTTGCCCAGCAGTTGGATGACGCAGGCTAACAGTATCAGTATGTATCGACTAACCTATGGCGCCCAGACTTGGTCTTGGACGGAGGCTCAGAAGTCCAAACTTGTTTGCCAAAGAGCGATGGAACGTAGTATTTTAAACAACGAAGTCACAGATCGAAAACGCAACACCACAATACGCTCCAAGACAGGCATCGCCAATGGTGAGGAAAAATCTGTGAGGTTAAAATGAGACGGGGCGGGTCACATTTCCTGGATGGGTCAGGATAAATGGGCTAGAATCGTCACACAGTGGGTGCCTGAAGACGGTCGCCGTCACCGAGGCAGGCCCTAGAGACACTGGCGTGACGATTTGGACTCGTGCCTGACTGATTGGCCAGAGAAGACAATACACCAGGAGAGTTGGAATTAAGGAATGCGGGAGGCCTTTGCCCAGCAGTAGGACAGAATAGGCAAATAAAAAAAAATGTATCGACTAAAGCAATTGACCGCATCCTTGCAATTCAGCCACATTTGGAGTAGAAGGGATTTTGCAGTACCGTTATTTTATTTTTCTCTAGGCATACGAATCTTTGTATCTGAGGAATTTCCCAGAGATTAAAAAGAAATACTTAAGAGATGTTTTAGAGTTTTTTTTTTTGTTTTTGAGGAATTCCTCAGATACGATGTAGACCAGCTAAGCAGCCTATTATCAAAAAAAAAATATAACTTTCAAACATTTTCTGTGTTGCGCCTATAGTAAAAGTTGTTCATTTTCATGAGTACTGTAAATTAAGTCCTGCCAGGTTACTTTCAGTCTAAGAAATCAATTACTGTCCCTACTACCTACCTTATTTATAGGCTCCGTCTGATAAATTGTAAATGTGTGTGTATGTATTATAATCTAAATTCCGAAAGGTCAACAAACTAACTAATCAATAAAACAAACAGTTTAGTTTTTTATCGTTATTGAATCTATAGCTGAAAATAATTTTGATAGTCTCAAAATTTTCATGGAACTAAGCATAGCTTAAGCATAGTCACACTGTTCCCACTGGTCGGACAGAGACCACCTCTCTGCCAGAGGAACTGGGACGTTATTCACCAACCCCTGGTACGGGACGTCGGGGCCGTGCGGGTTGGTAGATGTCATATCAAGTCACATGTCTTCTGTTTGGTTCTAGGAAATGCCGGTCCGGGTCTTTCACCGTTGTGACTAAACTACCTGAAAACCTTTAGCCTTTGAAACAGTATAAAATGTAAACCATTGACCAAAGTTATATTATGAACAATAAACTCTGGCTTGATGCCTTGCACGCTCGCCGCTATGAGGAAAATGGACTGACAAACAAAACAATAAAACTGTACAGTCGACAATAAAAAATTACTGATCACTAAAAAAATATATTTTCTTAATAACCTGTACGATTCATAAGTAATCATAACAGTTTTTAATCTTCATAGTCTTCCTTCGTTTCTCTTCAGTACTGTTATTTTGTCCTACAAGCACATTTTTCTTTTTTTCTTCTGTGTGATGTACATAACATAACGCTTGTAATCTACGAAGGGTTAGGCAGAGGTGTAACAATAAGTAGGTACAACTACATTTAGACAAATATTTTTAAGTCCCATGTAATAGAGTACCTATTCCATCGTTTCCAAGTATCATTTATGCAAACCGGCTTCTCGCTGTCTGTACCTTGCCAGCTAGACGAGGGCCTGTGGGAGTGTGCGCTACCACCGCGCACCGGTATGGAAACTTGCAGGCTGTGGGCACGGCTACTTTCTCTGCGGCTGCCGCGGGGAGGCTGCGCTCACGTCAGCCTCTGTAAAAGGAGGCGAAAAGTCCTGTTATTTAAATATAAATTGAGATGTTTCTAATTTGGAAGACAACTTTAAAAGATTTAATAGAATTAGTCATGTTTTGAACTTGTGGAGGAGCTCGTGGCTAGATAATAACAGCCGCTCGGGTCAATCTTCAGGTTAAGACGCGCTTGCCTAGGTTGGTCCGTGGATGGGTGACCACCCATTACATAAGTTATTTCCGTGCCTCGGTATTGGTCCCGGCTGTCATTTGTAGATCTTTGACAGTCGTTACAGGTAGTCAGTGGTCCGAAAGTCTGACAAGCAGTCTTACCAAGGGGTATCGTATGACCCAGTATTAACTGGGTTGTGGAGGCCAGATAGGCAGTCGCTCCATGTAAAATACTGGTATTCAGCTGCCTGCATCAGGTGAGACTGCAAGCCAATCCCAACATAGTTAGAACAAGGCTAGGCAAATGATGAGTTATGTATGTTGTGAATTTCTGATACAACCGACACAACTAATGACAGTTGCCTGACTCCGAAATGATGACTATGTTTGAACAAGCATGCCGTTTTATCTTTGCAGATCTAACTAACACTTAAACCATTATTTAAGAGCTCACAGTATTTAGCAGATTGCTGATGCTTACTTACCTTCATTTCACATTTGAACACTGCCACGGTACAGAGCTGGGTGGTTGTTCTGACGCTTGATAGCTAGATAGGACGGCGATGGCGTAGTAACCATTTGTAAAATAACATAACATAGCATCACCCCTGTAATCTCCGAAGGGTTAGGTAGCTAGTGTACCTAATAGTACACTCACATTTCGCCAGTTATGTTTAAGTCCCACAATATGTAATTGAGGGCGAGCCTATTGCCATCAACCGGGCGCAAATCTAGACTCCGTAGCTGCTACTGAAATTCCGGATGGAAAAACCCATAATAACACTGCTCGACCTGGAAATCGAACCCAGGACCTCATGCTCAGCAGTCGCGCTTGCGACCACTAGACCAACGAGGCAGTCATCATCATCATCATTTGTAAAATATTCTTTGGAAATTGAAGGTTGTGAAAAGATAAGATGGCAGCGTTAATGTCGTGCGCCAAAAGATCTATGTTCAACTATGCCTATTTTAAAAGGGATGTCCTTTCTTCTAAAAAACAATTTTATCAAATGTGTCACACATGTAGGTATCGGTATTGTTATTCGACGCTTCCGAGGATATCGATAATCGCTACAAAGTTCTGGAAAGCGGATATTATATTATCTGATTATATTGAAGTTTACGATTCATAGGAAACTATATTGTGAAATGTTGGAGTCAATTGGTCTACCAGGGTTCTCAGTAATGATTGAGGAAAAGTAACGAAGAATGATGTGGTTAATGTTTTTTTTCTAATTCATAGAATGATGAATGTGGGTCAGAATAATATAGATAGGTGCGGCTTATAGGCTAAACATGCTTTATACTTTGTCATGTGGTAATAATTAGCATGTATAATCCAACATTGCACGTGTAAGCGGACACACCCTTTTTGCATGGAGGCTTTATTTGTGTTTGAGTATATTTTTTATTATGGTAAATTAATCATGCGAATAAAAATTTAATTGGCGACCAATATACTGAATGGGCGACTATTGTACACACGGCGGCACATGAAGCTGTACATTTCCAGTATAACTTGGCCTCGCTTTGTATAGGTTTTCTATACAATGAGGGATCCGCATAAACCGGTTTTGTATAGCTTGATTGGCCGTCGTGCGTACCAATTAAGTAACTATTTATCCGGTCGTTGCGGCAAGGAGAATATAGGAAGCAAGAGCGAGCGAAGGCTGAGAGAGACATGTGGCACCCCATGTGGTAACCTGTCCGAACAGGTTAGGTTTAAAGGGTATGGCGGGGTCTAGTGAGCGAGCGAAGTGAGCGGGGTGCCACAAGTCTTTCTCAGCCTAAGACCCCGGAATCCCCTTCGTGTTAGGTTAAACAGAAATAGGAGCCCCGCTGCTCGGGGCTACGGCGACTAGTCGACTACTCCTTATCTACAATCTAGTGGTTGATAACCTTGTTTTAGGTTTTTTCAGAGTCCTTCAATTATCACACTGATCGTATTGAACAACTAGTAACTCAAATTTGTATTTTCAAATCTCTGTTTTAAACATTTGTATTCGCCCACTGTTTGTCGCTCACTTAGTATTTCAGTAGCCCATTTTCAATATTATTGGTGTGTGCTGGCTGACATGTAACAATAATGTAATTTATTTAAAAAAAAATACTATAAATTCTTTGTTTATATTAAAATATGGTTCTCCTAATCCAAACCTTTTGCTTTTGAAAATATAAGCGCCCATGAAAATCTTGACAGACTATGAATTTTCATCGTGAATAGGGCCTATGGCCATTTACCGGCCATGATGAAAATGTTATTGTCAATGCTTAAGCCCTTCAAATATATTCTGCAGGATAATGCAGGATTCATATGGAATGATGAATCTTATTACATTCCTACATAAACTCACGCCTTTTTTCCACGGGGGTAGGTAGAAACTACAGGAGGCCACCTGATACTATCCTGACATAATCCACATTACTCTTTTTGGACACATAGGTAATTTGTTTGTCCAGAATTTGTTTGTCCGCTGTTATCTCCAAAAACTTTTCCAAATCTGTCGACAACGATCGTACGATTGGTTACTCGTGGTGGGTGATATCAGATAAACTGTGCTATCAGCTCTTTAGGCTTAGGCAGCAAAATCCACGTGTTTTTGATAACAGCATGCTGCGATCGTAATCTACCGTGATGATTATTGGATTATCCTGTTACGAAATGTTTGTTCTATTTTGGTACTTAGGTCACTTAACCGTAGGTAAGTACTCAGTATACAAAGAACCCAAAACGGAAGTAATATGTTATTAATATACAAAACGCATGGGAAAAGTTTTTTACAATTTCTGACTTTTTTAGTACTCCAACCTGGATTGGTCCTTTAGTTTTGGTGTAAAATGGCCATTTTCTTGCCAACTACATTTTTTTGAAAATATGTGGATAGGGATCAAAATATCACGAAAACTTATGGACAGTCTCCTAAGACCATTTTCGTGTAGCTGCAACGGTGAAGGTAGTTCTCCTTACTGCCCCGTTGAAAGTTTCCACCCTGTAACACGCCTGCCTAACCCTTCAGGGATTTCAGGCTTGGTGTTATGTTATGTTCCTTCGTGGAATTCGTAGATCTCTGAATATTAAATAATTAACGCTTCTGACCTATGTATATTTGCACCATTTCTTAGAGTATAGCTATAAATCTGCGAGAAACACTTGTGCACTTGCTACGAACGTTTTGACATTAACACAACTTGTAATTTATACTCTGTGACTCAGGTGTTAGCTCAGGCTTGGCTTAGTCGATGATCTAACCGACAATTTGAGGGCAAGTTCGATAAATACCTTATAGGTATTACCCTTTAACAGGCATAACGATGGAGTCGGAAAATAATGCCAAATGTCATAAGTATTATTGGCAGAACATAAATTTCACTTTTTTAAGCAAAAAAATATGTTTCTTGAATATTTAATGAGTGATTGATAAGTCTTTAAATAACCTTTCTCAGCTTTCACGAGGTTCTCGTCATGCGGGATGGTAACATCGACTATCATTACGCGGCGCGCTGATCGGTCTATCACTACTATGTCAGGCTTATTGGCGACAATAGTCCTGTCAGTAATGATAGCAACCTTTGTACAACAATGGAATACCTACCAGGAACTCATTATTTGATTAATGAGCTGAAAAATATGGTGGGAAAAATGTTCCGTTAGCTTATTATAAAGGGATTACGGTCACAAAATTGGAAATGTTTTTTCGCCATTTTTTCGTGAAGTATTCAGTAAGTATATTGACCATGTTAACTATCTGTTCATCGGGTACTTAAAACAAATAAAAATCAAAATATTTTATTTCACATAGGCCTAGATGGACACTTGTAAAACGTCGACAAAAAGGTGCACGGTTCGGGTTGGTCGTTTCCTATGGAGAAGAGCCGGCAAGAAACTCCATGGAGAGTAACCATGGAGTTTCTTGTCAAATCATTTGGAATTACAATATTATTGTGGTTACAGCATACATACTAAATACATGGTACATGGTTGTATATACTAAAGATGATAAATATTCCGTTTTCAGTGTTAAGGTTGGGTGTAGTGTCAGGGACCATGTCAGTTTAAAATCATATACTTATAGGAATACCAGTCTTGTTTGTTGTTTACCCTAAGCCTCCAAGAAGTCATTGTACTCCTCATTATGAAAAACTCTTAGGTACTAAAGGACCAACACTGATTTCAGGATTATAATTATTTTCATGATCTGTGCCTTTATCCTGCAATTAGTCCTGGACTGAAAGAACTGGTTCTGTATGGTGTCCGGACGTAAAGAATAGCACCATCCCATATCTTCCCGTGGGTGTCGTAAGAGGCGACTAAGGGACTTACCAGAGGATGGGCAGCAGCGTTCTCTGATTCTACAACAACCATACTGCGATCGCCAACCCGCCTGCCAAGCGTGGCGATTATGGCAAAACCCCCCCTTCTTGGGGGAGGCCTATGTCCAGCAGTGGACTTTTCGGCTGAAATGATGAAATGATGAAAGAACTGGAAGTCATGAGGAGAGACTTTCGCCCAGGAGTGGAATGAAGCAGGCTTCAATAACAGTAATAATGCCCTAGCTAATAGGTGCCTGGACTGCCTCGATGGTTTAGTGGTCGCAATCGCGATTGTTGAGCATTAGGTCATGGGTTCGATTCCCAGGTCGGGCAGAGTTTTATGGGGTTTTCCATCAGGAATTTCAAGCCGCGGAGTTTGGAGTTGTTCCCGGTTGATGACAATAGACTCGCCCTCTATTATCATAACGGGCGAAATGTGGGTGTATTGTACTATTAGGTACACCCTTTTGGGATTACTGGCGTGAGGTTATGTTATTTAATAGGTGTCAATGGAACAACATTACATGTTGCCATCTATCCGTCGTTTCGACCCAAGCGTTGACAAAATGTCTACTACTAATTCTTTGGCTTACCTGTATGTACTTACGTGTATGCTAATGATGGTGTTTTGTTATGTAAATGAGACAATGCCACTACTATTCCCGACCACTACAACTCCTGCCCCCGTAGCATGACCACCATAGACAAGGATTTCTTTGACGGATGAATCGACAAAATGACAGATTGTGTCGACACTATGACAGATTTCTTTGCACTGTCTGTCATTTTGTCGATTCTTCCGTCAAAGAAATCCTTGTCTACGGTGGTCATGCTACGGGGGCTGAAAGTCAGAATCAACAGTGGCGACCACCAGAAAAGTGCCGAAGTAATGAAACTCGACGATTCCCGAAAAAGTTACTAATGATTCTGTGGTGTTATTTATGTTTTTGTTATAAATACATAACGACCGCTCTGCCCACCCTTCCAAAGAACATTGTCGTAACATCTATTAATGTTGATTACCACAAATCTATTTTGACTATATTATTCACATATTCCTAAATATCGATGCGCCAATGGCGACAGTGTTTTGGCACTCGGCAGCGATAAGTCACATCCGCGCTACAATCGGTCAATCGGAACTGAAAACATACGATTTTCTATATCTAGGTACTTCAAAGAAATCTGTTTAGTTTAAAGATAATGTATTATTCTTAATGCTTTGCGTTTTTGCAAGTTATGTTTCGCAAGAAAATCTACTTACCTGCTACCAAGCATGATTTGAAATATGCACCATCATTGACCGCTTTACCCTTGCCTTCAAGTCATCAAATCGATCCGATTGCATACTTCTCTATCAAAACCAGCCAAGTGCGAGACAGACTCGCGCATGAAGGGTCCCGTACCATCCGTAGGATTCCGTAGTGTTAGTGTGTGTTATATCGGCAACAGAATTATACAAATACACCACTATTTTTTAATTAGTACAAAAAAAAATGGAGCTCTATACGGATAGAGCTCCATGTATTATATGATCACAAATATGATCGGTAACGGGTCCGTACCCGTTACCGATCATATTTGTGTAATCAAAAGTCAAAAAAACGAAATTCCAAAATTGTCCACGAAAATTTGTCATAACTGGTAAATTCATAATTGAATCAATCATTCATAACAATTACCACAAAAAAATACTACGCGCAGTGCTTTTCCATTCCTGTCGCCATTCATAGGTCCCGGCAAACTATATTTCCATAAATTGAGTAACATTTTTTTTGGGATATAAACAAACACTGATAACTTTGCTGTTTATGAATATTGTTTATTGAGACTTTACATATATAATAACAAGACCTTCTCTAATAAGCCCTTTAAGTATTTGTATTTACTAAATTAAAAAATAGTGGTGTATACATTCTGTAAAAATTTCAACTGTCTACCACTCTACCTATTACGGGTCATGAGATACAGGCCGCTGACAGACAGACGGGGGACGGACAGCGGAGGCTTAGTTATAGGGACCCCTTGGTTACCCTTTGGGTACAGAACCCTGACAGAACTAGATCTAAGTTTAGATCAGTGTGAATTCTGTCAATTCATGCTTGAGTATCGTTCTAGAATACCAATATCATCATCATTATCTTCCTGTTCTTCTAGTCATCCCCTGTCAACAGACACATAATCATTCTCCCTCTTTTCTTCTTCTGGCCTTCTTAGAATACCAATACCTCCACAGGTGCTGGATATCCCTATGAGATCTTCAAGGTACAATCAATCCTCAGGTGTGTAGTACTCGCTACTGGCGTGCGTGTATGACCAGATGTATGAACGTGGACGAGGCAAAAGACTATCATATTGATAGTCTTTTTTGAAGATCTCATACTAACATAGGAACGGTGGTAGAAACTACAGAGCGGCACCTGATACCATTCTTACATACTCCTTTTCCTTTTGTTTATCTTGTGCCAACTTGACTTTGACCTCGTCGTGTATCGATAACTCATATTTGGGTCGTCTGCTTTAAATTTTCATCTGCCGTGCATGCAAGATATGCCTCCGTAATGACGAAATGTACATAGCTGATTTGAGGAAGGTGAGTTGAGGAATTTAAATAACAAAACGTAAACTTGAAACTTTAGCACCTTAATTTTTCCTTAGGCCGAGATCTGTAAGCGTTACTTAGTATATGCCCATGAATAAAGAAACGGGTAGGTTCTTACGTCATACCATTGGCTTAGACATGTTCCCGTCTGTACCTTACACTTGAAGTTTAACAGGTACGCTAAGTAACGTTTATACATACATCTCGGCCATATCTAGGTATCTATTGAGTGAAATGATGTCGATCATATAAGTACTGGGTGCTCATGTAGGTAATACCTACAACAGACCGAGACACGTGTCACTTGTGAGCCCTGCATGTGTCTCAAGCTGCTGCGTCTCTTGCATAACATCGATACAAAACTATGCAATAGAAGACTAGTTCCACGCAAACCGAACTTGTAAACAATTATAATGAAAACGCTACTTACAAACCGCTTTTATCCTATAATGTCTGGTCAAACTTTTGCTAACCAGTATTTGGACTAGTGAACTGTGCTTCTACGATTCAAAATTGAACCTTAAGACTTGTGAATTAGTTTGAAAGTTCAATAATTTTGCAGACTTCGGAAATGACCCCATTCCGGGTAGTCGGTCCGCATTGCACAATCTCTTGTTCTTATGACAGCCTTGATTTGAGAGAAATTATACTCATATGGTTCTTATTTCTTAGAAAATAAGGCGCAATATTGTGTAGTTGGCGAGATTTTGCGAATTAATTTGTAAATCGATGAATTATAGCCATTTACCAAACGTTTTGCTTCCTATTAGAATCTGAGGGTTATGTAAATTACCTTTATTTTTCGTGCAATTTTGACACTAATTTGAAAACAGGATTTTAAACATCGTCATTAAAAAGTAATTAAGTCTGCTTGGTTTTTTAAATACACATCTTTCACCACTGTTATGCAATAAGTAGTGCGTTCGAGAATATTTTCTCCGTATTATGGAGTTCATAGAGATTCATAGCGCATAAACAAAAATCACGAGAATAACATCCACAGAAACGGCTTCATTCACAGTTTATTTTACGATTTTTTTTATTTACATTTTCACATAACCTTAATGATCACATCATTAATTTCTTCGTGACTTTTATAATTTAATTTGCAAAATGATTGATGGGTAAAATAAATAACATCATGGAAATTTTAATTTAGAGGACATTTTATTAATTTCTATAATTTAATTAGTTGTGTTTTTATGGTCAACGTTTAGGGTGTGTATTGTAATAATATTCAAGGGAGTGTCACCTGCCATGTCAAAAGTGCGTTGACACGTAGCGTAGTGTTACCAGCTTGGTATGTATAAATTTAAAAAAAACTCAACACCAAATATTTTTATTAATCACAAACCCAGCTCGTAACAATTTGGTGTCAGAATTGAGGGATAAATTATGCCAGTTGTACCAAATGGCGACACGGTTGCTATCCGTACCGAGTCAACGACAGCAAGAGATTAATCAAAGGTGGTTTGGAGATTCCCCGACACACACATAAGGTGGTGTCCAGCCTACGACAGGGGGCCATACTTGTCAGCTTTAACGGTGCTGCTGCAGGAACATGCCCACTGTCAAGAGGAGCAGGCTCGGGAAGCAGGTTCACCTGCAGGAGAATCGTATCTCAGCGGCTGAAGTTAAACTGAAAGAGAGAAAGACGAAGAAATTGTAGTTGTTGCATCTTCGGCACGTGGCACGTGGGTTTAAGGTGCCGCCATTCGACGGAACATCTTAGTCGGCCTCTAAGACCCAATTTGAGTCGTTATGACGTTATCACTTTGGGTCTCCAAGACCTGGACGCGCACCTGGAGCATGCATTTCGTGATAATGTTGAAAAGCTGGTTCGAAATGGGTACCAGTCTGCCCCTGCACTCATCAATGGAAATCTGGTACAGGCGTTCGTCAACGAAATACGCGACTACGCGCAACTTCCCAGTAAGAGCTGCTGTGAGACTTGGGCATCATGAGACACTCAAACACGCCATGCCGTGGAAGTAGAGGCAGTGAGACAAGACCATCGAATACATCGCATCAGGGAGGTTGTGGTATCACCTGTACTGCACTTGTGGAGGATAAGGAACGAACTTTATGCAAAGGATTAATAATAGTTGATAGCCACACTATCGAATTAAGTTTAATATCTGTATAATAAATATAAGGGCTCAGCTCTAAGGCAGGACCATAATGCAACCACATCATTACTAGGTATTTCATATTTTATATTGTCATAGAACATAAAATTATGTTAATGATCAGAATATATCTCGAGACATTCCTGAAGTTAACCAACAATGATTAAGTTGAGCGGTTGACGGATTTAGCAATATTTTATAGAAAAATAATATATTCAATAGAAAAAGCTTTTAATTTGAATTCAGAATAAACCTTTTTATTTTTTTCTCAACAGCTTATTTTTCAAATGTCTAATTTAAATCAACGACAGGCCATTCAGTTTAAGCTACATAATTATTTTTAATCCAGTATAGTAGAGAATGCCTGGTGGCGTTAATTCCGCTTTTATCTACTCGAAGCTCTTTCCAGTCACAAGACGTTAAAAATAAAAACATACCTAGTAATATTGACAGTTACTCGAAGGCGACGTTAGTCCTGCTGAATCGAGGCCAAGGCGCAGCGGCCATCGGCACACGGCCAGGCCAAGCCTACGAAATGATCCGCCGCTCCGCCAGACGCGACGTGCGACGCTGGAAAATACCAACGGCCCATGTCTGCTGCGTCAAAAGTGTGTTTCGTGATAATGATTATTGCGAAGGTGACACACTTTTCTATCGTATTCCGAAGGATTTTGAAAACAAATCGTAAAAATATATCTTCCTATGTATTGTAAAATTCGTTTGTTCGACGTCGACAACGTATAAAATGCAGTTAATGTTTTTAAATTGTATCAAAATGAATAACTAGCATTGGGAATGCGAGTGTGTTTCGCGATTTGGTACACCGCTGGTTGACAGATTCTTAAATTACTGAAAACAACATGCGCCGAGATTTACAATTTCAAGTGTGGGTATCGTATTACCCAGTACTAACTGGGTTGGCTCCACTTAAAATACTGGTATTCAGCTGTATCCGGTTAGACTGAAAGGCAAGGCAGATGATGACGAATTTACATGTGTAAAACTTATGTTGGTAGTTCTACTTCTGTATTATTGCGATCGTCAGTCGTCGTAAGTTGGGCTGCGGGACTGTTCGAAAGAGATACCGCGGCCCTGGAACACAAAGGGCAAAGAAGGAACATGGATGAGTTTGATGATTTCCAACCCTAAAAAAAAAAAAATCGTAAGTTTCATAAAACATTTTTTGAATTCGTCTCCACAATAAAAAAAAGCCGATTACTATATCACGTTAATCATGATTAGATAACGAGCCTTATAGGTATTATTGCTATAATAGTATTAGGGTGCTTTTATTAAACATAAATAATTATTATGTTCAGATAATTTAATAACAGTAATGTTCTAAATTCGAATACCAATGAGTCACGCACAAAGGACAAACTTTACTATGACACTTGCAAAACTTGAGTTTTCGCGTCTTTCTGTTACTATCCGATTGAAATATGGTTGAAAATCGCATAGCATGGTGAGATATAAATGGCAAATGCTCATTAGGTGTCGTGTAAATTGAAATTTGTAACGTTTGACCTCATTTTAGGGGCTCCGTCGCGTATTTAATTGATTTATGATATCCGTTGGTAGCATTCGCTAATTCATAATATTGTTATCCATATCCAGATCTATTTATTTACTTGTCATGTTTTACGAGACCAGAGCAAATAATATTGGCAAATTAATGTTATCATCAGCAGTCTTGTTCCACCCACAGCTGAGTAGGTACAGACCTCCCTCTCGCGCCATACTCCCCTGGTCTTCGCGAGTCTCAACCAGGTCTAACCCGCGATCTTCTGAATGTAATCCACCCGTCTGGCTGTTGGTCTTCCAACACTTTTCTACTGGCTCTTTACCGCTACCTATTAAGTTGGTAACATGAGGTTTGTGTAATAAATATGTTTCACAGGGGATCGATTCCAGCCTCAGGTCAGCCAACCTAATGGCTACCGTAACCTGGTTTAACTTTGCACCGCCACTTGCCCCGGCGTATTTATTTATGCAATAATTTCTAATATTTAGCCTAAACTGTTTATATGATGTATAAAGGGTGTAAAAAGACTATTAACGAAGCCGAAACGCACCTATTCTCCCCGTCTTTGCGAACATTTTTTTGTTCTAGATCATACCTGGGAACCTTCAAAGTTCCAACTTTTTTACAAGTATTTTTTTAAATACATGTTTTTAATGTAAGATTTTTAAACACCTTCACAACCCCTGTACTATTCAATCCATCCACCAGCACAATGTTTTGAGTGCGTAACATTGAGTTCTACCGTAAAACGCGATTTTTCACCCCAAAAAAAAAGTCGTTTCCCAGCAATAATTTTTGCGTAAAGTTACTTAGTTTGATGTACAGAATGCTTGGTTGACGGCTTCGAGAAGGGTCCGTTTACACCCTGTTGATAAAAAAGCTCTAACAAGCATTGAAGCACCAAGAAACTTAAATTATCCGGAGCTGAACTGGTTAGATAAAAATAATAATTACAAGAAACTAGGTCATGTTTCAAGGTGAATCGGCCCAAAATATCAATAAGTCCAGACTTCGGTACAGATATCGGTCATCCATTACGTTACATAATCTTAGCATCCGTCTTAATGCTCTCAGAAATACATTAAACATTCAATTAGCTTTCATTGTTTTGGCTTGTATACATCCTCTATGTGTCAAAACTGGCCATAGTGTTCCACTACATAGTTCGTTTTGAAGAAGACGCTCTAAGGCGAGGGCTGTTATTTTTAAACAGCAAAAAAACGTAAGAAAATATGAATTTCGCTTGTCAAAAATGGATCAATGTAATTGAAACAGTTTGGTCTACTTAGTTCTTAAACTTGACAAAACAAAAAACTTTTTAGGATGCTCAAACACAATGGCAGAGTAAAACATAAAAAAAAGAATCTATCCCAATCACTCAGATCAAGTTGATCTGAACATAATCATTAGAAAATAAAATTCAAAATTCTCTTTCTTTCAAAATTCGTAGCCAGCCCCCGTACCATGACCACCGTAGACAAGGATTGACAAAATGACAGTTAGTGCAAAGAAATCTGTCATTGTGTCGACACAATCTGTCATTTTGTCGATTCTTTCGTAAAAGAAATCCTTGTCTACGGTGGTCATGCTACGGGGGCTGGAGCCAATTTAAAATATTCCTATTGGGTCTTGCTACGCTGCTACGAGCGAAAAATTCTTGCTACAAAGCTAGAATCTGCCTCCGATAAAATATAAGAATAAATAAATTAATTAACATCTTCTGATTTGATGGTCTACGGACAAAGAATCATAAAATCTTCTTTGTGTGCAATAAAATGTTTTATAAGTTATCAATGGTAATTATCACAAAGCTTTAAGTAATTTAAAAAAAAAAAAACAAAAAATATTTCAGATTATTGATGTTAATTATACACACTACAGAGAAACTATGCTAGTGACAATCGTAATGAAATAGGTACCTCGTTGTTCGAAAGCGCGACTGCTGAACACGAGGTCTTGGGTTCAATTCCCGGGTCGTGCTAAGTGTTATTGGGATTTTGCATTAGCAGTTTCTCTGTAGTAGCTACCTTCTAGCTATCTTCTGCCCGGTTGATGGCAGTAGGCTCGCCCCCTATTACATGGGATTTAAAACACAATACCACCATTACCGTGCCGTGTACCATTACGCACACCTCTGCCTTACCCTTCGAGGATTACAGGCGTGATGTTATGTTATGTAAATTCATATATCTGCTGCACTCACCTGACGCACCGAGTCCATGTATGAACATGTTTATGACCTTAGAAATTCATTTTTAGTATGTATCGATAGATGGCATGACTACTTAATAAGTAAGTACCTATAATGTGACAACAGGTAACTTTTACATTGTTTACTACGAAGAATAATAAAATACATTGTAATGTCCTCGAGTTTTATAACTCAATCAACTAAGATACCCATATTTTTAGTCGTTGAAGACATTTAGTACTTTCGCTGTTTCAAAGAAAACTTACAATGTATTGGGGATCAGCTTGAAAAAACTTCCACGCGCGATAACGTTATCATACGGCTAAGATCTTCGTGGGGAAAAGACTGGGAGAGATAATGAAGTAATTGTAAATGTCGGGGTTAGCTTTCAAGTTCAATCACCACCAAACAAGTGGTATCTAGTAACTGAGTTGTGGGAGATCCATTCACTTATTCAGTTGCATCCGGTTAGACCGGAAACCGATGCCAATATAGTTGGAAAAAGGCTAGACGTAATGAAGATGTGTGTGTGTTCTCGAACGTAAGGTACCGTGGAGCGCCCTCAGGCTCGGTGGAGCCACGATCTTCGCAGTGTGGGTAGCAACTGGATGAGAGTGGCTGAGAATCGAGTTGAGTGGTGTCCGATTGAGGAGGCCTATATCCAGCAGTGGACTGCGGTAGGCTGATGAAGATGTTGGTGTCTGCTTTTGGTCTACGTTGGGCAGTTAAAAGCCAACGATAATCAACTCCTCTCACTTTTTTATTCCAGCCTCATCTTCATTGCAGCTTGCTTCATCAGCTCGATTCCGCTTCCATCAATAAATGCAAACATCTTTAGTATTTTTACATGTGAATGCGGTTTCATTACCATAGGACCATAGTATCGCGCGAGAAACGTGCCTGGCTAGATTTTATCTAACGATGATCTTCTATACATAATAATATGCGCTATGTATGTATGTGTATGAGGCTTGTAGATACCGTAAATAGCTTCCTACATTAAGAAAACTGTTGGGTGCTTTTTCATAAAAAATATTTAAATATGTAGTACATCACAGTCAATACATAAATTATTACTATTATTATTTATTTATTTATTTTGAATACCTTTGTCGATTTAAGACTAATAATGAACGGCGATGCCGTAATTCATTAGTTAAAGTTTTTCACTTTTTTCAATTACAACGTCACGAAGTAGTTAACACTGTTGGGACTCCGGCCTCATCTCTGTGAGGCGAGTAGATCCACCACGGTGTAGGAGAGCTTAAACATAGTTTAAAAAATGAACCGCATTTATCAGAAGTTACGCTTCCAGCCTTACTAGATAGGTACTTCGACAATATTATCAAAACCGCATAAAGCTATTCTCGTTGTACGAAAACAGAATAATAGAATACACGTGTCAAAACTTCATAAATAATACTCAACAAAATATTAAATAAACTCATTTGTTTTGTATGAAACGGCGCCACGGCCCGCTGCCGGTCATTAATCAGTTGCAAGTATATAAATAGACTTGTACTCGTAGGTACTCGTCAACAACAAAACGTTAGCATTCAAGGCGGGAGGCTGCGTTGCATCATCACTGGTTTTCACAGACAACCTCGGCAGCACGAGTAGAATACTTCCGGATTACTACTGATGAGGTTTATTTAATACAAGTCTACCCGCACCAGCTTCGCCCGGTGACGGATTTCCATACAAACTTTCAACCCCTATTTTATTTTCTAAAATTCTTTCTTAGTGGATGCCTACGTCATCGTCGTCTGTGTGCCAAATAGTCCAATCCGACTAGTGGTTTGAGCTCTGTGTTGATAGTCAGTCAGGACAAACGATTTCATAAGTACGTCTATTATATACCGGTATATAATAGAAGAAGATGGATAGTACACACGTATAGCATAAATGCGAAAGTAACTCTGTCCATCTGTTATCTTTTATTTATTTAAACTTCATGTACAAGTGTGGTACATAGGCGGGCTTAACGCCACAAGGCATTCTCTACCAGTCAACCTTTGGGTTAAATAAGAAAACATTGTGATAGGGTACAAAATAAATATATCAAAAATAACTTCATGCTTTTATCTTTTGACGCTTAAACGGCCCTGGACTTAGGAAATACTGGAATACTGGTATATGTATGTTCTAATATTATAGCAAAACCTCTATATTCTTCACCTATCAATGTTATCATTTCCATTCCGTGCCATTGCTTTCGATATGTCCAATCATTATCGCCTAGGTCTGGTTCGGTGACCTCCAGGGTATATGACAGGTAAAACTGAAGAGTTCTTTAAGCCGGTTTGTACTCAACAATAGCACAAAATACTAGGTGCTGAATTATTGCAACTCTTAAAAAAATATTTTAATTCAGATTGCATCCAATTCAATCGTTGCCACTTATTCGGATCATGTCACTCTTCTTACCAATCTGAAAAAAAAGAAATTACATACCTAAGTACGCATTTCCTTGCACTAGGTAAGTAGGTAGGTACCTTAGATTTTACTAAGCTTTACATAATGGCCCACGGTTCTATATTCAAGGCAAGGATGCTCTGTTGCATCACCATCTTGTTTTCAAAGCATATAGAGCCTTGTCAGTCGTTACAATGTGTTACTTATTTCCGGATTCAAATGGGTGTGTTTGTTACTGTGGTAGGTACCTAGACTGTTTGTTATGTATTTGTACAAAGGAGACCTTGGGCGCAGTTAAACTAAGATATCTGTAGTTACCTCGTTTTCAATTTTTTTAGAATTACCTAAACAAGGATTTTATAGATTCAGAAGCACAATATTATTCACAATTTTGTGCAGAGTAGACCAAAATGGAAGGTAATTTAATTAGGTCAGTAATCTAATTATTATTTTCTACTCTTAAGTCATGTTATGAAGTCTCTCAATTTATCGAGAACTTTACATAAATGTAAGTGGTATAATTATCTGTATAGATGTCAGAAAAGAGGTACTCTGTTAACGTTTCACACAACCACAATGCCAGTCTTGTCGATCAACCAGACAGCCACATTCAAATTTCGAAACGCACGCTAATTTGTTCAACCCCGTTCTGCCTAGACTGGCAAACAGACGATGTGTAGAATCCAAATGAGCCCAACCTGCTTTGTATACAACCTCCTTTTTCGATGAATCATCCACCTTACAAAATCGGTATATTCCGACAAAAAATACGGTTTTTCAAAGGTTGAATGGACTCGTTTGTTAATGTTAAAAGATGTTTTGGACTTTGAAAAATAAAAAGGCGTAAAATGAGACTTGAATGTCTTTTTGTTTGAATTTAAACTGCACGGGTCCTTTTTACGGGTCTTTCAAAGTTAAATTAACATATTGGTCGTCGAGTTTGAGAACTCGCTTCCAGCTTACCTTATATCCAGGTACCACCTATTACCCACTTCCATCAATCAACTTGATGAGTGAGGCAAATTTTGTGTGTTTACTCAATATTTAGAGTACCTACCTATGGTTGTGCTAATCAACAGATTCCAGCTCATGGACTGTTGTTGGTTTGTTGAAATTAATGCGTACTAAATGGCCTCATTCGTGTAATTTTGTTTATCAAGCCTTTGAAAGAGTGCAATGCCAGCCCACCTTTGCTTTGCCAGGTACGCCAGTACCTACATCAAGCTACCCGAAACTGTCAAATTTTCCCAATCAACATTGAAACTAAAACCATAGCAATAAAGTTGAAAATATATTAAAGAAATTTGACAGATTGTATTAGCTTGATGTGCTGGCGTCAGTACATAGTGAGAAGTTGCAGCATAATTTGCCTATATAGCTCCCACTGGGATACAGGCTTCCTTCTCTTACCTAATACCGCTATCGAAAGTTAATATTTTTGGTAGGCATGACGTTTAACAAGCTAAATTCTGTACATAAATAAGCTAAAATAGTGTTGCATGTCTCATTTGGTGCGTGGCCTTAATTGGAACTAAGGTCGTCATCTTAGTTTTTCAATACAATTACCACAGAAAATTCCACAAAATAATGCTCCTGTCAATGTCATTTAAGCGCCAAAAGAATCACGCTAATAGGTACACTTGTCCCTTTCGCATGTTTTTAAATAGATAAACTCTAAAATTCTAAAAATAATGACGATGACTCAACTACCACAACATTGATTTAATATTTAGATATCGCCATTTTTACACAAAAACATAAAAACGGGTTATCTAATAATGAATGAACAAACAAATTAAGTGTCCATGAAATTATCAATATTCAAACGTAGAACATTCGACGCGGAAGTCAAATGCAGAACTGCGTCATTTATTTTGTGACAAAATTGGAAAATAGCATTTTAATATCTAGTTTTACTCAAATACGGTTTATGTTTAAGGATTGCACAATCCTTTTCTGACCAAAAAAGGGTTGTAATCTCGAAAATAAAAGAAAACGTAAATCGTCGTTATTTTAATAAATATGTAAAAAGAAAACGCTTATTCGTTAGAAATATATTTCGCAGAACAAAAAAAACACGTGTTCTGTCATTAAAACCATATTTACTATGTTCATTGTGTAGTAGGTCTTCACGTTTACCTACGTCGATGAATCATCGAACTTCTAAGAACGGGTAACTCGACGAGAATTCACTCTCGATCCACATCCGGTCACGTGTTTGTTTAGAATATGGCCTTCGTAGAAAAAAAAAGGTTTTATTCAAAAAAAGAAGTGACCTCTTGTACGAATTGTAGGGCATTCAAGTGGTATCGAAGAGGTTTTTTTTGTGAAGACTATATTTTATAATTTAGTGAGGCTGTGGAAAATGATTTATCATTATGATTTTGGTGTGAAACCACAGATTAGTTTCTAGAATTTCAATGGCGGCGGCGACGCGGCGAACAACTTAAAAAGAAACACTTCCTTTCTGGGAATGTTGTAGTATTGGGGAAACCCACACCTAGTGTGGCTGTGGTTTCGAAAGATCCCTCTTCCTCACGAGCTTTCAAATATTTCATGTGAGACGGGGAGAATACAGCATGAATGCATGATAACCTCGATCAGGCGCCTGGTGTATCATGATGTGTGCCAGTTTTTTATGGATATTATGGAGCTTAATACATATTTGTACTTACCGCCTGAGATGACATAGTTAGGTACAACCCGTACAACAGCCCTAAAAATGCTATAGACAATTTTATTAGTAATTGATTTTTGTATTAATCTTCAGACCCTGGAGCCAGCATCATCAAATCAAAAATCGCTGTGAGTATTTAAAGTGAACATAACATAACCTTACGCCTGTTATTACCGATATGACAAGAAATACCAGGAAAAATATAAAGGGTGTAAATAGACCCTTAACGAAGCCGAAAGGCACTTGTTCTCGCCGTCTTTGCGATCATTTTTTTAGACCATAGCTGAGAACCTTCTAGTTACGGAGATATTGGGGGTCAAAGTTCCAACTTTAATGTAAGATTTTTACTTTAAACACCCCCACGACCCCCGTACTATTCAATCCATCCATCAGCACAATGCTTTGAGTGCGTTCTATCGAGTCCTACCTTAAAACGTGTTTGTTCACCAGAGAAAAACTCGTTTCCCAGCAATAATTTTTGTGTAGTTACTTAGTTTGTTGATGTACACAATGCTTGGTTGACGGCTTCGTGAAGGGTCTGTTTACACCCTGTATACCTACGTACTTAAACACGAACATTCTCCTTTATAAAGTAGCGAAATGTGATGCCGGTGTAAATTCCTATAGATACACCTCTGCCCAATTCTCCGGGGTTACAAGCGTGAAGTTATATTGTAACTCAGAAGAATCAGCAAAAGGTGCCAACTAATTATTTTTCTCACATTCTCATACAATCACGGACATAATTATAATAACAACGTATTGGCATTTACACTACTAGTGCTTATTAAAGCATTGAACACACCTGCGTATTCCATTCATGCGGAGTAACAAGTTGCCTTGTGTGGACGTCGCACTGATTGCACTCCTATTAGTAAGTTGGTATTTAGTTAGCTGTGTCGCAATAGTATTGTTTACGATGTTGGGCTTCATTATAGAGGCCCATAATGGACTACTGCTGATCACAGAATTCTTATAAGGTTGACAAACGGATTGATGATTTCACACCACAAGCGATGTAGTGGCCAATTCTTTACATCACTAGCTTATGCCCTCTTGGACTATCTCGGTAACTGGTAGGTATAGTCCAGTGCAAACACATGATCGCAATGACAGAAAGAACAAATACGCCCTCGGTTTGGTTAAAGGTGTTTTTACACCCGTTTTACCGACCGAAAATGCCACACATCGCAGAAGACACAATCATGAAATTAGATGACATAGACGCTCATTATGAACTTTTTTTTAATATCCCTCAAATATCAAGGGCATGTGGAATTGGTTCTTGCGAATTGTGTAAGTGAGGGTCAAGATCGGGTAGAAAATATTAGCGCTACTCTCGCTGTACAATTTTCTTTTCGAATCGATGTTATATCCGTATCTCATATATCTTAGATAGAGTTTAATGACCTACATTTTATGATCTACGCTTTGATTGGTGCAATGAATTGGACAGCGTTCCGCCCTGTGACTCCACTCGCGTTTACCTTCACTGAACACTAAGCAGTTGTCCTTATTCATAACCTAGAACAATCGTGAGAAATGATTGGAATCAGGTAAAAACGATACTGTATAAAATGTCAGAAGTACATGGTAGGTATTACTTTTAATATTCAAGGGCTTTTATAAAGGAGAGTAAAATTACCTTCCTCCATTGTGTGCTTCGGTTTGTGGGTTTGGCAGTCAGCAGACGATGGACTATTTGTCCGCTACACAGAAATGACCGCTGAAATGAATTCTGAGCATTTCGGTTGCCTCGTTGTTGTTTCATTCATTCATTGAAGTCTATTGATCGTGGCAAATTGTCCACGCCTGTCCAGCGGGCATAGTTCATCGCCTCCTCAGAGCTTAATGACACGAAACCATTCGACTTTACAGGTTCTCATCTGCATATATGGTACTCCAAATACCCAGATAGGCGATGGTAACCACTTGTAAATTGTAATCTACCCTACCGTGTAGGAATACCGTAGAGTAGATACTGGCTATCTACCCGGTTGGCGGTTGTCGACACTTCTGCTTGTCTGCAATCCAATAAAATACAGAATGGAATAGAATGTTTTATTTGCAAAGAATGTATGTATGCACAGGCATACAGGATTTGTACAGACAAATCTGATGTTACAAATGCGGAGCCCTTGTACGTTCTGCCTTTATGGTATGCAAAAATAATTTGAACATTCTGAGAGACGGAACTGTTCCACTCCTGGGCCTCCCGATTCCGTCCTATTTTTTCGATGTGGCGCCTCTTCTCCTCGCCAATTAACGAGAAAGCCATCAAGGCGCCACGTCCCGCCTATAATTATGAACATTAAAAATATTTAAAAAAAATTAAAAAAATAATTTAACTATTCCTAGTATACACGTAGGTATATATAGTTTAATAACACAAACTTCTTTAGATCATAACTAAGAGAAATAACTTAGTTATGTAATGTATTCTGTATTTCTGAATGCGTTCAGAAACTAATAACGCATGCACTTTATCGTTCACCTTCACTGATAGATAGCCTTATAATGTCCTTATTCATGATTTATCTTAGAACAATCGCGAGGACAGCGACTTTGTGATCAGTTTATAAATGAAATAGAAGTTATTTATTTCAAATTTTCAATCCATACTTGCTAATGTGAAAATTGCGAAAGAGACTGTCTGTCTATCTGTTACATTTCACGGTTCTGCGGCTGAATGGATTTCGAGGATTGGCAAACAGCTAGACCATGACTTGAATAGGGAATTTATTTATTTATTATTTATTTATTTATTTATTTAAATGCCTTAAACTATCATTACAGGTCTATAACCTAATGCAATAGTCAATTCACACACACAATATTAACATTAAAGCACAACACATCTCATTGTTTGTAACAAAGTGTAAACAAAAGTACTTTTGCGAATTCACCCCAGTGACATGTAAATACATCTATTTCGACCTGAATACAATTGATAGTGCGAATTGCTCGAGTTAGAGGGGTTTTGGCCAGCAAGTTGGTCCTAGCTGAAGGAACGACCAGCAGCGGCGGAGGCCGTCGCCTCCACACATAACGGTCGGGAACGCACAAGTGCAACCGCTGCAACACTATCGGGTTGTGTTCTATGCCTCGGAGCAGTCTCACCATGTACGACACTAGTGTAAATTCCCGTCGCACCCCGAGTTGATTGTACCCCACCATACCCAGTACAAATAGTGTGGGATACATCAAAGGGTAAAATGGGTATACCCCATAAAGTTTCCTGTATAGGTGGCGCGTGAACTTGTTTTGGACTCGCTCCAACATCAATGAGTACTTCGCCTCATGTGGAGCCCATATGACAGCACTATGTTCCAGATGACTCCTGACTAATGCGTCATACAGAACTCTGACGGCCGTAATGCTGGTAAACTCTCGCGTCTGCCTCAGCACAAACCCCAAGTTCCTGAACGCCTTTTTGCAGATTTTAGTAATATGACCGCGAAACGTCAGTTCAGGAGTGAGAACAACCCCTAAATCCCGTACCTGCGTGACTCGTTGCATCGGCACTGCATCCACTTCGTACTCGTAGAGTAGAGGTGCTCGCGCGCGGGTGAAACTTATCACCGAGCACTTGGATAAGTTGAAGTAAAGCCTGTTCTCATGACTCCATTCCACGATCCTATCAATGTCCTCCTGCAAACGTCTGCAATCAGACTCCGTCCTGACCTCAAACAGCAACTTGAGGTCATCTGCGAATAACAAACAAGTTCCATTTTTGACGACTTCTGGCAAATTGTTTATCATTATTATAAATTCCAAAGGCCCCATGTTGCTGCCTTGACTCACCCCGGACCAGGTGTAATACGGATCGGATTCGCAGCCGTTGTAGTCAACGTATTGCTGTCTGTCATGCATATAGCTGGCTAAGAAATGCAATAGATGTGGTGTGCAACCGATTTCTGCTAACTTGCGTAATAATATGTCATTATCGACGGTGTCGAACGCTTTCCTGAAGTCAAAATAAGCAGCGTCAACCTGCACACCAGCATCCACAGCTGGCACTACCTGTGACATGAAGTTAAGTAGATTGGTGGCAGTGCTACGCCCCGGTCGGAACCCGTGCTGCGCATCCGATAGCTGAGCGCGGACCTGATCCTGCATGCTGCGCTGGACGGCGGACTCGAAAACCTTTGCTGGCGTCGACAACACAGCCACCGGTCTATATCCACTGATGTCCGATCCTGCCTTACCTTTGGGGACCGGAATGACACGCGTTATCTTCCATCGAGTTGGAAACGTTGCTGATTGGAGACATGTATTAAATATAAAATGCAGAGGTTCCGCTAATACCCTACTACAATCCCTGAATAGGAAGGCTGGTATTCCATCCGGGCCTGCTGAACGCTTCGGTTTTAGGCGCTCGAGTGCCTCTGTAACGTCCTTAAGACTCAGCGAGCCTAGTTGCACGTGCGACCCACTCATGGCCCCCACCGCCTTCGCCGCGGCCGTCTGTGGATCAAGTTGTGGTGGTTCCCTAGCGTATACCGACTCGAAAAACATAGCAAATTGCTTGGCACATTCAAGATCCGTTAGGTATTGACCATCCTTAATAATACTTTGTCGGTTCGCTGTGCTTGTCTTAGATCGTATATATTGCCAGAACGACTTTGGATCTTTCGCAAACTGACATTGTATTTTAGCTAGATGTCGTTTGTGTGCAGTGTGAATATTGTTTTTAATAATTGCTCTGTATTTAGAATACTCCCTGTATACCGTTAAATCCTTTGTTTCCTTGAACGTCTTGTGAAGTCTAGCTTTGGTTTTTAGATCTTGTATTATTTCTCTCGTGTACCAATTAGGGTAAGTGTACCGTGACTTCACACTACGATTTTTCAAGGGGACACATTCATCTAAAATGCTGTTAATTTTACTGTAGAAGAAGTTCAATATATCTTCCAAGTCGTGCATCTCGTACATGTTATTCCATTCCGTTGCACTTAACAAAGAATAAAGCAACTGATAATTTGCCTTATAAAAGTTCCATTGCGGTCTATTACTGAGTGCGCCTGCACCAGCGCGCGAGTCGGTATCGGCGGCGGATACGGCCGCAGTCGACGAGGTAGCGGGACTAATGTCCGCGGTATGAAGGGCGCGCGCGGGCTCTAGACTCACGCTCACTTCGAGCGGCGGGTGATGCACATCGACAGGCACGAGTGGCACGTCCGCCGCAACTACTGACACCTTCCCTCCAAATCCTGAACTCAACACCAAATCTAATTGACGACCTAAACAATTGGGTACATTATTACTTTGAGTGAATTCGCAAAAGGACAAGAAACATTCATAATAATTAGTCACATTTGTAGGACACGAGTGTAAATTAAAATCACCTAACACAATTATTTGTTTAAAGTTAGTACACAGTTTTTCTATTACTGCAAACATCATCATGTAATCAATTTCGGAACTACCCGGGGGAATATAAATAACAGAACACAGAAATAAAAATCTACTATTTAAATGTACCGTCGCACAAACCATTTCGAAAATACAGGTTTCTATCGATACGTCGGGCACAAGTACCCTCCGTAGTTCGAACCGGTGTGTGGCCACAAGAAATGCGCCTCCCTGCTTTCGTCCATCCGCTCGATCGCTACGAAGAATACTGTATCCCGGTGGGACAATTTCAGAATCTTGAATGGAGTCATTGCAACCCGATTCAGTAATTGCAAACAAGTCAGAATTTAATGAATCCATGTTATTTCTAAAATTGTCCAACTTAGTTCGGAGCCCTCTAACATTTTGGTAAAAAATTTCAATGGTACTACTTTGATGTCTTTTTGGTATAGTTCCGAAACCAAATCCACTCGTTGAATTCAGCGTTTATGGGCCATATTTCCGTTTGGTTCAATTTATCAAACCACTGCTCTGGCACTCCAATTACAAACGACGTGTAATCTCGCTCGGTCTTATGCTTTATTTTATCCACTTTTACAGGTACATCCGGCCCACATATACATTTCACGTGATTAGTGATTGATTCGAGAGTGGTTTCTGGGTGTAATCGCCAAACATGCAAGTGTTTTTTCCGTTCCGTGGCTTGCAAAGCTTTCAACTCGGTATTTGTTCCCACTTTGACATCCTTTGGCTGCCTGTTAACTTTTTTATAGTGTACAGTCGTCCAACCAGATTGATCATCTTTCATCTCAACGTTACTTGCTTCTAGATTGATACTAGCCGAAGTCATTGCCGGTAGCTCAACAGATTTTGTGGCCCCACCTTTGTTTACCTTTTGCTGTTTAGTGTTGGTGCGACGTATTTGTTGTAATGTTGGTGACTTCTTAGACATATCTTTGCTAGATTCGTTCTGTTGACTGACGACTTCTGCAAAAGTGGATGACTGCCCGACTAACTCCTCTGTAGTGTATCGAGTTCGTTTGTCCTGGATCAATTTAGCATCAACCTTTTCTTCGACTACCCGGATTATTTTAATGATGTTCTTTAAATCGGCTTTTGTTTGAGAAAATTGATCTAACAAGAGTGCTATTGTATTCGCTTGGCTATCCATACGAGCCATCATATCGACTCGAAATTCTCTAAGTTCTTCCAGTAGAATCGTATCAGTATCCATACAACATGCCTTACTTCCCCTCTGAGTATTTACGTAATTCGTGGGAGAGGTTATGGTGGTGGGTACATTATTACCTCTAACTGGAGTTTCGTTGTTCCCTCTTTTAGGATTTGAGCATACACATGCCGGGCATACCCATTTTTCCTTGTATGCTTGCGTAAATGCCTCAAACACAACCGTATCTATTTCAAGACAAGCCAAGTGGTATTGCTTTTTGCATTTTGCACTTGAACATTCCAGATAAAGGTTTGTTATCTTTGCACAACAAGCACCGCAATTGTTAGGCATTTTTGTTTTGCTAACCAAAATTTAAATCACAGGCGTAACTGCTGCACTAGTCGCCGTTCACTGTAGCACGACAGAGACGAATTATTTATTTTTCGCAGCCCGTCTCTTTCCCCCGAGGTGAGGAAGAGCTACCTCCGCGTTGACGAACTGCGCGATCACAATATTATAGTTCACTCCACTTTAGTACTTATAACACTTTATTGTCAATGCACATGAAGGATCAATATTGCATGTTATTATATTATTAGTGCTCCATAATTTGGGTAAAATAACGAAAAACACGTCTGTACTGATCGCTTGCGAGCGGTAATAGGTCCTATTCAAGTCATGGTCTACGGGTAGCTACTTTTTATCTTGGTAGTGAGTTACCGCGAGACCAATTCCGACCTGCACAAAAGTTATGGGAAATAATTAATCGGGCGAATAAAAATTTAATTGGCGATCAATATACTGAATGGGCGACTATTGTTCCAAGTAAGTATATATTTAAGTGGTCATTGCGGCAAGGAGAATATAGGAAGCAACAGCTAGGTTAGGTTACTTTAAACCCTGCAAACAGAGATAGGGGCTGCGGGGCTACGTCGACTACGCCTTTTCTACAATCTAGTGGTTAATTGTAGCTGCCAACCTATTATTTTGGCTACCCATTTTAATTATTTTTAAAAACCCTAAATCAGACTAGTTTGTCGCCGCGTTATATACATGCCAAGAGTTATTATGATATCTACCGAGTCTGCATTCGGAACAGCTTTAAAAGTGTTACAACTCAACTTGTGGAAAGTTATTAGTGTTATTATTGCTCTCTTTTGCCGCCTGCAACACCCTCGGTGTACCAATGCCGATCACCTATATGTATCAACGCATGTCTTACAACCTTGGAGTTGAAATCTGTCTTCTATTCTATCTTGGACACAAACTGGGTACAAAGACAAGGAAGATAAACTTTCTTCTACGTACACATGCAACAAGCACTCTTCGCTGTGCTTGTATCTATAAGGCTACGTACGCACTGACAGATGCCTTGCTTAGCGTCTAGAGACTAGCGAGTCGCATTGCGACTGCGAGTAGCGAACTGAAACGAAAGCTTGGCGCCTCCCTGTGGGGCCACAGTGTATCCTAGCAAGTAACTAGATGTGACGTGACTAGGCTCTATGCGCTAAGCAAGGCACCTGTCAGTGCAAACGTAGCCTAACGCTTACTCACTGTTCGCGAAGCAGACACAAATTACTCCCTCGTTGGTCTAGTGGTCGCAAGCGCAACTGCTGAGCATGAGCAGCATGCAGCATGGTTTTAATTTGAAGGACAAAGCAAGATTTTATTGGGGTTTTTTATCAGGAATTTCTCCGTAGCAGATCCGTGGTTACAGTCTGGACTTGTTTCGGTTGATGACAATAGGTTTGTCTCTACTACATAACTGGAGAATGTGGGTGTACACCTCCGCCTAATTGCCTAACCCTTCGATGATTACGTGCGTGATGTTATGCTATATTATGTGGCTAGGGGTTCATGGCTGGAGAACGGGTTAAAAGTGGCTGAAAGAGGGTAGAGCGAGAAATTTGGAATTAAAGTTGCTTTATCTAGATATTTAACATATTCTTTTGGTTTTGATGCGATCCGACGGTTGTGAGCCCGACTACATCAAAACATGGCTGGAATCTCCAGGACTCAGTATTTCAACGAAGAGTTAATTTCTAAGCCTGTAATTCCAGTAATGTGTTACAGTTAATATTGACTTGGCTTATAAAGTAAACGTTTGAACCGGAGCAGGCCAGCCGAGCAGGTAATTTTCTCGGAATTTGCGAGATTTGATAAGATTGCACGAAACATGTCTGTTTGTTCGTCCGAGATAATGTTCTTTGTTCTTCGTGCCGGCGAATAGTTCTGTGATAAGTGCTGATAACGAATATCTTTTAAATTCTTTCGTTGAAACGTAACTTAATCAGCCTATAATAATCCAAGTTCCGGTTTTCAGGCCCGAACTCCATAAAAGCGGAGACGAGTGAAGATGTGCGAAGCAGAGAGGCGCTCACAGCACCCCGCTCACCGCTCATAGCACACCGCTCAACGCACGCCGCGGCGCCACGTCTCTTCTCGTTTCCACTGGCCTAAACAACTACGAGACATCTCCTTTCCTCTCTGCTCAACTGTTTCCACTAAAGCTAAGCGCAGACGAGAAGTGTAAATAACGAAATTTTATTTATAATTTACAACAATTCTCCTCTCCTCTCGTCTCGTCTCTCCTGTCAACTAACCCTTAATCGAAATAGTGGTGGACTTTATGAATTTATTGATAGTCTTGGTCAAGTTTATAATATAACATCACAGCTGTATCCCTCGAAGGAGTAGAAAGAGGTTTATGACACACCCACATTTTGCCAATTTATGTTTAGGTCTCATGTACCTATGCTGTTTTAAGGAGGTGAGTCCATTGCCACCGACCAACCAAAAATTCAGACTACGGACTATTAAAAATTTCCGTATAGAAAATTGATGTGCAATTAGTAAGTACTTCGAATTTATTTAATGATTGAGGATTAAGGTATTTTTAAGTCTTCATTATTTTCTGTTCAGATTTCTTTTAAGGAGGTAGTGTAGAATAGACCATCAATCATTCATAATATTTCGAACAGATATTACGAAATTAGTTAATACCCAAGTGTTATAAAATACAAATACAACCGTTTCATTCAAAGAAAAATACGTCATTTACTTGGAAAAAGCCATTCACCGTCGTAATAAGATAGCGATTTAAATTAAATGACATACATGTAATAACGTGTTTTTACGTCACGTTAGTTTATTCAATAGGTATGTTTGGTGATTCATACTTTGTGTAACTAGAAGTACGAATATTAACATAACTTGTATTTGAGCGTTTTTAATAATAGTTACAGAACGACCATAGTGTCAAAATTAGTTTATTGAGTATTGCTATAAAAAATCTTAACTTTTTAGGGTTCCGTAATCAAATGGTTAAAACCGGCGAGGTGCGAGTCGTACTCACACGCACACAGAGTTCCGTAACACCAAACAATATAATAAAAATATTTTGAAGGCTCATTCATATGTTGTATTGTATTACATTCAACATATGAATGAGCCTTCAAAATATTTCTCGTGTGTTTAAGAAAAACAAAGTTACTGCTGCAGTTTAATGAAAAAGTCCCTTAACTCAAAAACTAAACATGAAATCTTATTCAAACCAATTTTCGCTGAAAGTTTTTTTAAAATATAAAAAAAAAAAACACAAAATAGAAAATTCAAATATTTTTGAATTTAGAACATATAAATATAAATATTAATTTCTTACAGCGCGCTCTAGGAATTATGAACCAATTTGATATTTGAACTTAGTATAAGTATAGTTATCTGTGGACATTTTAATTTCCGCACTACTCACCAGTAGAGATACATGAAAAAAATCCACGAGTGTGAAATACATTGCATGTTTAACCTAATCGTAGCGCAATAAGAGCCAGTTTTCGAGGAAGTGTATTGAAATAGCACAGTTTGGTACAAGTGGGGAAACTTTGTCATTGCAGACGAGGCGGAATTCACGCCCGAGCCGTAGGCGAAGGTGTTATGGTGCCGAGAACTGCATACCTTATTTTCATAAACATTAATGTTCAAAAGAAATAATCTTTGCTGTTTTGTTAACTTTGCCATTCGTTACCAAGTTACGTCAAGCGATTTTGAGTCTTATGACTACCCACTAATAACGAAACAACTTTAATAAAATACTTTGCCAAGGTAGATGCGAATCTGTTTAAGGTGGGTTTAAGGTTTATGTTAGTAAAAATATGAAATGGCTATCACATTTGTCTGGCATTGGTGTCAAGGTCGATGGAGTACTTTATTAGTAAGTAAAGTCAATGTCAAGTTTGGGTTTGCTTGCATTGTGTAGGTTACATTTGTTTTCAAAGGATTGTTGTCTCCTTCTTTTTCTGACATTTATTCATGCTGAAAAATCGGTTATGTTATCGATCAACTGTTTAACGAAAATCTATTTTAAAACTTTAAAGTCTACATGCCAATTTTGTGAATGTCAAGAGTCATTATCACTATAGCTACACCTGAAAAAATTCCAGATTTTCTTTAAGGTGAACGCACACTTATCAGAGCCGAAAGAAGCGAAGAAGCCGAAAGAATCGAATTTTAGAATTACTTGTATGAAATCCTATGTAGCCTCGCACACTTATCCGCGCCGAATCGGACGAATAAATAATGTTATACGTATGACAGAACGTTTCGTTCGTCGCGGTCGATTCTTTCCGCGCGGACAAGTCTGCGTTTACCTTTAAAATCGTATGTAAAGTTTGTAGATTTTTAATTGTAATTAACACACATTTTCTTTAATTTTTAACACTCTGAGATAGCTTTTCCATATTCCTTGATCTGTCGTGATCGTTTTTCACGAGAATTCCCAAATTAACAACTAATTTTGTCTCATAAATTCGAATTGGTAGGTACTCTACACAGAACGCAGGGCTCTTTTGAAATAACTACCATCCTCCTGGTTTGCCAGAGTCTACTTCGTCTAGAGCCACTCTAAATAGTAGATCTTTATCATCATTATCATCTTCCTGCCCTTGTCCTACGTTACTTGGGGTAGGAAACACGTTCCTAAATAAAAATAAAAATAAAAGTTCGCGGGTTTGATCCGATTTGACACTTCTTGACTGACACTGACAGCTAAATTTTCTATACCATAACCAATTTTTTTGTTTCTTAACGAATAAACAATTCGACACAACGATGGCGACAATTGTGTTACATTGGCTAGGAAATATTTATCGATATCTCAGAGACGATGACGAATTTGGATATCGTTTCGAAGCGATGTTACTTTGTCTAAGGACCCTTATCTTATATTTTCTTCTGTTATTGTCACGCTATTATTCAATCCCTTTGCTTTTAGAAAAACCCTCACACAATCCATTTTATATTTTCTTTGCCTTTTCTTTTCCATCCATCAACATTCATTACAACACTCTTTAGTTACTTGCGTAACTTGTGTTATGCGTTTCATGCCTTCTCATCACATGCATAGGCTAAGTAGGCTAAAGAACCTTCTGGGCTATTCTTAGAATTAAATGTAAAAAGAGCCCAGAAGGTTTAAAACTAAAACTCAACTCATTGTTGTATTGTTCGTATATGTTGTATTGTTCGTCGTGTCGTTGAGCTCCTTGTATGAGTCGAGCTACACGATCACTGACAAATGCTTGCACTGTCTGGTCCACTCAAAACTGTGTGGTTATTTCTTCAAAATACCATCTCAGACATTAATCTACATGGTCCTCATATGACTTGAGCAATGTCTGGACTTTAAAAGAGACGGTGACCTCTGAGTTTGTTTCGGATGTTTCTTCTCAGAGTAGTCAGGTACGAAACACCGGCCCCCAACATGTTGTGACATGTAAAAGAGGTTTGTTAATTAATTTAAGAAGAAATAAATATGATTTATTATTCATTCAGCTCTATTCAAAGAGCTACACAAAAACATGTTCACACTATTCAGTCATCACGTGTTTGCGGTTTTCTCATGTATATGTATATTTATTATTTACTATTCAATAATAGGTACTAATTAATTAGTACCTATTATTGAATAGAAAAAATACTTAAGTATATTGTTGTTGGTTATTGTTGTTGTTGTTGTTTGTTGTTGTTGTTGTTGTTGTTGTTGTTTGTTGTTGTTGTTGTTAATTGTTATTGTGTATTGTTGTTTTGTTTTTGTTTATTGTTGTTTCTTTGTTTTTTTTTATTGTGTATTATTGAATACTTAAGTATAGGATGGGCTCGATCGCGTGTTGCATTTGCCATTCATATGCCTGCATACCTACCGATATCTTGGAATTTCATTGAAGCATTTATTAATAAGTAAAATAAATATTCCCAGTAGCAACCTGGAGTCTGGGTTTGTGCCTGGTTGATGATCTAGGCTAGATAGATATTAGTTTTTTTTTTAGTCTTTATTTATTTTAAAGGGTTTTATCACTTAGTGATAATGGTACCCCCATAACAACTACATTATACAACTTAACACTAAACAATGTGTACCTAATGCACAGTTATTATTATAATTATGACCTGTTATGTCCCTATTCGTTCTGGTAAATAACAATCAGCAGCGGATACAACATGCTAGCCTCCTCCGACAAAGGGGACGCTAGGATGCTGTTACATGCCCCTACTTCACATCCCACACCAGGTAAATATTGTCTTTCGTGAATGTTCCGGTCACATTCCATCAACACGTGGTAACTATCCTCAATCATCCCACAAGCTTCGCAGTTTGGTGAGGAACTTTTACCCATATTTAAATTTGTTAGATGGGATGTGGCCTGAACGCATCCTCAACAGAGCTACGACATATTTCCTATCTATCAAACTCAAAGCATTTATTTCAATTAGACCATCACAGGCATTTTTGAATGTCAAATAAAACAAAAAAAAAACGCTGCTACAGTCACAGTCACAAGGCATAATAACTTGAGAAAGTACTGTAGTTGCACGTTCCAAAGCATAGATCTCTATGGAGAAGAATGGGCAAGAAACTTCATGGACACTCCCTTCCTTCAAGATATTAGATAGAATATACTTTATTCTAGGTACACCGAAATAGATACACAGCTATTTACATGCTTACTTAAACTTAAACTTAGACTTAAACTGGTGGGGTGGGAAAATGCGGGTGTTTCTGTTGGTACCCAACTCTGCTCCACTTTATGGGGAAAACAGGATATTGGCTAGGTATAGGTATATCGCCATATCTTAGAATTGATGACTTCGTGTTGTGTACGATCTTTTTATGATATGGCCAGCGCTAAAACTGACCATATCGTGGAAACGTCAATGTTTGATGATAGTCAAACCACGTTTGGCCATAATAATTATTTTAGTTTTTCGACGATGGGCTTGTTTTTCGAACGAATTTCATAAAACATCACGTAGATATGTGTCGTATCGATATTTCACTGCATTTTTTTCATCCATTTGAATATTATTAGGTATTCGCTTTTCTAACAGAATAATTATCGTGGATCGAAAATCGCGTTTCGAAGACTAACACCCGTATAAACAAGTCAAAGTGATTACTTGAGTAAAAGTCATTATTTGAGGTTGCATAAAATGGTTGTATAAGTGAATACTTAAACTCAAGTACCTAATTACTTTAACTTGACTATAGATACGAGTGTTAGAGCTTGGAATTGCTATTCACACGCCTGAGATACGGTACCTTCCAACTAGTCATCCTCTGCCTAGCCTTTTCCCAACTACGTTGGGGTCGGCTTCCAGTCTAACCGGATGCAGCTGAATACCAGTATTTTACATAGAGCGACTGCCTATCTGCCCTCCACAACCCAGTTAGTACCTACTGGGTAATACGATACCCCTTGGTAAGACTGCTTGTCAGACTTTTAGGGCCACTGACTATCTAACGACTGTCAAAGATCTACACGTGACACCCGGGACCAACGGCTTAACGTGCACGGCGGAAAGTCAGTATGTAATGGGTGCTCACCCATCCAAAGGCCAACCTAGGCAAGCACAGCTTAACCTAAAGCTCGACTCGAGCGGCTGTTATTATGAAGCCTCGACCTCCTCCTAGGTACCTTCCAACTAGTCCTATACAAAAATTGAACCCACGCTCTCACGCTTAAGATTCCTACAACCACTAGACTATGACACTGATCTAAAAATACTTATGAATAACAAAACAATATTTGCTGCTTCTTATAATAAATGCTAGTGTATTAATTAAGTAAACATGCCCATTATAGTGAATACAGTATCAGCAGAGTGAGTCAACGTTAGCTTTGATAATAAGGCTCAATTTACATTGCACCGGACTGGAATGGCAGCAAATTTTTATTACAAAATTTTACAAAGCAAAGTGAAGTTTGTGTTAATTGTGTAATGTACAGATTAGATACCAGCCAAAAATCAAGTCGCGCCACTTCCGCAGAATCCTCGCGCATTCTAGAGAATTCTGGCAGTTAGCAGCAGAGAGTTTATTATGCTTTGTACGATTCCTAACAAAAAATCGCTTTTATTCTATTCCAATGTAAATTGAGCCTTACCTGTGACCATAAAGGCTACTTCCTACCTCGTGATAAAACCTTTGTTTAGCTTCGTTAGTTCCTCGGTAATTCTCGGAATTAGTCTGATAAGTTAGCCTTTGTACATACTGTGACATGCACCTAAGCTTAGCTTGTTGAGAAAAAAAAAAACCACCTGCCGACTTAGAAAATACACATAAATACCGCTGGTTTGTCCTAATTACAAAAGCAATGGCAGTTATTCAACTCAAAAACTATACTGATATTGGTACTATTTGAGTTGAATTACTGTGCCTACGATGCGATTCAAATAAGAATAGGACAGACCTGGCGCCATATTGTGTGTGTATAGTGACGTCATAGCTGTCAAATCGAATAAGTAATGCCCGGTTCACATTATTCCAGTGCGGCAATCCAGTGAATTGGATTGCTGGTTGGATCAAATCAACATTAATAGGAATTACAACAATGGGTTTAAACAAAAAACAAAAACAAGATTTGGAGGTCATGCGGGGAGGCCTTTTTTTGCCCAGCAGTGGGATGACACAGACTAACAGTAACAGTAGGTAACGTGTCCACTGTTCATAGTTTAATCATAAAAATAACATAACAACACGCCATTTACGATACACAAGATAACGAGATATTTTTTTCTAGTCAGTGTTAAAATCCATGTCTGATTGATTGTGGAGTTTCCCTTATTATCTATTATTTTCAAGTGCGATGGTGTGAAATTGTACAACTAACCTTAGATAGCTAAAGGAAAAAATAAATCCATCATCAAAATTAAACCTTCATGGTATGTCGTTAGCGACAGACATGTTTGTTTTGGTATAGCGTGCCGTAAATTATTTAACAATAATAAACACCCCTTACAACTTTCAGTTAAAAAAAGAAACCCTCAATGGATTATGAAAAATAATCTGTAGTGCTTTGGAATAAGATTTAAAATACGTATTTACGTAAAATTGTTCAGAATTTTTAAGTAGCGCGCGAGTTGATGCGTTCCAAGGAGGCATGCATGATGCATTCCTTTCCTTTGATCATAAATCACTTTGAAAAAAAAAGTTGCATTCCTTTACAAGCAGAGTGAACGCAAGAGTTACATATTTCACGGTTTGTGAGGTCATGATGTTTTTAGTGAATGAGTTTCGGAAAAAAGTTCATTGTTAATTTCACACCCGATTTGAAGCGATGGGTACCGAGAAGTAATGACGAGTGAGGGAGGACGTCGTTAAATCAGCTTTATTTTTATTCCTCTTGTGAAATACTTATTACATAAACTCACTTACTGTTTTTAGGTACTTGCTATAATGTTTGGCCCCTGCCCACGAAATTAAACCAGTAAATTTATGCTATTTTTTAGTTACCTAACCACTTATATGGTATTTTATTTCGTATTCCTAAACAAAAACATAGGTACCTACCTACTATATTATTCAAAGGATCTAGATTAGCACATTTCAACGTCTCGTGCTATGCGTCTCGAATGCCTTAATCAAGGCGATACTATCAACTATCAGCAGATAAGAACATCGTAAATTCCATCACCTTTACTTGCCAATTTGCAAAATGAGCATTAAATCAAAAAGGTTACATTACCGGCAACGATCGTTCCAGTGATCAAGGGAACACGATGTAAAGTTGCATCGTGTCAAGGCGAGTGGCCACTTCGCAAATGCGAGTGCGTGTAAACAGAGCTTAGCATTGAGCTTTGACGGTTTTAAATTAGGCAACAAGTTGAAAAACAGGCCAAGTGAGTGTCGGATTCGCACGCTAAGATTTCCGTACCACCGTACAATATTTAACACAAACACATGTTTCTTGAATGGGGACTGCCTTTAATTTTTAACTTTATTTTTATTATTATTTGTTGTCAAAGCGGCCATAGTAATACCTACACGCTCATAGATAACCACCTTAGTAATAGAGAGTCCCGTCCCGTTGGCACATTTAGGGTACCTACGGATCCCTAAAAAAACGAATATCCTTGACATTCATTTTGTGTTTACTGGGAATATTAACATTTTATTAATTTTTGTTCTGTATGGTGTCCGGACGTAAAGAATAGCACCATCCCATATCTTCCCGTGGGTGTCGTAAGAGGCGACTAAGGGACTTACCAGAGAATGGGCAGCAGCGTTCTCTGTGTTTTATAACACCATACTGCGATCGCCAACCCGCCTGCCAAGCGTGGCGATTATGGCAAAACCCCCCTTTCTTGGGGGAGGCCTATGTCCAGCAGTGGACGTCTTTCGGCTGAAATGATTAATTTTTGACAGTTTCTGACGGTTCCTCGGATTCGTAAGTAGTTTCTAGAAGTCTTTGCTGACTCTAACACGAATTGACCCAGATAAACACGTGTTTATTTTATTTGTTTCCATTATTATGTCTCGCTTTTGACGGACTGGAATGGTTTACATAAGTTTTCCTAGAATATTGTAATGCTCGTTTTTCACATTTGACTTTTTAAAAATTTAGTTCCTGCAATAGACATCCTATGATGTATATGTACCTAGGTACTACTACTGTTCTTTCACAGTTAATTTACCGCTAACTAGTTAAGTTGGCTAACCTGAGGCTGTGCCTGACGTTTGTGTAAAAAATATGTTCTACAGGGCAATTATTCAAATCACCACTCAGGTTAGCCAACTTAACAGCTAGCGGTAAATTATCTCTCAAATCTCAATGGATCTGTAAATCTAGTCATATTTTTCCTTAAGTTGGTTCAATTTTACATCAAATACCTACAGACTTCTTTACCACTGAAACTCTTTCCAACAATTTTCTCAGAACGATCCTGTAAAGAGATCATTTGACGCTGGACAAATATCCATTACAATATTCACAATTGACAACCAAATGCAAATGCATCCGTAACTTTCACCTACCACGCAACACTGTTGGGTAAATTGACATGTCCAACGTAAGATGACCTCTAACGAACTACCGAATTGCCAGCAATTGGTCTCTTATCCTCCAACACGTTGGTCACGGTATACTGGTCAGCAACAAACATGGCCGCCGCTATGGGTTTTTCCGATCGTTGCATTAAAATGTATTTGTTATTGACGACGTTAATCTTTGTGGTTAGTTATTGCGTGGAATACTAAAATGTTTGTCCTGATAATTTTGTGGTCAATTGCGCAGGTCCTAAGTATAACAATGCCTATTGTCTTAAAAATATCAGTGTTGCTCTGTTACATATTATTGTGTATGTTAGCACGTAACAATGCATGTCACCAGTAACGTATTCGTAAAACCTCATCATCTGCCTAGCCTTTTGCCCAACTATATTGGGGTCGGCTTCCAGTCTAACCGGATGCAGCTGAATACCAGTATTTTACATGGAGCGACTGCCCAGTTAGTTCTGGGTAATACGATACCCCTCGGTAAGACTGGTTGCCAGACTTTTTGGGCCACTGACTACCTGCAACGACTGTCAAAGATCTAAAAATGACAGTCGGGACCAACGGCTTAACGTGTTGTCCGAGGCACGGAGGAAACTCGGTATGTAATGGGTGGTCACCCATCCACAGACCAACCTAGGCAAGCACGGCTTAACCTAAAGATCGACCCGAGCGGCTGTTATTATTTAGCCACGAACTCCTCTTATAGAGGTTTAGGGTATTTATAAAACCTAAACCTCTATAAACCTAACCTACCTATTTTAAACCACACCACCTATACCATCCAAACCACCCACCACCACCACTACCACCACCCAGCACCACCTATTTTAAAACAGAAACAAAATATTACTAAGTACCTCATAAGTAACTAGTGGCCGATTATATTTAAATATGTATCAAGGAAAACGTTAAGGCAATTGGTCGAAAAATCTTTATTGTTCGTCAAAACAATTCAATTTTGAACAAAATTTTCCTCCTTGTATCAGTCTAGTGTATGTACCTATATCATTTTAGGTCCAATTAATGCCCACCTACATTGTGGTTAACTACCTATGACACGCCAAAAATAATTAGGATAAATGTCAAAGGATTCCATAGGGGAAATATTATTAATTAATCATTGTTTTCAGGGACCTGTGAAGTTTCCACTAATGGCAATTTACCACACAATGTTTTGACGGTGACCTGTAAACATTGAGAATACCTAACTAGGTATTACAAGTACTTTTTGTAACCTAACCCTATGCTCATAGGGCACGCCACCATAGTGGCGATAAGTCCCCTCTTTGAGGAGTGGCTAGAGAGGCGCCACGGCGCCCTCACCTTCCGCCTTACGTCCTCACCGGACACGGTTGTTTCAGGAGGTTCCTGCACCGAATCGGGCGGGAGAAAACGCCCGGGTGTTTCCATTGCGAGGATCGTCCGGAGGACACGGTGGAGCACATCGTGGAGGTCTGCCCCGCTTGGGCGGAGCACCGCTGTGTCCTCGTAGCGGCGATTGGCGGGAGCGATTTCTCGCGGGCCTGTGGACGTCCAGGAATTTCCCATCCTCACTATTTATTCGGGTCGGTTTTTAAGCTGAAGAAGCGTGGAAAACTGAACCCCTGTTTTAGTTCTACAGTTTTCTAGGAAAACAGGTTTGTTTGGCGTAAGAAATGTGAGTAACCATATGCCTAAGGCTCTACATGGCAGGAGGCATAACAACGCATTATCACATTGTGAACATAATTAGTTTTGTAGGTACCCTGCCTATCAGGTGTAGGTAACTCATCGTCATCATCGGCAGCCTTGTTCCACCCGCAGCTGAGTGAGGCCATCTCGCGCCATGCTCCCCTGGTCTGTGCAAGTCTCAACCAGGTCTTACCCACGATCTTCTGAATGCCATCCACCCGGCTGTTGGTCTACCAACACTTCTACCATCTTTTGGCAACCATTCAGTGAGGGCTCTACTCCACCAGGCATCATCACGTCTTAACTAGTGTCCTGCCGTCCTGCCCAGCTAATTTATGTGCTGAAATTATCATTCTGTATCATCGTTCTTAGCACGGCATAAGCTACAACCTATTTGTTACCGGGTCCTACCCCCTCGGCAACTTCGGTTTGCCTTGCATCAGATCCAAGGTGATACAAATCGCATGTTTTGCACTTAACAATGACTTTACGACCGCGCCGAGGACGTTTCTATAGTAAAATGTTTATGATTATGTGGTGACCATGGGATTGATGGACATTTCGCTATGTGCCATTTATTAGCTCAAGGTAATGTACCTCGAAATCAAAGTATTTTTTTCCACCACATCTTTATCAGGTAAATAAATAAATAAAAAAAAAAAGCCTTTTATTTCCTATTGATTTACAGTTTTTGTGATTATAAAAAGTTTTAAATAAATAAATATCTCTTGATTATCTTTAACAAGTAAGTTCCTATATTTGAGGATAGATGTTATAAGTGACAATCATCATATTCCGTCCTTGTCCTGTTGTTGATGTTATTTGGGGTCGGCGCATCACGTTTTTTTCTCCCATTCTTCGCTGGCTATCATTTACTGCTTTACTACGTGACGTAAGTGACTGTGTTTGAATGAAAATATAAATAATAATTGGTATAGGTAGGTATAAGATTCGAGCATAATGACTAACAAAAAAAAACCGATTCCAATACCAGATACCTACTATTTAATATTTTATTTAAAAAATTGCATGATTTGGCGAACTTTAAAATCGGGAAAACCACGGTCACCCTACCGCTTTGACCTCTGCCCTGCTTCTACTTAATAAATATGTTGCCTATAACCGAAGGTAGGTATCGTTACAGTCTTTAGTACTTATATACACGTGGACTCGCTTATACATGACATGTCCAAGTAGGTAGGTACTTAATTCTGAACTATCAAAGCGATAATAATAATTTTATAACTAGACAACGCCATTATTACTGCAGACAGATGTGTTGCTGAGGAGTTCGTTCTGCGAATTTTTACCATAGTTATTAGTCGATTCTTAAAATTTACTAATATTATCTATGGCACGATCGGTTTCTTCACGCTACTACTGACTTTTCTGCTCAATTTTGGAAAGGGTTCCTAAGGGTTTTTAACGCTCATTCATAGGTCAATTTACGTTACTTCTGTTTTACATATTAATAGTCAGTTTATGAAAAACAAAGTAACTGCTACAGTTTCACGTCTTGCGCGAAAAGACACTTGCGCAAATAAACTTTGCGAAAAAAATCTGAAAAAATGTGGGTTTGTAGACCGTAAAAAGAACTTTCAACGAAAATTGAGTAAGATTTGATGTGGGGACATGGGGGCGCAAGTGTCTTTTCGCGCAAGTGTCCTGCTACCTCCCCGATGCGTGACGAGAGAGATTATCTTTTCTAGAGAATGACAAAAGACAATCTAGAGAGATAAGTACTTGTGATGTTAACTAAGTTAGGAGACATCATTTAACCAACATAATAATTATTATGTACTGACAGCAGTCATTGTGCCGATAGTCGTTTCGGCCAATGGCTTAATAGCCAATAGCCTCGACCAACATCTGAGGAGGCTCTCGCTTGGCAGCTGGATCAAGGGCTTGATTCAGAAAGCAGTACTTCTGGACACGGCGCGTATCGTTAGGAGGTTCCTCTCTCAAGAGCCCTGACCACCGGTAGCTCGGACCCTGTTCCTGATGCCGGTGGGCTACTATGTTTTATATTTTTAAATGATTTTTTTTATGTTACTTTGTATAAAATTATTTAAAAATGTAAAATTATATGTGTAAATACGAATAAAGGAAATAATTATGTACTGTACTTAATACTTATAACAAAACAATCTCAATTTCTTCATACAACTGCGTTATTTCAACAATCCGTCGAAACGTGATGAACCATTCACACTTTCTATAATTAGTTAGATTAATGAATGGCTTGAAGATTATAATGCGTAAAGGCAGGCAGGCAGGAGCCTGCAGTACGTGACGAGTAGCACCTGCCGCGCATTACGTAAACTTGATTTCTTACCGCCGTGGCTAGGAGATAAAATATTACACATAAGACATAACACAGTGTTTGTATTCTTTAAAGGCGTAGCCAGAAGTATACTAGACTGTAGTAGTGTACACTACATACCAGTGGCGAAGGTTCCATACAACCCAATTTCCACCGGATTCCCTTTGAAAAATGTCACAGTCAGTATTCTATAGACAAATAATATAATCACATTAAAGATATGTACTCTGGCATACCTCTTACAAAAATTGACCCTTCGCTACTGCTACATACATATTTTGACATTATACTCAACTTCCATCAAAGCATGCTACTGAAAAATTCCAAGCACTTAGCACCAAACGTGAATCGAACCTAAGACCTGCAACGCTTGCGACCGCTACCTAGCCAAACGGCAGAAATCAGAATTTACCTAAATCTAGATGACATGAGTGTATGAGAGTTGACAGATGAACTACATAATATACCTAACGGTATAGTTCTGTTGATGTAGTAACTGCCCCGTGGCGCGTGGTCCTGCGTTCGCTTACCGGGTCGGGAAAATTGCTACTGGTTTATCCATTAGAATTTCTCAGTAATATCCTGGAGTTAGGTAGTAAGCCTGATCTCTCCCCGCTGTGCCGGATTACCGTCTCATCTTCTTCTTTCTCGTGTGGTTAGTGCCTAACCTGGTGTCAGAGGTTTTATGCCGCCCATGAGCGTCTGACTCGGCTTCACATGCCGTCGAGAAATATCTCTCAGGCTTGCTGGATTCCTCACGATGTTTTCCTTCCTTCGCAAGTTATAATTATACAACACACACATGAATCCGAAAAATCAGAGGTGCTTGTCTTGGGTTCCAACTCGAAACCATACAGGGCAGTCCGACGGTCACACCACTAGACTATCACTGCATTTCCATCGGTCCATGAGAGTGATGGACGAAGAGGGGGAGTGCACCTGTTTTTCCTGGTGCACTACAATATGTCTTTCGTCGATGGTTCCGAAAACGGTCATGAGTGCGTGTAAAGGCGGCAGGCCGTAACTAAAAACTTTCTTGTCTTTTCTTTTTTTAAAAACGTTGCCCCACACTAGGACTTCTCCTGTATCGTGGGTGCGTTTACAAACACTTAAATTCACATACACAAACAGCCACACCCGGAACAACTACCTGTAGGTCATACAAATATTTGTTCCGTGCGGGAATCGAACCCGCGACACGAAGCGCAGCAGTCAATCGCTCGGCCACTGCGTCAACCGTGCCGTCAACTAATTCAAATCACAAGACATTAACAATACCACATTACAATCTTTTAGAAACAATCATACCGACTTATGAAATCTATATGTCCCTCACGTATGTATTTATCGTCGGCACTTACTTCCATATGTATTAGTTGCTCCCATAACAGCTGTTTTATGGGTGTGTGTTACTGGCGAAACTGTTAATCGGTCAAAAGCGGTTTTGACTGTTTCTGTAAAATATTGTTGGGCCAGCATCAGCAACACGAAGAAGAATACTGGTTTCAGTCAAAACTGTTATTATTAACACGTTTTCTCTATTAAAAATGTATTTTTACGGAACGCCTACTAAATAAAAAATCTTTTTTGCAAAAAATAAAACCGACTTCAAAAACAAAGAAAAGTGAAAAATAACTTTAGCTTCTGAAGTCGGTGACTTTTGCTTGTTTGATTCAGATCTTAGTGTAAATGTATAGCAAATATTTGTATAGGATAATTAATACAGCCGTTACGTTATGTTATGATATTGTGTAAACAATAAACATCCAAGCGATTTCAGCAATCACGACAGATTTGCTGTCTACTATTGAAGAGTTCCGTTGTATAACTCCGAAGATCAGCTTCACCAAATTTAAACGGGACCATCACGGAATAATATTCTACCACATTGAAAAAAAAACATCGAAATCGGTTCACAACTGGCGAAGCTATCGCTGAACATCCACACAAAAACCAATCTAATACTTTTCTAAGGCATTAGAGTAGTTTTGTTTGATTTTTGCAGTTATAAGTAGTTTTGGCTTATTTATACGACTAACAGTGACATATATGTACCTAGACTGTTCAGCATTTATTTATAGATTTATGTTCTGCTGATATCTGAAGGCTGATCAAATGCGTGCATAATGAAACGATTGATATATTGTGCTACAGCGAAAATGTGATTGTTAGATACTTTACGAGGTTCTTTTATTGTTTGATTATGTTTACAGATAACTTTAAGTAGCTGTTAGACGTGAGTATTGGTATGCATAGGTACTGCATAGTTTCACTATTCTTCAGAAGAAATAATATTCTTACATATTAAATTCTACCGGCTTCTCTTTCTCTCCTCTCTATGAGGGAGGCCTGTGTCCTAACGGTGGCAACATTAAAGGCTAATTATCTTTACTATTACCTTGCTTTTCAATACATTGGATGTACTGGTGGAAGCTACTGAAGATGCTAAAAAGGTCTAAGCCGAATTCTGGGCCAACTCAAATTAGATTGCCATCGACACGCTAAGACGGTGTTTGCACATCCGGCTCGAAGGACCACTGTTTGAATGTCAAACACCAGCATCACAACGGCTCAAACAAAGAATAACTGTAAAAATTACCTTTTCACATCATGTTAAAGGGAAAATGAAAGTACCGACGTTAAAATAAAAGGTTTTATAATATGCAGGATAAAAGTAAAAAATACTGACTAGCGATAAAGGAAAGTGGTAGAACTTTGTTGTCATCGTCAACATCTGAAGTGGGTTTTCTAAAGCGATTAGCACGATAACTTAACTTGCACTCCACCCACTCCATATCTAATCTTTAGTAACATGCCGTTACAAGCATTGTTCAAATCTCAATAACCATTAAAATACCACAACAACAACCAATTGTTTAAAATGAAGAGCAAGAAAAAAACTGGCGACAGGATTTTTAAAGAAAGCCCAACATTAACTATTTTTTTTTGTCTTTTTTTACTCTAGCCTCAATACTAGGAACTGTTCCTCAAATAACGTTCAAAAACCGATGAATAAATAAGTAACAAAGCGCAGGGAAGTTTTTGAAGTGGCACACAGCACAGACTATAATATACGTCGTTTATTTGGCGGGGCGGCGGCGCCCCGGCGGCGGCAGCGACGCGCCGTCGTGGCGCCCCGCGCCTTCGCCCCTGACGCGACGGGAATTACTATTGCTACTCGACTACTCTCTGGAATTGTGAGTTTAATGACCGTATTGTAGTCCTTCCTGAATAGGGACTCTGCACATCATGTTGGTGGTCGTTAAATAGTATCATGTAATGTTTGGTACATTACATTCTGCGTGATAGGAATTAGCAATAAACAGACACAAAAAAGACAAAATTAGTTCCAAAAAAAAATAGAGCGAAACTTAACAAGGGAATAATAGGATTAAAAACTATTAAAAAATTGTACGTTGTTTCAGGTTTTGACTACATTGATAGGAATCTGGAAGGTTCTTGATCCATATTATGTGACTAAGGACGTCATGAATATGTTGATGAATGAAGAGGAGAGGGAGACAAAAGAAAATATTATTTTATACCTAGATCGTACCACTGACATGTGATGATATGAATGAAAAGGGACAACGAGAAGGATTAAAAGAGAGAATGGAACAGAAAAACTTTACTTCGATTCGATTCCAAGTTACAAAGGCATACATATAGAAGGAGCAGATCGTGGTAAACCGGCATTAATTAATTGTCGGCCATTTACAACCCAAATTGTGAGCTATATAAAACAGACAATGTTTTTGTCAGTGTTATTTTTAATAACCAAGAAAGTAAAGTTTATATATTTTTTTTTATATATCTTTGCATTAAATTAAAATTATTTTCAGATACAATATAGTACACCTACCACAGTTTGTCTCTGCCCCACCGAAAGGTTGACTGGTAGAAAATGCCTATGGCATTAAGTCCGCCTCTGTACTTTGTGCTTGAAGTGTTAAATAAATAAATGAATAAAGTCCAAAATTTGCTAAAATCACAACAAAATAAATCGGCTCGAAACAAATGGTAGGGGAAAGTAACCCTATACAGACGTGCGCCGTATTTTATATCGTACAGGGGTCGCTACGCAATGGATTTTAGCTTAGCGTTTCATTAGATGCGACAGGGTTAACAGGATAACGGACAGCTAGTCATTTATGTACATAATAATTAAGAGCTTTTTCAAATTTAGAATTTCAGTAGGTAAATACAAGTTGTTCTTGAAATACACCGTTTGTTATGAGTAAAGTTTTTCGTTACTTTTACATAGTTGTATACTTAGGTAGGCTGGATGCGAGTAGCACGGGACCGGTCAATGTGGCGACACTTGGGGGAGGCCTATGTCCAGCAGTGGACGTCTTTCGGCTGAAATGATGATGATGATGATGATACTTAGTTATAGCTTTTCATAGAGAGATATTTTCAGGATTTGACTTCTGAAAACTTGAAATCTTGTCATTTCCTGTAGTAGAGAACTTTTTCGTTACCTATTTGACTCTTGGATGGAGTTAGCCTGCTCTTACTTCTAACTTGATAATTGAGGGCGGTTCGAAAACTTCTCGGCCCGACCGAAGTATAGATTTTTCACCTCATCGTTTATGAAAACTTTTCTCGGGGTAGGTTTCTTTTTCTAAATTAGGTAACCTAACCATGGAGTTTCTTGCCGGTTCTTCTCCATAGGAAACGACCAACCCGAACCGTGCACCTTTTTGTCGACGTTTTATAAGTGCCTATCTAGGCCTATGTGAAATAAAATATTTTGATTGTGATTGATTTTGATTTTAACCGTGTTGGTCACGGTGGCCAATCTCTGCGGAGATTAGCCACCGGCGCGGGAGATATTATAGTGCACAATATTGTGTGCGCAGACAGAGGTGCACTCTCTCTTTCCTCACTCGCATAGTCCGATGGGACAGCAATCCGCCACGACCAGGGAGAGGTCGAGGCGCAGGAACAACGTCTCAACGTGCTTTTCGAGGCCCGGGGGTACCATACCGCCAACTTCCAAACTCCGGGAGAGTCTTAATGGAAAAAACCCAATAACACTATACCTGAGCCGGGAATCGAACCCAGGACCCCTCAGAAGTTGCGCTTGCGACGACGGCGACACCAACAGAGCAGTTAGCTAAGCTGGTTACTCTTTAACTGTTGAATACGAAGGCACAGATTCACCTAACGTGTTTTCTACATCTTCCTTGATTTGGTATGGCGTCATTTTCGTTTTGGCTCTGTTTTTAGTTTTTTTTTTTCATTTGCTGGAAATGAAGCGGATTCATTCAAACAAAAATCTTACAAAAAATGACGCAACCTGTCACAGTGACATTTGACATACGATTAAATAAATAATCCAGTTACAGAATCAAGTTAAGCCAAGAACTTTTCGTATGCTACGCTCTACCATTTTAGATGTTTCAGAATTTTCTCTTTCGGAGTGTTATAAAGTTATCGAAATAGTGGAATACGAATCAGTACACAAGTGCATTTATAAAACTTAATGTAAACTTCCATATGTTACACGTTTTATACGTATATTTTGCACTTTCAATAACATGGTTTCATGGCCCAGATTGTAGATGGTGGGCGGAGTGTTTAAAGTTTATGACCCTCGCCAGTAATGAAGTGCCCTGTGAGTATGTCGGTCTTACCTTCAGAGTGGTATTGTGTCGTTATGTACAGACACCAGACATCAAGCTACTAGGTACAGTCTGTCAAATTTCTCTAAATTTGACAGTTTCGGGTAGCTTGATGTGCTGGGCGTCTGTACATAATTATTCGGCTTACATTTGTTTGTGGAGTTTTCGCTATATTTAGATTTATAAAACGATGATGTTAATGGACAGCAAAAAAAGCAAAGTTAAGCAAAGCAAAAACAAAAAAAAGCAAAGTTATCTGACAAATTAAATATTTAGCCAAAACATGATAATTGATGACACTGCGAAAATCGAACAGTAATTTACTAATATTCCATTATTTAGTCGTGTGATAATGTTTTGGTAGTAAGTACCTAATGCTCACGCACTAGGTACACACGGCGGCACATCAAGCTATGCATTTCCATTATAATTTGGCCTCGCTTTGTATAGGTTTCCCGTACAATGAGAGATCCGCATAAACTGGTTTTGTATAGCTTGACTGGCCGTCGTGCGTACACACAGTTCCGCTACTAAGCCAGCAGAAGTTTCAATCCATATTTAGTTTAAATTCGCCATTGTTGTTTTTGTGACCACTTAACTTCACAATTTTCTATTGTCACTAGCCGAACTAAGTGAGCAATTAATATATTCTGTCTGAAAATAGAATTAGCTGAAAAATAGTACTACAAAGTAGCGGCTGCGCCGAGTCGCCGCGTCGATCCGTGAGTCACGGCGCACTGGCGCCACGTGATTTATCGCGGACACTTGCAGAACTAAGAGATTTAGAAGATCACTCAACTTGAATAATAATTACTTATTTTTGTCACTTGACGGCGGCGCCAGGATTAGTGATTTCTTACTTTTCTTTAATTATAACCTAGTAGGCTTGAATGGACAAAAGTAAAATTATCTAAGCCTGGCAAAGACTAGGTACCCTTCAGTTTGTCCTCGGGCCTCGGTGTAGTTGAGTTAGTTTTAATTTTTAGTCATACCTAGTTGTTATATATATTTGTCTCTCTACCATCATCATCCTATTACTTCGTTGTTCTAAATGGACTTCTATTAGGCCTATCCTTTTAACTTCTGTCTAAATAATTCAGTCAATGTTTGTGTACCGTACCTTCATGCAATCCAAGCGCTAAAGAAAGAAAATATCACAATGCCAAGCGTGTCGACAGAATGCCTCCATTTTGTCAGATTAATACTAAACAAAAATCAGTTTCAAAGCTATCGTGGTTTACCTACAGGAAAACGTGAAATAAGGAAACAACACAATATTATAAATGCGTTATTCCTTGAGAACCACTGAGCTGTAGATAGTCGGGTCACGTTTACAAAATGCCAATAACGTGATTCGTAATAGGTATAGCTATAGTGACCATACAATTCCTCACTTCTTTTAAGGGGCGTTGGATAAAGTTCATTTCGATTGAAAAGAGTAACAAACCGCACGGTTTCTTGTTAAGGTTATTATGGTCATTTGGTCAAACTTCCGTGCTTGACCTTGCCTTTGATTTGTTGACTAGGTACTAGCTTATACCCGCGTGCAGTTCAGTCATTGTCCCACCGCCCATGGGATCGTACTACCAGGACAAAAAGTGAAAATCCTATGTTTTAATACAGGTTATAAACGATCTATGCGCCAAATTGCATCCAAATCCGTCCAGTAGTTTTTGCGTGAAACAAGTAACAAACATACATCCATCCAATCCTCACAAACTTACGCATTTATAAAATAGTATAGTACTCGTAAGATTCGTTTTACTACTGCCAAATTGCAGGTCGTTCACTAAACTTGCTAGCTCAATCCTTTTAAAGACCTGGGGGATTACCACCATCGTCTGAAAGTGGCGCCGGTGACTGAAAAGTTGTGTGGGCATGTGATGCGGAGGAATGAGGAAAATGTTGTGAGGAAAGTTTTGAGTATGAATGTGGATGGGTATATGAGTAGAGGAAGACCAAAGAAACGATGGATGGACTGTATAAATAATGATATGGCAAGAAAGGAGGTGTCTGATGAGATGACGAGTAATAGAGAAGTATGGAAGAAGAAGACATGCTGCGCCGACCCCAAGTGAATTGGGATAAGGGCAAGAGAATGATGATGGGGATTACCACCATCCATTAAAGCAGCGGAGGTGGCAGAGAGAGCTATCCAGGTCGTTCAGTACCATCTCTTTCCCGCACTGAAGGAGATTAGAGTAAGATTTAAAAAGTACCGGTGAAAAGGTTGTGTCAGTTCCGCTGTGGCAGCGCTTTGGCGTAGCTGGCTCATAGTCCTACTTGAGTAGCCCTGTCCTTATTTTCTTAGACATCATGGTTATCTTCCTGCCCGTGTCTTCTTCCTTTGTCCCTTGTCTACCGTAAGGCTATCATAACTCCCTTATCTTTCATTTCATTCCTCACACAATCCATGCCTTTTTTTCTTGGACATTAACAACAATAGCATAATCAACTATATTTCCGCGTTATATGCAAATAATAATTCAATCTACTGCCAGACATTGAGTGAACAGAGTTTGTCTCTCCGTCGTGATATATCCATTCGGATCAATAAATCCTCTCCACCTACACGGCGCTTCCTCTATTCTGAAACAGATACATTAAGCTGTCGGAATTTACCAATATATTTACTAGACTTTTATTTACACTGACAGTTTAATTGGAAGCTTTTAAAGTTTAGGTACGTTGTTAAGAAACTACTGCCGAAAATCTACAAACTTTCTGGGATATTGTAAGGGTTAACTTAAAAGAGCTGCACCCCAATTACGGTAGAGATTTTGAAAAAAAAATCCTAATGAATGTTGTCGAGCAAATTTTTGAATTTTTTTGGGAAACTCTTCAATGTGAACTGTAAAATTAAAGATTTTGCCATTGTTAGTGTGTTACGCAAGTACCCCGATGGTTCATATAAAGCCTTTGTCATCAGTGTTGCAACACTGATAAAAATAGGGATTCGTGTTTCTGACCTCGTACTTTTTTTCGCAGAATAAAAGACTGCAAAGAATTTCATCAAGGGGTCAAGGGGTAGCATTCGATTGTGGAGGACAGTAGCCACAGCCTAAATATAAGTAAAAAGGCAAAATGGAGACAATGAAAACTGATTTCACCACACTATGAGATTGCAGCTAGGAAGAGAGGCGAGGGAAGACAGCTGCGAGGACATGAGCTATGACACAGGTCTAATATATTTCTTCTATTGAGTTGTAAGAGTCAACTAAGAGCAATAAAATTAAATTGTCATCGATGGGCAGCTGGTTCGCTATATCATTCATTTGAGGTGGTACTGTAACCATTCAAAAGTTTGTATAATTATTCAAAGGGATCAAAGAAGAGCTTACGAAAAGGTATGGATATTGCAGTGGTAACTAAACTTTAACTCTTATGTCTAAATCTATTGGCCGATAGTTTAAAATAGCGTTTGTGTAGGATTTCATTGTGAATGTATTAAGTATGATCTACGAAAATTGTCGATGCAAAATACTTTATTAAACCTCAGCATTCAACAACTTCAACACTACAACAACAACAACAACAACAACAACAACTTCAACTTTCTTTCAACTTATTACAAGTTGGATCCAGCATGTCCTGATGCAGCGGTTTCTTCTTCAATACATAATGCAATTATTGTGACCTTTTCAGAACTAAGAGTTCTTAATAACTTGCTGCCAAAAGTATCGTTATTCGACCTTCGTTATCATTTATGTATTTTCCAATACATTCGCATTTAATCACGTCCCATTTGAATGTATTTTCTAATCAGACTCAGAAACAACACAGGCACACACAGGGGCACCTTGCGTTACAATGTCATAATGACTCTGAGCCTGTCATTTGCATCGGGATTTGATCTTGAAATGATTAATAATTATATTCGACCACTTCAATCCGTGACCGATTCGACCATAGTTTAATCTATGCAGTTATGGGCTTTGGTGGCTTCTGAAGTTCTGATGCAGGTTATCGTTTTGCTTTCTTTGAAATGAACTCTTCCTACAACAGATTCTTCAACTTCTATTACTTGGCTGCTACTGACTGGAGTGCTAAGCATGAGCTGTTGGCTTAGACCAAAGTATTATTGGGGTTCTCCCATAGTAATTTACTTAGTAACAGCCTAGAGTCTCATCATTGGTCTCCATTTTGAGAAGTTTATATTCGCACGCCAACATCGTTCAAATTAAAAATTTATGATGAAAGAATAGCTCTCGAACATAAATTCCGATAGAAACAATAGAAAATTGGCAGCTTGAACACTGGGGCCCCATAATGGTTGCCATGAATAACGAAACAGCATGATTCAGAGTCCTGTTTTTAGTTTTAAGGTCGCTCAGCCAATTCTAGCTCGCCTTAGCTCTTCGTCGAATCGTGCGTATCCGAAAATAAATTGGGCCAATAAGAAGGATGGTGACAGTTGATGCCAGATGGGTAGCACCGTTTTTAGACTGGCAATTTGGGCTTGAATGATGCCTGCTTGTTTAATGCTTGTGGCTATAGTGTTGTTTTATTCGATTAAAATTGAAGTAGCGGAATTAGCCACAAATTTACTGATAAAGCTATCTAAAAAATAAGTAGCAGCCTGTTTATTATGAGAAAAAGATCTCGTCTCATTTCACGAACGAAGAAATTTGGTGTACCACCTGTACAATTCTGGTACCTCTTTAGAAAATATAGACTTCTTTCCCTTTTGCCTTGAACAAATCCAGAATGAATAAGATGGTCTTATTGAGAACTTCATCCTACTATATTACCTAAAAGACTGCCTTCTTCCTGCGCCAAGTTTTATAACGTCGTGCGTCGGTCGGAGTTATGTTCAATAACAATGTATCATGTAAGTATGTAACATGTAACATGTAAGCAGTGGCGAAGGTTGCATACAACCCGATCCCAACCGGCTTCCTTTTGAAAAATGGCACAGTCATTCTATAGCCAATAATATTCTATACAGTAAAGATGGAAGCGAGCCCTTCGCTACTGATGAGTAGGTAAGTTAATTTTACATTTTTAATTATATGCCTATTCATTAATGTTATTTTAGTTTTGTTACAGGGTCTGGGTTACTACCTAGTACAAACTTTTACTTTTCAATATGGCGTCGTTTGTTTGCTTCGCTTCATATAATGAAGTGAATAATCTACTGATTTTACACAACCCAAGTAGTACGTAAAATCCTTAGTATTTAGCAGTAGCGAAGGGTCAATTTTTGTTACAGGTAAGCCGGAGTACCTACATATCTTTAATGTGACTATATTATTTGTCCATAGAATACTGACTGTGCCATTTTTCAAAGGGAATCCAGTGGGAATCGAGTTTTGTGGAATCTTCGCTACTGATTTAGCATAAGGCATTGCATAGAGTATTTTGGATAGTTATTTTAAGAGATTATTTCTTTCATGGGCACTATACCTACCAGTGCGGTGTTCGTGAGGTAAGAATAATATCTCTCTCCGAAAACAAAAAAAAACACGACCTAAGTGTAATCGGGTTTATCCAGAAGAGTTTCTCGGTAGTAGCCCGGAGATTCAATTTGATCCCAGTTGATGGCAATTAGGATTCCCCCTATTAGTTACGGCGAAATGTGGGTGTGTTAGTTAGTGGGTCCTCTCTGGCCTCTTCGGGGCACACGTGATGTTTTGTTACGCTGTGTTATTATTCCTTAGCCATTTACAACCAATTAATACCCACATGATTTATTATAAACTCATTACTCACAGATTAATTTGAAGATAAAGTTATAGGATTATTTATATACAAGAGATAATTCTTACTAAGTTGTGCTGTCTGCGAGTGGTTGAGGTCGTTGAGTATCTAAACAAGGCCAAGGCAACTAGCATTTAATAGTATTTAATAGATAAACATCCATATACGATGATATTTATTTATTGGGAATCGGTAATCGGTTGTTTATTGCCATGTGTGGTGGAGTGATGGGTCTGTACATAATATATGACCCAGGCTTCATAGGGATTCATAAAGAAGTGTTACTATCACAATGTGCACTTTACGCAGCATAGTTCTTTGGCACTTGAATGACATTGTTAAGAGCTGCATTTGGTAAACATTTTTGTTAAAGAATCTGTGGAAATTGCGTCTCAATCCTGTTTGAATATTAGTTCCGACTACGACTCCACGCTAAAAGAACCGTACAGGACAAAATTAAAAAAAAAAAAACAGATTGTTTATTTTCCATGAGAAAAAAAAATGCGTTCTTTTTTTAAACGTCGGTTTTTGAATCCCCTTCCTATCTTTCGCTTTTATTCACAATAAATGATGCCGAGTTTTAAAGCTAGAGTTATTTTGTATTTTTCTTGTATGAAATATTATGATAATAAGAAATAAATTTAAAATACATTTTCTAGGTGTTTCCATTGGGACGTTGCGTCACATTTATTTATTCTGTGTTTTCATCCGTTTTAACGAAGTACTGGCACTTGTCCCATTACACTGCAGACCAAATAAATTGACACGACATATTTTATTATTTTTGTTTATAATAAAATAAATCAAAACTTAACGCTTTTAGCTTATTCATAACGAAAAATGCGTTGATGAAGTGAGTGAAGCAGGAAACATGGAAACTATGATTATTGTAAGATTTTTCAGAACAGATAAAAGAAAAAAATCAAACGTCAAAAGTTAAAACCCAGCTTCATCATCTGCCTAAAAGGCTCAACAGATGCTCATGCTGGGTTTTAGTTTTGGCTTTCAGGCTAACCAGTATTTTACATGGAGCGCAGCCTGTCTGACTTCCACAATCCACTAGTCACTATTCGTTAAATCCCAGTACTTACCTCAAAATGTTAAATCTTCAAATTTTACTATACCACTCTTATCCATAGTTGTTTCATAATCTCCAGAAACAAATACTGACTCACTATTTATATAAAACAGTGTGCCAACAATCCTGCACGTAGTGTACTACAGAAACGGATCTTGCACAACATTTTACCGGGAACTGTTTTCAGGAACACTTCATTCATCACTCGTTTGGCTCCATTCAGATCATTTCGTCGCGCGCCGCGATACGAGATTCTGCTGAGTAATAGCTTCGGTAAATATCTAAATAGGTACAGGGGTAGGCCACCATGATATTGTCCATTGAGGGATTTTTAAGAGTTTGGCAAAAAGTGAAGCGTATTTTTTGTTGCAAATTCTCTTGCTTCCCTGTGATAAAACTGCCCTGAAGGGTTACTATGACGTCTTAAAACAGTAGTAATTCCAGTGTGGGAAAGTGACAGAGCTATACAGGTCATCTAGCGCCATCTCTTTCCCACACTGGAATTACTCCTGCTATAAGACGTCACGGTAGGCCCCCTGCAAACGATATTGGGTTGTACCCAATTTAAGTAACTCGTATTGTTTGGAAAAACTTTGTTTTTGAAGGAACAGCTAAAAATGCTATGTCGTTTAATATTGTGTTAATTTGGAAGCAATACACCTGTGCTATAACAATACAAAGTGCACCTAGCAGTAGCGAAGGGTCAATGTTTGTAAGAGGTAAGCCGGAGTACATCTCTTAATGTGATTATATTATTTGTCTATAGAATACTGACTGTGCCATTTTCCAAAGGAAAGCCAGCAGGAATCGAGTTTTATGGAACCTTCGCCAGTGGCACCTAGGTACGTTTTTATTTCGATGGTCACCTATATTGCGGCATGGTTACCTACACCTACAGCTGTTGCGTTTACAATTTGTATTTCTTTTACATGACATCATCGGATGAGTAGTATCGTCATAAACAAAAATAAGAAAAACACAAGATTTTATTATTTTTCAAGGTCCAGCCTTATGGGCTAGCTCGTTGTCCGTCCGTCTTATGACGACAGGCCGTGTCGACGGCGCGTTCGTGTTCCACGCGCGCCTTAAAGAGATGTCAGCAAATAGGAAGGGGTCCACAAGGGCCGATGCTTGCCGGGGCTGCGGGACTGTTCGAAAGAAATACCACGGCCCTGGAACACAAAGGGCTAAGAAGGAACATGGATGGGTTTTAGTCAGTACAAATCTGACACTCCCTTCCGCTCCGCCCAGAGCGGGAGGGGGTCATTTGATGATTTCCCATCCGAAAAAAAAGGCCCCTTATCTTTTTCATAGCAGACAGGTGTGTTGCTGAAGAGTTAGTTCCGCTACTGCTTCTTCCCAGCTGCAACAGTAGGAAGTGGTGAAGGGCGGGTGTTTTTGGGGACTGTACACTGTGTTTTGAGTTTATGACATGTAATTTTGACATTAAAAAAAGTTCCTACTGATTTTGAATGACATTTGATTCTTAAGCTATTAAATTGTTTTCGGAATATCTGGTAGGTTCACTGGCGAAGGTTCCATACAACTCGATTCCTACCGGTTTCCCTTTGAGAAATGGCAATTCTATAGACAAATAATATAATACTCCGGCTTACCTCTTACAAAAAATTGAACCCTTCGCCACTGGGTAGTTTATTACCTAAGTAGGTCTGACTCTCGTCTGTTACCCTATGATACCGGTCTCCGGTTTCCGCAATCAGTTTGCACTTACCAATTCTTTTAGATTGTCATCCCACGCTTTGTTAACCGAGATAGATGTTCACTTATGTTTATAACATCCCTGCGTATTAGTCACCTCATCAGATGCATGGATGCAATGGATCTTGACAAGTTCCGACACGAATCTTTTAAGAGTCGCAATTACTATTGCATCATCCGTACGAATTATTGCGTTCGTACCAATTGTACGCTCGACGGCCAATCAAGTTGTGCAAGACCAGTTGTTGCGGATCTCTCATTGTATAGGAAATCTATACAAAGCGAGTCCATGTTATACTGGAAATGTATAGCTTGATGTGTCGCCGTGTGTACCCACTTTAAAATATTCCATTACTATTTCGCAGACTTATAAAAAAAAGTGTGTGTCACTAATACATAATATCGAAATATAAAATTACTTTGTTTAACTTTTGCCGCAAATTGGGTACTGGTTTGTGACCGGTATGCGGCTTTATAATCGTGATTACAAAAAAATGATATTAATATCAACAAAGACGATAAATTACCTCAATTGGGGTAAATCAATTCTGGCAGAAGTAAAGAAAACCATCTACTATTAATTGTGAATTTGTGATACCTATTACAGTTCTAACATATCTTCCCAAGAATGTTTTATTCAGGAAACCGGGAACACTCACTTCTCTGGCATGTTTTCACCATTTCCATAAAACCGTAGGAAATAAAATTCGAAACGACTTCTCAGATTAGTTAGATTTATTATATCTACTTTTATTATGACAATCGGAAGACGGTCATTGGCATACTTTATTATAGAACTTCCGAGTTTTCGGAAAAATACTTTACGACCAACGTTCCCACCACCTACGCTGTGTCCTTCAGATGTTCAAATCTATACAATTAAATATTTAAGTGTCTGTTTGTAATTTCAAAATAACAGCTTTTTACTGAAAGCTTATGAAAGTATGTATATACATTATACGGTACTTATAACATTAAAAAAACTTTTTTTTTTTAAATTGCGTCTGTCTGTTGGTTCCGGCTCATCTCCGAAACGGCTGGATCGATTTTGACAGAACTTTTACTGGCAGATGGCTGATGCTATAAGCTGGAGTAACTAAGGCGATGTTTATTTTAGAAAAAGAATTAGGATTCCGAAAAATTAAAACCCTTGAAATCGTTAACAAAACCCGATTCAAATATGGAAGTAGTATTTTTATAATAATTACACGCGGACGAAGGTTACGGGCAACAGCTAGCAAACAATAACAAGTAAATTGCGATAAACTCGCTTCCATGAAAATGCGACCCATAAAATTTTCAAGGCTGGCAATTCTGTAAGTTTGCCAAAATCGATCGGGAACAACGTCACTGAAATCTTTAATTTACGATGTCCTATCGTTTTCTGGGAAAGACAGTTCTCTTTTCAAAAACTAAATGAAGATTTTATAAGATAGTGAAGACAGAGTGGAAACACCATGGTTTGGCGGGATATCCGAGATATCTTGGACTTACAGTGGGAAATTGACTACTGGTGGTTTCAGTTTTTTCCTCAAGCGCAAGTTCATAAATTACCCTATGCTGATAAATTTATTTTTTCTAGTTATGTTTAAATTTATATTAAGAGCGTTAACGTCTTACGGCATTTCATACTAACCGTCAAGTGATTTTTTTTCGAAATTACTGAACTGATTTTAATGAAACTTGGTACGCATAAGCAGGATACATAAGTCTAAAAACTTGACAGAGAACTTTTCGAAATGTCTTTTAAAAAAAAAGATAATTGGAAATTTCTGTTTCTATGGAAAATCTAAAATCGGTCTAATTTAGCTGTAACACTATTTTTCAAAAATAAATCAGTTGATAGTTTGTATGAAATGCCGTAAGACGTTAACGCTCTTAACGTCAGCTACCCCTTGGCTTGCAAAACAGATTTAGCTCAGATCATAGATTCGTCAGCATATCACACATGTTCAGGAGTGTTCATGTTACCCTAGGAACTAGGATCCGCCACTCAAGTTGTGATCTTTTGGTGCCTTCTAGTATTATAAAGAACTAACTTTTGGTGCCTTCTAGTATTATAAAGAACTAACTTTTGGTGCCTTCTAGTATTATAAAGAACTAACTTTTGGTGCCTTCTAGTATTATAAAGAACTAACTTTTGGTGCCTTCTAGTATTATAAAGAACTAACTTTTGGTGCCTTCTAGTATTATAAAGAACTAACTTTTGGTGCCTTCTAGTATTATAAAGAACTAACTTTTGGTGCCTTCTAGTATTATAAAGAACTAACTTTTGGTGCCTTCTAGTATTATAAAGAACTAACTTTTGGTGCCTTCTAGTATTATAAAGAACTAACTTTTGGTGCCTTCTAGTATTATAAAGAACTAACTTTTGGTGCCTTCTAGTATTATAAAGAACTAACTTTTGCCCGCGGCTTCGCTCTCGTTAATTTTAAATTTGACAATTAAGCTCTTAACACACTACTAAAGTTTCTATATTCATATAATTCAATTATGTGGCGCCATCTATCAGCATAAGAATGTTATTGTTGTTTTCCTCGGGAACAGTACTTGTTCTCGGAATGAAAGGTACCCTTTGCCCGTTTCTATACACCTGACAACGTATATGCAAAATTTCAGGATAATCGGTTCAGTGGTTTAGGTGTGAAAAGGTAACAAACAAACTTACTTTTGCATTATAATATTAGTTAGGAGAGGATTAGGATTCTGCCACTGCAACGCGAATAAGCATTATCGAAAATTAAATCATTTGACTTGTATGTCATAGAAATAACTTTCCTACCAACAAAACCTGCCCCCGTAGCATGAACACCGTAGACAAGGATTTCTTTGACGGAAGAATCGACAGAATGACAGATAGAGTGCAAAGAAATCTGTCATTGTGTCGACACAATCTGTCATTTTGTCGATTCTTCCGTCTAAGAAATCCTTGTCTACGGTGGTAGACAAGGATGATTGTGACTTGTGTACTGTTGTATCGATATTTGTATCCACCTCCTACTTTCACGTAATCTATGTTTATACCTGCTTCCATCTCCTGAGCATAAACATGAAGCGACAGGGAGTCTGTAGCTCGCTGGCACGGCTCCAAGCCTCGTTCAGTACGTCCAGCCACTGTTGCTATCTGCTAGTGCGCTCAGTCGTTGACTCATTGGGGCAGTTGCTTCAGTGAAGGTCGAGCTGTTTGGTGCTGCTTTTGCTTGTTCTTTTCTATCTTAAGGGCTGGCAGTTTGCGCGAGTTGCTTTTTGTATTTTTGCTCTTTCCAGAAATTCTAGAATTCTTCTAGCTTATAAATGCTTTCGTTTCTGCTCATGCTGTACGAAAAGGGAGCCTGCTACTTCGAGATTTTTTTAGTCCTATGCTTCAAGCATTTGCTTGACGAAGATTTAAAACATTTGTCAAAACTTTTTTGTTTTGAGACAACGCCTTTCCTTTACATAAAAGTTACAAGATGGATACAGCCTATAACTTTCCCAATGCTGGGACACAGGCCTCCTGTCTGTGGGAGAGAGTGCGCCCTGACTCACCACGCAAGTCCAGTGCGGGATGGTGGATGTCACGTGTCTTCGAATGTTTCGTTCTAAGATACATAATATGTATAAGGAAAGCTATTAATTAAAAATTCTAATATATTTTTTATGCGCCAGCCCTGAAGTTCATACTATGACTTATTGTTTGTTCATTACTATCGTGGGGTTCGTGGGGTCTGACACCAACCTTGCCGAAATGATAATGAAATAAAAAGCACCACGAAACATCGTAAGTACCGCCTAGATAACACTAATTAATGTTTTACATTAATTATATCTGTCAAGTTATCATTAACGGCTTGTTTTACTTTCTTTGCTAGATAACAAAAACATAACGTTGATAGTAAGTTAATAACCTACCTACCTACATACATATGTACAGACATCAGGGTACCCGAAACTGTCGAATTGTCCCAATCAATCTTGAACCTAACAGCTTAGCGGTAAAGTTGAAAATCTATTAAAGAAAGACAGATTTTAGTAGCTTGATGTGGTCTCGTTATCGCAAGCTAGCGTTAGCATTGAGCATAGCGTCATGTCATGGATCCGCCGGACCGCGTCCTACCTGGATCCCCAAAGAAGGTGGAGTTACCTATTTCATTTTTACGAATATAATAATTCCTCAGCATCAGCCAGTCAGCCTGGAGTCTATATTTGTATCTGTTAATGACAAAAGGATCGCAAACACAACTGGCAAAAATTCCGCGCCCTAAGAATAGTCATCATTTCTAGATTTCTAATAGTCGAGTAGCTAATTAAATTAAGGCGACTACAAAAATAAAAGCATGTTTTACAATGCCTAAATTGCAGTGGATCATATAGATCCACTGCAGTAAAAAAACACTGAAAAATAGGTATATGATATTCTTCAGTATATATGCTAGTTCGATACTGTGTTGAAAACATAATACGACAAATTTGATACGATAGAAAAAAATCCCAAAGATGTCTTCTGAAAATATGCCTACGCTAAACCGCATAACCCCGAGCTCTGTCAATAGAACGGGAATTATATTGATAACGACATCATTATCAAAAGAATTCCCCATGGTTCATCATCACCTGGGCTCCTTAAAATGGCTGCTATAGCAGAATCATAATACGATTTGTCACTTTGTGCCCGTTTTACGAATTGTACTTAGTATTTTCCCAAATATAATAGGGTCTGCTTCCACCCTACGTCTTCAGGTTCGTAAGCAGCTGAATACCAGTAGGTATGTTACAAGGAGCGACTGCTGATCGACCTCTAGCCACTACCCAGTCACTGCGTAACACGGGGAACACTAAGCGCGATATGATCTTATGTTTTTAGGTTTTAGGAATAAAATTACATTACAACCTAGGGGGCAGACAGATTGTATTATTTCCTGGAACAGAGACGAGAATTGATTGACCGCTGAATGGACAATGCAGCGGACAATGCTCCAAGCATAGTCGACGTAAGTTTTACGCACTTATGAGTTTGTAGGTATTCAGGTTACCTAAATCATGTAAATATGTATACTTACTATACTGCTCATAGTATGTACCTAAATTAGGAACCAACATACTATGAACAGTATATAGTAAGTTATTAAACACTAACTTATTCCCGTAGCTTCGCCCGCGTGATGTTCGGTAACTGTGTCATACTACCCAGATAAAAAGTATCCTATATGTTAATCCAGGTTATAAATCATCTATGTGCCAAATTTCATCCATATCCGTTCAGTAGTTTTCGCGTAAGATTAACAAACATCCATCCATTCATCCACTATTATTTAAATAGGTAGGTATAAAAGTGTAAAGTGTAAGGGTAGGCTCACCGACGCGAAACTGTTACCATGAATTCAGCACAATTGGCACTAGCTCCAGGATAAAAATATACGAATCATTTAATTTCATGATCTAAACCAAAAAATAAATGATTAAAAAAATATTTGTTTATGGTAGGTAGGTACCTAACACGAGTAGTTTGCTCGTCGTCGAGGTCCCGCAGTTTAGGTAGGTAGTTGCAATGCAATAATACCCGTTTGATATTGATTGATTATATACCTACAATCTAATTGACAAGTCAGAATTATTAATAATCAACAATTATCAGAAAGTTGTCTACATAAGTAGGTATGTAATTACAAAAGGTACCCACCTGCTGATACATTGGTCTTTCCATCCGGGTTAGTTAATAAAATTACAGAAAGACAAAAGTTTTAAATGTAGGCAATGTGCCAAAATCGTTGGACTGGACTGATTACTCAGGAGGTACCTACATATAGGAACCTACTATGCTGTGTACTTGTCTTGATCATATTTGGACATTGATTAGGTACGTAAATAATAGTGTAATGTAGGTACTTTCAACAGTCCATTTATATTTTGAAAAGCATAAAAAAATGTTTATATCAGTACCTATATCTACTTAAACCTTAGCTACTTTAGTTATTATGTTTTCTGTTATCTAATTAAATTGTAAGGAAATAATTAGCATGTCGAAACATATTTTTACGTGGACCTTTTGGAGTCTGTCCTTACGCAATGCTAACGCCGCGCGCCGTCATCTTGTTTTTTCAATAGAATTTCCGCAAATCGATGTAAATTTGCTTGACAAGCAACACCACCTTGAACTGCACACTTACGCGCCATAGAAGTTCAAGTAATTTGATCAAACGGCCAAATTTAATAATTAATTAATTTTAATTTTATCAAATTCTGTGGGAAACGTTGACCAAAAATGAGTTGTCAAATGGCAAGTAGAAACATGAATTTTCGTATTTCTATTTGATCAAACTGTTTGATCAAATTTCTTGAACGTCTTTGGCCCCGCTTTATATTGGTCATACTATAACAACAGCACCCTCCTGTCAATGTCAATCAAGCGCCAAAACATCAAGTAGCATTAGTGCTGCATGAAAAAAAAAAACATATATTACTCAAAAGACAGCAGAACGCCTCCAGAGATTACCATTGGACATCTTTGGTCTAGTGGTCGCAAGTGCGACTGCTGAGCATCAGCATAAGGTCCGAGTTCGATTCCCGGGTCGGGTTTTTCCATCAGGAATTTCTCAGTAACAGCCACGGAGTCTAGATTTGTGCTCGGTTGATGGCGATGGGATGGGCTCTCCCATCGCCATCAACCGAGCACAAATCTAGACTATTACATGGGACTTAAAGATACGTGGCGCAATATGGGTGTACTATTAGGTAGGCACACCTCTGCCTAACCCTTCGAGGATTACAGGCGTGATGTTATTATGTATGTAGACGGTACCTGCCTACTGTTCTTCCAGTTATTTTACCTCTGTCATATACATTATGACAACAAGAGCAAAGGTCACTGTACCGCAAAACCAATAAAAGGACGGCAGGTACATAATATAATTCCCTCGGTACAACCGCTGTGCTGTGCCTATTCGCGTACATCTGGTCGTGGATGTACGGTGGTCCGAAATAGCCGCCTTATATTTAACGCCCGTCTATTATTGTGCCTCTGCCGAGCTAATTACAAGCCGTAGTAACGGATTTACAACGTCTAGTAACTGCTAAATGTGAAAAGCAAAGCAATAACGATTAGTTTCAGGCTTTTCGTGAACTTTTAAAACGATCCAAGCTAATAAAGCTCATAATGATATTGGCCAATGATATACCAAGTTTTCTCCTTTTTCGGTTCCGTACCTCAAAAGGAAAAAGCTCGTGGCTAAATAATAACAGCCGCTCGGACCGATCTTTAGGTTAAGCCGTGCTTGCCTAGGTTGGTCTGTGGATGGGTGACCGCCCATTACATACCGAGTTTCCTCCGTGCCTTGGAAAGCACGTTAAACCGTTGGTCCCAGCTGTCATTTGTAGATCTTTGACAGTCGTTAGGTAGTCAGAGGCCCAAAAAGTCTGACAACCAGTCTTACCAAGGGGTATCGTATTACACTGTACTAACTGGGTTGTGGAGGTCAGATAGGCAGTCGCTCCATGTAAAATACTGGTATTCAACTGCATCCGGTTAGACTGGAAGCCGACCCCAATATAGCTGGGAAAAGGCTAGGCAGATGAGATGACCTCAAAAGGAAAAACGGAACACATAAATGATTGTCCCGCTGTCTGTTCGTCAGAAACCTTTTTGTCCAGAACGCGTGGTGGTATCAAGTTGTTTATATCAAATGCTTAAATCTACGTTTCCTTGGAGCTATCATAAAATCCAGCTTCTTAAAAATTACTTCTTAGTCAACGAAATAAAAAAACATAGCATCAATGTCGCATATTTTACTTATTCGCAAGTAAATCAAAACTTACGGGAAGTAGGTACCTAGGGTAGGTACCCTAGGTACCTACTTCCCGTTGACCTAGAACCATGAAACTTTACCAAGTTTACCGGACCGTAAGACCTCGCTTCCTACCAAAAGTAGGGTATTACGGCACAAGTACAAAGGAAAATAAAAACGAAAATCGTTGATTTGTAGTTATAGGTAGGTCACATAAAAAATATTTTTGCGATTACAAAATGAAATTTGTTTTTCATCTCGATTTATTTTTTCATAAGACCTTATGAACTTCAGAGACCTGATTTCCGTGAATGACAAAACCATCAGCACAAGTTTGTACTGAACCCTCGGTGCGCGAGTCAAACTCGCACTTTTTCGGTTTTTTATTCGGGTGAATGCGACGGCATGTTTCTCATAAGCATGGTCAGGAAGCAATTGCAGTGCCTATTGTATTCTACTTATAACTAATTGTACCCCCGGTTTCATTCGCCTTTTCAGACTTTTTAGGGTTCCGTAGCCAAACGGCAAAAAACGAACCCTTATAGATTCGTCCTGACCATATGTCACAAACAATTTACTCAGAAACTGATGGCATCATACAGTTGAAATTTGCAGAGTAGGTGTCTTTTATGAACTGCTACCAAAGATTATAAATAGTACAAACCACTAAGCAAAACAAAAGTGAAATAAAAACAAAATTGTGGTGGCCCTCCATACCTACAAGTAATGAGGGTTGAAAAAAAAAGGTAGGTTAACGGGATGTTTATCGACAGCTCTTTTCTCTTAAAGGACTGGGTGGGCCATCAAAAGCAAAACAAACAACAAACTCTTCAGCTTTATTATAATATGTATTAGTATTGATTTTGCAATGTACCAAAGTACACTTCGTTACTGCTCTTAGAATATTGTATGAAATTAAATTATTCATGAGGTTAAGTTACCTTATGAATTGTGATACTTCCGTGCCGCCTACGCGCATGATAGAAATATAATTTCCTCTCTTTATGAATGCTGAGAATAATAAGCAACTGTAGATAGCACATTTATAGGTAGATAGCCTCTGCCGAGCGTCTATAGTTATAATATTACGAAGAGATTGATCCGATTCCCATTTTTTTTCGGAAAATCTAGTGTAACATTACTTAAGTACTTATATTTATTTAAAACAATCCCCCCGTAGGTTATTTTCTGACCGCGAGTGAAGAGTATTTCCAAATTCAAAAGAAACACAATATCACGCCCGTTATCCTCGAAAGGTTAGGCAGAGGTGCACTTTCCTATAAAGTACACTCACATCTGCCAGTTGTGAGTAGTGTGAACCTATTACATACCACCAACCAGGCGCAATGAGTTCAGACTCCGGGCAGATACTGAAAAAACTAGCTGGAAGGCCCAAAAGTTCAAAAGATGTAGCAAGTTATTTCAAAAATGAATTTAATATCGATCCACCACGTTTTAAAACTGCTTTAATAAAAGCTGCACGCCAGTGCCTTTGGCATCGTTCACACCAAACGTATAATCAGAATGTAGAACGTATGGAAAAACAAATTCAGCCGCCGATTGACTGGTTTCTCTTTTTCATTCATTTTTACAGTCTGTGGCTGACTATACGTTTGGTGTGAACGATGCCTAAAATTTGAATTGAGGACAACTGACCTGCTTTGAAAACTAACAGAAAATCTACACCACTTTTGAAAGACAGACGGTTACAAAAAGTAATGATTTAGTTTAGAAATCATTCACTGCCACAAAAGCATCGATTTATGTAACTTTAATCTACATAAAATGCAATAACAAAGGTGTAATTTATTCGGCCACGCACCCATTGTAACAGACGAGCAATTTTGTCCAAATTTATGTAATCTCATGACCTTGGCGTCTCCCCTACGAACCGGCGAAACAGGGCTGCCTGATGTAAATAATTGCGCAATCATGTTAATTGTTTTTTTTTACATACAAGTAATGTGTAGTTTGGTAGGAATGTGGATTAAATGTGTTTTGATGTTAAAAAAGCAGGTATTGCCGTATTGGACAGTTTTCTTTTTTATTTCTTTCTTAGTTGGAAAACAAGGGGACAGTGATGGTTTACAGATCAGAGAGTTAAGTCCTTCTCTTCAAAGGAGAACCCATTCCAGGAAAAAATAATAGATAAATAAAAAAGAAAGGCAGTTTTTTTCTAAAATGCAAGAAACATGATGAGACATATTTAAAAAAAAAATGGTAACAACAAAACAGAAAGACTTGATAAAAAAATAATCTCCTTGCCATAATTATAAATCTTTGTTGCTTAAAAGTTAAGTCCTCTACGTAACCGTGGCTGTATAAAAACAAACATAAAAACCATGAAATGCTTGGCTAACTGTTTTGTTTTAACTTTAGATAAACTACGTGACTTGACCGTTCTGAAGCATTTAAAAACCTTTTAAAGCAATTTGTAAGTAGGTAAGGTCATGGTAAAATGACCATTTTAATGAGACTTATAAAAAAAACACATTGGTAAATACTTAAGTAGATTAGTATGTTTATGCCAGGCAGGTAGATTGAGATCATACAATTTCCTCCTAGGTTTCCAGTTCTAGTTATGTTTATTGTTATTGTTCGCAGTGATGACTTTCTCGCTTGAGATTTTCGCTAAACAAACACGTTCACATTTACCTACGAGAGAAAGAGTGAGAGATGTTTGTGACAGAGTGCTGTCTGTCAAAGTTGATCTCATCTATGACGAGGTAAAAGACGACTGAAAACAAATCCAAACTGAGCGTAGACTTACGAGCAGTCAAACCATAAGTAAAACATAGGTAGGTTATAGGCACTTACACCTTGATATGTCTGACAATATAAAGGTCTCCGAACTTCACATTAGAATGCAGGGCTTATGACCACTGCAACGTAGAAAACGATTCATTAATAATTAGAAAAAAAAACTACTGCAAGCCACTGGCAGCCCTATTTCCACCCTCGCAATAATGCAATGTCCACCCTAACCTCACTGCCCTTGCCCCTGCATTACGAACTGAACTTATATCTATAGAATACGTATTTTAATTGCAATAGATAAACAGCTGTGTTTTTATACGCCTACCTACCTAGAATTTTAATTTGGCACGGTTACTTGTTTAGTGCAATGATATTTTAAAAAAAGTTGAATTTAGACTTTAGAGGCTTACACCGTTCTGCGTCTTCTAGGGATCTAACAAACTAACATAGTTCTTTACTGCTCACTACTAACCCATATGGACTGTTGTTCGAAATAAATGTTTTGATTTGATTTGATTTGAAAACAAAGGTTCTTTAATGTAAATAAAAAAACACGTCAGTGCTGTGCTGATAGTTGCGCGCTGTGATGTTAGACAAAACAACTAACTGTACCAACAGACAACTGACTATTCCTAAATTTAACGTAATAGCCCCTAACATCAAAATTATTGAAAAAAGTTCTCTTCGTCTCCTTGGGTCTCCAATCTTCGAGAATTCCTTTCCCGATTTTATCGAGGAAAAAATTCAAAATTTCAATGATATTTCGGAAAGGTTGCTCCAAATTAATATGCATTCGGCCATCACCCTAATCCGTTACTGTTGTTTTGGCCCAAAATTAACATATTTCCTACGTGCTTCCCCTTTATGGAAGCACACTCATCTTTTGGACAAAATGGACCAAATTATCAAAAATACTATATCATCCGTTTTAAATGTGGCTTTGGACGACCGTGCTTGGATACAAGCTACTCTTCCCATTCGTATGGGAGGACTCGGCGTCCGCAAAATTTCTAGTATTAGTTTACCGGCGTTTATATCTTCGGTCCACGGCACTGAGAAATTAATCAGGAATATCCTGGCTTCCACACTGATTGATTTTGATGTGCCGTGCTTCTCCGAGGCTTCTTATTAATGCCTGGAAACTCGCTTGCCCGAATTCTGAAGAACCCGACCGGCGACCATCCATTTTCCCAGAGACGTTGGGACGAGCCGCTCTGCAGAGTAGTTCAGAACAATTTACTGCTCACGTCTGCTACTACTGCTGAGCGTGCGCGTCTGCTGGCTGTGGGTGAGTGGGAGTCGGGTCTTTGGCTTCACGCACTACCGTCGTCGAGCATAGGCACTTTGCTCGACGACACTACTTTCCGCCTTGCTGCTGCTCTACGCCTAGGCGCCCCTTGTTTTTCTCCTCATCGCTGTCACTGTGGTGAAGCTGTCAACAGCCTTGGACACCACGGCCTTTCATGCAGCCGAAGTGCGGGCCGCTTTGCACGGCACGCGAACTTATCATCCGTCGAGCTCTTGTCACCGTCGGCGTTCCGGCGTTCTGGGGCTGCGGCTGCGGCTGCAGAGAACCTCAAGCGGCGTAAATATAGTAACCTTATTGGTAACTATATTTTCGAGCCGTTCGGGGTTGAAACTCTGGGTCCGTGGGGTCCGAGTGCTCACAGCCTTTTCAAGGACATTTCTAAACGTTTAGTTGACTCTTCCCGTGACCCAAGGGCTGGCTTTTACCTTGGCCAAAGGCTTAGCGTTGCCATACAACGTGGCAACGCCGCCAGTCTTTTGGGTACATTACCAGTTGACTACGTTGAGGATATGTTCTGTATGGTGTCCGGACGTAAAAAATAGCACCATCCCATATCTTCCCGTGGGTGTCGTAAGAGGCACTTACCAGAGAATGGGCAGCAGCGTTCTCTGATTCTACAACAACCATACTGCGATCGCCAACCCGCCTGCCAAGCGTGGCGATTATGGCAAAACCCCCCTTCTTGGAGGAGGCCTATGTCCAGCAGTGGACTTTTCGGCTGAAATGATGATGATGACGTTGAGGAGGAGTTTTTTGACGCCATCTTTTAAGTTTATTTTTAAGTTAGTTAGTTAACATTAAAAACATGTATTTACCCAAATCTAAAAATTCATTCATGTTGTTAAATATTAAAAACACTGCCACCTAGTGTCGAGTAGCTAAATTATCATGATTGTTTTGTTTTTTAAAGGAAGCGCCATCTGCTGGCTAAAAGATGTGAAAAATAACTCAGCTTATAATGGTGCTACAACACATCGGGGCCTATAATCATTTACCAATACCTGAAAAATGTGATAATGATTCTCGAGAAATGTCAACATTATAATTGCATAAAAGTAAAATCGACGCGCGGCTAATGTGTTGTGCAAGATTATTATGTTCGTGTTGTCCAATCATTGTGAAAATTGTGCAATCAAGATATACTATCTGTGCCAACAGTGCCAAAGACAAAAATTGTTTTTGTGCCTCACTCAATATAAACGTAGAAAGCGCATTTATAACTCTCATTTCGTTAGTAACTTTCAGCGTGCACAAGCGTGAAATCCTGAAAATAATATTTCACGATTGTTTATTTTAAAAACGCAATCTCAAGGCAACCTGGTATTTTTCTTAAATAATATACAGTGGTTTTAAAGAATATTTAGTAGTGGCAATATAATTTGTCTATGGACTGATTTTCATTTTGACATTAGCCTGCCACATCCGGCACTCCGACGAAAGGGTCCTTTTTCAAGCGTACGCCATTGCTGGCGTATGGTAGTTTATTTTATTGAACGAAAAATCGAAAACCATCCAATATGGTGAGTATCTAACATCATAATTATGTGCCAAAAAGTGTTCATGTGTATCCGTGCTAACGTATCGCGTCAATATTTTACGGCTTTCGAGTTTAAAATGGAAATAAAATATAACGTTCTTCACGACGGCCGTCTTTGTGATCGGATGACGTTTCCAAGTGTTGCGGTGATTTTTCGGTGTCTTTGAGATTCGCGGAAAATCAGCTTGAATAGCACAAATCGTTAGCAGATAAGAAACTGAAGTTAAATATATCGTCTGATAATGAAACGTACGTTTATAAAGTGTTCCATCTGTGTTGTGATGTCAAAGATGTTGACGAGCTGTTTTCTGGTTTGCGCAGGTGAATTTCACTGTAGACGAGGTCCGGCAGATGATGGACAAGAAGCGGAACATCCGCAACATGTCCGTCATCGCTCACGTCGACCACGGCAAGTCCACCCTGACGGACTCCCTGGTCTCAAAGGCCGGTATCATCGCTGGCGCCCGCGCCGGCGAGACGCGGTTCACGGACACGCGCAAGGACGAGCAGGACAGATGCATCACCATCAAGTCAACGTGAGTACTTGCGTCACCACATGGTGCAACTGACAGCCTTTTGTTGTCCGACTTATTAAGCCGCTGAGCCGGCAATTATGTACCCTTGAACTTGACTATTGCAATTATTGTCTATTCAGCAATATGAGACTAACGGCGTAGTCATGCTTGATAATTAGACATACTGCTAAATTTTTAAAAAGTGTAGCAAATAATGTAATCAAGCAAAAGAAACCACTTGTAGCTTCTGTTTTAAACCGTTTTCTGATGTTTCTTTTGTTAAATTTGTTGACGTTAATGACATGGTATTTATTTGACAATAATTACCAACAAAGGCAGCTGTTCTTACATTAATCTAAAACACCTAATAAACAGTAAGCTTTTCTACTACTTGTAGTACTTATATTGCTGAACTAAAAAATGTTTTGTCGTGATTTCACAACATTACACAACAAACTGTGTTGTGAAATATTTTAAATCCAAAATGGAGTAAACATTTGGCTCCCAATGCAATAAAAATACATGTGATGAATGTTCTTACCATTTAAAACTGAAGAATCAATGAAGATCTTTCAGAACGGCCATCTGACATACATTGTCAAGTTATCACACAATATATGCAACAAACACCATGCTTAACAATGAAAATTCGTTCCCAGTGCTATCTCCATGTACTTCGAGCTCGAAGAGAAAGACTTGGTATTCATCACCAACGTTGACCAGCGTGAGAAGAGCGAGAAGGGTTTCTTGATAAACCTGATTGACTCACCTGGACACGTTGACTTCTCGTCTGAAGTGACTGCTGCGCTCCGTGTAACTGATGGTGCCCTCGTCGTCGTCGATTGTGTCTCTGGTAAGTTATAGTTTTACATGAATGGTTTCAAAAATGTTATCTCCATCTTCCAGAAAAATAGTAAAAGTAGTTCCTACTTTGTTAATTTTGCTAGTTCCTTCATTCTCAGTATCACAAAGGCATCTAAAATATACCCAAATGAAATACAGAATAACAAAAGTACAATCTGCAAGTCAGTGTTTTTTTATGCCAGCTATATTGCATAACTTGGATCAATAAGGGTGCATGACTGCACTACTTTTATTGGCTAACAATCTGAAATGACATGCATACCAGGATGTAAAGATTATTATAATTTCAAATGACTAGCTTTTTCTAGGAGAGCTACATGATAATTACAAAGTAGAGAATATTGTCATTGAATGACATTAATTTTTACCAATACCAGATAAGGCTAGAAGTTACCTGATAAAGTTTTGAACAGCAATTTCTTGATTGCTTGTTGTAAAAATTTCTAAAATGCCAACATGGCAAATGAAACTACATCCAATAACTGATTATGATGTTTTTAGATCAAGCCGATAGGATTTTGTTAGGCTTCTATAATTATATTACTTGTGTTTTCATGAACACTGAATGCCTAGGAAATTAAATGTTTCATGTCAAGCAGAGTATTGAGATCCAACAGTGCTTTTTTATTTAGAATTCCTTAATTGCTTGCATGCTAGTGACAACATACAAATTGACATGTAACTTCTCTCAACACTAACAAAATCCACATGATGAATGTTCTTACCATTTAAAACTGAAAATCAATGAAGATCTTTCAGAACGGCCATCTGATCTACCCTTTACATGTTATTACACAATGCATGAAACATGTAACAACACTTTCGTAGACCTGGACAATGCACCACAAGGTACACTATATGAGTTTTATTTCCATAGGTGTGTGTGTACAGACTGAGACCGTACTGCGTCAGGCTATTGCCGAGCGCATCAAGCCCATTCTGTTCATGAACAAGATGGACCGTGCTCTTCTGGAGCTGCAGTTGGAAGCTGAGGAGCTTTACCAGACCTTCCAGCGTATTGTTGAAAATGTCAACGTCATTATCGCAACCTACAACGATGATGGTGGTCCCATGGGTGAGTTTTACCTGATAATTAATAATTACTTTGAATTTTTGTACAGATAAGATTAGTTGTACCAATCTTGCTGACTGGCTGTTTTTGCCACTACTAAGGCACTCATGAATCATTCTCTTAACATGAGGCTAGAAATTTGATGGTCATGTTTGCTTTGTATTTAGCATTTTTTGCAGCAAACAGGTTTGTCTGTTGAATGCACAAAATGTGTATGATATTTTGATATCTATTTGAGTAGTTACGATGATGATTTACGTCATGATCTTAAAGCCGCGTTGACCGGATACCTACTCGGACGCAACTCGTATTGTGGCAACCCATAATCCGAGCGCCTCGGATGACTGCGTCCGATCCGTGTAGACTCTAATGGCGTCCTACTTTTCCGAGCTAGCTTGGATACTATTAGGCTCCGAGTAGGTGAAAAAAATGGCGGATAATAAAAAAAACAAGCGTCTCGTACCAAAAATAGTGGTCAAAGCGTGAAACAGCTAGATTTGTAGAATTGTACGAAGCAGAAGAGGTTCTCTGTAACGCAAGGTAAAGGAATGGAATGGCTTTAATGGTTAGACCTTATTTATAGTTTTGATTCTTTCATAATCTGATCATTATTTTCAGTAATAATTCCTTGTAGACAATGCTCTCTACAATGAATATTATTACTGTAAGCATTGTTTACAGCATCTTGTGGTCGACACGTTTTTGATCGAGATTACGATACCTTCTACACGTGTGTACTTTATCCACGTGGCCTCTTTGCATTGAAAGAGTGAGCAGCTACTGATACTGATAATCATTTCAGGAAAACTGATACAAACAAATCAATTGAACATTTTGTATTTCACATTCCTATAATTTTCATTTTTAGTCAATTTAAATAAAAAAAAGTAAATCCGTGAGACAGGACACCCACGTAATTTCTATGCCTTACTCTCAGTGCGTGGGACCAGTAATGTAATTCAATCACCCACCTACCACCTTCCCACGCTGTATTCCCCTACCAACCTACGCAATATTGCCCCCTACGCCAGTGATGTAATAGCACTTTGTCCAATTTGCGAAAACCTTCTTGAGAATAATAAAGGGTGTTGGAAAACTTGTAAAGTGAGTTATAAATATCATTTGAACCAACGAGTTACGTAAACCGCCTTCATGAGGTGGAGAAAGAAATGAACGCTGTGTTGCAGATACTGGTGCGCATACCGTTGCTTTGTAAAATAAATCCGTTCAAAATTACTATAATCGTTCTTTGTCGAGTTAATTAAGGAAGTAGTCTGTATAGACTGCAGACTGGTTTTTGGCACTGATGGACCACCGCTTCCGACGCGCGTTTATTGACCCACATTTGACGTGATGAAAAAATAATCTCGTCTTCGTCTACAATCACTTGGCATCCGGTGTGTTGTTAGCCTGTTTTCTCTTTAGCTTGGTTTTTTTTTCAGAAATAACCAGACTGATTTTGATTAACCACTTTTAGGGAATGACCAACATTATCGGCTTAAGCCGGTCAGAAAGCTATGGCAATGCTATAAAAACACGTCGCGTCGTCCGAACAGAATCTCATGGACGTAGGCTCTCTGACTGGAAGAAGCCGAATCGTTGTCCATTATGTGTGGTCTGGTTAAAGAGCAGTTTTGAAGCCCCGTATTCAGTTCTCTACCAAATCAACCATAACTCTGAGCTCCCGAAAAAACCAATCTACGGAATCAATTCAACAATAGAAATAGCTAGTTTGAATACAAATACAAACGTAACGTTATCATGATGTCGGCGTTGTTGGGTACATGTAAATCGCGCGATCCGCATTGATAAACGCGTCAAATCCGCGCCAAGGTCGTCCTCAATGTTCTCTTACAATAATATTGTGTAATTCAAACATTACGAACATTTCTGATCATCCATTACGCTTGATCACGATTTCGTGAATTTAGTTTTGATAAAATTTACGATAGAAAGACTTCAAATTTTTAGAATTCCAGAAAGTACCTAAATAAATTCTCGTTATATATTATTGGTTGCGTTGAAAAATGATGTGCGTGATGAGGGCTGTCTGTAATGTTTGACCTTTCAAGTGCTGATTGACCGTATAAGTTGAGCTAAGAGTTATAAAAATTTCTTTCAAATAACTAATATCCAATCATCTTATCGATGTTACCATCGCGCATGAGAACCTTGTAAAAACTGAGACAGGGGCGCAGCCTGCTAGTCTACGTATCAGTAGCGAAGGGTCAATTTTTGTAAGAGGGAAGTCGCAGTACATAATATCATATATGTGATTATATTATTTGTCTATAAATTAAAATCACAGAAAAATGGCACAGTCAGTAGAATTCCGACTGTGTCTTTTTTCAAAGGGAAGTCAGTAGGAATCGAGTTGTATGGAATCTGCGCCATTGCTACGTGAAAGAACAGCAACTCCATTACTACTGTTAAGAAGGTTTTATAGGTCAAAGATCGCACGCAGCGCGGTTAGCGTTCATCTTGGAACATAGTATGGACAACTTTGGCATGTCCAAAGTTGTCCGATATCGCGAGATACGCGCGCGCGTCTAATGTGACGCGTCCATCCCATAGTCGTTCGAGTCACGTAGCAAGCAAGGAGCGCACGTGTTGTCTGAACGAGGGGCGCGATGGCGCGTCATTTTTTTTTTTCATAAAGGATAAGTTTATTCATTTATAAAAGAAAAGAAAGACAAAGCAACGGTTTCGTGTCTACTAAAAGTAGGTCAATAAGGTTAATAAATACTTAAAAGACACTGCAGTAGCTCAATACGTTATTTAACCCTAGATTCCTTGATAAAACTTGTAGTTCCTAGGGTAGAAATTTCCTGAACTGATAGTTTTCATCGATTGGATTTTGTGTAACCTGACCATAATAAATAATATGATAATTAAAAAATATCATGAGTGGAGCTTATAGATTTATGTAATGCGTTGTCTCGTCTCGTTGCGTTTCAGTAAAGGCTCGTTGCTAGGGTTTTGTTGGAAATATTCGTCCCATTGATACTGGGTTAAGCATTTAATGCTATACACCAGCGGCAGACCGGGACGAACATTGACTCTCAACTTGGATTGGTGGATTGATCACTGTTGACTCTTCACAACGGTTGTTGAGATACATTTCAATATTATAGGACGAATACGACGACGAAGTTTGTAAACTGAACTAAAGATATTATTGATAATAAAAATATAGGCAATAGGCCGACGATAGACATGAGTGCTTTTAGACAAAATAAAATGGCACAATCAGCTAGTTTGTTACTTTAAACATTAATTTGTAACTCTATACGTTTTTCTTCGTTATACCCAACTTCCCTTTCCTATTAACCAGGTGAGGTCCGTGTGGACCCCAGCAAGGGTTCTGTCGGTTTCGGTTCCGGTCTCCACGGCTGGGCCTTCACCCTCAAGCAGTTCGCCGAGATGTACGCTGACAAGTTCAAGATCGACCTTGTCAAGCTTATGAACAGGTACGTCTTTATGACTTCTTTTCAGATTTTGAGTGATTGGCTGTAGAAAATCAGCTAAGGCAGTGATTACACTTAGTGTCGCGAATCGGCTTGAACCAGCCAGAAAGAGCTTTGTCTTTATGCAATAAAAGCAAATAATCATTTATGTTATCAGTTATTTACAATCTTCAATTTGTTACTTCGATAAAACAAGATTTGAAAGTCCAGAAAACCTGTGTATTCATTTCGCAATTGGTTATGTCAAAACACGTGTTCATTTTTGATAAATGTTTTGTGAGATAGGGTGTGTAGCTTATCCGAAAATACGTAAATATAAATAAAAGAAAAGATTTAAAACTGTTTATACAGGACTTTTTTTTTCGGTATTCGTATAACCGGAGTCGCACGCATATTTAGTAATGGCGTTTGACTTCGCTTTTTACCGACTGCAGCGAAGCCCAAAAGGAGATTTTTTTTTTCTACACAGTCTCGTATACTATACTTGTCTTGTAAAAAAATAATTTCGTCCTTCGCGAACTTTCTATTCTATTAACCGCCAGTAAGGTCCCGAATGCAGCATTGCAGATGCACGTAATGACGTTTCGCTCGCATTGATTCGTGTACACGCGACCTCGGCTACAACAAGCTACAGCTTTTGCCACGCTGCTGGACTGAACCTTATGTTCTTCGGATAAAATTTATTTCGTATTGTAGTTTCAAAGGTAATAAAATTAGTTAATGTATTTGCCAAACGTTAGCTTCGAAAGTTTTGCCACGTTGAGTAAATTTACCGCTTTTTACGGCACTGTTTATACCGCTACGCCTGTAGTCCCCGAAGGGTTAGGGACAGGTTTACCCTATTTCACCTATTATGTAATAGTGGGCGGGCCTGTTGTCAACAACCGCACACAAATCCGGACTGGACTGCTGGTGAAAAACCCAGCAACATTCCGACAACAAAAAAAATCTTTGGTTCAAAAGCAGCCTGCTGTCGGGTTTTGAAATATTCGTCCCATTGATACTGGGTTAAGCATTTAATGCTATACACCAGCGGCAGACCGGGACGAACATTAAATCTCAACTGGAAGTAGTGGATTACTCACCGTGGGCTATTCACTACGGTTGTCGAGATACATCTCGTTTCTAAGCAACACGAACAATTAAGGCGTGACGTAATCGTCGGAAATCTTGAAAAAAAACTTGGGTAGCGAGGTTTCGAGATGAATTTGTAATTGTACACAGTGATATTGCGGTAGAGAATTAAATATAAAGCCGCAATTCATTTCTATTTATAAGATTTCATTCATCTTGTAAAAAGTACTAGGTAGATCAAAAACGGTTTCCATTGGGTGTTCTCGACGAAAACGTACCAATGCGGAATTTCATGATATTAAATAAAACATCTAAGCTCGGCAATATACTAGGCTCCATATAGTCGTGTTCTCATCGATCTATTTTTGTTCCCTTCATGGGTCTTCGAGCTTGCAGTTAAGATCGCTCGCTGGTGGCTCGACCCCGAATAAAAGCGAAAACGCGACGTCTTAATGTTTTAGTACGGCCCATGGACGACGCGAGTACGCGACTCATCATCGTCGGGCTAATCGCTTTCATTGCATGGACATAAGCTCTTTCTGTCCCGACTCCAGCCGATTCAGCCACGATAAGTGTAGTTGATGGACAAAATACTTAGCCTAACCTCTCCTACAGGCTTTGGGGAGAGAACTTCTTCAACGCCAAGACCAAGAAATGGGCGAAACAGAGGGACAATGAGAACAAGCGTTCCTTCTGCATGTACGTGTTGGACCCCATCTACAAGGTGTTCGACGCCATCATGAACTTCAAGAAAGAGGAGATCGACGGTCTGCTCACCAAGATTGGGGTCACCATCAAGCACGAAGATGCTGACAAGGACGGCAAGGCCCTCCTTAAGGTAAGGAACTTCCTACTTACTTGGCCTGGGTAATACATTTACTTAGCACAGGATCTAACTTAGATTACCGTTCATTCTCTATCTTGCACTTGATATTTGATAAGGAACTTCCTACTTACTTGGCCTGGGTAATACATTTACTTAGCACAGGATCTAACTTAGATTACCGTTCATTCTCTATCTTGCACTTGATATTTGAAAGTTGTTGGTAAGTGACATTAATAATGTTTTGCCAAAGCATGTGCTAAGTAACATCCACCTTGTGATAAGAACAGAAGGCTTGGGCGAGTTGAGCTCGCAGTTATTGCTTTGAAGTGTTTAAAGTTTCAAGAACAATGTTTTGTTCAATATTATCATTAAAATCTGCACCATATCTGAGAGGTGTTTATGCTAGTCAGGACAAAGATCTAGAATACGAATAATTTTTAAACATCATGCGTATTTAGAAGCATAAAATTGTTATTTATTATAACTTAACTAAAAATGATAATGACATGAACATATTTCGATTGAGTCCCAAGTGTTGCCAGTTACTTACAATAAGCATCTGGGTGTCAAAGAGGACTAACAGTATACTTCATACCGGAATTGGTTGTAAGTTTCCATAACCTACAACCCCATAAATGTTTGAGACATTTATCGCACAAAATACTAGGGATATATCAAATAGTCGGGGAAGCAGACTGTCTGCACATATTTTTTAGTTAGCAAAAAGCGCGGACTTATCGGTTCGAGTGATTGAAGTGAAATTAAATTTAGAATTTCACTTCAATCACTCGTTTTTTTAGTAACTTAGCTATAAAGCGTCAAAACATCTTGTTACATTATTTTATTAAATACATTGTAGAAGTAGGATGATGTTTATGGATGGACGTCATTTCCGGTTTCGGCCACTCGCCAAAAGACTGTCAACTAAACTTATCTTACTATTGTTTAGGTGGTGATGCGTAGCTGGCTGCCAGCCGGTGAGGCTCTCCTTCAGATGATTGCCATTCATCTGCCTTCCCCTGTGGTCGCGCAGAAGTACCGTATGGAGATGTTGTACGAGGGACCCCACGACGATGAGGCCGCTCTTGGTATCAAGGTAAATTATAATAACGCCTTCATTAATTTCCTCCCGCATGTTACGAATCATATATTAAGTAAAACCTGTACCTAAATGACCAACTATTAACAGCTACTTTAAACTAAATTTACACAGGTTATAAAAAAATACTGTCAAGATCTTAACTGATATTTACAACATATCAATAAAACTTAAACTTGATCTTATAGATTTAAAAAATACTAGTCTAGTTGAGACTTTAACGCATTTAAAAAAATAAAATAAAATAACATCTACTTACTTATAATTTGTTTCTATTTAGACGTGCGACCCCGAGGCGCCCCTGATGATGTACGTGAGCAAGATGGTACCCACCTCCGACAAGGGTCGTTTCTACGCCTTCGGACGTGTGTTCTCCGGCAAGGTCATCACCGGACAGAAGGCTCGCATCATGGGCCCCAACTTCACGCCCGGCAAGAAAGAAGTAAGCTAGTTTCCAGAGAGAGATTCTGGCTTAGCAGAGCCTAAAAAATAAAAATTTCTTAAAAAGCCTGTAACCACATATGTTTTCGTCTAAAATAAATAATAAATGAATTCTTCATTTATTATATCTTCATTAATAATAACACTCCTCATTATAAATTCCTTCCGGAATAAGAGAACATCATACTAACTTCTTAACTTCCTTCCATAGGACGTGTACGAAAAGACTATCCAGCGTACCATCCTCATGATGGGTCGTTATGTAGAGGCCATTGAGGATGTGCCCTGCGGTAACATCTGTGGTCTGGTCGGAGTGGACCAGTTCCTCGTCAAGACCGGAACCATCACCACCTTCAAGAACGCCCACAACATGAAGGTAAACATAGTTATTCATTATTTACACAATAGTGGGTCATCAGGCGGGCTTGACGCCGTTAGCCATGAGGCTGTAGTAATTACGTAGAAGAGTTTTATTAAGTAGAAGAGCTGCTCTGAACGGCCTGGGAGGTACTGCCAAGCAGTGTTGCTGTGTCCCACATTGACGGGGTATGAACACCGTTAAAATGACAGGCACATAGACAAGTTTAGCAACACACCTCGTTTGCCTGTGACTTTACAGTGCCGCCGGAAAACACCTGCCAGGACGCTGATTTTCCTCAAATACGATACTCGTCATGCAACACATACCAGAATACTTATTTCTTTATTCACAAATACGACAAACTCCTCTCTTCGCACAGGTCATGAAGTTCAGTGTATCTCCTGTGGTGCGTGTGGCCGTCGAGCCCAAGAACCCCGCCGACCTGCCCAAGCTGGTGGAGGGTCTGAAGCGTCTGGCCAAGTCTGACCCTATGGTGCAGTGCATCAACGAGGAGTCTGGAGAACATATCGTCGCTGGTGCCGGAGAGCTGCATCTTGAGATCTGTCTTAAGGTTTGTAGACATAAGTTATTTTTGTAATCAACTGATGTCTTAAATTGCGCATCATTTTAACATAACACTGAATACACGTGGTTACAACTTGTTTCTTGCAACACAATATAAGTTAGTGCAACTTTTATTTCACACAAGTAGTCAGATAGTTCTTGATAGTCTGACTAATTAAACTCTAAACATTAAATCATTAGTTTAAAAAGTTTAATCATTACTGGCACATGAAAAAAGAGTCCCAAGTGTTGCCAGTTACTTACAATAAGCATCTGGGTGTCAAAGAGGACTAACAGTATACTTCATACCGGAATTGGTTGTAAGTTTCCATAACCTACAACCCCATAAATGTATGAGACATTAACTTTTCAACTAATTGAAACAATATCTTGATGAATTCAACTAATGACACATTCACATAGCCTTCATGAAATGTATTTTTCTGTCTGCCTAGGACTTGGAGGAGGACCACGCTTGCATTCCAATCAAGAAATCCGACCCTGTGGTGTCGTACCGTGAGACCGTTGCCGAGGAGTCGAACCAGATGTGTCTGTCCAAGTCGCCCAACAAGCACAACCGTCTGTTCATGAAGGCGCAACCCATGCCCGAAGGTCTGCCTGAGGACATCGACGATGTAAGGAAACTATTTGTTTATATGCTCATATTTTGTGCCAGATTTGCTGATAAGGTCTTCAAAACAAGTAACTTACTAGTTACTTTATGACTGTGGTAAATCGCCCAATCTGATCGCTTGGTTTTGTTACCTTTAATTTTGTTCTACTCATCTGGTAAACTGTATGTATGTACATACAGTTTACCAGAAACACTATTCCAAACTTCATGTAAGAAATATTTATAATTAAATTACCTTCCGGCACACCGTGCCGCGCCGTAGCGAGTCGGTTGCCTGTCGGCCGCTTCGCAGAGACGGCTGCGACGTGCAAACGAAGCATAGTGAAACGAACCCGCGTCTAAACGCTGCACAGGACCTCTATCCTTATGTCCCGAGACTGCATGCTACGGCGCGGGCAATACATTTCTACTTTCTATTGCATTTAATTTAATTCGGCATTGACCGTGAAGTTATTGATAAAATATTTCTGTCTCTCAGGGCAAAGTAAACCCCCGCGATGACTTCAAGACCCGTGCGCGTTACTTGACCGACAAGTACGAGTACGATGTCTCAGAGGCGCGTAAGATCTGGTGCTTCGGCCCCGAGGGAACTGGCCCCAACCTCATGGTGGACTGCTCTAAGGGAGTGCAGTTCCTTAACGAGATCAAGGACTCTGTTGTCGCCGGCTTCCAGTGGGCCTCCAAGGAGGGAGTTATGGCTGAAGAGAACTTGCGTGGTGTGAGGTTCAACATCTACGATGTCACGTTACACACTGATGCTATCCACAGGTAAGAATAAAACTATGTTCATGAAGTTCTTGATTGTTCAAATTTCAGAGGTCTTTGTACCAAGCGGTGGTCGTTATGCCGCCAAACGGTTTTGCTGTGGTTGTCCGAATTCATGACTCAATCTTTGTTTGTTGTATAGGGGTGGCGGTCAAATCATTCCAACGACGAGAAGATGTCTGTACGCGTGTCTGCTGAGCGCGCAGCCCAGGCTCATGGAGCCTGTGTACCTGTGCGAGATTCAGGTACGTACCGCCACTATCTTGCATGAAGTGTATCTGTAGAACCGCTCATCCAGTCTTAACAAGTCCCGAAGTCGACAGAAAAACCAAATGAGACAAAATAAGAAGTGGTTTCAATAGAAAGATTTTATTGTTTCGAAAGTAGTTTCGCGTTTAGATTACCTGCTGATCAGGTTAGAAAGTAAAGAATCGAGATATTTGCGTAAGTTGAGTAACATTGAATGAAGTGGCATGACTCGCCGGTAAGACTGGATTGCAACCCTACAGTTAATATAAATATGAATCTGAAATATCTAATGTGATAGCAACAGCTGTCTAGCTCATTTACGTGTTCGGCTGCGGATGTTCACAGTATGTCCCCACGTTTTTCCTGAGCGGGCTAGCATGCTACGATAGTTCCGCCTTTCCGAGACGTGGCAGATCAACAGTTTTTTGTTTAGGCAGGGTCATCTCACTAATTACCTTGCCTGAATAGGCGAACTAACATTCAAACAAAATTATAACAACCCTTGATTATTGGAATATCCTGAAAGTTGGGTAATAAAAAAAATATTACCCAACATTTGCTTTTGATATCATTAGGCCCACATGTGATACTGCTTGTTCCAAAAGCAATTACTTTCCCATTGAAAACAAATTAACATGTTATTTTAGTCTTGAATCACTTTTACGTAAATGTCGGTCGCGTACCAAAATGTACGCCGACCGTCAGTTTTACACTGCAATCCATGGACGCTGACGTTAAATCCATAAAGAAAACCTTGTAATACTCCATTATGTGTTCAAATTCAAAGTTATACAGAAAAATTCTGAAACACAATCACATGATGCTAACATCCAAGCGTATATTCCCCACACAGTGCCCTGAGGTAGCCGTGGGAGGAATCTACGGTGTGCTGAACAGACGTCGTGGCCACGTGTTCGAGGAGTCGCAAGTAGCCGGCACACCCATGTTCGTGGTGAAGGCGTACCTGCCCGTCAACGAGTCGTTCGGCTTCACTGCCGATCTGCGCTCCAACACCGGTGGTCAGGCCTTCCCGCAGTGCGTGTTCGACCACTGGCAAATCCTGCCTGGAGACCCGTGCGACCCCAGCTCCAAGCCCTACGTTGTTGTGCAGGTGCGTACTCTATACTTCGGTCTTATGTGGACACTTGGAGAGGACCATTAACATAAAGACTATTGAAAATGTTTTTCATCTATTTTATTCTAAATCATCGTTAATTTAGTCTTTACAAAATGTTTAAGACAATAACACTTCTATTTGCGTCGGGGGTTAAGTCATCAATTTTATTAAGGTTTGAAAACCTTCCGGCCCACCGTGCCGCGCCGTAGCGAGTCGGTTGTCGGCCGCTTCGCAGAGACGGCTGCGGCAAACGAAGCATAGTGAAGCGAGCGCGCGGCTAAACGCTGCACAGGACCTTTTTTTCTTAGGCCCCGAGACTGCACGCTACGACGCGGGCGATACATTTAGATTTTGAGAGCGCAACAACTTTTTTTTTTTTTCGGAAATGTAATTCTGTTTTTCTTTTAACTTTGCAGGAGACAAGGAAAAGGAAAGGACTCAAGGAGGGTCTGCCTGACTTAGCTCAATACCTGGACAAACTGTAAACGTCGTAGCTAAAGCAATCCATACTGTAATATATGTAACATTATTGAGAGCGCCTCACGCACTATACAATTTTACGTTTTAACATTATGAATAATTTTATTTTGAACATAAAACGGAATGTATCGCCTCAATTAAGTTAAGTGTTAAGCACGACGACGCTGGTCGGACCGTTTGTTACTGAGTGGCAGAGTGTTGCTGCCACCACGAGATACTAAATAAACTATTGAAAATACCACAGTCTGTTTGATATGAATCGCTATGATGTCGGGAACCATGATTCATTACTTGTACTGTAATTAATTTTTAAATTATAATTTTTCTATTGTAAACAATCCTCGTGTTTTTATTTGACTGAAACAGTCATTTTTGGAAAAGGTGAGTTGATTTATTATGTTCAGGGTTAAATTCTGGCGTTTTCTTTTGCCTTTTTTTTATTATCTGCCAGAATTTATCCCTGCTTTTGTAACAAACATTAATGCAGTAGATAACATATTTTAAAACAAATTATCATCTTATAAATTAATAAGCAATGTTATCACTGTATGAATGTATGTTTTTTTTAGTTCTTGGTCACAAATAACCACAAACTTTCATTCACAGGGCGTTTACCAGTGACAACATATATAAAAGGGTAAGCTATACTTGTACTACCTAAATTCATGTGCTGTATAATTTCAGTAAACCTTTTATATTTAATTATTTTAGGTCCAATTGGGCCAACCAAGGCTCTTTTTTTTACCCTGAGAAATTCAGACAATTGTGATAAATTTGTATGAAAACGATAATTGTAACCCTAGTAACTGTCTGGTTAACCCAGGGTTATAAAATATCTCTGGTTGGCGAAATTAGACTTTAACTAATTTATAAACTACAACTTCACAAATTCTGATAACTTTAATGATGATTATCACAGACCTGTACTGAGAAATGAGGAAAAAATTAAATCACACTGAAAATTAAATATAATCATAGAAATCATTAACGGTACATAAAAGAATCAATACTTATTTGATATTATTTGTTGCAGGTATTGAGTAAGCGGTGAGAGAAGACAATGTAGTTGAACGAAAGGTAAATATTATTTAAATAATATATAAAGAGACTACTGAATAGACATCATTCAATACAAAATGTATAGTCACACCATGTACTATAATTTTCAATATCATCCAATGTTAGGATATAACATATAATAGATACAAGTCATGCTAAACACGTCATTTCATAAAAAGCAAATAAATTTTTTTCGTGTTGTCATCGTCCGTGAGTTTTTGAAACATTTTATCAGTAGTTAGAGGACTATCATACTATAGCTTATTCTCAAATGTTTAGCATTGTTTGTTAGATTTTACTTATTCTATGATATAATGATTTCAAGTTAAAAAAAAACGAAAAGTTTTTAAGTTAATAAAAATCCATAAATGATATAAGATTTTAAACTATCATGGTCACTAACATTATTACCCGCAAACGGCCGAAATATCGGGAATTCAAAGAAAACAGTAAACATGGTAAATATCCCGTTTCTAGTGTTATTAACAATCCATAAATGCTTATAGTTGGGTCTTAATAGACGACATAAATACATATGATGATAAAATTCCTCCTGATGCCACTGTGACTGTTTATACAAGCTCAACAGGACTGAAACTTTAACACTTCCCACACAAGATAATCAAATATGAGAAACAAACTAACATTTAGTATATTTACAGATTACATCGCTCTGATTCATGTGTGCCGAAGGATGCTGATTAGACCCTATCAGGTAATTAGCAACACTTATTCAATTGATAAAATTGTTACACTAGTATTTTCCATTTATTTATAACGATAAAATTAATTTCTATGATAAAATCCTTACAATCGTATTTTATAATGATGACAACACTGTTCCAAATGCCCCGTGATGGTTTAACAAGCTCAACAGGCCTGAGATTAAATTGATTTCACTCAAATTGGACCAGCATTTTAGGTCACCTTTTTTAATTGTATTTTTTTAATTCCAGATACATTTGAAGTAGAGACGAGTCTTAAAGTATAGGAGGTGTCTGCTAAATTCATCAGGTGAGATACTGCTATAATTCTGATATTTATCAAATAAAAAACTGCTATGACTAAAATTAGTCTTCAGTAGTTTTATCAAGATGATGAGCATTCACAGACCTGTTCTGAATTATTTTGAGGTCAACCTATTAACTTCTGATTAAATTAAGTTGATGCTTATTAATTGTAATAGTGATGCTGTCCACTTATTTAATTGTATATCTCTTTTTCAGGTACTCTGGTGACAATAAAACTATTGTGTTGTGCAGTGATGTAAAACTATTTATACAAATAAATGATTGAAAATTTAATTTTTTTCTTTTAAATAATTGTATTCATTAGTCTTTTCATTAAAAATTATGATAGAATCTTTCTAATTCTTTTATATTGTCGACTACATAAAAAAAATGGTTTATTACAGACCACACCACACTATAATAATACGAGGTAGAATTATCTAACCTACACTTCATTAAATAGACGCAAACACTTACCCCGTTTCTTTCGCACACAAATTTATTATTTAAAAAAACTGTTACCCCTGTATTCAGTATATCATCGTTCCGAACCTCTGATATAGAAAATAATCATCATCGGTATTTTTTTTACAATTCAGCTGTTTCGTATTTAATTTGACCAAGTAGTTTAATTTTTAAAAATACCGATAAAAATGTCTGTAGGGTGTAATCTATGTAGAGTCGGAATAATGTACTGAATACGTGTACTATGTCCTTTACATCCTGTATTGTATACCTTAGGACACTTAACATAGCCCCAATGAATGGGCGTTGTTAAAAAATTGTACAACAAGATTAAACTGCATCCCTATGTTGTGTAGTCACGAGTAGGGATTGCAATCCAGCGGCGTTTTCAATCCAGCTGGATTGACGTGAATCCAGCTGGGTCCAGCGCGGATCCAGCAAAATGTGGAACGAAAATAAAATGACGACATTTTTAAGACTTTTTTGATTAATTTGTACTTCTTACGATAATCTATGAAATCTTTCACTCATTTGGTGATATCTGATATCAATTTGCTTTGGTTTCTTAATCATTTGAGATCAAAAGAATCAACTTAAAATTAAATAACAAACATGTAACCTCATATAACATTTTAGATAATGTTTCTAAGTAAGCAATATCTTATTACGTTTATGTTTAATGATAGGATAGGATAGAACGGCTAATCAGTAGCAATCAGTCTTACAAATTAAAATTAAATACAAAAAAGGACCGTAATAATAATACTATTTAATATCTCGACTTGGCACACGAGGTTGTCGACATGTGGAATGTGAACTCGGCTATCATTGTGCCGATCGTCGTGACGGCCAATGGCCTTATAGCCAAGAGCCTCGATGACCATCTTTCGAGGCTCTCCTTAGGCGGTTGGATCAAGGGCCTGATTCAGAAGGCAGTACTCCTCGATACGGCTCGTATTGTGAGGAGGTTCCTGTCTCTGGAGCCCTAACCACCGGTAGCTTGGACCCTGCTCCCGCTACCGGCGGACCACTATTTTTTATATTTTTAAATGTTTTTTTTATGTTTTTTTTTTAAGAAATGTTTAAAAATGTAATTAATATGTAAAAAAATAAATAAAGGACATACTATTTAATATTTAATAGTCTTTTATCAGGCGGCAATAAGGTACGTGCCTTCAACGGTTAGGTCATGCCGGTTCTGATGTACTCTTTCGGCATACTCAAATGGACTCAAACAGAACTAGATGCCCTGGATAGGAGGGTCCGTACATTGTTGACGGCATATCGAATGCATCACCCGCGTTCTTCTGTTATGAGACTGTATATCCCGCGGAAGTGTGGGGGGCGAGGCTTTTTAAACGCTAAGACTCTCCACAATCGCGAGATATGCAGTCTCAGGGAATATTTCCTTGAAACCGTCGTGGGGATGCATCGAGATGTGGTCGCAGTGGACAAGGGCCTCACCCCGCTTTCCTTGGCTAAAGAGAACTGGCGCAAACCCTTAGTGCTTGACACGAACGACCGCATGGAGGTATGGCAGAGTAAAGAGCTTCACGGACGCTTTTTCCGGGCCCTGCATGGGCCTGATGTGGACCTATCGGCGTCCGTAGCCTTTTTTTTTTTTTAGGATGGGAAATCATCTAATGACCCCCCCCGCTCTGGGCGGAGCGGGAGTGTCAGACTTGTACTGACTAAAACTCATCCATGTTCCTTCTTTGCCCTTTGTGTTCCAGGGCCGCGGTATCTCTTTCGAACAGTCCCGCAGCCCTGGCAGGCATCGGCCCGTGCGGACCCCTACGTGGTTGCTGACATCTCTTTGAGGCGCGCGTGGAACACGAACGCGCCGTCGACACGGCCTGTCGTCATAAGACGGCCGGACGGCGAGCTAGTCCAAAACTCGCCGTCCACAGGCCCGCGCCTACGGTGGCCGGGGGCCACCACGTGACCCCCGACGCCCAGGGCGTCTCCCGCGGCGGCTGGGACGTGAGGCTCTTTCCCTCTCACGTTCCGCCACCTCCTTCACTAGCATGACTGCTTCGCAGAAGGAGGTGACGGCTTCCCATTCCCTCTCGCTCCGGACCATGGCTTGAACCAGGGCCGGGCGCGAGAGGTCGCCGCCGCCAATCGCCTCTACGAGGACACGGCGCTGCTCCGCCCAAGCAGGGCAGGCCTCCACAGTGTGCTGCACCGTGTCCTCCGGACGATCCTCACAATGGAAACACCCGGGCGTTTCCTCCCGCCCGATTCGGTGCAGGAACCTCCCGAAACAACCGTGTCCGGTAAGGACCTGCGTCAGGCGGAAGGTGAGGGCGCCGTGGCGCCTCTCTAGCCACTCCTCAAAGAGGGGACTTATCGCCACTATGGTGGCGTGCCCTGCACGGGGTTGCGACAATCGCTCTCTCCATGTCACCATGAGATCGCGCCGGAGGTCTGTCCGCTGAGCGGCGATTTGCCGCGGCAGCGGAGTTTCCCCCCGACGTAGTGCCTCCGCGCGCCATTCGTGAAGGCGCGCGAGGACTATCGCCTCCAGATCCCATGGCGGCAATCCGGCAAGGAGGCTCGCCGCCTCACCGGAGATCGTGCGGTACCCCCGGACTAGTCTTAGGGCTATCCCCTTTTGGGGCGCGTTCAGGTAGCGGGCGGCTTGCCGCCTCAGAGAACGCGCCCACACCGGGGCCCCGTAAAGGGCCATGGACCGCACGACCCCCGCGTAGAGCCTCCGGCAGGAGGCGTTTGGACCCCCCAGGTTCGGCAGGAGCCGCTTGAAGGCAGCCCCGGTCCGTTCCAGTTTGGGGGCCAAACGTCGGAAATGCTCCACGAAGTTCCACCGGCTGTCGAGGACGAGTCCCAGGTACTTCAGCGTCGACCCGACGCCGATGGAAACCCCAGCGTCCGTAGCCTGGCTACGTTCCGGGGACCTCTTCGGAGAAACCGAAGGTTTTGTCTGTGCAATTATGGATGAAGTTATGATGGATGACGAATAACTACCGGAGATTTATTGTGAAGGACGGTACGGTTGACATATGTCGGGCATGCCACCGTCCAGGCGAATCAATCCGTCACATTATCTCCGGGTGTTCTCGTCTGGCTAACGGAGAGTACTTGCATAGACACAACCTTGTAGCCAGGATTATCCATCAGCAACTTGCTCTAAAATACAACCTTGTGGAATCGGAAGTGCCGTACTATAAGTATGTGCCCGACCCAGTTCTCGACAATGGCAGTTTCACATTGTACTGGGATCAATCCATTATCACTGACAGGACTATTGTAGCCAATAAGCCTGATATAGTGGTGGTGGGTCGATCAGAGCGGCGCGCAATGATTGTTGACATAACGGTCCCGCATGATGAGATCCTCGTGAAAGCCGAGAAAGATAAGAAAATCAAGTATCTTGACTTGGCTCGGGAGGTTGTCGACATGTGGGATGTGGACTCAGCGATCATTGTGCCGATAGTCGTATCAGCCCATGGCTTAATTGCCATGAGCCTCGACCAATACCTGAGGAGGCTCTCGTTAGGCAGCTGGATCAAGGGCTTGATTCAGAAAGCGGTACTTCTGGACACGGCTCGTATTGCTAGGAGGTTCCTCTCTCTGGAGCCCTGACCGCCGGTAGCTTGGACCCTGTTCCCGATACCGGTGGACTACAATTTTTTATATTTTTTTAAGGAATATTTAAAAATGTAAAATAATTTGTAAAACTTTAAATAAAGGAAATACAATTTTAATCTTCAATCAATTTTTTGTATCAAAAGAAGCTCCGAAATAATCTTCTCTCCACTCGTTAATCGTTAATAATTAGGCAGTATAAAATCTGACGATAAGAGACTATGTCTTTTTTTGAATTCTCTGAAAGTAAGACCTTAGAAAACAAATATATAGTCTTATCTCCCAACCTGCTTCGCACAGAACTGCATATGTAGCCGGCTGCTGAGAATGCCCTTTCGGCCTCTACACTGGTCGGTTTTAGGGTCACTAAATACTCGTAAACCATAGATAAATGTTCACCTCGCACTCCTTCGGTCTCATAAACGCTCATTTCTTTTTTCAGGACCTTTTCGTAATCTAATGGACCACTTGGCTTTTGTTTATTAAAGTGCTCCTTCTCTCTTTTAAGTTCCATCTCAAGCTCTTGCTCTAAAGTAATTTTCACGGGTTCTGCGTCATCATCTAGACCATCCTCTTCTAACTCCATGATATCTTCTTGCACCGGCTCTACAATATGTTGTTTATTTACTCGTTCTAACAAAGTTTTCATCCCCTGCCGCATCGCATTCTTTTTTGGCAAAGGAAAATAGCCAGGTTTTTTTACTGCTTCTTCATACTTTTTTGGATTTTTCAAGTACACTAACGTACCAGTAACTTCGGAGAGGCGCCGTTCTGCGATTCAGTTGCGTAGTGCTTCAGCTAGCTCGGCACTTAGGGAAGTGCCCTAGCCATATAGCTTGTCTAAGACAAATTTCAGGGTAGTGTTGGCAGTTATCAATGTGGACTCTCTTCTGCAAAGAGCTTCTACAGCCAGTTTCAACGGTTGTAGACTGACGATCAACTCATTGATTATTGATCATTCATCGCCGGAAAATTTTATTTCGGAACCGACGTCTATCAATGCTTTATCGATGCAAACTTTTAGGTTGTAGAAACGTTCCAGCATACTGAGCTAACTGTTCCATCTCGTGCGGCAATCAAGAATCAGACTTAGTTCTTTACCTTTCTCTTCCTTAACATATTTTTGCAAAAATAAATAATCTTTGGTGGGTGATTTTTTGAAATTTTTTACAACATTGCGTACTTTCATGAGCAGTGCGCTGTATCGTGGGATTAATTCACCAGAGTCCACTAATGTTGGTTCGACTGTACTGCAATGCCAATCCATCGTTCATCTCTGTCTCTAAGTCTTCATCGTCTTCGCATTCGTCACTTTCATCTGTTGCTGCTTGTTCTACTTCCTTATGAGGTTTCTTCTTGTATAGCACGTCCTCCACAGCCAACTGGATACCATGAGCGTAGCACAATTGTTCATAACAAGGCAAAAGTTTTCCAACTTTTACCATTACGGACGCGCCATCGGTAGTGATACCAATGGTATCGGTTTCCATCACTAAGTCGAAAATATTCAGCCTTTCTGACACTAATTCAATGCAGTGTTCGGCAGTGCAGGAGCCGTGAATTCTTATCAACCCTAAATTGAAATGTTTATCATCATGGTGCAAGTTGAGATTTATGTATCTATGATTTTTTTGGGAGATCCACTCGTCAAAACTCAATGAGAATCTTTGTCCTTTTTGTTTTAAATTAGTGAATTCTTTAATGAAATCCGCTTGAATATTCTCTGCATACCTGTAAATGATCGCTCTGATGGTATTTGGAGAAGTCGGCAATTGGAATCCTGATTTTGCAAATAATAATCTCAAGTTGGATGATGTACAAAATGTACTTAGACTAAAGCCATCTTTACACACCATCCTAGTGACCAAACTCTCCATAGAATTGTCTTTTTCAAAGTAGGAATCAATAGTCTTCTTGCTCGAAACTACTTCCTGATAATCTTCATTTTTTGAAGTGGTTGCTATAGCATCAGTGGGAGCTTGTGAATCTGCATTATGCAATTTTTTTTTGGATGAACTAGCTTTGTTGCCACTGATATTACTTATGACACTGATACAGTGTACTTTTTGTAAATGCCCTTTTAACCAGGTACGGTTACCGTTACCACAAAAATGCCGGTAAAATTACCAAAACCTTAACGTTATGCTACGTTAACTAGTAACATTAAAAATATCGTTAAATCGTAGGATTTACCGGTATTTAAATAGCGTTACCAGTAGCGTTATTTCACTAAAAACTAACAATTTCTGGTGCGACGTTGCCAAACTAAACGCGCGCCGCGAGTTCTTTCGTTCGGCTCTTCTAATCGGAGCGGCAACAGCTAGCATTTTACGACGATCGGACAGATACCTACGAAAGTCATTTTATAGGACGTCTGGTCACACAAACATGGCGAACGCCAAATACATCTATTTGTTTCGTTGTTCTAATTATTAGTTGTTTGTGTAAAAAATATCATTATAGGCCGAAAGAAGTACAACAAAGTATATCTTTAAAGAATAATAAATCTACTTTCCTTCCTACTTTAGCCATGGTAGTGGATCATACGAAAAGTAGTCTATGAAAAAAGACCTAGAAAAATTTCACCACAATCCTTCGCCTAATCAAGCCTTCGGGACCCGGTGGGATGAGGGAGTAGTAGTGTAGGGAACACCATGGGACACCTCAGTGGCATTGACCTTGAGATCAAGGTCAAAATTCCAAAAGTCAAGACCCGCGGTTCTCAGGAACAGTAACAGGTCATTTATATTCATGGTTAGTGACCTTGTGGTCAAAGTCAAGTGACCGTAGGGTCAAGGACAAGTGACTTTGAGGTCAAGATCAAGTGATCCTGGAGGTCTTGAAACCTTGGAGTTCAAGGTCGTGTGACCTGTCTTTGAAATTCCAGTGCCTTGACACTCCCGACCGTTTTTAAACATAGCGAGCACTTGGCACTTCGACTATCCAACTTTACGAAAAAGTCCCACAAACTTTTTTCACCGTTGCTAGAATTCTTGGTCGACATTTTAAACTGTCCGAAAAACAGCGATAAATCTGTAATGAAGAAAACATCGGTGAAGTATAAGATGCATTTGAATATTATTTTAATAGAACATAATGCCTAAAGATAAATAAATACAACTATCGCGATGCAATAACTTAACAAAACCAATAATTGCGCATTTCAGCAATCTTGTTAAATAGCAACAATACACACACTCACAAACTCCTAAATAACTAAATAGTCCACTGTTGGATATTTACCTACTTCCTGCAATTAAAGGTAGGTAATAAAAGAAGATCGGTTTAAATATGAAAACAAAAACAAAAAGATTTCGCGATGTGTTGACGAAACATTACGTCACCAACTAAACGTATCTTCCTCTTTCTTCTTCGAGAAAGTAAGAGACATGAATCAAATCAACATTAATACTAAATTATTTAAAATAAACATTTTACTTTACTTACCATTCAGTCTCGCAGACAACAAACAACCAACACGGAACTCAATAGGCACTTTAGTGACACAAAAACACTTTCTATCGAGACGAGAGCAGTTAAATTAACTGTCTTTGATTTATAAAATAAACAAACATAAGCGGTACAGGTGGTAAGGGGGCGGGCGGCGTTGCCATTCATTCGCACATGCATGTGGCACGTGCTATAGTGACAGAACAGCAACGTTGCGCCGTTTTGAAAATGGCGGCAACTCAAAACTAAACAATAGAAATTGATACGTTTGCGGATCCGCATCGCTGGATTCAGCACTGTATGCTGGATCCAGCATGTTTAAAAAGGCGCTGGATCCAGCTGGATTGCTGTATGCTGGATCCAGCAATTGCAATCCCTAATCACGAGGCTTTATTTTCTTAATTTTTTAATAGAAAACCGAATCTCATCATTAAAAAAAACTTGAATGTAAAAATCTGTTCACGTGCATGATAATTATGATAATGCAGTAAAACACGAACATTTCAGAGACGCATATTGTCCATCCGTGTCTGTAAACTAAATAAGTTGAATCCGCTAAGATCTATAACTGAAAGCTAAACTCGTGAGATATCACAACAAATCTGATCTCCCGTCATGGGCATTTAAAACTTATCAATAAAGTTACACACTGCCCATATAATAATATAGTATAGTAGGCTATATATGGGCAGTTTGAAACTTTGGACTCGGATGAAACTAGAGAAAATGATTTTCTGAGGAGACCCAGCTAGAACGATTTTCACCCCCGTCAACTTTCATCGAAATCGTTAAAGCCGTTTTTTTGATGTGCGGGAATTCAGAATGATGTACTGAGTATGTGATAGCTGTTTTCACGTCGGTGCCGTGCAGTGCAATTATTTAGGGTCGCTAGAGTATTTAATGTTCTGTGGCAATAGGGTAGTTGACAAGCCAATCAATTGACATACTTTTTAAGAGCTGTCAAAACGTGACAGCTCTTAAAAAGTAACCATAAATTTTGAATGGAAATAGCACGCTATGACGTCACTATTTAATCAACTCAAAGACTCAACTATTTATTGATTTCAAAGCAACTAAAAATCTAATTTTGCAATTAATTGAAAATTTATCTGGTTTTCAGGTCTAAAATAAAGTAATTTTTTAGAGTTGTGTCTTGGAATTATTGTTTATTGGTGTCAACTACCCAATTAGACAAAACATACTGAAAAGGTGGGAGGGAAGTTTATAGTGGTTTCTTGGGACTTTTTATCTGGTTTCGTGAGGAGTTCAGAAGAAAGTTAAAAAAAAAATTTCGTCGCTCGTGTTTTTTTATTTTCTTTGAAATTTTGTTTTTTCGTGAATTACTTGAAATTCGACGAATTCTTATTGTGGTGTAGTAGTGTGACCTGCGTGCATGCAGTAAACGCCAATTTGGTTTGTTTAGTTGTTCATAGTTGTCGATGTTATGCATATTATTTCAGGTATTTTTGAAGATTTCCAATTTTTTCAATATTTTATTTCCAAACATCAAATTCAAAAGACTAATTTCTTTTGAAATAGGTAAATTATGCTTTTTCGCAGATAATTATTCCTTAAAATATTCAAGAAAACTACTTTTACGAGTGAAATGATTAAAAATTAATTCACAAGTATCAGGAAATCGTCAATGTACAAGTTAAAGAAGGCCATTTTTCTCAAAATATGTATTTCTATAAAGTTCATCGTGAATATTATCCTGAAAATATCCATAATAATCTGCTATTCGCAGATAACAAAAGGTAAAAAAAAAATTTGGAGGTCCTCGATAAACGTTGATTATTGCTGACAAGGTGGATACAATTTCAATTAGAAATTGCTTTGGATGAGCCAAAGCAATTTTGAGTAAGTGGCGTAAATGTTGCCGTTGTCGACGCTCCATCGCTATCACTCGCGGACTGTCCTATATTTAAACGCCACTGTCCTTCCAAACTGTTGTCTCACTGTTCTGCACTCGTGTGAAACCAGCATTGTAATATTTTTTCAATATTGCTGATTTCACACGAGGGCAAAACAGTCAGACAGCATTTGCAGCACAAATAGCTCTGGATGAGCTAATTAAAATTGTAAAGAATGAAATAAATAGGAAAGAAAAACTTAAAACAGACAGGACGCGCACACTCACACTGTCTTGCTCTTTATGCAATGCACTGCCCTCGCGTTCACACGAGTCCAGCCACAAGACAGACGAGCGAGAAAGGTGGTGGGGGGCGCAAACTGCCCCGAAAAAATAGACCGGCGAGCTATTCACTGTTTTGCCTTGGTTACTGTCACGACAGTACTGTTCTGTCCTCTGCCTTCAAACAGTAGCAGTACTGGTGCTGCTCACTGTTCTGCCCTCATGTGAAACCAGCATATCCCTTACATCTATCGGCAATGAAAATTAAACTATACCTAGGTTTAGTTTATGTTGGTTTATATTTTAAGATATTTGTTAAGTCGTCCCATGGTCAACACCATGGACTTAGTATAATAAACTGGACTAAGCACTCTACTAGAAAAACGTGACGAAAGAGATATTTATAACAGAGCCGAACCCTTTGTCTCTTTCTAATAGTCTGACCAGACATTTTTATAACAAATAAGAAACTTCGTTGTGACAGAGATAATATGTGTCCGGATAAGACATCAACAGTTAGATAAAATAGTGAAATAAAAATAAGAATTTCGTTGGACAAAAAAAAAAGAATTTCGTTGCCTTTCCATGCTCCCTTTCCGTTTCTCTGCAGTATTGGTGTTTGGGTATTCAAATGGAAGGAATAAAATTGAAAGTGTGTGATAAACATTTATTAAAATTAAACATGGTTAAACAGAATTGTTTTGTGGAGTTTCTGCCGTAAGCCAATCTTACTGCCTAAGTTTCCCAATGCATTACATTTCGCATGATGGAATAGTTGTAATTCGTGTGGTTCTTCATCCGTTATACATTGGATAGATTGTGTTGGACTAATTATATGATTGAGTCTTGTATAAAATATTTGTTTAACTGCATCAGACTTTTGAAAAATATTTTCGATATGGCAAACCTCCGAAGTAGGTACGTAAGTGTGCACAAAATTTAAACAAATCGTAGTCGTCAATCCGGAACTTTTAAATTGCAAAATTGGTCAACACCGTCCTGAAGAGTTACTTCCTGAAACCTTATGAAGAGTTAACTTCGTCGTTTATCTCTGTGAAACGAAGCCCTCTTCCTTCACGTCGTTCCTTGCAAGAAACCAGGAGCGGCCGGAGCCTGTAGTTGCAAGGCGCCCACCAGTGCCGACTGAAAAGAGCTTCGCGCAGGATCTATTAAGTACACTCAACCTGCCTTCTTTCCGCGTTCATCAGTTGGACTGATGATAAAACCAAAATCCTTACCACTGGAAAAAATGATGGTACTGCATAAGCATTTAACGCTCGTCGTGATTTTGTAGCATGAAAATCCTCTGGCTTAAAATGAAGGCTACACACAACAAAACTTTTGGTTATGGTTTGAAATTACGGAATTGACATTGTTACATTTCCTCTTTCAATGGAAAGCTGTAACAAACAAAAATAATGCTATTTCAATAACGTCATACACAGGTACTAATTATAATTATTATGCGCATAATATTAACAGTTTTAATGAAAAATACACGAAAGCATAAGTCTTTCGTCCGCAACACGACGAAGGCATGGTCACACTAATCATTGTTAGTAATCAAAATCTATAATATTCCTTACCTTTCAAATGATATGCCACAACCACCATATCGCACCACCGGTGCAATACTGTCACTTATGCAAAAAGTCATTTTTTCAGGAGAAGCATTTTAAACTTTCGTATCGTATTACTTGATGATACTTCCTGATTTAGGAAAGATGGATAGCGTATATGCGGATGTGTTTTTTTGAGTTTATATTAAAGAAAATAAATGACCCCAAATAATTAAAACAAAAAAACTATAGCGTTTTATAATTTGGAACCCCTTCAATTGTGACGTTATGGCATTATACTAAAATAATTTGTGTAATTATGACAAAATGAATAGGTAATAAAAAACAAGAAATTATTAAATTAAAGTTTTATTTTAACTCAATTTGTTGGACTTGTAATATTAAAAAAAATATATATATTGTTCCAGTATCAATATAAAACAATGTTACAACTGTATTTTATGCCATTTTTGCTCCAGTATCAATATAAATAAAATGTCACAATTACCTTAGCAACGTTGCAGCTCCAATTCACTTCTGCATATGCGGGGGGCCGCGAGCAACTGACCAATGAAACGTTGTTTCTCGCAGTACCCGTTTGATTCACGCCAAAACCACAACGTCACTTACGCCCTCATACGGAAACTTTACGTACCAAGCCAGTGACATTATCGCACCAAGTGCAGAGGTACTTTAGGCAACTTACATACTCAGCTCATTTTTTTTTTTTGACATATGTGACAGTATTGCACCGGTGGTGCGAATGATTCACTTTTACATGACGTGATACAATAGTTTTAACCATTTTCACGGTTAACATAAAATAGAACCGTAGATAAATATTATCATTTTCTCAAAACAACCTAAGACGTCAAATTAACACCATTGATGACAGATTTCGGTGTTACCATAATGAATATAATATAATAGCTTCCAAACAATCATACTAATATTTATTTTGACTTAAAATAAATAAATTAGTATTAGCAGACTGTAAACTATAAAAGAAAATAATTAAAATTTATTTTAAAGGTAAAAACATAAACACGTAATTTATTTTACTTGTAGTGTGAGGTGACTAACGGCTTAATATTTTCTACCATCTTTATCTGTTGGCAATTGAGTGAAAGGGACAAAGGGCTCCCTATAGCTATCTCTCTCGCCTCGGTTATGATAGCAAGGTTAATTTTTGTGTGTTACGATTTTCGCAGAACGCAGTCCTGTTTGTACGTCCATGGTTAAGTGTTACCACAGAGTACTTAGTACTTTTTACCATTATATTGATGCTCTGTGCTTATTGACTACACAGAGCATCATATTGACTGTTACGTCAAAGCTCAAGGCTGCAGCTGTGCGCATGTTTTATAAAACTAATTGGGATCCAGCTAAATAAATTAGTCTCGCTTATTTAATGCTGAGTAGCGCGTTGCGGCAGTGTTCACAGTATCTCAACAAAATGGTGCCTGAAGTTGTATTCGTGTTGGGTGCGCCTGGCGCCGGCAAAGGAACGCAGTGTTCATTTATTTCTAAAGAATATGATTTTGTACATCTATCCGCTGGTGATTTGCTGCGCGAAGAGCGACAGAGGCCTGGGTCCGAGTACGGAGAGATGATCGAGGAGAAAATCCGGAATGGCGAAATAGTACCTGTAGAGGTTACGTGCTCTCTCATTCACAAGGCTATGCAGAACTCCGGTAAGACGCGCTTCCTTGTTGACGGCTTCCCGCGCAACAAGGACAATTTAGACGGCTGGGATCGCGTCATGACTGACAAAACGAAGCTGCTGTTTGTGTTATTCTTCGAGTGTTCGCGGGACAAGTGCACAGAGCGGTGTTTGGGTCGCGGCGCTGCCGGCAGCGGGCGCTCGGATGACAACCTTGAGAGCCTCCAGAAAAGATTCAACACATATCTAAACGACACCTTGCCCATCATCAACCACTACGACGGGATGGGTCTGGTGCGCAGGATTAATGCAGAGGTGTCTCCACTTGAAGTGTTTGAAGATGTGAAAACTGCATTCAACAATATTGGATTGCAAAGTTTAGTAAACTAATTCATTTAACTTTAGTAGGTCAATCTGGAGCTGTGTACATTGCAGAGTATTTTCTTGTCTTAGTAATATTGATGTTATTTAATAAACCAGTGAGCTTTAAATACTGAGTAAATTAACACACCTGAACAAAGCCACTGCACTAAAACAAAAAAACTGCATGAATTTTGAGATGATTGCGGAGCATTTGCTTTTAATCCAAGGTCTTGAGTATGCCTTAATGACATTAAGTTCGACCATTACAATGAAATTGTAATTTGGATCAGTACCTACTCAGTAGATATGATGAATTCACTGCCGAGTCCACAATTAGATAAAATTTACAGATATTTGCATATTCTTATAGTGATAGAGTTATCTCTAAATTGCCAACTCATTATTATACAATAAGCTGAAATTAATTATAAAATTTTAATTGAACTGAAACATTGTATTCTTATTTTTTAAATTGTGTTTAAGATTTAGTTTCCAACATTGGGTTTACATGTATTTAATGCATTAGAGTATACTCTACATAAACAATGTTTAAATTAAACATATTTTAACTCGTATTTGTTCTACATCGCAGTCTAATACTTTGAGTAGTTTTATTTTGTCAATTAGATCTAGATATTTTCTTGATAAGTGGTTTCTAAAGAATATTGTTATCTACTAACATACTTTGCAATCAGCTTATCAGCAAGAGGTCTAGAGTCAAAATTGCATTAATATTATACTTGTTGTTGTATAGTCCATGATAATTCATAGCCTGCAACGTCACATAGTGTTTTCTGAATCATCTCGGACAATACAACAACAAGCATAATTACCGTTGAACTTCAACTACAGGTAAGGTAACTCGTTTGACTATTCAATAAATTAGTCTTCAAATACGAACTTAAAATATTATTATTATTCTTGGTATCAAATATTAGTTGTTCATATTTATCAAATTAATATTTATATATATGTATACTGCTTATTATCTTGTCTTTACTGAAGATATTTCTACATAATAAATATAGACCTGTACCGTACAAGCTTAATTTGATGCCTTTGCTTAGTAGTTTACGAGTATTTAAAATTATCTCTTTTCGTCAAAGTCAACACTGATTACATAAAAAATGGCATTTCTGTGTAATCTAGTAAATAGTGCCGTATAGCTGGTATAAAATGTGCATTGTCAAAGACACATTCCTTGATTTTCTTATTTATAGCTAGCCCAATGTAAAAGTATGTTTAACACATAGATTGTTGACTAAGTAGATAATGTGAAAGTAAATACAATATTTATTGTTGTAATTTGTTTATTTATTTTGGTATGCTACTTTCCCATTACAATTCAAAGAATTTTAAAGGCAACTCGTTATCCATTGTTTCAGGTTTGAAAAATTCATCAGCTCGACAATATAATCCATGTTCAGACATATGTTTTAAAACTTTTAACGATGATGACGACATTGGATATATTGAATTGTAATGCTGATTCAACAGATTAAAGTTTTTATCACATTTCTGTAAAAACAGCAGTGATTAAACTTATTTAACTATAAATAACATGTTGGGCATGACAAACCTACTCTTTGTTTTTGTCTAGATTTTCTGAACCACTTAACATAAATGTTGTTACAAAATTCATTAGACTAAACAATAACATTTATACTCACACGTTCTACAATTTCCATTGTATTGTATATTTTTTGTGTTGTGAATATTAAGTACTGGGCTTCTTAGCGTGTTGATGTCAAAAAACAACAAATGTTTTTTAAATGTTTAGCTCAAAAATCAGCAACAACTCCACTCACTGACGCAGCCAGAAGATCATCAAGTGCGAAGGGGTCGGGGCATGCGGCACAAGATGGCCAAATTCTGTGTGGAGAGACGCCGCGTACGTACTTGAGAACAGGAGTTTTCCGTGATCTACCATCTGTGGAGGTTGTCTTTGCTCCGGCCGACCTGTTCCGAAGTCTATTAAGAGATTCAAGCCGGCTACGGCAACACGTGCCCAGATGGAAGGCTCTTAGATGGCTCGGTGAAGCCGTCAAGGGGTATAAGCCGACTCCACCGTAGATCACATCGTGCTCTAGTGCCTTGTCATTGGCTGGACTAGCTGTTCCCATGCACCCACGAAATTTTTTACGGCTTTTCAGCCTCTCGAAGTCGTGCATTGGGTGGCGTGAGTCACTTTGTAGCTTCTAAGGCCCTTTTTGATGTTGTGAAAAATGAGTACATACATTAGCGGGCCTTCCGTGGCCTTCAACCAATGGTCTACACCAGGTATTTATATATATTTAAAGTAGAGCTAGATTAGGCGAGTTGTTTAGTCTGAAAACAATACCGGTTTGATAAAACGTTTCTAGAGTGTGTTAAAAATTATTAAAATATTTAAAAATATTTGTGTTATTGCAAAATTTAAATGTTTAACTGTCGAATCGATGAACATTGCAAACACGAAACCATAGAGAAAAGTAATATAACGCACGAAACTGTCGAATTGACTCGGCTGTCTAATGGACAAAACTGTCCAATCAGCGAAACTGACAAATCAACGAAACTGGCGAATTAAACAAACCAACAAGTGAGGGAAACTGACCAGTGATGCACGGACTCAACTTCAGACCAATTTCTATTTCATTTTCATTTAGCAAAACGGGATTGAATTTTATGGCCGGCCTAACTTCCGCCATTTTAATTTTTTCAAAGTTGCGGCCATGCATAAAACCCATACGAATCGATAGCTGGTATCAATACAAATCAGTTTTGTATGAGACAAAAATATGTTCTAAAGTGTCACGTTTGCTGTCAACTGTTTACCCGTTTTAATTAATTTGACAATATTTCTGTATGAAAATAAGAAATATGGCTAACTAGTGAACTAGAATATTAACAATGAATTGCAATTAAAACACTGAATTTGATGTTGTAACCGTTTTAGGTGTAAAAAAAGGTATTTGGAAAGTTTCCAAATACATTTTTACATTTAAAACATTATTGTATTTCATAATCCATACTTTAGTTCACACAAGGAATTGTAATTATGGTAAGTACTAACCTGTGTTTGTACGTAGGTTAGTACTTACCATAGTCCATAATTACGATTCCTTTGCGCTTCTGTTTTATACTGACGGATGATTGAATTATAATCACACTAGACAAGTTTAACCTTTTCACCGCCATGGACTTCAATAGAAGTTTCAGATTTTCGTGCCACCAGCGCCACGACTTCATTAGAAGCTCTAAATTTTTAACTACCTATAAAACATAAAAGTACTGTATTTAAAAGCTTCGTTTCATTTGATTATTTAATATAGCACGGTCTAATACCCTGCCTTTTACTTTTCCACCCAAAAGTAGCCTTTATTTGTTTTAAAATCGGCAAAAACAAAAACTCCGGACATTTTTACTGTCCCCAGAACGCCAAAGACTTGATATATAGTCGGCCAGTGATGTGACGCGAAAGTAATCACTTTGATTTCGCCCGTTGAAATATTTATAAATACTACTATTGAAAACAATTTGAGGTCGGTAAAATATGAACTTAGTGAACTACTCTATAACAAAAGGAAAATAGACGAATTTCGACCTTCAGATAGTTGCCGATCCGGAATTACATAGTTGTTATCAATCCTTGTCGATAATTAGATTCCCATCTCTACAAAACAATTGGTTTTCCGTGTCCGGGCGCCACGGACTATAATACAAGTGGTTCTGTGACGTCATAAGCGTACGGCTGTCAAGGTCACTTTGGCATAGTGCAGCACCAATCAGGACGCACACGTACGTCTTTCAATTTGCTTATACACTGTTTTATTTTTACTAATAATAGTAAAAAATTGTGAAAAATGAATGAAGAACTGGGTTCGGATGAGCTGTCGTTGCCGTCCGATCGAATGTATGGGCTGATCCGTGGGAATGCTCGCCGCGAATGCTGTGGGACCGCGGCTTTAGAATGGCCGACATGACGGGTAAACGTTACATGAGTGAAGAAAAGAACAGAGACAAAGCTTTAAAAACACTGCTGTGATAAATACACTGCTTCAAGTGAGTTATAATTTAAATACATACTTACTTTCCATTTCGAAAAACACTTTAAATACAGCAAAAAATTCTTCCGCTTAGATACCTACGGTAAAAAACGTTGACTTAACGTTAAAAAAACACGTGAGTAGACAAGAATAGAAGGGAGAAAAACTATAGACCACATCCCTAATCACAATTGAACTTATCGTGCTGAGCGCCAAGGACTTGAAATGAAGTCAAAGAATGACGTCAAGAAACAAATAGAGATGTACCTCATTTCTTAGAGCTCTAATGGAGTTATGTTTTCGGTCCTTTGATATTTATTATTTATACTGGTATTTCTTTACTAGGGATAATGTGACATAAAACAAATATGAATATATTTAATCAGTTTTTATTTATATTCGTAAAATTATAAATAAAACTTAACTTAAAGCGTGTAAATCTCATTCATCGATATGACGATATCCTCATCACTACTGTTTACTTCGTTATACATTTATAGCTTGGCGCTGGCGAGGCATCGCGTTCTGTGTACGTTGGCGGTGAAAAGGTTAAATATCAATAATTAAGCCGAAACCCACCTCAAAAGAACTATTAACAATATAATTGCAATTTATGTGCCATCGTTACTATTTATCTACCAAAGCACTGTTCGAATGCGTACAAGCCGAGGTACTTAGCCTACCAATTGAGAAGGAAGCTCAAAGGGGATTCCCCTAACATCGCAAGTCCTGTTTTTCATAGAATGAAGACTACGTCGACGTCCGTTAAAACTAAGATGCAATACCAAAATTGCATCTTAGTTTTAACGGATGCCAATAGATGGCGGTGTCAATGTCATGCGGTCGGATTTTTTTCCATGCTATGACATTTCTTAGAATAGAATAGGTCTTTATTTGCTTAGAATGTAGGTACATAAAAATAGGTTGTTAAATTATTATAATAGGATCCATGCACATTCTGCCTTAATATAGCATGCAAATGTAGTACATAGCAAAGGATATTACAAAAAATTATCATTTAAGAAATCCTGCACAGAATAATAACATTTGTGTACAAGTAAGTCTGTGAAACGTTTTTTAAATTTTTGTAATGATAAGTTTTTAATTTGGGCCGGTATTTTATTAAAGATTACAGGAGCCATACAAATCACATTTTTTTTTAATAAGCTAGTTTTAAATACGCCCGTGCACAATAGATTCTGGTATTGAGATCTCATAGCTGTACTTCGTTTTCTAGTTTCTATTAAAGTTGCAAATAAACATCGATTTGTTATTACAAATATTGCTAATTCAAGGATATAAAGGCAAGGGAAGGTTAATAGTTTTTGAGACTTAAATATAGGTACGCAACTGTCTGTTACTTTAAGACCAAATATAGCTCTCAGACAGCGCTTTTGAGCTTTGAAGATGCTTTCTCGTTCACTACAGTGACCCCAAAATATGATACCAAATCTTAAGATGGAAATCACAAGACCATGGTAAGCCACTAATCTTGTCGGTAAATTTACTTTTTTCGATAGATTATGCAACATAAACGCGGCTGTGCTTAAACGTTTACATATATCGTCTGCCTGCGGCTTCCAAGTTAACTGGCTGTCAATTATGATTCCTAAAAATTTTGTACTGTTTACTTTTTCTATTGTTTGACCATTGTAGTTTATACCCATATCTCCCGTAAATATTCGTTGGTAAAAGTTCATGATTTTAGTTTTTTGGAGATTAATAACTAAATTATTATTGTCAAGCCACTTTATTAAACTACTAATTGTATTGTTAATGTCAGTTACATATGATTCTTTATTATTGCATGAAACAATCGTTGTGCTATCATCTGCAAATAATATCATTGGATAAAGTATATGACGTGGTAGGTCATTTATATATAATAAAAATAATAAAGGTCCGAGCACGCTGCCCTGCGGGACCCCATATTTTATTTCTCTAAAAGACGATAAAGATTTTAATTCCTTTCTAGATTTCAAACACAGGCTCGATATCTCCGTACACTGTCTACGACCTTTTAGGTACGTTTTTATTAAATTAAGGGCATTGCCACGAATACCGTATGAGTAAAGTTTGGTTAGGAGGGTATCGTGATCTACACAGTCAAAAGCCTTCGACATATCTGCATATATTGCGCATACAGGTATTTTAGAGTCTACTTTAGGCATTATTCTATGGAGAAAGTCGAAAATAGCCATGTTGATGTTTTTATTTTTTCTAAAACCCTTTTGTTCGTCACATAGTATGTGGTATTTTGTTAGAAAATTGTAGAGAGATTCATAGATAATTTTTTCTATGATCTTTGAGAAGATGGGAATAAGAGCAATTGGTCTATAGTTTTCCATTTCGTGTTTATCTTTCTTTTTATATATCGGTTTAACTATTACGGTTTTTAGACTTTCTGGAAATACTCCAGAGTGTATGCTTACGTTAATGATATGAGCAAGGGGCGCAGCTATACAATCAGAAACAAATTTTACAACTGTGGTTGAAATGCCATCATAGCCAAAGCTCTTTTTATTTTTTAAGTTTTTTATTACACGCGTGACATCTTGAGGAATAACTGGGGTCATAAATATTGAATGAGGGTTGATATTTAGGTTAGTTGTGTCACCTGACGTATGTTTTGGTATACCCGAAATCTGGTCAATGAAGAAATTGTTGAAAGATTCGGCAATTCCATTAGGGTTTGTTATTATTTCATTTCCTTTTTTTATTTGAGTAATGGGTTCCCTTACAATTTTATTATTATTAATAATTTGCCAGGCTGTTTTGGATTTATTTTTGGAGTTATTTATTAAGTAGTTATTCTGAGCATTCTGGGTTAGTTTAATGATTTTCTTAAATCTCCTTGAGTAATTTTTAAATATACTTTTATTTTCACAAGTTGGTTTTAGTCTCTGTTGCCGAGAAACCCATTTTAATTTTTTCTCAGATCTTATAGTCACTAATTTGTGAGGGAAACAGAGATCATGTAAAATTAGGAACATTTCTAAAAAGTTATCATAGGCTTTGTTGGAATCTTCAATACTATAAACATCAGAAAACGATATGCTGTGGAGATGTGTTCTAAATTTAATAAGATTTTCCTCAGTTATATTTCGTCTTAATGCTCTCCACGATTTTATGTGGCTGGTTTTATTAACTTTTATCTTTATAAGTTGAGCTGTGTGGTCAGATAACCCGAAATCAATCACTTCATGTTGGCAGGTTTGCTTAAAATTATGTGCAAAATTGTCTAAACAAGTACTACTGATGAATCGAGTCGGTTGATTAATTTCTAGTTTGAGGTTGTAGCTCCTAAGAAAGCATTCAAATTCTACTGTCATTCTATTCCTGTTTAAAACATCTATATTAAAGTCTCCACACAAAATTACTTTTGTGAAAGGTTTGATACACACTTTTTTTAAAATGAGATCTAAGTTTTCATAAAACTTACTTAGGTTACACAATTTAGGAGACATATACATATAATTTTCTGTGAAGGTAATTCAACGGCACAACATTCTATAATTCCTGATATCGAATACTTCATTATGTCAGGTAGTTCTTTATACTCATGCCCAGCTCTTATTAGGATACAGGCACCTCCACGTTTACTATTCTGCCTAGCATAGCATGCCGCTAACTTGTAATTAGGTACATATAATAATTGTTCTTGTCCTGACATTATAAAGTGCTCGGTTATACATATTACGTCTACAACTTTTTGTTCACTTGACAATTCCTGAATGTAAATGTTCAGTAAGTCTGATTTGTTTAAAAGGCCGGCAATGTTTTGATGTAGAACATACATGTAATTAGAGAAAAAACTCACGACTTGGGGACAAGGTGTTGACATTTTCATTAACCATAACGTCACATTCTGTCGATGAGCTCTCAGATATAGTTAGCAGTAAGTTGTGAAATATATTGCGCATTCCACGGTCGTTTAACTTTCTATTGACTTTTGAGAACATAGTAAAATCATAAAGTAAATCCAAATTAGAGTCAAATGGAGTTGCGTAGCCATATGTCTGTAAATCAAGTTGTAATAAATTGTTAAAAGTCTCTATACGCCAATTAAACATATTCGAGTAATTACCTAATTTAAAGGTGGGAACACATAAAATAACATTCGTATGCTTAATCTCTTCTAATATCTTCCTTACTTGTATTATTATTTCTACATAGTTATTGGTTTTTTTGAAGTCTTCCTCTCCAACTAAAATGACACAATAATCATTCATTGTGTAGTCTACAACTTTTTCATGTAGGTTACTAATAAGTTGTAATAGTCCACAGTTCGGGGAGATGTAGTGACATATCTGACAGTTTTGAAATGTGTCCTCTGCGATGGATAGAATATTATTCATTTTATTGGCACTAACAATGCATAGTTTATTCTTGGTAAATTCTGATTTAGTAGCCTCTATGTCCTTCCTTTGAGTTGTTTCCTTTTTTGACGTGTTTTTTGAACAGTCTTTAGGTGTATTTGGTTTGTCTGTTGTGAACTTTGTATTGTTTTGCTTCTTCTGCGATTTTATTTGAGAATTTCTCTGTGAAGTTACAGTTTGTAAGTTTTTAATAGGAGGACCTGTTATATTTGTTTCTGTTTGGGTCGCCTTTGTGTTTGAACATCTTTTTATGGATTTTTTTGGTGTTGCTCTTAGTTTAGCTGGGCTGTTAAGTTGTTATTTTCTAAGGACAATAATTCAATTTCTTTGTGCGCACCATTTAATTGGGATGTCAGTTTTTCGATTTCATTTGTTAAAGTTTTGATTTTTGAGTCTTCTTCGTCCTCGGACAAGTCAGGCAAGCTATTAATGGTTTCGTTTATTGTTTGTGAAATAATACTGACATCTCCTGGTTCCGATCGTGTGCGTGTGCGACGGAACGTAATGTTTTCTAGGAAGTTCATGATTTATTTTTGTTCAGATAATTTTGTATCACAAAAATATTTCCTTGTGGTGGGTCTCGAACCCGCGCCTCTTTACGTCGAAGTCAGACGTGTTGCCCAACTGGCTATCTGTTAAGTAACTTCAAAGTCGAAATAACAGGTCGTATTAATATTAAACACTTATTCCCTGAGTAATAGATGTCGCTACTTACAACATAAATGTGTGTAATATAACGATTTTTTTGGAATTGCAACACTCTCTGTCATTTGTCATCGATTAGTCACGTCAGTTCACGACTTAGCTACGAGATGGCGTGGTTGTCGGTGTTTTTCAAATAAAAAACGAATTTGTAGTGTTACAATTTTAAACTTTGTAGATTCCTTGTGATTGTTCAAGTTCACATTTAGATGTTTCTTTACTATACAGGATTTAGAGATTTCACACACTTCTTTGTTTTAATTTGTTGGCAGTTTACTCTGATTTGTTAGTCCTTTGTACACATAACTTAGATGTCGCTTTTTATAGTTATTACACTAATAATGTCACTGATAACACTGCAATAGTTGCTTTTGGTGTCCTTTTTCACTTTTACGTACTATTCACTGTTTGATGAGCACATTTACATATATTTAGAAATTAATTTACGGGAGCACTATCAAAGTCTTTGTTTACAACGCAGCGCCCTCTGGCGGACCTGCTTATTATACTTATGGTGGGTGGGTATTATGACAATGACTTGAATTACGTGATGAGTCGCTCGATTTGCCGCAAAGAGTAAAGTAAGTATAGAGAGAAAGAGTAACAACTCTGTGGCAGTGGCGTGCAGTGGTCCTCCTCGGAGGGTAGGCTAGTAAGCAAGCTCAAAGGCAGTTTGAATAACTGCCTTTGAGCCTTTGTGTTTTATAAGCCAAAACATAATAAAACTTGTATTATTTCAAAATTTAAAGCGATGACCCTATGTTTTTTTGAACCTAAATTATAGCCTTACTCAGTAGGCATCAAATAACATCATAATAGTGACCACTCTTCACACAAAATTTGAACTAAAGATATTAATAACATCACGTTGACTAAATTTCTAGTCAAAACAAATACCTACACTACGTAAGCAAATCATTACACCTTCGAACTTTTAACTAAATGGTATGGAATGAATTGGTACTAAATCGTTTGTTATTAATCAGGCTTTTTTTTTTAATTCACAATGACTAAGTACAAACTAGCAATTTACCTAATAGTTATATCACGTTTTTATTAATTTAAAGATTTTTCTGACAAAATTATAAACTAACTATTGATTTAATCATTCAATTTACAAATCGATTCGAAATTCACATGTATCATTCGAAAGGCCGTAAAAACAGGAACAAAAAGGTATATAATATTACTTACCAAACAAATAACAAACTCCTATAACTATCACTTCAAAACACAACCACAGAAAAAATAAACAGCTATTAATTCACTCTAAATTCAACTTTTTCCACAGCGTATAAAATTTTAATTAAGCTGATTGGAAACAACGCCATCTGCCTAAAATATGAGGTATTTCAATGGCTTTCTATCAGTACAAGAACAAAGGATGTCGCTTCGTTAGAAAAATTCTAAAAAATAACACAGAGTACGCTGTCAACAAAAAAAAAAGTAATAATAAAATTGGGCGTTGAGCAGTTAAGCTTTTTCGTTCCGGTCCCAATTTTGGCACTTGGGTGCGTGGGCAGGTATTAAACAAAATGCACGGAAAACAATATAATTTATTTGTGTGTAAATTAGAAGCGCTTACCCACACAGCCAGCTTAAATGTTGCATAATATTTTGAAGATTGAAATGACGAGTACGAGGTGAATTATCATATTTTTGGATTAACTCTCGTAATTCGGGTATACATCTATCTTTAGACACCACATGAATCTTATCATTAAACGATAATTGCGAAAACTTATTGCTTTTAACTTCTAACACACATAATCACCACACACTTCACAACAGAATACCATCTTTAAGTGTAAATGTACTTAAAAAATAATATTTACATGAATGTACGTTTCAAAACGAATGACTTATAAGTTATAACTTAACTTAGATATAAAAACATTCATGATTGAGTATAATTTACTTGTCACATGAAACAATATGGCTACTAAATTTTTTTCTGACATAAGTGACAGACGACAGTAACGGTGGTGTTGTCATAATTTTTTTTCCAAAATCCCCAAAAATCAAAGCGAAAAATAAAATTCATGTAGTTTTTAATTATTTTTATAGGGCTTTTGCAATTCTTATAAATACAATTTATCATTTTTGTGGAAAGTATAAATTCGACAATAGCACCATGTTCTTTTAATTGTATCTATTAGTCATTAAGGAAACTATCGTCTCTGTCTCTTTTGTTCGAATTCCCTGCAAAACGGGGAAATGTCCACAAATTGGGAACACTGCTCTAATATTCTTTCATTCATAAATCTAGCTAGCCAATCATAACTCGTGGTGATCGTCTACACACGGAAATATGTAACAGTGTGCGTAAAATTATGAATGAAATATATTGTTTTATAGGCTTTCTGACGTCTAGCCTCAGAATTGACAATTTGTAGCTACGAACTTACCTTACAGTATAGTGTGAGTTTGAGTTACGTCACACGGGCGCGACAAGTTGCTATAAGTGTTCTAACAGGAGTTTTAAGGTTTTTTTTTTAATATTTAGTATTATTTTATTACAAAGTTATAATAAATGCATTTGGCGTTGTTGGTAGGGTAGGCTAGGTCTAATAGCCTGTATGGACGGCACGCCCCTGCTCTGTGGTAAAATTTGCATGTATGGAAAGTGCTGCCAGGTTGAGTTTGGTGAGTGAACTAAAGCTACCTATAGGTACGCACCTACCTATAGGTATGCATACTTTAGATACTATGAGGATTTAATTAAAATAATCCTATTCAATTTAGAGACATCTCACTCTCACATCTCAACTAAAAAAAAAGCGTATGAAGTTCAAAATACTGTCCTTTTATTTATATCATAAATAAATTAATATTTATTCGTTATTATAACGACGGTTGAAAGGCTAATTGATCTAAACGACATTTTTTGCAATATTGAGTTATATACATATTCGGAATCAGCAATTTTTTCTCCGTCGTTTGAGTCAGGTTTCAATTTTTTTTGATTACTTTTTCGGCGCTTAGCACCCACTGCAAAACAGTCCTCATTTCTAAGCTCATTGATCTATACGACACAAAATTAGACAAATTCCAGGACTCGATGACTTAAGCTATTTTGATTTTTCGGACTTTTATAACGAGTGTCGATTAAGGCATTTGGCTTTTTCGCCATGGTTTTGTCGTTTGGCCAATTTTGCATTAAACCAAAACAAAAAGTTATGTCGTTTGGCCAATTTTGCATTAAACCAAAACAAAAAGTTATGTCGTTTGGCCCATTTTGCATTAAACCAAAACAATAAGATAAGTCGTTTGGCCCATTTTGCATTCAACTATATAAAAAAACCGTGTCGCTTGAACCATTTTGCATTAAATTATATTAATAAACGATGTCTCTTGGCCCATCTAGCCTCTTCTTAAGCGTAATGAGTAATGTCACTTAGGCTATTTTGACCTAACTATCTCATTAGTGTTATGGCCGTTGAAACATTTTGATTATTTCAGTATTTGTAAAATTGGCATTTCTATCATTTTATCAAATCGATTTTAACACATAGGCCGTCCAATAATTCAAGAGATTAGCTACTCTTTAGTCGCTTGGAACTAAGTTCAATATATTGCGCGCTCTGTGAAGTGTCCGTTACGAGTACCTCACACACCCACGCGGGCGCGTCAGTCAGGTGCCAACAGTTAAGGAAGTGCGTTGTGTGCGAGCGAACTCAGAAGACAGACGGTTGATTTTTCTGGTAAGTACAAATAATTATGTTTTATCTAAATGATAATCAATGAAAAGATCTGTACTTACGCTAGGAATGTAATAAGGCATACATAGTTTTGATTTACAAGGTGCTTACATTAAATTGAAGCTAGGTTCGTGTCGTGACTTGTTCACGAAATAACTTTTTTAGGTAGGTACCTAACTGTGTAATTGCAATATTCTTTGTGTAGGTAATTAGGAATACAATGATACTACGTCTTTGTATTCCTAATTCAATGTTGTTAGTTTATAATTACTTGTTAGGTCTCCTAGATGTTTCTAAGTCTCTCATTCAATTATAATGAGATATCGTACATTAGAATTACTTATCAATATAAAATGTTCCAAAATCGGTTTTGATTTCATTTCAGCAACTATGGAATCACAGCGCCGGTTGTATTTTAAGAAACAAATAGTGAAAGAGTTGTCTGAACAGAAGACTGAAGTACCTACAAGTGAAGAAAATGAAAACAGTAAAAATAATGAAAGTGAAATAATGAGACCTACTGAAGATTGTGATTTACACTATTAGGAAGTCAATCATACTATGACCAAATCCAAAAATTTTCATTTATGAATACGATTCCATTAAACTCAGATAACAGCAATACGGAAAAAGAGTCACAGGTAAATAAAGCTTTATGCCTATAAAAAAAATATATATTATAGTATGTAAAATATGGATGTGTGTGTATGTGTATAATATGTATGTGTATTATGTGTGCGTGTGTGTGTGTGTTTTATGCGTGTGTGTGTGTGTATGTGTTGTTGTATGTGTGTGTTTTATGTGTGTGTGTGTGTGTCCATTTTTTATGGCACCTTTTGTACAGCCGATACACGAAGCTCAATACACCGAGTAGTAGTATAAGCAGGATACAGGAAAGTATAATGTTGGATGTGGACATATGAAAGCGAAGTTCTTCTGCTGTTGCTTGGTTACTGCCAGTCGCCGCGTTTTGAACGATCAGGGTCTCCTCTTTAGACTGCTGCTTGCCTATTTTTGTGGATGATTAGTACAGTCCCTCTGACGTCCAGTCCGTAGGCCCAAAAAGTCACTACTCGTCCCATTTTCACTATTATTTTTCGTTACTCATCGAATGGTATTCTGTCACGGAGTCACACTTAACGTCTCAAGTTCGCGTAGCGTCCTCTGGCAGGGTTACCATGTAAGGTGCGGTGTTGATCGTAAATGAAACGAGTGAATGCTCGAATAATACTGAAATATATTTGATAGGATAGTGCATATAAAAGGTGTACAAGGTGCATAGATTATAGTGTTACAGATCTTAAAGTAGGTACTTAACTAATACAACCCTTACAGTGTTTTATGTGCGTGTGTGTGTTATATGTGTATGTGTGTTTGTGTATGTGTTTTTCCATATCAAATAGCTGTAATTCCCTACGCAGGGTTTGCGTGTAAAACATTTAAATTATAATATGACTGTGTTCTCGTTGATTTAAGTTTTTTTTTTCTTTTAGGTTGATCATGACAGGACCACCAAAGCTCTATTAGAAGATATTACTAACAAAGATCTAACCAAAGAAAAGAGTTATACCGAAAATATAACCGATATACGAATAGATATTGAATTTGAGTCGGTATGTAATTGATTGTAATACTAGCTTTTACCTACGACTTCATCCGCGTGGAAATAGCATTTCTTAATTATATTTTTTTTTAATTTAGGCTGAGAGATCTGAAGGAATGTGGAATAAGGAAAACTCCAGTGAAAAAAATGACAAAGAAAAAGACACTGAACTTATTTCTACATTAACGGAAGTAATTGCTAAGAGTGAGATGGAATTGCTGAGGAAATCTCTTGAAGCAGATGAAGATGACATAGAAGCAGAGAACAATAATGATACAAATGATAATCAAGTCAAATCCAAAAAAAGGAACAAGAGAAACAAAAGTACAAATGAAAAAAAAGACGAAGAAAAGGAACCTGAACTTCTTTCTACATTAACAGAAGTAATTGATGACAGTGAGATGGAGTTGCTGAGGAAATCCCTTGAAGCTGATGAAGATGAGATAGAAACAGAGAACAATAGATCTAAAAAAAATAACAAGAGAAGCAAAATTAATAAAAGTTATGTCGATTTTCTATCTGAGGAAGAGGACTTTGAATGGGATTCCTCTTCTTGGAAAGAAACTGGGGATGAAACGTCATCAAATGAAAGCAATGAACCTCAAAAAAAGAAAAAAAAAATAAGATCAGAAGACGGTAAAGTGGGTGAAGCAGGATTGAAAAAGAAAAAGAAAAATAAACGCAAAGAAGCCAAAAATTTACGAGAAAAAGGAAAAGAGTATGTGAAAAAAGACGGAAGTATTGTAAGTGCAAGATCACTTAAGCCTAATCCATGCCTAGGAAAGAACTGTGGCAACGGCTGCAATAATATTTCCGAAGAAAAAAGAAAAAATATCTTTGATTATTTTTGGGGACTACCATCCCAAAGAAAAAAAGATTGGCTAGTAGGCACTACTGCCAGAACTGACATAAGACAAGAAAGAGGTCAAAGGACTCTGGTGTGAGGCACAATACATACTTCTACTATATTAATGATGGTGAAGGCCGACGTAAGGTTTGTAAAAAAATTCTAGTAGACACTTTGGGTGTCAGCCCAAAATATGTTAGTTATACCTTAGCCAATGCATCGTTTGGGTTGTCAAAAGAGGAGAGCAGAGGTAAAACTGTTCCTAAAAATAAAACGCCTCACTCAGTAAAGGAGTCGGCCATTAATTTTATCAAAAGTTTACCAGCGCTACCATCCCATTACTGTCGTAAAGACAGTACCAGATTATATCTCCCCACTGAATTTGAAAACATAAAAAATCTTTATAGGATTTATAAACAGTCGAAAACCTCAGAGAGTGTAGATGTCGTTGGTGAAAAAATATTTCGTGATATTTTCAACAAGGATTTCAATATTGGTTTCCATGTTCCAAAGAAGGATAAATGTGCCAAATGTTTACGTTTTGAAGGCCAGAATGAAAAAGAAAATCCTGAAATGTTAAATCATTTAAAGGAAAAAAAGGCATCAAAAGATAGATTAGCTTTTCACCGTGAACTAAACAAGAAGAATAACGCAATGCTTTGCACTTCTTTTGATCTACAAAAAGTATTGAACACCCCTTATGCGGAGAGTATGCTACTATTTTATACTAGAAAATATACAGTATACAACCTTTGTTTTTACGAAAGTGGTACCAGAAAAGGCTTTTGTTATACGTAGGGAGAAACCGAAGGAAAAAGAGGAGGCAATGAAATATCTACAATTTTACAAAAGTATATTGCTGTCGTCGATTCACGTGGTTCTGTAACAAATTTAATTCTTTATTCAGACTCATGCCAAGGACAGAATAAAAACAAAATAGTTTTAGCCGCCATACATAGAGCACTGCTTGAAACAAAAAACATTGAAACCATACAAATGAATTATCTGCTTCCAGGGCATACGGAAATGACTGTCGATAGCATCCATGCCACAATTGAAAATTCTGTTAGAAATACTATAATATGGGCACCGTCGCAATGGCCAACTGTTTCAGTTGGCTCGTAAAGATCCCGGCCCATATTATGTCGAAACTCTTACGCACAACGATTTTATGAATTACGAGGAGATTTCAGAAAAGTATTTCAAAGGCAATTTAACCGGAAAGATTAGTAAGGTTCGGGTGGCGACATTCAAAAAGTCCGCACCCAATATCATGACTGTCAAATACACCATGGATAAAGATGCTGAGACCGATTCTATAGCCATAATTTCAAGACCAAAGGTAGTGCAGCCGAAATATAAAACGTCTTTGCCTATAACTACGGCTAAATACAAAGATCTTAAAAAGCTGTGTGATACAGGGTTATTCCCAAAATTTTTCACTTAGAATACAATAACTTTCCGCACCGCATAGGTAAAGATGTTCTGATAGATACAGATATTGAAGATGAGATAGAAGCTAAAGGTTCTTTGTCATCGTCAACATTTAATTTTTTAATAATGAATGACTTATTTTCTTTCTTTTTACTTTTTGATGATAGATAATCTATAATTTTTTGTTTTTTTTTTCTACTAAAGAATGTTGATTTTTTATTGTTTCTTGATAAAGAATGTTAACTTTTGTTTGTTTTCTGACGAGATTGTTATTTTTTTCTACTTCTGATTTATCACAAAATACCGAAAAGTTTTTTTTTTAAATTGATGTTTGATTGTTACTTACTGATTTAACTTAGGTACGTTGAAGACTGATTTTAAATAAATTATAATTAATAACAATTTATTTTTTGTTTTATTTATAAAGTCATACTAAAGTATAATGTATTCCGTGGTGATAGGCTTAGGGTGATATACCGCCTTGTCTAATACCTTGTTTCAAGACACATTGAATCAATGTCTTGAATGATTCCTCTACACATTTCTTTTAATTATACAAGACATCGTCTAAAATTAAGAGGACTACAAGAGCTAAGTGACCTTGAGTGACGCACGCACACATTTACACAATAAACGTGAACGCCATCTAACGACGACGCCCAAAACAATTAACTCTCAAGACTAATCTCTAGAGAGATTACGCCCGAGTATTCAATAGATGGCGCGAAAGTAAGAACAGACAAATAAAAATGAATATTAATAATGAATTGCAATTAAAACACTGCATTTGGGGTGGTAACCGTTATAAGTGTAAAACGCCTCATTTGGAAAGTATCCAAATACTTCTTTTATTCGGTGTTACGATATTAATTATTGCATTTCATAATCAATAGGTACTTTAGTTAATTATTTAGACATATTTCTTATTTCCATACAGTAATATTGACAAATTAATCAAAACAACGAAGTATTTGATTAGATGAATAAGTACTTTTAGTACATGATTAGATGAATAAGTACTTTTATCAATAACTTCACAATCGTGATCGTCGTGTGAACCACTGTTTCCAATCTATAATAAAAACAGAAGATTTCAAATTACTAAGATATGTCAATTCTAAATATCCTAGTTCTATGGTATACAGCAGAAGGTAATTGCGTTTCGTTTATTTTTTGTATAATAAGAGTTTGAAAAATTGTTAGCCACAAGTAAAAGATTAGGTACGCGCGGTAATCAAGCTATAAAAAACCAGTTTATGCGGATCTCTCATTGTATAGAAAATGTATACAAAGCGAGGCCAAGTTATACTGGAAATGTATAGCTTCATGTGCCGCCGTGTCTACCTAACATTCTTACAATTTTATAATTCTTATTTATTAAAAACTATATCAATAAAATTAAACTCTTACTTGTGATAAGTAACATCGCAATTTTCAGATGAATCTGTTATTTCGCAATGCCCGTTACCAATAAGCTGCAGTCTTTCAACAAAAATATTAGGTAGGTATTTATCTGTTTTATATTGTTTTTCTAGTCAAAGAATACAAAATAGTACAAGAATGAACACAGGGCGACACACCAAGCTATAAATTTCCAGTATAACATGGCCTCGCTCTGTATACATTTTCCTTACAAAGAGAGATCCGCAAAACTGGCGACGCGGCCGGCGCGGCTAGTCCTTAGTCCAGCAGACGGACCTGCCGCGTACTTGCAAATTCATACCTAAACTGCGCAGTGCGCCTGGCCTGTTATAGCTTAGAAAAAACGTAGGTACTTACGCATTGAAAATAATTTCAGTGTCGATATTTTCAACTTTCTCCAGTAAAAATTAATTACATTTCAAATGTTTTTTTTAGTTATTTATTTTTGAGTATTTAATTTTATATGAATATACTGCGTAGAATTTTAGTTCAAAAAGCAAAAACATAACATCACTATCCTGGAATCGAACCCGGATTCTCTGGATTGCAAATCCATACCTCGACCAAATGCACTGCAGTAACAGTTACACTACTGATCGAAATAACTGAATGTATGCGAACTATACATCCATCCGTCAAATGTCCAAAAATACGTTTCCAAAATTCATAGTTTTATATCGTTATAAAAATTAATATTTAGTAATACTAAAATGTTCTTACGTTTTAATATCGTTCATATGTTGGGCGTTTGATTTATATGAACTTTTTTTAGTTCTCGTAATGGGTTTCACTTTATTTCCCATACTTACAAATGACCAGAAGTACCTTATTTATTACGCTATTTTAACTTAAAATATTTTATATTTACACGAAACAAAAATATTTACGGAATAAAGACATAAAACAATGAATTTATGAATAAAATTATACAAAACAGTAAACAACCTTGGCGTAATAATGCGGCGAAAAATGCGGCAAAACGAGCGACACGTCCGTATAGCATCAGGCCTCGGCCGGCACTGTCGGTACACAGGCGTTTACGCACACATGCGCACGTATTTTGTTCAGAGATAAAAATATGTGATTTGCAAAAAATCTATTGATTGGATTAAAAAACTAAAACAGTATCACGTTACTTTGTTGCGTGAAGAATAATTTGACAAAAAATCAGAATGATTGCATGTATATTAGTATAGTTTTACTCGTTGACAGAAATGTTTAGAGGCATCTTTGCGATTTTTTTCTATCGTATCAAATTTGTAGTATTATGTTTTCAACACAGTATCGAACTAGCATATATACAGAAGAATATCATATATTTTTCTGTGTTTTTTTACTGCAGTGGTTCTATATGATCCACGTATTGTAAAACATGCTTTTAGCTCTTGTAGTCGCCTTAAATAAAATGGCATACCGACCTTAAAAATATCATATGGACGTTGCTGAATTATGATGGCCTAAGCATCAATATCTACTTTAATCTAGTAAGGGTTCATTTTGTTTCATCCTGCAGTCCCTCTAACGCGCATCTGCATCAAACTACTTCACTCTGGTGCAACACCATCTTGTTGCTTATGCTCATTATGTATGTTCAACTGTCAGTTGACTAGGCGCTAAATTCATTTTCTCTCGTATTATTTTATTCTAGGGCGATGCTTGAGCCAGTATACTTTCAGCTATTTTATTTTCGGTAGGCATTTGAACCATTTTACCTTAAAAAAAAAAACTAAATTTGATGCATTTTGGGCTAACCAACATAAATTTTCTAAAATAATACACAATTTTCAACAGTAATAACTTAAAAAACTTCCTTACTTAATCAGGGATATACAGTATTAAATAAATAAAAGTCTATGAAATAGTTGTTTTTTTATGATTAAAAAAAAAAAAAAACTTTGTTCCGCTCTACTGCAAGTTTTACAAAATGTCGTTTAGATCAATTAGCCTTTCAACCGTAATATTTTTGAGCTGCTTTTTCTTCGGAGTTCACTCATGATACCATGAGAAAACATAACAAACATGATAAAATTACCAACGAAAAACAGAGTGATAACAATATTATGAAATAAAAACAAAACTTAACAAAAAAACAATTTTAACCCTTAATAGGGCAGAGATAAAAAATAATTAAAAAACAGGTTTTGTATTATTATTTATATGCTTATTAGGACCCTTTTTAACATTATCCATGAAAATCTAAAAAAATATAATCACAAGTACGCGAAATTTCGGTGGTAATCATTTTACCATTGCCCGTTTACGTTTGGGTGCAGGTGGTAACTCTTTGACCTTAGTCCGTTAAGGTACTAGAAGTAGTGTTGCTACAGTCCATAGCTTCTCCTTCTTCTGGAGCAATATGGAAACTTTTAAAGCATGGTGTAGCACATAAGGCCATTTTGCAGACATCGCAAATGATCCTTGATCGTTTTTGAGTGTTTTTCGTGCAAAATCGGCATCTAGTAAATTTCCCTTGGCATTCTGGGTAGTGGGGCACAGAAGAGCGTCTGATTTCAGCGGGTACTCCGAAATTCCCACCTTGCTTGTTCCTGAAAATAATATTTGTGGTACGTTTTTGCCTGTGAATCCATCAATTAGGCTGCGAGCCAAACGAAGCCTGTAATCTCTATGTGTATGAACTTTTTGCTTGTGAATTTGTATATACGATATGTACGAGTTGATAATAGCTGCATCAAACATGAAATAAAATAGGCGCAACCAGATGCGTCTCGATTTTCGGCCGATTGGATATGAGGCACGGAAGTGATCAAAATGATCCACTCCCCCCATATTCACAGTATATTCTGCGATAGCAGTGGGTATAGTAATATCTTTTTTGGAACCATCTTTCTGTGTTCGCTTGACCGTAGACACAGATTTTGGGTTGTGGGCCGTTGTCAAAATATTCACTAGTTGAGTATCCATCCACTGTATTGCAGAAACTGGAGCTTTGCTTTTATTCATGAACTCGTGCTTTCTAAGTTTTTCGTTCTTGGTTTTATTTTTAGGCAACAACTTTTCTGGTAAGCCTTTTCGGTTTAAACGTACGGTACCGACGGCATATATTCCTTTCTTTATCAGCAAATCATTCATCAGTGGAATGCCAGTGAAGAAGTTATCGAAAGCTACAAGAGTATTGCGAGGCACACCTTCACATAGTTTCATTATCACATTATATCCTAAGCCTTCCTCACTTGATGCATTTTCGTCTGCTTTCCCAATATAGATATCGAAGACATAAATGTATCCGGTCTTAGCATCACACCGAGCCCATACCTTATAACCCCTTTTTATGGGCTTTTTAGGCATGTATTGTTTCAGGGTACTTCTCCCCTTGAATTTTACCATGCATTCATCCACCGATTGGGTACTTGATTGAGAACACTGAGTCTGGAATACTTCATTTAGTTTTGTTATCATAGGACGTATTTTATAAAGCCTATCAAGAGCTGGCGTATCCCTTCCGGGTTCTTTGGTATTATCATTCAAGTGAATGTTTTCAGTCAGTTTTTTGAATCTCTTTTGAGTGAATGTTTGGGCAATCTCTGGATTTCTATAAAAAGTATCAGTTGACCAGTACAGGTTAACATTAGGTAAGGGATGAAGGCCCATTAGTATTAAAATTATTATTATTATTTATCATTTATTCTCTCTTCACAAAGCTGACTTAAAGTTAATGTGTACAAAAAAGTCTCAGCTGTATTCAACCCCTGTGGTACACCAAAATTGACTGAGAGCTCGTTACTGAGTCTGTCATTTATCCTTACTCGTTGTTTCCTACCAGTAAGATAGTCCTCCATCAGTTTCAGGGGGATTCCTCTGATACCAAGCCGCTCAAGCTTTCTTAGAAGGTGCGGAATAGAGACTGTGTCAAATGCTTTTGCTAGGTCGAGGAACACCGTTAGGCATCTCTTTCTGTCATCCAAGCTGACCACAATAGAGTTAACTAACTCGTGAACTGCATCATTGGTACATTTGCCAGCTCTAAAACCAAATTGTGAAGACGAAAGGAGATTATTTGCTTCCAGGAACTTTACTAGACGCTGATTATTAGGCGTTCCAATATCTTGGACAGAGCAGGTAGAATGGAGATGGGTCGGTAGTTATTGACACAGTCTTTTTTTCCAGTCTTATGGATGGGCTTGATAACAGCTATTTTAAAAGCCTGGGGAAAAACCCCGGCTGAGATTGACAGATTGCAGATATGTGTTATGGGAGAAGAGAGGTAGTTTGCGTATCTCTTGATGATTTTACTGCTAATCTAATCGATTCCCACCGCAGAATTATCCTTCAGGCCCCTAATGAGGTTGAAAATTTCTTGTTCATCGGTAGGGAGAAGGACGAGTGAGTTTAAAGGATTTACAGGTGTGCGATCAGTGGTGTGACAAGGTGTTGAAGATTTCGAAGCGGAGATTTCATTAGCCAGCTTTACTCCAACGTTCACAAAGAAAGTGTTGACGTCGTTTATGTCCGCCTCGGGACTGCTAGATGACAAGAGGGAGGACGAGAAGTCTGCCCTCTTGTCAGCCCCGCAATTTTTTTTTATGACATCCCATAATTGTTTCTTGTTACCCTTTGAGTTTTCAATTTCCTGTCTTTCATACCTCTTCTTTGTTTTTTTAAGCAGAGAGGAGCAAAAATTTTGATAACGCTTGTAAGTGATTTTTAATATCTCGACGTCTGGGTTACGTTTTAATTTTTTGTGCAAGTTATCCCGGTTTCTCATGCAGCGAAGAAGTCCTTTAGTTACCCATGGCTTGGTTATTAGTTTTCTTTTTGAAGTTTTGGCTATGCTGGTATTAGTTTTTATTGCTGAAGATAGATGAGCCACTAGGAGATCGGTAGATATGTTAGCGTCTTGACAGTCAAGGATTGGTTGGAAATCCATGTTTGGTATTATTTTGTCCAGATTATCGAAGTTAACCGAGCAATATGTTTTATTCAGATACTTCAAACGCGTTTTAGGTCTACAACTAATAGCTACACTCTCGTGGTCAGTGATAGATGTTTCGAAAACAAAACTGCAGGCGTCCATTTTAGTTTTCAGCATCATGTGGTCTAAACATGTAAACCCATGAGTTGGCAGAGTATGAGCCGGGAGCAAACCATGGCTAGCCAAGCTGTTCAGGTAGTCGTATGATCGTTTATCGGGACTGTTTGTAACTATATCGATATTAATATCACCACAAAAGAAAATGTTTTTAAAAGTTTTTAGATTTTTTAATAGCGTGCTAATTGAGTCGTTAATCCTACGATGCAAGTATCTCGATCCAGTTTTAATACAAGGCAATTAGCGTCAGTGACTGTGGGTTCTTCGGATATTACATTAAGAAGCTTGTTATAATAGATGACAACTCCTTCATTTTGAGTTTTGTGTGAGGTGGTTGCAATATGACTGTAGTTGTCGAGAGAAGGGATGAACTTTGCAGATGGGAGCCAGCATTCTGTAAGTACTAGAATATCCCAGGGAATTTGAGATCTTTGGATAAGGCTAACGAAATTTGGCATATTACAATTGATGCTACGAATATTTTAAGATAGAATATTGATCGAATTTTTGTTCATTTTTATATGATTTTTTGCATTTTCTATGTCACAGGTGATAGATTTTGCTACTTCAATAGCGTCCAGATCAGAGTATATTTGGTTAATGGTTTCCATGGTAGTAAATTGATTGGATAATGAGAAAAATACAGTCACGCCTAATACGTGACGTAATGCTGAACGTGAAGTCAAATAAACTCGGTTCTGGAACTTTAGTAGCGTTATAAGGAAAGATTTGACATAGTGCAAGAGATAGTGTGCTAGGGTAAACACAATAGTAAAGGTATTCGACTCGCTTGAATAAAGTGTGTATTGATTTGAGTGAAGGATGAGCGTGGTGAGGAATATGTGTGTGTGTAATTCTGCAAAAACAATGAAAACTTAATAATGTAAAGATGAGCATGAATCTAAAGTAAATAACTGATGCACTTAAAAATACACGAGAAAAGCATGCTAAGACAATAAAATAAAAACAAGGGTGTGGAACCAAACCTAGTCACATAATAAGTTTGTGAAGTTTAGTTTCTTCATCTATGCGAACTGGTGTCGAGTCCTCTTCTTTCTTAACATAAACTTTCCCGTATGAAGTCCAGGCCGCCAGAAGCTTTTTGTTTTTAACGTTTGAGCGCGCAATGTAGAAAAGATATCTTGCCTTGGCTGTTAAGTACTCCGAGATGTATAATGTACATGGCGTTCCCGGTAATTTAATATGCTCTGAGTTCAATTGCGGCTGTTTGTTTTCACGTCTGCATTTGTTGTATGCCTTGAATTTTGAAATTATAGATTCGCTTCTGAGAGTAGTAGTGAAATCCACAAATAATGCTACTGACTTGGACCGAAAAATGACCCGAATCTCGGACTGGTGTATTGGGTTAAGACCTAATGTCGAACCAAGCTGTTGGACTGTGTCGATTAGCACTTTCTTATTCTCGTTTTCCAATTTAGGCAAGTTACGAATTTCAATTGAGGAACAGTGCGCGTTCTTATCCAGTTGATCCAGGGTACGTTCCAGAGTCAACACTCGCTTCTTGTACTCCTTATTTTCCTGTTCGAGCAGATTGATTTTAGCTACAAGGTCGTCATGCTTAGAGGTGAGCGTTTCGACTGATCTCTGTATATCCTGGTTTTGGGTAATTATGGTAGCTAGGGCATTACTTAATAGTTCGAACTTGGCGTCTTGTTGGTCCCTGATTTGGTCGAGCATAGATTTTATATCGGATGAGTGGCCCGATGGTTCCTTATCAAAAGTGCGTTTCTGGCGCTTGGTAATGTTAAAATAATTGTCTGTTGGGCCCGCGGTATTCGGCATGTTATTAAGGGCCGAGGCCGGGCAGTAATGCATGATATTAGTTGGAGGATTAAGTTGAGGTGTGCTCGGGGGGGAGCGTGACACCGCCATTTCGCAGGAAAAGTAATAATTACTTTGAGATTTTTCTATACAATCTTCAATAAATATTGAAATAAAATTATAAAAGACAATATATCCAAACTCCCAAAAAGAAATGTCCTGTGTTGGATTCGAACTGTCACTATATGTCACGTCAATCCACACGGTCGCCTCTGAGCCAAGCGTGTCACAGCGATAGGAATCAAAATAGTTTAACTTATGCCAAAGCTAAGGTAATAATGTTAGTAGAGTAACCTTCCTTTCACTTTGAAGGTCGCTCATACACTCGGAACACAAAGACGACACAACAAAGTCCACTTTTTAACGACTGTTTCGAACCGTTTTTTGCTCACTTTTGTTGGAGTCACTTTGAATGTTGGTATTCTTTTACACAGCTTTGTTTAATATAATGCAGTTATTTCACTATATATAAAAGTTTTAGATTGAAAAAGTATTTAAAACCACTTTCTATAAATAAAAACTAGAACGTTTACAAACACGTCAACTCGCACCGGCGGCGAAGCGGGGGGGTGAGATGATATTAAAACACCAAGATATGCACGCATTTCAGCTACAAATGTTGAACTCCAGTGAAGCGTTTGCCTCTGTGCTGCATAAATGTTCGTTTGGTCTACCAGCAATTCTACGAGATCATGAGGAAAGTAACAGTCGAAAAATTCTATAGGCTGTGTTTTATGAGTAAAGCGCATGTTTACAGTCAGCTGTTTATTAAATTTTGGTATGGTATGCTTTGGAACCTTATCTGACCAGTTTCGTGCCACACGAATAGGCCTACTAACGATGTCTGTACTCGTAGATTCATCAGGCCGCGCTGAGTTAGGCTGAGCTGTAGTCGGGTTTTGTTCAGAAAGAGCGCCAAAAGAAATGTCTCTGACGTATTCATTTTGCGTACTTCCTTCCCTCACCGATTCTTCAATCACTGGCTCAACGCTTTCTAGATATTCTACCGAAACACGTGGCCCAGGAGGTTTTTCAAAACCATCTAATTCTCTCGTCTCCAACTCAGGGTCTTTACCAAATATTCTTGAAAGGCCTCTCGAAACCTCATCGTCGTAATCCAGTACGCAATCGCCCAAAAGTGGATCTCCCGAGACGCTTTCGTCGCTACTTTCAATAGCGGAGAGATTATCTTCTAGAATACTGGCTATCATACTGTCAGTTATCTTCTTTTTCTTCGACATTCTCCTGAAATAATGCTAATGGGTAAAGGTAACAATATTACCACCAAAAACTACTAAGTTGATCTAACCGGGCAATGGTAAGAGTGTTACCACCGTGTTTACGACCATTTTCCAAAAAGTAGTAGATTCATTTCAAAACTTGTATTACGAGTCATGCAGGGTAATATAATCAATTATTATACCAAATACCATAAAACCACTTACCGGAATCTTGTTAGAACAAAGTTTTAATTTGTTTGCACAAAACACTTTCGATTTTCAAGATTGTTCGTTTTTTTTTTTCAAATGATGATAGTTCTCAAACTTTGACAGTTAGCGTAATTGCCAGTACTAATAAAAGTTTAAAGGGTGTCCGCACACTATAAATAATGAATAAGAGCAGGTGTGTTTAGAACGACTCGTGATCTATGGTCAAAAAGCTGTGGTGGTAAGCTATTGTCCTGTGCCCTATTAAGGGTTAACAGAATTAGCTGAGTCACAGATAATATAATACTGCGGCCGAGTTAAACTCTGAAAGCGCATCAACACGTCGGGAAAGCCGGAGTTGATAGACAATGACTTTGCCGAATGGCGACTATGACATTTGTTTGACAATTTGACAAACAAGACAAGATGGCTGCCAAGTTTTTTATTCCACCAAACTCCAGATGTCGCTGTCGTCTATGTAAATTGACGACAGTACAGTGTGCCTCCCCTGATTTGCCGCCTCCTGCGTGTGCCGCCCGTGTGCGGTACACGCTTTGCACGCCCGCTTACGGCGGCCCTGGTCAGGGACGGCGATGCGAAAGTGGGGTGGGAGCGAGACAAAAAATACGCCATGTCTTCATATTGTATTTGTTTATTTTGTTTAGCCTGCACACATACTTGTATATTTTTAGTTCATAGGGTTTATTATATTTCTTATAGTTGTTTTATATTATAACCCAATATTTTGTTTTCTTATTCATGTAAAAAATATTTATGCTGTCTTGGCTTCACAGGTGACCTCTGAAAACCAGCGCTGTCCTGTGGGCCCCCCATAGCACAGCATCATGCTGAGTAGGAACCTGCTTGTCGCATTTACGACGTGCAAGCTTTAAACTTTTTATTTTTGTTCCGTCCTGTTGAATACATTAATATTTGTTATGCGTTGCATGTATATTGTTATTTTTTTGTCATTTTGTATGATGCACGTCATGTCTCTGCGATTTTTTTTTTTCTTTCCCTAAGAGTCTGTGCCCACACCGGGGCCCCGTAAAGCGCCATGGACCGCACGAACCCGCGTAGAACCTGCGGCAGGAGGCGTTTGGACCCCCCAGGTTCCCGGCCACCTTAGGCGCGGGCCTGTGGACGGTGAGTTATGGGCTAGCTCGCCGTCCGGCCGTCTTATGACGACAGGCCGTGTCGACGGCGCGTTCGTGTTCCACGCGCGCCTCAAAGAGATGTCAGCAACCACGTAGGGGTCCGCACGGGCCGATGCCTGCCAGGGCTGCGGGACTGTTCGAAAGAGATACCGCGGCCCTGGAACACAAAGGGCAAAGAAGGAACATGGATGGGTTTTAGTCAGTACAAGTCTGACACTCCCTTCCGCTCCGCCCAGAGCGGGGGGGGGGGGGGGGGGGGTCATTTGATGATACATATGATGTTGTTTTTTTTCCAATTTCTTATTCTTGGTTGGTTCTGTTCTGTTCTGTTCTTTGTTAATATTGTATGGCAACGTTGTAAATTCAATTTTTCGAGATAAATCAAAAATAAAAATACTTTTATTATGAGTTCTTTACAAAATCTGGTATAGTATGAATTCTTCTTCTTTCTCTATATATTATGAATTCTTTACAAAATCTGTATCTGAATCTGTACCGTTAAACATTTAAATAATAAAATAACATGTTTTGTTAAAGTCATATATTGTAAAAAAGGAAACAAATCATAAACGTCTTCAAAAACAAACAAAAAAAGGAAACAAATCATATACGTTTTCACTTTGGTAAGTGGGTACTGTAATCTACTTATTTTTTTATTGATTTTAAAATGAAATAAACAATAACAAGGCCTACTTTGCATTTAAACCTCTCATCTCAAAGTAATATTTTTCCGTCATACTTTCTACGGGCTTAGGACCGTCGCGTCAGTTATACGTTTCACGTATCTAAATACTTACTTACTTGTACACTTTTAATCTCAAGAAAAATAAATGCAGGCGCAGGCGTATTTAAAAATTTGAGCTATTTACAAACGTAATCAACGTATAACTAACTAAGGCTAAGGGTATTAGATTTTTCACAATTTATACTTCCCTGTATCGAAGCAACTGCTCAAAACGGAGTCATTTCGCTCGATACACAAACGGGCACGTTTAATGAGATTGTCTTAATTTAGCAAATGTGTCTCTGTCACTTTTCACAATATTAAACGCGTCCACAATCGCACTTCTTAACTCATCTCAAGCCACAGGGCCACCACGACCTATCCACTGCTCACCAAACTCACTGTTTAGATACGCACGCACTAAATTCGCATAATGAGCAGGGCATCCCATTGTGGCCATTTTGGCCGCCATTGTGGTACTACGACGTGGGTCGCGTTCGAAGTACTCCAGTATATCTTCCTCCAATTTTACCGAGTATGGTAGTCTACCGCGGCCCTGCGCGTGTGTGGGTGCTCGAAACTGTTCGTGATCGAGGAAGCGCTGGGTTACATCCAGGATGGTGGAGGTGAAGGGAACTTGAGGGTCGGTGATTCCACGTGCGCCCGGGAGTTCAGGTTTCCGGCTGAGCATACAAGCGTCTAGCCTCTTCCAAGTTATGGTGCGCCATCCCATAAAAATCCACCATTGCCCAATACTCCACATTGGAGTAGACATATTGCCGACTCATTTTTGACACGTGATTAGGTTACGCGTGAGTGACTTATTACAGCGAAACGCGCGGCAATACTAGGAAGAAAGGGCCCCGATCGCGACGGCTAGACTGTGTAAGCGTGGGGTGGGGGCGTGGCTTACGGATCATGCTATCTGATCGATGTATGGATTCATCAATGGGTATCGTTTGCATGTGTTGCCGATCGTCGATACGTTACGTACACACACATATGCATTTACCGCAAGGAAGCGTTACTTCGAGTTCTCATTATTTAACAAAAAAAAACAATAAATTTAATTTTTCGTGATTTATTTTATTGTTACTTTTGGAAAAAAATAGTCTCAATCGTTTCGAGTTCGATTATCGAGTTTATGGGTTTCGGTTCCAGAACGACCTAAAAGTAACCGTGTATATGTATCTAAAATAAAAAACAGGGTATGTTCGTAAGCCTCTTCCACAACCCAAAAAGCTTTTGTGCAGTAGTCGTAGTTCGTAACAGAGGGTTGTACAGTCACGAGCACCAATATGTAAACACTTAACAATTTTTAAAGGTGTTTTTTGATTAAAATTTCATGTAGGCCTACATAGTATTTTGGAACTCTTATTTTTATGACAAAGATCCTATCTCCAAGTTACAATCGTCATTTCTCGCGAAAATTGCTTTTAAATTAAGGAAAGTGTATACATATTGGTGCTCGTGACTATACAAAGAAGGGATTTTGCGAAAATCTACATTTAAGGGTGTGAAAAGGGATATATGAAAAATCTTATTCCTTGGATTTATTAACTTGAAACTTGGCACAAATACGAGCATAATGTAAATAAAAATATAAGCAGTGAAATAAAACCGAAGAATCAGTTCTTCGATTTACACACAGTAGAGATTTTGCGAAAATCAAGCTTCAAGTGGGTGAAAAGGGGAGAATTGTTTACCGTTGGTCTAACGGTTACATGAGGTCCTGGTTTGGATTCCAAGGCCTGTCGTTGGGTTTTTCCATTACATATGAATTTGTCAGTATCAGCTCACAGTCCGGATTCATACCTACCTAACTGGCAAAATGTGGATCTAGCTACACCTCTGCCTAACCCTTCGGAGATAAGATGTTATGCATGAAACATTGGAGCTGGAAAAAGTTGCAAAAACGGTCGACCAACAATTTGTATCCAGTTTTTGACTTCCTCTTTCACGGATTCAGTATCGTACCCTCGCAGTGTGAGTATCATCTCCAGGTTGCCTTCGCCGGTCAGGAAATAGTCCAGCCCGAAGAATTGAGGGCAGTAGCCCAGGGTTTTGAGATACTGTGAAGTGTGGGACGAGGAAATTAAAAATCAAAGGAATTGTCTTATAATGTTTATTCAAACTAAGCTGAGAATTACTTTTTTAACGTTAAAAACTACAAAAGGATTTCCCCAAAATGCCCGCTTTCCGCTACTTCCCAGTGTTTTAGCTGTGAAGAACAAGTGGCGGAACAAAACTACCATTTGTCCGTTATGTTAGAAAACCTGATTTTATAGTCATCATCATTCTCCTGCCCTTCTCCTTATGCGAATAAGTGAACATTAATGAAAACATTCAGTTATATTATTAGCCATATCTCAGCTAGCACTCGTCAGTATATCGGCACGTAAACACGGATGAAATACGGTAGATGGCCGCACAATCCTCCACTTGTTTTCTTCCGCGCGGTCGTAACGTTATTTTGTACGTCGATATCTCATTATCTATAATTGCTAGGATTTCGGTGTGAACATCCATTTATTCGGCATATTAGCCTCATTAGAATGACATCTCTTTTAGCCTCAGAACAGTTTTCAACGCGTGTAATCTTAAAAATGATGTTATCTCAATTCTCATACAATGTTTGAGCAGGGTAACCATAATTTAGATTTGATTTGGGAATACCTCTAAATGGCGATATAATATTAGGTACTTAATTAATCTTTAAATTTTTGTTAATTTTGCAAGCTATGATGAATAAACATATCTAATTAATTATTAAAGTATATATGTTTTTTATTTAACTTTTTGCGGTTCCAAACCGCACGATTTGTAATCGCGCGGTTATCTCGTGTCTGAACGAGCCCTTAGCTTCATGTGTTTTTCTTTGCCTGCGCCGAATCTCTTGCACCATCACATCTTCCAAGCTCATCGTGCAATGCTGGCGCTGCTATATTTTCGAGCCGTTTGGGGTTAAAACTCTCTTTTCCCGTGCGGTACGCGTCCAGATCTCACCACCACCACCGCCTCTTCCACCACCACGCCACCGTCGCCACCTCTTTCTGTACAACTTTAGGCAAGTTTTAATTCTTTTCTGTACCTACCTTACCTCTTACTTATCTACCTACAGCAGAAGGGTAACAAATCTAAAAATCAGTATGGTAAATGAAACAAAAATCAAATCATACTAGTTTACTAACATGTTCATTAACGAAAACAAATTAAAAAATAATTGGAAATCAGTTGGCCTTATCAACTGTTTCTAGAGTAACATTCCTGCAGATAGATTTTCGCTGCTGAGAAAGGACCATGTGGCTTCCGCTAGAATTGCTCATGGAGACCAACCAGAACCTATGCTTTGGGTTAGTAGTAAAAGTTAGTAAAAGTTGGTTGTTTATAGTTCTCGTTCTATTGCCTCAAAGCTTACTGGCATGCCGCGGCGGAGGCGGGGGGGGCGGCGACCAAGCTAATTCCTCCGAAAGTACTACCGGGAGTACCACCATCCGTCCTAAACCAAAACCAAAGTTTAATCCTCCTGATAATGCTTATCGAGATACCACACATCGGATAGTGGATAGCCCCTTAAAAATAAATTTGAAGAATGCCAACAATACATATGACAAAAGCGTAAAGACTGGTCATGATGGTTGGGTGCCTTTTAACCAAACACAACTAATGTGGAAGAAATGGTATGATGCTTGGAAAAAGCAAGATGATAAGAATGACAAAAAGACTACAGGCCCCGTCAAAGGTCGTGGACCAGGAAGTGGCTTTCCTGATTTATTCGAATGGCAAGGTATTTATTCAAAGCTTTATTTACCGGAGAATGTCGTGATAGCGCAGAGGTTAAGGCCTAGCCTCTTGTGCGCGAGGTTGTGGGTTCATATCCGGGCAAGTATCAATGTCACTTTTTCAATTCATGTGTACTTTCTAAGTTTATCTTGGATATGAGTGACATCGGTGAAGGAAAATATCGTGAGGCAACCTGGACTTATAATTAATGTAAGTCTGACATCACCAACCCATCTTGAGCAAGCGTGGTGATCAATGCTTGTGCCTTCTTTGTATGGGAAGCGGCCTTTGCCCAGCAGTGGGACAGTATTATACGGTGGTATTATTCAGAGATCTTAGATACAGACTAATATATTAAATAGGTAAATAATGGATTCGAGCTAATCATTACCAATTACCTACAAACTTTCCCAAATTAACGTCAGTCAAGTCTTTAGGTTATCTTCGGTATTGACCATACTATTGCATAAAAAATGAAAAAGAGTTTATTTGTGGTGACATCATTTTACAAAAAATGTTACTTCTGCCAAACTGATTGATTCAACTGTTTCCCAACTGTTCCAGGTCTGGCTGTTTGTGTATGTGAGTTTAAATGTTTGTAAAAGCACCCACAATACAAGAGAAATTCCTAGTGTGGGGCAGTTTTTTTTTTTACAGAGCAATTTGTTGGCAGATGTAGCTCCCATATACCTACAATTTAATATTCTAATTTGCGCAACGTGTAATTGTGTTGAGTTTTTTAAATTCGAATTTCTTACCCACTGGTAATGTACTGCGCCCGTAGTAAATGCTGATGTTGTGCAGTATGGCAATGTGGTAGACTCGACGCGTCACTCATTTTCAACTGCAATTGGAGAGGTTAACTTTCAGTCGTACTGACGGTCCAGGAACACGCCAGAGCACAACTAAAGTAGCTCTTACTCTATTAGAACAATACACTCTCAGAAAGTTGCACAATTGCACTGCTCGTGAGTGGGCACAAGTGTGGGGCGCGTCTTCGTGGATTGAAGTATTGGTAATAACTAAGTGCCTTAATTTTCTTGCGAAAAACAGAACTTGGCGAGGGCGATGCTGGAGATCCCATTCCGCCTTGGGCTAACAAACCTTTAAACCTTGGGAGGCCTAATATCTGCTATCTACCACCAGTAAGAGGAGAAACTTGCCCATCTAGAATGGAAAATGGAACTAAAGGAGCAAGGTGAGTACGTGGATCTTTTTTCGCGTGATCTTAATCTAAACGAATGCCGACATCTTGTTTTTGCCGACTGAGGAAGGTAATGTGTTCATCAAGCTATGTGTGTATATTTGTTCCTTAGTGGCACTCTAGAGACCAAAAGCGTGGACCGTTTTTGATGATTCGTACGTCAATCGATTTGTCTTATCTTGCGAGTTTCACTAAAGACACGGCAGTACTCAAAATTAAATATCGCGACAACCAGACGCCATAATGTGAAAACAAAATGAAAGTCGAACGTATGTATCATAGAATAGGTATTTGAAAATCATTTCGATTTTATATTTCTATGGGTCCCGCCTGCTTACCAATGCGCTTGTTTTTTGTTTTTCAGTCGGGTTTTTTAGTTTTATAATTACTTTTTTTATTTCAATACAATTTCCACGGTATCAAAAATGTGGTCAACAGCGCCTCCTCTCAGTGTCATTCAAATGCCAAGAGAACCGTGTAGCACTGCTATTATATTAACATTACACTTTAATATATCATTTGTACAGTGCTTTGGCGCAGTGAGAGAAGTTCGAACTATGTTAGAATAGACACATTCGACTCTCATATCCCAACAACATAGAATTACAGACATTTCAGCTTTGTTGCTCGGAGGAATGGTCAGGCATCTACAATGCCTCTGGCACTACAGACTATATCCAAAACCGAAGGCGGCGGTGGTCACAAAGATTGCAACTATGAGAAGATAGTTTCTTTTAGTTGAAATCTTTAACTCTATCAGACAAAATGTTTGCCATATATAACGTAAAAAGAACTTAAAATTTGGATATTCAAATAATAAGTACACCCACGAATTTCACAGATGGGGCTACAATCCTTACAAGAACGATTGCGACGAATACTATTGGAATGGATGTGGTGGCACTCGAAACAGATTTCTAACTAAGGAAAAATGTTTTAAGTATTGTTTTATAGATCCGCCAGTAACTTGCACCATAGATTCCGGTATAAAAGACAAGTCAGAGAAAAAAGGCAGATAAATCATATCTATCAAATCATAACTATTGTTGAATATTATTTCTTTTGTGCATTTCCTGATTCTCTAAAAGTGTTGACCAAGCTTATGTTCTGCTTATGTTCTGTTCTGGATAAATAAAATTAAATCATCTTCGTCATCTGCCTGCCTTTTTGCAACTATGCTGGGATCGACTAGCAGTTTAACCGGTTGCAGCTAATTACCAGTATTTCACATACGAGCGATTACGTATGTCAACACCACAACCCAGTTAGTACTGGGGAATACGATACCTACCCCTTGGTGAAACTGGTTGTCAGACTTTCGGACCACTGGCTACCTGTAACGACTGTCTGAGCTTTGTTCAATGTAAGCCGGAAAGCCGCGCTTGCCTAGGTTGGTACATGGATAGGTGATCATCCATTACATACTGACTTTCCTCCGTGGTTCAGAAAACACGTTAAGCTGTTGGTCCCGGCTTTCATTTGTAGATCTTTGACAGTCAAGTACAGTAGGTAGTCAGTGGTACGCAAGTCGGACAACCAGTCTTACCGAGGGGTACCGTATTACCTAATACACCTACTACTAACTGGGTTTTGTGGATGTCAGATAGGCAGTCGCTCCATTTAAAATACTGGTATTTAGCTGCATCCGGTTAGTGTGGAAGCTGACCCCAACATAGTTGGGAATGGCTAGCCAGAAAGCATGTTGACAAACTATTTTAAGTGTGGTATTTAAAAAAAATATACGTGTGGAATTGGGAACCTTTTTTTTTTTTTTTCGTCGGTTAAAAATCTCCTATTTTATTAATCTGACTTCACGTTTACCCATCAACTTTACAAACACCGCTTTGGGGACAACCCCAAGCTGATACCTACCATCACAGCATCTAACTGTTTGTACAGTTAGATGCAGACCAAATGTAAACGTATTCTTAAGTTATTGAAATAAACATTTATTATTATTATTATTATTTAGATTCTGTGATGGTAGGTATCAGCTTAGTAGAAGCATGGAAAAAACTGTCTGATCTGAGGTAATTTAGAAAAACAGATCTACGGATTTGTTTGTAAAACTTCGACGACAAAGTTTACGTTCATCCTGAAGCTTGCGCCATTTATTATTATTATTATTTTTTTTATTATTATTAGAAAATGAAGCTTTCTTAAGAGTGAAAAATAAATAGTTACGAATACAAAAATTAGTTTTGTGTCACATAACCTAAAAACTTTCAGAGACATACAACATACACCTATCTATATTGTCAAGAATTAATGGCGAATAAAATAAGCATAAGGTGATTCAGTGACGTGACATTGTGAGTTCACCTAAGGGACCTCGCGCACTACGAGGCCACGACCACAACTTGTGGCATGACTGGCCTCGATCTTGAAAACTGGTCGGACGTTTCTTTCTGGTGTAAGCATCCGCGGCCGAAAGTCGCGTAGTGTGCAAGGTCCCATTTTCAATTAACTCCGGCTGGCCAATGTGCTTTACTATTATGGAGATAGTCGCTCATATCATTTATATACAGAATAAACAACAATGGACGAAATATTAATCCCTGTGGGACTCCAGATATAGCCAAAAACGTGTTGGACTTGTACCCATTACTACAGTCTGATATCGGTTACCAACTTGTATATTCAAATACTTGCATAGACAGACCCTCGTAGCCAGCATCATCCATCAGCAACTTGCTCTATAATACAGACTTCTGGCATCGAAAGTGCCGTAATCTGCTTACAGGTATGTGCTCGACCCAGTTCTTAAAAGTGGCATTTGATTTGACCCAGGAATTCATGAAGGTGCTAGAGTTGTATAAAGTTTATGCAACTACGTATACTTGCCTGATTTCATGTATGGGGCAATTGAGGACAGTCATTCGCTATCCAGGAATTCGGCATATCCCGAGGAATAGCGAGCCAATAAGAATAGAGCAAGCCATATTTCAGGGCGATAGTTGTTGAGTCCACTTAGCGTTGAATTATCTTAGCACGCAACTGCAGGATTACTATAGGTGTTTGCTGACCCAGTTCTTGAAAATAGCAATATCAGATTGTACTGGGATCGATCCATCATCACTGACAGAGTTGTAGCCAATTAACCTGATATAGTGGTGGTGGATCGATTAGAGCGGCGCGCAGTGGTTGTTGTCATAACGGTCCCGCATGACTTCTATAAAATAAGCAGAAAAATTAAGCAGAAATTACTCAATTTTTACCAACTTAAAATCGACAGCGCAGCAGGACTTGATGGTTTCACTATAAGATTTATAAACAAAAGGAAATCCTTAAAGCACATTTTTAATTTAAGATGAGAATCTGGAAACTTTTCGGAGTACAAAAGCGGTCCTACAGGCTTACCTGAAAACTATCGGCCTAACGCATTTCTGTCCATTTTGTCGAAAGTTCCTAATAGAGAAATTAGTTAAAAGCCGGCAAAACAGCTGATACCAGATAAACAGTATGAATTTCGGCGAGGAAGGTCATCTAAAGACTCGGCTATATTACTGACTAACTTGGTGGCTACTTTCGCCCACAATAGAGAAAAGTCCATGGAAGTTTTTTTAGATAATTTAATAATTCATCGGTGAGCCACAAACTAATACTTATTTAATTAGTCTGTCTCTGGCACCGTAGCTCTTAAACGAGTGAACCGATTTGGATGTAGTTTTTTTTATTTGAAAGCTAGTTTCTTGGCGATCGTACGTTTTATCAAAATCGGAGCAGTCATTTACTAGTTATGGGGGATGAAAGTGGGTATGAAAAATCGAATATTTTCAAATATACCCAAGTGAGGTACCAAATGAAAGTGCATGATGTGTATATTACAATTAGATATGTTTTATCAAAATTGGTGTAGCCATTTACTAGATTTGCGGGATGAAAAATCGAATATTTTCAAATATACCCACGTGGGGTATCAAATGAAAGCGAATGATGTGTATATTACAATTAGACTTGTATTATCAAAATCAGCTCAGCCATTTTAGACATGGAGGTGAAAGTGGTAATGAATAATCGAATATTTTCAAATATACCCAAGTGGGGTATCAAATCGGGCAGCGTTCGGGAAGTTGCGGGGTATCTTCTCGTCCAACTTACCGCAGTGTCTCAAGACGAAGGTCTATGACCAGTGTGTTTTGCCAGTGATTACATACGGGACCGAAACGTGGTCGCTCACAATGGGCCTTATCAGAAGGCTTAAAGTCACCCAAAGGGCAATGGAGAGGGCTATGCTCGGAGTTTCCTTGCGTGATCGAATCAGAAATGAGGACATCCGCAAGAGAACCAAGGTAACCGACGTAGCCCGAAGAATAGCCAAACTGAAGTGGCAGTGGGCAGGGCACATTGCTCGCAGAACGGATGGCCGATGGGGCCGAAAAGTTCTGGAGTGGCGACCGCGAACCGGAAGACGCTGCGTTGGAAGGCCTCCCACTAGGTGGACCGATGGCCTGGTGAAGGTTGCAGGAGGATCCGCTGGATGCGAGTCGCACGGGACCGGTCAATGTGGTGACACTTGGGGGAGGCCTATGTCCAGCAGTGGACGTCTTTCGGCTGAAATGATGATGATGATGATGATGGGGTATCAAATGAAACGGCATGACGTGTATATTACAATAAGACATGTTTTATCAAAACCGGCTCAGCCATTTTATTGAGTTTTCAAATGTTTGTTCGCTTTTCTTTGTTGCGATGGGTTTTTTTTTTAAATTTATTATTATTACTTTCACGGTTTACAACTAAACTTATACTGTCACTTACGGGATATCTTCCGTGATTGTGCGGGAGCTCAAAATAATGAACAATCACGGAAGATATCCCGTAAGTGACAATATAAGCTTATTGAGTTCTTATTGGGAAACAAATTGTTCTAGGAGATGTTTTGGGGAAATTAAAGGGGTTGGAAGATGTTTGTATGAAGCGTGACCTACCGAACTTCCGCCATTCTATGTTATTTTATATAGTGGCCACACATAAAACTTATAATAATATCAATAGCCGGTATCAATATAAACAAGTTTTATAGAAGAGAAAATCTTCTAAAGCATCACGTTTCACGATACAAGCATACCACCATCACCATACATGGGACTACTATACTGGGTACACACGGCGGCACATGAAGCTGTACATTTCCAGTATAACTTGGCCTCGCTTTATACAACATTGTTTTTAGTATATGCGAAACCTTAATATAGTTTGTTTAGAATAAGTAACTGAATCGATTCCAATAATTTTTAAACCATGTTATATTTTGTCCCAAAAATATTTAAAAAAGACTACAAGTTGGACACCGAGCGACACTATAAGTACCTATAGCAATCATTTAGGTACCTACTGCCAAATTATTATTATCAATGAGCTCAAGACGACGCTGGAGGCCACGCCATGTGGTGACCACTTTTTTGTGCGGACAGCCAGGTAACAGAACAAGCTTATAACTTTGTGATTTTGCACGATACAGTTTTGAAATTTTGTACATAGATTCTTTAAATAAAAATACTAGACACGTGTTTCAGGTTTCGCATATACTAAAACTAATGTTGCATAGATTTTCTATACAATGAGAGATCTCATCTGATATTGTACCAAGTAAGTAACTATTTATCCGGTCATTGCGGCAAGGAGAATATAGGAAGCAAGAGCGAGCGAAGGCTGAGAGAGACATGTGGCATCCCGCCTCGGAGCGAACTAAGACCCCTGAATCCATTTCGTGTTAGGTTACTTTAAACCTGCAAACAGAAATGGGAGCCCCGCGCAGCGGGGTTACGTCGACTACGCCTTATCTACAATCTAGTGGTTAATAACCTTGTTTTAGGTTATTTTCAGAGTCCTTGAATTATCACACTGATGGTATTGAACAACTAGTAACCCAAATTTGTATTTTCAAGTCGCTGTTTTAAACATTTGTATTCGCCCACTGTTTGTCGCTCACTCGGAAGGATGAAAAAGTGCCAAAATCAGTGATTCGTGGACTTCCAGCCTATGTCGAACAAGAACTACCTGAAGAGCTGGAAAAAATTGGCTTCACCGGTGCTTCAGTAAAACCCCTTAAGTCTCGCAGTGGATTGGAAAATTCCTGTCCTCCCTTTCTAGTACAGCTACCAGCAGGAGCTGATATTTCAAAATTTCGGCAAATAAGGTACCTGTGTCATTGTGTGGTGTCTGTCAGCAAGTTCAAGCCAAACCGAGCTTATGGCACCCAATGCTTTCGCTGCCAAGAGTTTGGTCACGCATCCCACAACTGCAACAAGCCTCCTCGCTGCGTGAAGTGTGTTGCTCCTCATGCAACTGCCTCGTGTACCAAGTCCGACCGCACTGAGCCTGAACAATGCTGTAATTGCAATGAAGATCATCCGGCGAATTATAGCAAGTGCAGTGTCCGAATAGCATATCTGGACAGCATCGAGAAAAAGAAGGCTTTAGGACGCAAGGCCGTACTACCTTCAACGATGCCTACGAAATCTACGCTGGATCTGTCAAATCTGATGCATCCGACGTTGCAACCGACATTAACCTCAAATCCGAGATCTTGGCCTACGGTAGGAACGCGCGACAAGGCAACGATGAAAAATCAGATTCCCATAGACCACCCTACGACTGACACAAATGATGACACTACGAAGGAGATGTTAATGTCCCATGTTATTGTTATGGGAGACTTTAATGCTAACCACTCACACTGGCTCAGTAGCTACACTAACACGCGAGGCAGAACTCTTTTCAAACACATGCTTGAATCCGACTACGTTATACACAGTCCTAGTCTACCTACACAAGTGAACTATTGCCCCAATCGCAAACCAACGCGCCCAGACCTGGTGTTGTCTCTAAATGTAGGCTGCATTAGTGATATCGAAACGATTATAGCACTGTCATCGAACCATTACCCCATATTTTTTACCATTGGAGGCTTCCCGAGTCGCAAGGTAAAAACCCGGTTCTTTAAATTTCACTGTGCCAATTGGAGTGAATATCGTTCTCACCTCAATAAAAATATAACACTTAGTTCTAAGACGTTTAACACTAATGAAGAGATTGATACTGCCATAGGTCATTTGCAACAAACTATCATTGATGCTAGAGACTCCTCCATTCCGTCCACGACTGCTGTGTTTAGCGAGACCCCTACCAAACTACCTCGGTTTGTTAAAAAATTAATTCGCTACAAAAACTACTTGCGTCGTATTGAACAGAAACTGCCCAGTGGTTACCTTAGAAGGCTTAACCGTAGTAATATAAACACTCTACAAGATCACATAAACACAAATATCCGAAACCACCTTGATCACATCTGGAATGCTAAACTGGCTAAAGTTGATAACCCCAGTCAAGATATCTGGCGTGTGACTAAATCCCTTAAACCTAGATCTGCGAACATACCTCCTCTTAAACTTTCCGATGGGTCTCTGACGACTACCACGGCTGATCAATGTAATGCGTTGGCTGAAGCCTTTTATGACAATATGACCCTTACCACTAACTGGGTTTGTGACTCTGAACTCGAGGCTGAGGTATCGAAATCCATGTCGGTTATTGATAAATATAATTTTGCTTCTGGTTTAATAAAGCCGGTTAGGCCATTTGAGATCCGTAAAACGCTGACTAGGCTTAAATCCCGTAAGTCTGCAAGTCATGACGCGATCCTGCCACAGAAAGCGATAGTTTACATTACAAAAATTTTTAATGGCTGCTTTGGCCTGGGCTATTTCCCTAAGATCTGGAAAAAAGCAAAAATAATACCACTTAATAAACCTGGAAAAGACAGTACTTCACCTACAAATTACCGCCCTATAAGTCTGCTACCTTCTATTGGTAAAATGTTTGAGTCTGTAATTTATACAAGACTACTACGTGCCACTGGGCAGTTACTGATCCAAGAGCAGTTTGGGTTTCGTGCTACTCATTCAACTACCCAACAGCTGGCTAGGGTGTGCGAACATATTTCCCATCACCTAAATCTCAAGCAGTCCACAGGTATGTTTCTGCTGGATATCGAAAAAGCTTTCGACACTGTCTGGCACGAAGGCCTGCTACACAAGTTGCTCACTCTTGACGTGCCTATGCCCCTCATCAAGCTTATACGGTCGTACCTTGCGGATCGGATATTCCAGGTACACATCGGAAATACAATTTCATCACCACACACGATACCAGCTGGCGTTCCGCAGGGCTTGATCGTCGGACCCTATTTGTTTCTTATTTTTGTTAACGATGTCCCTATTCAACCTCCGACGAAATTGGCTTGTTTCGCTGACGATACTGCGTCTTATACCTCTTCTTACGATGCCGATTTCATTATAAGTCGCCTACAATATTCTATTGATTTACTTCAGGCTTATTTCAAGAAATGGAAACTAAAAATAAATGAGGGTAAGACTGAAGCAATATTTTTCACTCGTGCTAGGCAACCCCCCACAAGAACTTTAAAAATAGCAGGCCATAAAGTACCTTGGAAAGCAAGTGTGCGTTATCTTGGGGTCAGAATGGACAACCGCCTAAACTGGTCCAAACATATTGCCGACTTACGTTTGAAGGGCGCCCAAGCCCTTGGTGCTTTAAACCCTGTAATGAACCGTAAAAGCAAATTAAGTAGCAGTACTAAATTGAGGATTTATACTACACTTGTCCGTCCGTGTATAACGTATGCATGTCCTGTTTGGAGTGGCACATGTCTTTCCAACCATCACTTACTGCAAGTAATGCAAAATAAAGCTGTAAAAATAGCGTACAAAACAAAGTTCAAAACAAATCTTCAGAGGTTACATAAAACCATTAAACTTCCTTTGCTATTTAATTATATAATTAAGGTTTCATTTAAATTTTATAATAAAAACAAAATTAATACTATTAACCCCTTGATTACAAATATATGTTCATCAACTGTAGACAAATTACCGTATATCGATAGATACGGCACTTATCGCCTACCACATCACTACCTTTTGTTTCCACCAACCGACGTGCGGGCGACCAGCGACTTGACCCCCGAGTCGCTCGCTACCGACCCGGCCTCGGTCGCTAATACGCTGGAGCGCGGGCGGCAGGGAAGCTCTGCCCGCTGATGGTTGACTGGTCTCGCGTTTGTTTGTGTTTACATTCGTAGACTGCGTGATCAGTTAACTATTAAAATATTTTCGACTTACCTACATGCAAGCAGTAGATTATAATTTAACTAAATAATTTATATTTTTGTCATTATGTACCCATATATTGTGTGTTAAGATTATGTTATTACCAGTTAAAACTACCTGTCCTTTAAAAGCTTTGAAAGGCGAATTGCTAGCCTAATAAAGTGTCTTAATTTTTAGTGTGGTAATGTAGCTTTGGGTAAGTGCATTCTGTTATTGTTTATGATAAAAAAAGATATTTGAAATTGAATTGAATTGTCGCTCACTTAGTATTTCAATAGCCCATTTTCAATATTTTTGACACCTCTAATTTGAATTTATTTTCGCTCGTTTAAATACTACCCTTTGAATACTTATGATTGTCATTAAATACTTTTTATAAATTTTTAATTTTTGTTATATTGTTATTTTTTTCTTATGATTGTCATCAAATACTTTTTATTAATTTTTATTTTATTTTATTTCTTGATATATTGTTAATTTTTTCTCAATACTGTTCATCTAGTTTTATGTGCATGCTGTGGTCTCCTATAATTGAAGGAACCCACTTAACAGAACCTTTGTATAACTGAGACCTATATTGTAAATTTATTCTTAATTTTAATGGGTGTTATGTCCAGTGTTTATCTCAATGAAAATACAAGATGGCGCCGATGAAAATTTCCGGGTTTTCCTTCATGGGTGTAATTTTTATGGTTTTCGGGATCGCTGATGACGATATGAGGTCAAAATGAAAATTCAAGAAGACGTCGATGAAAAATAAATTAGATATGTCATTGTGCATAAACAAGTGTCTATTATATTTTGTTCCTTTTAGACTAAGTACTAATTCAGTTCATGTATTGTTTTATTCATTCATAAATACTTATTTTAATTAAAGTTTACTACGACGTGCGTGATGATATAAATGTCTTACTTTAATAATTAGTTAATTACATTAAATAATTTGACAGATTATAATGATTATATTTTAAAGCGATAACTGATTATTGTAAATCCTCTTTTTGTGTGGTATTAAATACAAATCATAATACAGTACTTAAAATAAAGCAATACATGGTGTGAGGAACATCGACGCGTAAAATGTTACCATAAATTCAGCAGGCGATTTTAGACCCGCCATAGCTTTAATTTATTATCAATATTTAAAAGAAAAAGCTGTTTCATGGAAAACTATAAATCCTGCAAGGTCAAAATAAAGAGAACAGCTGATTTTAATTTAATATCCGTTAAAATTAACGTTAATGTGTCTAGGAATCAAGTACTTTATTAATGGTAACAAGTTATGCTTCGATGTCCCTTATACCCTGTATTTAAATTTTAAACATAAACAAATTTTCTTCTTAGATCATAATATATAATCGTAACACGAGAATCGATAGACGGTGTACAAATTTTATATTCAAGTATATCATTACATAATTATTATTACAAGTATACAGGGTGTAAACGGAGCCTTCACGAAGCCGTCAACCAAGCATTATGTACATCAAACTAAGTAACACTGCACAAAAATGGTTGCTGGGAAACGACTTTTTTTTGTGTGAAAAATCACGGTTTACGGTAGCACTCAATGGAACACACACAAAACATTGTGCTGTTGAATGCATTGAATAGTAAACAGAATATAACATTTTTATTTAAAAAAAAAACGTTTGTAAGGTATGGTCTAGTACAAAAAATCACAGCAATGACGGGAAGAACAGGTGCTTTTCGACTTCGTTAAGGGTAATTAATCATTTCACAGTCGCTTATAGCTATCTCTAGCGCAGACCAAGGTACAATTCGAAGAGCAGCCTACATTATACCTTATTGTCATGACCTTTAAGTGCAAAACGGCCTGCGTGAGTGCGTGTTCTAACTGCAGTTAGAACTACAAAAAAGCAGCTTGATCTTTGCACTTTCTCTCTAAATAAAACGTACCTATTATTCAATGTCATGGCTCTCGAAATAAAGCGTATTATTCAACGTCATCAGATCATCTGTTCTGTGTTTTTTTTTTGGTCTTCATGAAGCCTGTCAGCTAAGGTCGTTGATCTCAAATAATAAAAAAGCATTAGATACATACCTATGGGTCTCTACATCTTTATGGTAAGGCCTCTGACTCTATACATTTTTATGGTAACTCTTTCCTTACCTACTTGACCGAATTGTGTATTTTTCACTAAAATATATCACATACTCTTCTTTCAGACCAAACCTTAAACTCTATGGGCAAGATTCACAAATCGGACCTTGACTTTGCTTGTAAAGCAAGCTTTTTATACGAATGTCAAGTTTATTCTTATGTTTCATACACGAATAAGTGTGCTATTATAATGTGAGCTATTTGTCTCATAAGGAAAGGAACATTCACGTTATATGATTAAAGTCCACATTCGTATGGCACGCTTACTTTACTTTCCAAAGTAAAGTTAAAATGTGAGTCTTGCTTTATGTTTACAAAACATTATATTATTTAGCAGTCAGTGTTAGTGAATTAAAGGACGGACTTTTATTAGGTAGGTTGTGAGCTAAAACTGTTGGTTTTGCTACCTAACGTCGTGTTCAAGTAATTATGACTCCAAGCTCACCACTAACCTTAGCGCACATTTCGCGCGTCAGTAATTGAAGTGCGGTGCGACCCGCCTAGACTGTGACGGTAAAATTCGCCTAAGGGTGAACCATATCTCATCACGGATTCGCACTTTTCCATGCACCTATCCTTTTCCGCCGCTCAGAATAGTCATTCGCTAGAGCGAGAAACAGAGAGGGCTAACGAGCGCATCGGCGATGCTGCCGCGTGCGACAGCATTCCCGCTGTTTCTAGTCTGGAAGCCGATCTTAATATAGCTGGGGAAAGACTTGGCCTTGGAGGTGATGGTGATGATTATGACAAGAGTAAAATATATGCGTATTTTAAGACCAAGAAGAAGGTCTTATAATAATAGTATAATGGTCATCTAATTTGACGGTAAACAGAAAATTGAAACGTAAAAGGAATCATATAAAAATAGTATTATACTACGACTAGAAAGCTCAGTTGGGAATGTAGAAGATCAGTAGTAGGCGAGTTTTCACAGTCTTTTGTTATTTATTTAGTATAATTTTGAAGTGTTTGACAAAAATAAATTTTAATTTAGGTTCCCCCGCGTTATCACGTAATAATATATTTAGCTAAGTTGTGATATTATACGCCTATTTTTTGCATGTGCAAATCAAACAATCGTGCATATTGCTTTAACTTTAATACATTGATGGAAAAAATTGAGCCTCTTCAGATTTTAATGGTTTTTTGCTACATCCGGTGAGACAGGAAGCCGACCACAACCATTTTTAAGGGTCTCTGAAACTGACCAATTTTTAAGGTAGCTGACACAAAACTGTAACTATGGACAATCACCGGCATAATTGTGGGTTGTTTCAGTACCACGGATGTTAAATGTTTAACTTCTTAAGCCTCAACTGAGACACACGTGTTGCACGCGAGGCGGGTTCGACAGCTAATCGACAATACATAAGAATAAATGTGAGTAATCAGCACGCTACCTCGAACTCGCGTGACATAGCATAGCATAATCAGCCTGTAATGTCCCCCCCACAGCTAAGACTGCTATGGCCAGTTCCTCGCTAGTCAAGTTGCTATGAACAAATAAATTGACGATAATACAGAGGCTATCAGAAGAAACGTCTTCGCACGTCTCAGTGTTATGTTAATGCAATACGACATGATTGCAAAGTTTGATACGTTACTTACACTATAACCCAGATGGGCCAGCAATGGCCAGTTTGGCACTCGCAGATAGATCACTATTTTGTTCGCGTGGTCTACAGTAAGTACATTGTTAATATGTACTATCCTTGGTATTTCATTATTTAATGCTCTAAGCACGCACAGAGGCGGGGATTAATTCCACAGAGACTGTCTATCATTTAACCTTTTTGCTTTTAAATGCGGGCCTCGACTACGTGCACGATGATATTGGCGCACGATTGACATTGGAACTACGTGGCTCTACGTACAGCTCTCTCAGTTATTTTACTTTCGACGGCAGCAACCTTATTGTAACGGACATACAACTGTCCCGAGTCGCGCTACTGCCACTTGTGCCGACAGCCAACAACCGAACTGGTTCTCTTGCAAGTAGCTTACGATGTTGTTCGTGTTATCGCCTCTGTCATAAGTACATTTAAATGTCTTTTGCCGATTGTTCGCCTTTTCTGCTCTAACCGCTGCTACGCGGTGGCCGGCTTTTCTTTAGCGAAAGCCAGGAAGACCTGCTCTAGGGTTGTTTCCGAGACAGAGTAGTCCTCAATGAGAGCCGGGAACTCCCTGCGGAGGGATTCTAACGCGATGAAGAGCTCGCTGAGTCTCATCGTCTCGTTTATGTGGTAGTTTAGCATTGTCTGTGGACAAATTCAAGGGAGGTTAGATGGACATATACTAATTTGAACTTTATGTTGCTAGTTTAAGATACATTGTGCAGTGAGAAAAGATGTTTACTCATTGAGAACTTAAAATAAATAAATTGTGTAATAATTATGCTTATAATGAATATGGAGACCTGACTGCCCATAGTTTGTACCCTGTTCCTGATACCGATGGGCTACTATTTTATATATTTTGAAATGTTTTTTTTTTTATTATTTTATACAGGGTGTCTCTTTTAAGTTGACTAACTTCCGTTCTCCAATTATTTCCTTCTCATACAATGAAATGATCAAAATGGTCACTTTCCCTCATTTTTATAGACAACTCACGCTTGACCAGAAAATTAAGTAGGTTTGCCAAAATTGTTTTCATACAAAAGCAGGTAAAGTTTTCTAAGAAAGTTTCCCGGTATCTCTTATGAATACGGATTTTCCCATGTTGTCCGACTTAAAAGAATCACTCTGTTTAGGAATATTTTAAAATTATCTATGTAAATGTATTTAATATTAAAGCACACTACTAAATACAAAAAACACAAAAATACTAAATACTTTAAAGCATTTGCACATTAAAATCACAAGTTATCGAAAACAAGCTATTATATACTGAATAAAAGACATACCACGTGTTCATCCTTTAGTGAACAGTTGAATTTTTCATGTAGCTGGCCTTTAAATTTGTTGAGTGTGTTATCGCCGTCCACAACTGAAATAATAATACGACTTTTCTTATTAGAAAATTAAAGTATTTTTAAAGTTCAAGTATTTGATGATTAGTTTACTTTTAACAATTGAGTCCACTGGGCCAAAAATACAAACACTAACAATTGTCGTTGTTGTTGTGTATTGTATTTGTCTGCACCTAACAATTTATTTACCATCCACCCGCATTCTCCAGTTATCCCGCGATCATGGCCCTTGCAACAGCGTCGAAATATCGGGAGCTCAAAATAATGAACAATCACGGAAGATATCCCGTAAGAGACAGTATTAGTTCAAAAATACAAAGTCAAAGGGTCTTGGTCAAAATGGGTGTAAATGTAACAGAATTGAAATACAGGATGGCAGAGACATCGACGCACAAACAATGACCCAGTATTCCGTACATCATTCTGAACCCCCCAAACGAGTTTTTTTTCCACACGTTCAAAATGTAAGAAACATCAGATTTTTTAAAATTACCGGTAAACATTTTTGGTGTAGGGGGGTTCGGAATGTACTGAACACATGGTCCGTTTGTGCGTCGATGTCCCTTCCAGCCTGTATATTATCTTAAATCATAGGCCACAATAAGTTCTCCAATTCCTACTATTGCAAAAAGTACTAAAATCATCGGAGATTTGTATTTTGTCGAAGTTTTAACTACATTATCTGTTTTTAAAGTATGTCATATTGAAACATTCTGCTAAAGTTGGACACACAGTAATTAATCCGAGCCAGGCCGGCGAGGTCCTATAATCGACTAAGGACTGTAGAGACTGTGTTATGGAATCCCTTGTTAAACTAGGTTAACAATTACTTTGAATACTAGGTCAAATCTTTGGCAAAATACGGAAAAACTCAATATATTTCAGTAGCTCTATTTCTGTTTTCGTACGACTTAAATATTTTAAAAGGAACTGGAGCTCTCATTATAACCTGTGAACTGTGGCGGCCATCTTGCGCATAAGCTAATATTTGAGATATATTTAAATTCCGTTGGTCTACAGCCCAGAGTTGATAGAAAAATGCCCATGGTCCTTTCAAATCGATTGTTAGTTTCAATGGAAAAAAATACTGTGTTTTAATTATTGGATGGATTGTGTTGCGTGTGCGTGTACGTACCGTCCTGCGTCACTGCGTTCGCCAGCTTGAACAAGACGGCGTAGCCCTGCGCGCGCGCCGCACGCAGCCCCGGCGGCGTGCCGTGTGTGTGTGTGCCTGTGTGAGTGTGCGTGTACGTACCGTCCTGCGTCACTGCGTTCGCCAGCTTGAACAAGATGGCGTAGCCCTGCGCGTGCGCCGCACGCAGCCCCGGCGGCGTGCCGTGTGTGTGTGTGCCTGTGTGAGTGTGCGTGTACGTACCGTCCTGCGTCACTGCGTTCGCCAGCTTGAACAAGACGGCGTAGCCCTGCGCGTGCGCCGCACGCAGCCCCGGCGGCGTGCCGCGTGTGTGTGTGCCTGTGTGAGTGTGCGTGTACGTACCGTCCTGCGTCACTGCGTTCGCCAGCTTGAACAAGACGGCGTAGCCCTGCGCGTGCGCCGCACGCAGCCCCGGCGGCGTGCCGTGTGTGTGTGTGCCTGTGTGAGTGTGCGTGTACGTACCGTCCTGCGTCACTGCGTTCGCCAGCTTGAACAAGACGGCGTAGCCCTGCGCGTGCGCCGCACGCAGCCCCGGCGGCGTGCCGTGTGTGTGTGTGCCTGTGTGAGTGTGCGTGTACGTACCGTCCTGCGTCACTGCGTTCGCCAGCTTGAACAAGACGGCGTAGCCCTGCGCGTGCGCCGCACGCAGCCCCGGCGGCGTGCCGTGTGTGTGTGCCTGTGTGAGTGTGCCTGTACGTACCGTCCTGCGTCACTGCGTTCGCCAGCTTGAACAAGACGGCGTAGCCCTGCGCGTGCGCCGCACGCAGCCCCGGCGGCGTGCCGTGTGTGTGTGTGCCTGTGTGAGTGTGCGTGTACGTACCGTCCTGCGTCACTGCGTTCGCCAGCTTGAACAAGACGGCGTAGCCCTGCGCGTGCGCCGCACGCAGCCCCAGCGGCGTGCCGTGTGTGTGTGTGCCTGTGTGAGTGTGCGTGTACGTACCGTCCTGCGTCACTGCGTTCGCCAGCTTGAACAAGACGGCGTAGCCCTGCGCGTGCGCCGCACGCAGCCCCGGCGGCGTGCCGTGTGTGTGTGTGCCTGTGTGAGTGTGCGTGTACGTACCGTCCTGCGTCACTGCGTTCGCCAGCTTGAACAAGACGGCGTAGCCCTGCGCGTGCGCCGCACGCAGCCCCGGCGGCGTGCCGTGTGTGTGTGTGCCTGTGTGAGTGTGCGTGTACGTACCGTCCTGCGTCACTGCGTTCGCCAGCTTGAACAAGACGGCGTAGCCCTGCGCGTGCGCCGCACGCAGCCCCGGCGGCGTGCCCAGCGCGCGCACCTGCCCGCTCGCCATGATGGCTATGCGGTGGCACAGGGCTTCCATTTCGTCCATGCTGGAATTTAGCAATAGTCTGCTGAATTGTGAACTCTTATGATCTTATTTTGTGTTACAATTCAAGGTATATCAGAACTATGGAGCGAATCTCGAAGTGTAAATTATTCTGATCGTGACCAAAACAGTTTGCTGAATGAGTTAGTCGAAGCTGGGATGCTTTAAAATACCTACTGCATTACCTATGTTTTTAGGTAGTGCAGTAGCTCGTCTAAAAGTTTCATAGCATACCTGTGCGAGCTGATGATGATAGATCGCTGGCGCCGTAGAGCTTTCCGCAGCGCGGTCCACAGCCTGCGCCGGGCGGCCGGGTCCACGCCCGCGCTGGGCTCGTCCAGCAGGGAGAGGTCCGCGTCGCTGCACAGCGCCGCGGCCGCGCCCATGCGACGCACGCACCCACCGCTGTAGCTCTCCACTTTATTACGGGCGTACTTCTCCAGACCTGACGGTGAAGACACAGCCAATTGTAAAATCTAGCAGTATGCCGTTTAACAGAACCTTTTCTGAAATAAACATATAATTTACTAATCTATTATTATTTGATCTAATTAATAACCAACTTATATTTTTCCCCATACATGATAATATTGATGATCCTGCCATCTATGGGATGTTATTATACCATCAGTACCGATTGGTGGACGAGACTAGCGCCATCTACTGGTTTGTTTGTGAACTCGAACTCAAATAGACCGTAATTAAATATTCCGAGTGATAACTCGAAAAATATTTTTTTAAAACAAAAGTCCTGACCTAGAACTACAGGGTGCAATTGAAGTGACGGCATTATTTTAAACTAAGGCACTACTCACGATACTAATTGCATTAGGGCTACTTTTACGCAAATCAAAAATATTATTAATGCAATTATGGAAAACCTTAAAAATGTAGTAATCATACAAAGTATCAAGTAGTTGCGCATCGCGTTAGCGAATGCAGCTGTAGGTACACTACGCCACAGCATAAATATATACAGTATTGTGACTCGGCCCTGTTCTTGAAATAATTACCTACAGTCAGGCGGTACGTTCGCAAGCGATATGGCTGCCGTGCCCTACGTGCCTACAGTATTTTAATTTCATTTACTTAGTTGAGTTTCTGTCTAGTTTTGTGATTGTAAATATTTATTTATTTATTTAAGAAAATCAAATAAGTTGTGAATGAAATAGGAAGTGTTCAATAAAAAATACAAGTTGTGTCTTTTGATTAGTTAGGTTTAATAAGAATTATGAATTCGAGACTTTTTTTAACGCAAGATTGGGTGGGTACCTTAATCACTCGTGTGTCACTTTTGTCACCCTACCCACTTATTTATTAATTAATCCAGGTATTTTACTCGTTGGCAGTAGTTGGGTGGTAGTAACAAAAACGGTCGACTCACCAACGATTTGTATCCAGTTTTTGACTTCCTCTTTCACGGATTTAGTATCGTATCCTCGCAGCGTGAGTATCATCTCCAGGTTGTCTTCGCCGGTCAGGAAATAGTCCAGCCCGAAGAATTGAGGGCAGTAGCCCAGGGTTTTGAGATACTGTGAAGTATGGGACAAGGAAATTAAAAATCAAAAGAATTGTCTTATAATGTTTATTCAAACTAAGCTGAGAATTACTTTTTTACGTTAAAACTACATAAGAATTTTCAAAATGCCCGCTTTTCGCCACTTCCTCCCTCAACTCGTGGTGATCGTCTACAGTGAACGGAGTTACGCTCATATCTATTTATACCTATCTATACATGTGTGTCGTTCCTACACACGAAAATATGTAACAGTGTGCGTAAAATTATGAATGAAATATATTGTTTTATAGGCTTTACGACGCCGAGCCTCAGAATTGACAATTTGTAGCTACGAACTTACCTTACAGTATAGTGCGAGTTTGAGTTACGTCACACGGGCGCGACAAGGTGCTATAAGTGTTCTAACAGGAGTTTTAACGTTTTTTTTTAATCTTTTGTATTATTTTATTACATAGTTATAATAATGCATTTGGCGTTGTTGGTAGGGTAGGCTAGGCCTAATTGCCTCTATGGACGGCACGCCCCTGAGTATGAGTATACATCTCCTGCACTGCCAGGCTCTTTGCGTGGTGGAAAAGCCCCACCTAGACACCTTCCCAGTACGTTAAATTGTAAGTGAACTTACGGTATTTAATTAAAACTGCATTTTATGTATATTACTTGGGCAACACTTGAAGCGGTTTCCCAAGCCGCTAAACAGTTTTAACGTTGTATACATTTCCCCAACCTTTCGCTCGCTACAGGTGACCTTCAACTATGTCTGGCAGTGGGAAGGAACCATCACCAAATTAGAAAATATTAAAAAAAATTGCCTTACATATCAAATGTAAGGCATTGTTGTGAGGGTCATAAATATTTGTTTTCACAAAAGTAAATTACCTTCTGGTTTCCTGGCGACATGTGGTGACCGTTGGCGAAGATTTTTCCTCTGGTGGCGACCTCTTCGGCAGTTATCATCTTGAAGACAGTGGACTTGCCCGCGCCGTTGACGCCGAGGAGACCGAAACACTCGCCTTACAATATACAAATCATTATTAGGGAACACTCTTATGCTAATATTGCGCAATGAAAAGGTTTAGGTCTTACAGGTATACAGTTTGTAAATGTTACTGTATTGCAGTAAAAATATTGATATAAGACGCAATATCAGACATACATTGCATCAAGATTGAATGTAGCGTTTGGTCACGTAAGTGTACCTACCTACTAACAAAATTATGGATCATTCGTTGTGTCTGAAATAAATGAATTGAGTTGAAAGAACCTTGTCACGTTATACCGAACAAATGGCAACGTCAACTCCAGCAGACGTGAAACCAGAATTTAGCAAAATGTCCGTTCGCTAACGAGATATAGATAGCGATAGTTTTTCTCGCTCAAGAAATGTAACATACATTTATTAATAATTATTTTATAATAATAATATATTGGAAAGAAAAAAACTCAGTTTACAAAAACTCTGTGTTCGATAACAACTTTATTATTATTAAACTGTGTCGCAGTCATTAACGTCCACCTCCAAATAGTCGAGACTTAGGCCTACGCCACACTTGACGGAAATTCCGACGCCGAACTTCCGTTGCGGTAAATCCGGAACAGACGCAGAGGGCGAGCTGTCCGCGACGGAACGACCGATCATCCGCGTAGTTTGCCCGTTATTAGTCATTTATTAGCAATAACATGTATTGGCGTTCCGACGCGGAAGATCTGCGACGGAATTTCGGTCAAGTGTGGTGTAGGCCTTAAGCTAAAAAAAAACTAAAACTAAAAATTTAAACAAAAAAAACTAACAATTAAAACTTAAAATTAAAAATTTAAATTAATAGAAACTTCATCAATGAAACAACTTGTTTTCAGTTATTAGGTCTATTCGCTTCTCGCTAAATGTTGACGGTCAGACGAGAGAGATGCCTTACAAGTGAAAAATGCGTTTGTTTGTAAAAATAGGCGTGATGTCTCACTAAAACTTACCTTTCTTGACAGAGAAGCTAACACCCTGACAGGCCTGGGTCTTCCTGCCCAAGAGCGGCACGTAGACCTTGTGTAAATCGTTCGCTAACAACGAGTCTGGGATCTGTTTTTTAGCTGGAAATAAACATAACATAACATCATGTCTGTAATCTTCGATGGGCTAGGCAGAGGGGCCAGTTACGTTTTTAAGTCCCATGTAATACAGACTCCGTGGAGAAACGCCTAAAGGAAAAACCCAATAACACTTTTTCTGGCCTGATAGTTGAATTCAGGACCTCGTGCTCAGCAGTCGCGCTTGTGACCACTAGACCAACGAGCCAGTAACGAGCAAATAAATTAAGCCTACTAATGACATTTATAATGTTTATGGTCATATGAAAGCCAATGGCCCTGAAGGTCGAAGTTATTTTTGGACTTTTCTGTTTGCAGGGTTTAAAGTAAAACCTAACCTAAAGTCGGGGTGCCCCAAGACCCGAGCTCGCTTCGCTCGCTCTTGATTCCTAAGTATTTGTTGTTCCGTTAATTAAATTAAGTTGAACGTTTTTATTTGAAATGTTGTTTTACGAGATGACATGAATATAAAATAAATTGTTTGTTAAATAATACAAAGTAGTAAACTTGCGTCCTACCCCTCTGGTAGTAAACAGTTTTGGTCCCTATCCAAATCGGTCGAAACCAACTTCTGCCGGCCCACATTACCTCCCTTGCAAAAACCGGATGGGTCGCTAGCTCACTCCGCTACCGAGAAGGCAAACCTGTTTGCATCTCTATTCGCGAGCAATTCACGTCTAGTTACTGACTCAAAACAGCCACCAACGATTCCTCACTGTGATTCTTCGATGCCGGAGATCACAATACACATGAAAGAGGTTCGTAGAGTACTCTATAGCCTAGACGTGAACAAGGCTAGCGGTCCTGACGGCATACCAGCAAGAGTCTTGAGGAACTGTGCGCCTGAGTTGTCTCCTGTGTTGACACGCTTGTACCGCCTCTCTCTTAAAACCAGAACGGTTCCGTTATCATGGAAGGTTGCCAATGTACAACCAGTACCCAAGAAGGGTAGTCGTGCCGACCCCAGTAACTATCGACCAATCGCCATCACCTCCATACTTTGTAAAGTTATGGAAAGGGTTCTCAATGCGAAGCTGCTGGCATACCTAGAAACAAACGACCTACTTAGTGACCGTCAGTATGGCTTTCGCCGGGGACGATCAACTGGGGATCTTCTGGTGTTTGCTACGCACTGCTGGGGTGAGGCCATCGAGAAACACGGCGAAGCCCTTGCCGTTTCGCTCGACATCTCGAAGGCTTTCGACAGGGTATGGCACGCAAGTCTGCTGAGCAAACTTCCTGCATACGGCATCCCCGTTGACTTTTGCCGCTGGATATCTGACTTCCTGAGTGAACGGTCGATCCGAGTGGTCATTGATGGCTGCTCCTCTGACCTTATCGCTATTGATGCCGGAGTTCCTCAGGGGTCTGTTCTCTCCGCGACTCTTTTCCTGCTGCACATCAATGACCTTCTGGCTCCTGGTATTGTTGGGTACGCAGACGACAGTACTGTCATGGAGAGTTATGCATCCAGCGCGAAAGCCAGCGGTGATGAAGTGCGTTTATTGAGAGAGGCCATGGTAGAGCGAACGAATTCAACCTTAAGTCTCATCTCCAAGTGGGGTGATGAGAATTTGGTTGTTTTCAACGCCACCAAAACACAAGTGTGCCTGTTCACCGCCAAAAGGAGTCCGATCAATCTGGCTCCTACTTTCCGGGGTACATCTGTACCAGTCACCGACAGCCTCGAGCTTCTTGGTGCGAAGTTGAGTGCGAATCTGAACTTCGGTGCCTACATTGAGTCGAAAGCCCAAACTGCGGCAAAAAAGCTGGGTATCCTAAACAAGGTTAAGCGTTACTTCAAGCCTGGACAGCTTTTAGTTTTATATAAAGCTCAAGTTCGGTCCGGCATGGAGTATTGCTGTCACCTTTGGGATGGCTCAGCCAAATACCAATTAGCCACACTTGATTCTGTTGAGCGCAGAGCCAAGAGGCTCATTGGTGACGATAAGCTGGTTAGTACCAGGCTTCATAACCTGGCCCATCGGCGCAAAGTTGCATGTTTGTCGGTCTTTTACAGATTGTACTTCGGTAAGTGTGCTCAAGAGCTCCACGAACTCATTCCACCATCTCCTTTCTTCCATCGGGAGTCCAGACGTACTGCAGGTTATCACCCATACCTTGTCGATGTTCCACACATTCGCACGAAGCGCTTTGCTACATCATTTATTATGCGCACAGCCAAGGAGTGGAATTCCCTGCCTGCGTCGGTGTTTCCAAGTTCATATGACCCCAATCTATTTAAATCGCGAGTTAATAGGCTTCTTTTGGGTTAGCTCGTTCCATCGTCGACTTCATCTCTGTCCTCAGGACTAGATTGAGGTCAAGAGTAAGCCCATACAGAATAAAAAAAAAAAAAAAAAGTAATAAGTTTATCGAATAAATATTTTTTAAGTGAATTATTTTCCAAAATTGTTGTTGTAAAATGGTGAATTGACCAACCATGTTTTAGCCAATCGTTGCTTGTCAAATGAAAACTTGTAAATTAATTTTAGGTGAAAAGGCAGGATGCCAGACTTAATGCGTGGCTGTTATTATGAAAATAAAATAAAAAATAGGGAAAGTTGGGCTGGCCAAATAATTCAAAATCCCTTTATGAAGGCTGCTTATTCAGAGCGTCGTTACATGTGTGCCGGTCTCTTTCTAATAGCCGAGGTGGTATTTGAGTACTTACGCAAAGTGATAGTGTTCCTAACGTATTCCTCTTCGGCGCGCACCATCTCGCTCTGTTCCGGACCACCCCCTAACGGCACGTAGTTAATGTTCCTTAATTTGTCCCACACCCCGTTGAAGAAGCCGAGCTCCGTTACCACTACTAACGTCTAAAGAAAGAAAGAACGAAACACTGTTAAGTCTGCACAGCAACAACGCCAACGGACATTATTAATAAAGATAAATTAAAAATGGGTAGCCGAAAGGCAAAAATAGATTGTGTTGTTGGCAGCTAAAAATACATGTACAAAAGACACCATTTCAAAATTGACAAGACGTGTCCAGTGGTATTTTCCATCGGCGAATATGATGAGTTTCCACACTTTCTACCAACTTTATTTCATTACCCAACTCATTAAAGGAATATTTTTTCTATAATCTATCCTTAGCTACCTATACTTTCGTCAAACATACATATAAGTAACTCAAGTGCGAAGTTTCATGCTTCTGGAGCCAGGAGTTTAAGCTATGCGCCTTATTGTATACTAACAAAAATTATAATTTGACGAAGTAATCATAATTATGTTTGGAAATCAAATCGGTTTATCCGTTTGCGAGGTACGTTGGAGCAGACAGACACACATAAACAGACGTTCAACGTATAACACCTGTCTCCTTTGGTCGGGGTTAAAAAAAATTCTTACCATAAAAAACACTAACTGCGCTGTTAGTATGAGCATGCCTTGTCCGGGGTCGTTCTCATTAAAGCAGAAATAACACCGCGGGTTCTGTCCAGCTAAAACAAAATGTAATATAAGGGGAGGTCAAACAGTTCGCGGAATAAATGGGAAGGGAACCCCTTCCTTTTCAATACAATATGTTAAAAAATCTCTCAGATCCGTGAAGGTTTTATTAGATATCGAGATTCGATTCTATTTATGTATCCTTTTTAGATAACGAGTATAAAAAATCCTCGATAAAAATGTAATGTAATGGGAAAAATTACAATGCGCTAGCGGCGGCACCTCGGTCGCTTCTCTGGTGATGACGTCATAAATAAACAATCTACGATCAAACATACTAACGCCGATGATAGTGTTGTCACATTTCATAACGAAGACTTTTGGACAGTGCAATATATATTTATTTTAAGACTATATGTATAGCGACCCGCCCTTGCTTCGCACAGCGCCACCTATCGGGTCCAAAACTATATCTAATGTAGCCTATATTTTAAGTTAAGCATCTAGCAGTACTGCGGTGAAAACTGCGTTCAAATCCATGCAGTAGTTTATGCGTAATGCTTTTTGGCTTCTGTTGCTCTAATAAAGTCCCCAAATATATATTTTTTTCAATATCTTCAATGTACAGACATCGGCCTGTTACAATTTTATTATATGTATAGATAGTAAAAAACGCATTGCATTTTTAGCTTATTAACAAGTTCAAACTTTTTTCTTTTCTTGACGCCTGTCGTAGGAAAACGCCGTCGAGGTAGACCGCGGCGAAGGTGATGTGACGTTCTGATCTCGTTTGCGGGGCGACCATGGCCTGATATCGCACAGGACAGAGAGGTTTGGAAGGAGAAAGGGGAGGCCTTTGCCCAGCAGTAGTAAGAGAAAAAAAAAACCAAGTTTAAATTTTAACCATCTTGACACTGGAACTTTTGTTCGAAACGACTCATATTCATGCAGCGACAATATTACAGAAGCAAAGCTTACCGCAACACTTTTCCGTTTGGTCCGGATCTTCGAACGGTAGATGTGGACAGTATTGCCGGAAGATGTTGCACTGCGCGTTCGCGTGCGCCGCCGACATGGCCGCGCTGGCCGCCGCGCTCAGCGCGTGCGGCACGCACAGGAAGCGCACGGGGAGCAGGAGGTACGACAAGCTCGACTTGACGCCCAGCGCCATGCCAGCCTTAATGGCGGGGGTGATGACTCCTGCACACATTAAAGTTTTATTTATTTTAACTTACTTTGAGTTGTACAGTCGGAGTACATTAGCGGACTTAATGCTATGTAACAAGGTACTATTTATTAGTCAAACTTTGGAATAAATAGGACAACACTGTGATTAGGATAGGGTACAAAAATAAACGCTCCTTAGTATATCGGATTTAATTATGGTTAATATATTTTGCCAGTTAGTTGACAAAATTCGGGTGTACTATAGGAACACTTCTTTATAACTCTTTGCGAATTACAGGCGTGACGTTATGTTATGTTTGCGTCTGGTTAGACTGTGAGCCTTTTTTTTTGTTCCAGGGTGGAAAATCCCCTTGGGTATGCTCCGCCCTGTAGCGAGAGCTCCTTCAACCTTTCCGCAGCCTCCTTCTGTGAAATGACAGTTTCACAGGAGATAACCGCATCCCACGACTCTGCGCTCCCAAGCATCGCACGAGCGACGGCCGGCAGCGACAGGTCGGGTCAGACTTCTGTTACGAGGGCACAGCGCGGCTCCTCCCATGCGGCACATTCTGTCAGCATATGCCGCGCCGTGTCCTCCAGATTTCAAATCGAATAAAATCCATTTATTTGCCAGAATGTAGGTTTACAAAGTATGATCTTAATACTATAATTTTCCCTTTACATTCTACCATTACATATGGTGTACAAATATTTAATTTCAACCTGCACATAGTTATAATTTCAATTAGGTAGTACATTCAAAGCCAAAAATAAAAAATAATAGTCAGCAACAAGAAATAAGATCTCATGCATGGATTTATAGGAACAAATTAATTAATTAATTGATGTCAAAGTTATACCTATGTCAGTTCAAGAGATAAAGTTTAATAAAATGTCAGATGAAGAATATATACATGATTGTAAATTGTAATTGAAAATGTCGTAACTATTAATTTGAACTTCCGCAAGCACAATACGCACTTTGGACGTGGAGTTGCGGACACCAGCCCGTTATACAATACAATTTTACAATAATTTGAACATGAATTATTATAAGGTATATACCAATATTATTGATTTATGTTTCCCTCACCGCGATCTGACATGTATTCATTAAGATTATAAAAGCATTTATCTTTTAGCCATGGCGTTACCTTTTTTTAAGCATGGTCAAAGGTAAATCTTTCAAAGAGTTCGGTAATTTGTTATACACTTTTACAGCATTTATGTACGAGTTCCTCTTATAGAATTCGAGCCTGCATTGCGGTAAACAGAGCTCATATTTAAATTTATTTTTATTTCTAGGAGCTACATTTCTTTTGGTTACAGCTTTGTGTTTAGTGAAATATTCCGGATGTTGTTGTACAAATATGTATAATTATCAAATGTACATACACGGTAATGGCAGAATATTGTACTTTTTAAATAAGGGCTTACAACTATCCGTATACCAGGCCCCACAGATTTCACGTACACATTTTTTTGTACTCTAAACGCTTTTGTAATATCCACCGAATTACCCCACAACAAGAGACAATAAGCGAGTACGGACGAAACGTATCCGTGATAGGCACAAAGTGCTGCTTCTGTTGATATCGTGACTCTTAATCTTTTTATTGCTTACGTAATCGACGTGTGTTTTCCAGTCGTAAGTCTGATCCAACATTATACTCATGTTGGATCAGACTTACGACTGGAAAACACACGTCGATTACGTTTGTGATAAACTCGACAGATTTGTCTACGCAATAAAAAGATCCAGTTTAGTACTTTCAACTTGTTCGATATCAGTATCATTATATTTAACATTTAATGGCTTTCTTTTATGGGTTAGGAATTGGATCATTTTAGTTTTTTCTATATTAATTTGGAAGTTGTTAGAATGTAACCAGTGTATTATGTTGTATATTGCTTTGTTTATGTCTATTTCATATGTGTCATATGTGTGTATTTTCACATTTCACAATAAGAGTTGTGTCATCGGCAAACAAGATTGTGTTATGGCAAGTGATATTTGGGAGATCATTAATATATATGAGGAATAAGAAAGGTCCCAATTCACTGCCCTGTGGCAAAATTATTTAATTGATAGTCACTTTTTTGTAAAACCTTTTTGTTATTATGTATTTTAGAAATTTTCACACGTCATTGTTTTCTTTCATTTAGGTGGTCTCTCAACCAGTCATTTGCTTTGCCTGTTATTCCATATTTTTTTAGTTTTTGTAAGAGAAATTTGTGGTCTACAAAATCGAACGCCTTACTTACGTCTAAAAAATCGCAGCAATTGGTAAACCATCATTTGTAGCCTGGGTAACAATTTTGATTAAATTGAATCATGCCAATGAAATGGTACTATTGTATCTAAACCATGAAGAGCAATTTATGCTCATCTTTAAGTATTCAAAGACTTATAAAGTCTTGAATCCTTTTTAGCATAATTTTCTCAAAGTCTTTTGACATGATTGGTATCAGCGTCACTGGCCTATAATTATTCATGTCAGATTTTTCTCTTATTAAAACGTGGCTTAATTACTAATTTTTCCAAAATGTGTGGAAAGGTACCTTCTTCATAGGATAAGTTTATTAAATAACTCAGCTGTTGACATAAGTTTGGTGCGCATAATTTAATTACATTGGTTGTTATGACTGATCAACTGTGAGCCTACCCCAACATAGTTGGAGAAGGCTAGGCAGGTGATGATGTTACGTTATGTGTAATACTGACCGAACAGAAAGATCCAAGAGCTGAGGATAACGCTGGTGGTTCTCCCTCCGAAGTTGAAGCTGACAATGTAACCGAACGCCACGAATGCCATGCTGCCCAGTAGCAGGAGCATCGTGTACGCGACTGGAGACACAGAATAATGCCGTGAGTCATGTGGAGAGGAGGAAAATAAATCTTATCTTACTACTGTTATAATCGTGAAACTTTATGAGGATCAGTGGCTGTTTATTGCTCTTTCTCGCATCTACTGAACGCATTGTATGAAGATTTGACAGTGATATAGCATTTACACCAAAGTAAACCTTTCTTTTTCAGGGTAATATTTGACGACACAATTGCGCCATCCCATCTTCCTAGCACGGCGGACTGTCCTGGGCTACAGCTGGGCTGCAGGTGCTGAAAACCTTAAACGGCGCAAATACAATAATCAAATTGGTAGTTATGTGTTCCGAGTTGTTTGGGGTTGAAACACTAGGGCCATGAGCCGAGTGGCCCACCTAGTCTTTCGGGGCATAGCCAAGCGGCTGCAAGGAATCAGCATTGGAGCCCAACGTGGAAATAAAATAATAACGCTACCCTCCCTTTACATATTACAAACAGCTACGTTCGTCCAAAAACACAGGAATTACTTTCAATCAAACATAGAAGCAAACCAAAACTATAACCGAAGAAATAAAAACAAGTTGATTACACCGACACCAAAATTAAAAATAATGAAAAATAGCCCCAACTATAGAATTGCAACAATTTATAATAAATTACCAAATAGCATAAAAGATGACGAGAACACAAATTCATTCTATAATAAACTAAGATTACTTTTAATAGGGAAATGTTATTACACAGTAGACCAATTCATGACGGATAAAACTTTATAGGTGTACCCAATTTCTATTCTTTTTCTGTAAGATCCGGTCTGATCAAAGGCATAAATATTGTTTATTTCAGTGGCATTTATTATTTTATTCCTTATTTTGTATTGTAAAATGACACCATAATTAAATTTAATCAATATTGACATGACATGACTGTAATTATTACTTATTCCTTCATCATCATCATTTCAGCCGAAAGACGTCCACTGCAGGACATAGGCCTCCCCCAAAGGGGGGGTTTTGCCATAATCGCCACGCTTGGCAGGCGGGTTGGCGATCGCAGTACGGTTGTTAAAAGAGCACAGAGAACGCTGCTGCCCATTCTCTGGTAAGTCCCTTAGTCGCCTCTTACGACACCCACGGGAAGATATGGGATGGTGCTATTCTTTACGTCCGACACCATACAGTACTTATACCTTATTATTGTTATTAATTTATTCTACTTTTTACTACCTACCCACAATCTGACTTAAATATGACTTTATGTATTTTTGTTATTGTATAGTAAAATTAATTTAAATTAATTTTGACATCTGTATCGTAAAACTCAACAGTAAACCAGCATTGTGCTTTGCAGTGCCCTGACAGGGTTCATGTACAAAACCGACAATAATATGTAAAATGTGTAATGTGCATGAGAATAAATAAATAAATAAATTTTATGATCCATCCTGTAATTATTTTCTCCCTTTGATACATGTGCATATATTGGCCTGAATCTCCATGGTTAATCTTTTAAAAATATTTGGTTTTGCTATATTATTATTACTTATATTTCCAACAAGTGGGTAGGTACTTCAAAGAAACGTTAAAAAAGACAGAACTTGCCCTAACTGGAGATTTTATTCAGGTTGTTAGGTTATACCAGGGACTACAATTTACTTAAGGAAATAAAAATACATGAAAATTATATTTTTTTTTTCAATGGAACTAGAACTAACTTCTTTAGAGCGGTGGCAAGCTCTAGCGAAAGAGCCAAAATGACTTCAGACACACGATACCCTTTGCATCTAAATACCCCTGTGTCGCAAAGGCTAAAACGCCAAAACAACTTTTTGAAGTGTCACCCCACTCACTGGCGCAGTGGCGAGCGGTCTACGAAAAGGCTAAAGCTGTGGCGGGGTAGGGCATCCCTACCACACCCATTTGTTCCACCTGCTGAAAATCTTCCACCTCGACAGGTATTGCCATGGCTGACTAAAGACTTCCAAGTCTTTAAATAGACTCTGGACCAAGGTTGGCCGCAGCAAGGAAAACCTACTCAGGTGAATATGCAGGAGTCAGGAGTGTAACTGTGGTGCTGTTCTACAAACGTGCAGTTCTAGGCCGACACAATTTAGATTGTTATCGGCACTCTAAGAAGAAGAGTGGAACTAACACTAAATACAAATTAAAGTATGGACATGACGTGGATGTGCCATGAGTCTTTCTGACAATGATATCTAACTCACACAAGAAGTCCGGCTGATTTATAGTACTGTCTTCGTCCAGCAGCACCGCCGCCAGCACAATGGTCACCAGGCTCGTCAGAATGAACAGAATCCCGTGGAACAGAATCGCGGCCAGCCAAAGAAGCGAGGCCGGGCAGCCTGACATCACGTGGATGTGCCGCGTGCCTGTCTCACGTTCTTTGCATGCTAGGGAGACGCTGGTGATGTTTGTGGAGAGAATTACTGTAAAGACGAAAAAAAGCTTATGCAATTTCGGGTTTATTTCGTATGTGAACTGTAACAATATAACGCATTCATTTTCGATAGTTACAATCTATCCATGGCATACATTTGTCGGTAAATTGTAAAATGTTCAAGCTTGCATGAGACGGAACTCAGCTTGCGCGCTGATTGGTTTAACGTCACGAGTTCCAGAGATAGTTCTCAATTTTACGGGTGATAAAATCAGACGGGTATTTCGTCCATACAAATTTTATGTTCTTTTTTTTAAATTGCTTTCTTAATAAAAGAAATAGTTTTTTAAGAAAGTTTTCCGGTATCTCGTATTACATTCAGTAAGTTATAAAAGGGTGTTTCATTTAAGTGGGACAACATGGGGATTGGATATCCAATGAATGAAACACCCTTTTATAACTTACTGAATGTAATACAGCGAAACCTCACCTAACGGTTGGTCTTGCTGTGTTTCGGTTTGAATATTAAAAGAGAAAATTAAATCATTTGTTCCCCGAGAAAAACTGGCAAATGGAGTTTCCCGATCAGCACAAGCTGAATTTATCATTAACACTGAAAACGGGATATTTACCATGTTTACTATTTGTTTTGAGTTCCCGGTATTTCAGCGCTGTTGCAAGTACCGTGATCACGGATAAACTGAAGTTATTGCGGGTGTTTATGAACAGAAAAATTCGTCTACCCTCTTTCTTGTTCGTTTTTTGGGCTCGGTACCGCTACCGCTGTCAGCCACAACTCGATTGCGTTCCCGACATACGAAACTCACTGTGTCGGCTCGCGAAATTTTTTCAGCAATTTTTCGCTTTTTACACAGGTAGGTAGCTGATTAGACAGAGTAGGTAGCCGGGCTAGCTGAATTTGTTTAGTAATTGCTTCGGGACTGTTTTGATGTACAACAAATGCAGATTCGAACAAGTGTGTCAGTAGCACGGCTAACACTTGGTTGACTTGGATTTACCGAACTGGCATCTGGACCCTGCTCTCAAACATGTCTTATTGAGAGTAACCTTGGAGTTTCATCTCCATAGGAAACGACCAACCCGAACCGTGCACCTTTTTTTCGACGTTTCATAAGTGCCCATCTAGGCCTATGTGAAATAAAATATTTTGATTTTATTTCGAGATAGAAATTCTTGATTAACCCACCTCCCTGGCTTGTCGTTAGCTATTTGCGACTAAATCACCTAGCAACAATTATATTACTTACTGAATAGAATAATGACGCTCCACATGTCGCCGTTTATTGCTCCCTTGGCCATTTTTCTATTCGTTTCTTGTTCTTGTTGAGGTGCGCGGCTGAGGGGCTCGTTTATTGTGGTAATGGTCTTGCCGTCGGACCACGTTATGTAGTGCGACGCCAACATGTTGGATAGCAAATTGAGGGCAACTGGAGCCGCGTGGCGGACTATTGTAGTGTAGTGCACCTGAGAAATAAGCATAAGTATAATCTATAATGTGCCCACTGCTAGGACACACGCCATCTCTCTGCGGGCTATAGTTAAAGAATGATTAATTCTATAAATAACTACATAGTCAAAAAATAAGTATCAGACCAACAAGAATATTGTTACTGGTAATGGATCTTGGTCATCTGAATAAATGAATGAATATATGTCCTTTCTAGTGATACTACTATATACTCTTTCCTAATAAAAAATAAAAAAATAAAATATTATTCAAAGTTAAAATAGAAATCTAGAATAATCATTCATTTAAGACTTATATTGTGATTACTATGATTAGTAAAACCATGGCTTAAGTATAATTTTGTATCTTTCCAAAGCCTGAATCTAATACATCTCGAAAAAAGATTGTTTTATTTTCACAGGTCTCTGCTGGAAGAGCCAACGCAACAAGCTAAAAGGACTGAAAAGGTGTGGTTGGTTGGCACGGCTAAATGAGAAATTATTTATCAGAGACTCAGAATACATCTCAGCATTGTAATTCAACAAGACCAGTAGTTCCCCGGCTTCAAACAAGCGGTCAATTGAATTGTTCTTATCTTTCATAAAATATTACTAGGGAGGACCCTGATAATATTTTTGAGAAATATGAAAGATCACAGGAACAATTAATTCACTAAATTGATCAAGGATCAATATCGTACTTTTCCTGCATTTCTCTTAACTCGATAGTGCAAGTATCAAGATTTTTAGACAGGATAAGACATTCCTTTCTAAAGGAAGAGATCTTATTTTAAGAGGTTTTGGTTTTGTTTTGATTTTATTTTAAGAGGTTTTGGTTTTTTTTTGATCTTGATTTAAATGTATCCTGTAAGGTTCCGTTGCCAAAAGGCAAAAAAAGGAACCCCAAAAAAGTTCAGTTCCGGGCCACAATTTAGATTACCTTCGACACGCTAAGAAGAAAATTAAACGAAATAAATAATAATACTTTTTTTATGCACACAAACATATTACATGCCCATTGCCCAGTTTATGGTACGAATTAAATAAATAAAAAGAAAACTATTGTCAGGCATCAAGGCCCATAGGGAGTTAGTATTAAAATTTAGTTCTTTATTGATAAGGTCAGACTGCAGTAATGTGTAGCATTAGTAATTCCTTGACTAAGGAACTGAGCTCTTATGCAATAATTCAAAACGCGGGCCTTAAGTGGGTTGGTAGATGTCTCCGAATTTTTGGTTCTAGGACATACCGGTTTCGTCACGATGTTTTCCTTCACCCTCAAAACGGTGAAGATATATGTGGGCGCCATAATTTGATTGTAATTTCTAGTTATTTTATAATTTAAGGGTAGTTACGTTTTTATTTTGACGTATGTTATTTATATTGAAATAATAGTTGTAGTTTAGAGTAGTTAGTTTTTTATTTGACATGTGTTGATTTACTGAACTAAATTTGTATTTCCGTTTGTTTCATAATAAGGTTTATGTTTGATTTATGTAAAATGTGGTTACTTCGGTTTGCTTTATTAGTATGAATTTATTGTGATATGTCTAGAACTATTTAAAAGTCTAGTCTAAAGCTTTGATTATTCAGTAGTTATTTTGATCTCTCCCGCCTTGCAAAATTAAATATTTTTATTTTTATTCTACCTGTTGCTACCAACCTCTGTTTGAATTTCGATGTATAAAAGTCGTTGTACTGTGAAAGAAGGGAGATTCTTAGTTCGCTTATCATGGAATAAACACTCTGATTGGAGTAAGGTATTTCCATTAAACTTGTGCTGATATTTGCTGCTGTTTCCTATTTGCTGAGTAATTGTGTAACTGTGCATATATATTGGTGCAAACCAATATGTTGTGTGACTCTGACGACGACGGCCATGAGCCGCCGACATATACATAGTGAAGAAGCATTGATAATCGAAGAAAATTAGGTAGTTTCAAACAAAAGAAAGCGTTGTCTTTGTTGATAGGTAATGTAATTCTTATTATTTCGTTTTTTTTTTTTTAATTTTATAACATGTTTCTCAATTTTTTTCAAATATTTCTTAAAAACATTTAAAACATAAAAAGTATTGGTCCGCCAGGGTCAGGGGCAAGGTCCAAGCTACTGGGTGGTTAGGGCTCCAGAGACAGAAACCTCCTCACAATGCGAGCCGTGTCGAAGAGTATTGCTTTCTGATTTAGGCTCTTGATTCAAGCCCTAAGCGAGAGCTTCCAAAGATGTTAGTCGAGGCTCTTGGCCATCAGGCCATTCGCCGTAACGACAACCGGCACAATGATAGCCAAGTTTACGTTCTACTTGTCAATAGCCACGTGTACTAAGTCGAGATATTTTATTTGCGTTCTCAGCTTTCGCGAGATTCTTGTCATGCGGGATGCTAACATCGAGTATTACGCGGCGCGCTGGTCGGTCTATCACCACTATATCAGGCTTATAGGCGACAATAGTCCTGTCTGAAATGGTAGACCGATCCGATCTATTTATTATCATTTTTAAAGGTGGTAATTTTATTAGATTAGGAAAAAATAATCTAAATTCTGCTTTCTAACGTCTAAATACAGAAGATAGATAACTAACTTCTGAATACAGGCTTCGCCTAGTTTAAAAAAAATTTGGCAATAAAGTATTTGTATTTGATTTCGATCTTCCTAACGGTTGAATTAGCCGTCATAGAGATTGTCGTTGCCTTACCATGGCATCTGTGTCGTTGACCTCCACTCCTGCTAAGTAGTTGTTGTACTCAAAAATGTCTTTCCGGCTTTTTCTAAGTATTGCTGTAAACAAACACAGTTCAAATTATTATAAACATAAACTAACTGTATAGCGATTTCGATCATTCTGAGCTCCTCCCCCACATAGAAATATTTCATCGGTTATTAAAAAAAAACAGCTGTGACCCACAAAAGTGCGATACCTACACGTTCAAAATGTATGGAACAGCTGTTTTTTTTTTAATAACCGATGAAATATTTCTAATACCGATGAAAAATTTCTATGGGGTCAGAATGATGTACTGAATACGTGGTAACCGTTTTCGCGTCGGTGTCCCTTCCACCTCGTATGCCTCATTGACTTAGTAACTGAATTAGATGTATAATAGATAATTAGACGTGCAGCTTTTGTATGTATAATTGTAAAATCGCCTTTGTCAAAAGCAGTATGTTGGCTAAATATTAATGATTTAAATTCGAATGTTAAAATAAAAACAAGTATGTACCTATTATCATTACTAATGACTTGACTAGCTATGACTTTGACTAAAAATGGTTTTAGGAACCTCAATGTCATTTTTAAAGACCTATCTATAGACACCCCGCACGTATCGGTTTTAGTTTCAGTTCTATGTGTGGGGAGCCCCCCCGCCCCCCTCTCTTAATCTTTTATTTTTTGTATAAAAATCGTAAAGCGGTTCACAGAATACATCTACCTAGTTTCAACTGTCTAGTCCTAATAGTTTCGAAATACAGTTGCTGTGACATACGGACGGACAGACAGACAGACATGACGAATCTATAAGGGTTCCTTTTTTTGCCATTCGGCTACGGAACACTAAAAAGTATGTTACTGTCAACCAGTGGTGCGAGAGTCGGCGGGGAACAGGGAAGCCTGGCTGGGTTCGAACCTATGACCTACACAAAGTAATACTCGTAAACCCAGGCCGACACCACTGGGCCGACACTGCACTCTTACTCGTGTAAAGAAAATAATAATATTTGTATTTTCTATCGAATCGTATCGATACGATATTAATCTTATAGTAAAGTAACTAACCAGTAGCAATATCATTAGTATCCTCAAAGGTGACCTTGGGGAACTGTCGCCGGACCGTGTCCACGTCCTGCTGGTTGACGTCCGGTGCGTCCACGTGGTACATGACACGGCTGCCCTCGCGGTCTCCGTACATGTCCAGGTTTATAGCCAGTGAGGTCGGTTTGAGATCAACTTTGGAATTGTTGGTTAAGACTGTAATCTGGGCTATCAATATGGCTGGTAGAAGGAATTGCTGGGGACAAAAAGTTCGTTATATATATCAAAAACATCTGCAGAGGGTGATGTTTTCAGCATGCCCGAAATCAGAAATTAAACGTAGAGAAAATTGGTAAAATAATAATGAATTCATTAGTCCTTTTTCATCATCTGCCTAGCCTTTTCCCAACTATGTTGGGGTCGGCTCAGATTTATGTTTTGACAAACAAAATTTAAAAAAAATCGGTTGTTTATTACGTAGAAAATGATTGTTGTGTCGTCAGTCCAGTAGTTATACGCACCACTACTGTGAGCGATTTTCTGGATTCGATCTCCGGCCAAAGCAATTTTGAATTTATTAAGTCGATGTAGCCCAGAGTTTGGATATTATTGTGCTCGGTTATGACAACAGCCTCGTCTCCATCACCATTATTTTCTTCCCCTATCTGTGTTACTCGGGAGTCAGCGCAACATCTTTCTTTTCATTCTCCCCTGCCAGCGCTCATTCTATCATCCAGTCGTATTATATGAGACTAGCTTCTGCTAGCGGCTTCACCCGCGTGGTCAACATCAAACAAATGTCTTTTGTTTTTTTCAGAGACAAACATTATAAGCGCTCTCACTCGCCTCATTGAATATACGATTTGAAAATATCCCAAGTATCCCAAGGCTACCTACAGAATATAAAGTTTAACAGAAAATTCAAACCCTCCTTCCACCCTCTTAGGGGTGGAATTTCAAAAAACCGTTTCTTAGTGGATACCTAGTCTTCACAAAGAACACACCCTCCAAATTTCATGTCTCTAGGACCAGCGGTTTGGGCTGTGCGTTGATATATCAGTCAGTCAGGACTTTGAATTTTATATATATAGATTTGTAGCAGCTTGTAGTACCTCTTTAGAAATACAGGTGTGCTATTATGTGTTTGTTTATTGACTTACCAAAAGGAAGAAGGTATATTTCTTATTTAAAACATATTTCACTTGTCTCTTCAACAGTACATACAATTGTCGCAAATACAACTGCTTGCCAGTTATCTTCTTCGGCGGTACCACTGGAAGGGAATACAATATAGTACAGTACTTCATCAGATTGTCTTACTATAACTGCGCTGGAGGTCAGATAGGCATCACGCTCCATGTAAAATTTTGGTATTTAGATGCGTCATTTTACTTATACATTATGTTATAAAAACGCTGTTCGATCCGAAAGGAGCATATAGGTATCCCAATAAAATTACTAAATAAAATAAGAAACATAAAATATTCATAAAAGTAAATCTTACACACCAAACGCTTCAATTGCTTGGTTTTAGTGGCCCGTAAATGCAGTTGAAAACTAGTCAAAGAGCTGAGAGAAGAAAACAATAATAAAAAAGGTGCGGTACAACGTTGAAGGAAGTACTCACCTGGCTCCACTAAAGTAGTGTCCACTTCATCCTCAGTTAATGTTGTGTCGATGTCACTGCATAACCTTAGGAAAATGTTACAATGTTAATCAAATTATGGTTACTACAAGAAAACGTCGACAAAAAATGATTATTCATGTTTTTCAATTCTTTGTCCGGAGTCTAGATTTAGAAATATTCGCATCATTTACTATCGATACTTGTTATTGGCGAAATGTCTGTATAGTGTAGTGTACACACTTATCCGACGCAAGTGGCTTGAGCCGGTCAAGAAGAGTTAGTGTCGTTGACACGTTCCCAGCACGGTCATGGTATGACACGGTGTATTGGGCAAACTCCTTTAACAAGTAGGTAAGGTTAACGTAAGAGAAAATAAAAACCATTTGGTAAAAAAATTGCGCTTTCCTTTAGTTTACCGTATCATTACTACCGATAATTTGATCCTAATTAGCGATATAATCGTATGGTGTGGTAATAATACTGTAAAACAACGGTTCGATTTCTAGCTAGAAATATTGATTTTTCAAAAATCCAATGATGCAGTTTAAGATATAATCAAATTCGTTCCCGAGACTCCTTTGAGTATTTTTCGCAATATTTCATAGTTTCGGTTTTAGTCATCCACAGCCACTTGAAACCACCTGTATTTATATAAATGATTGAATAGTCATATAGCTGTTTCTGAAAAGCTCAAGCCAAATCCGTATCGATGTGTGGTCACACACACACACACAGACACACATTACATCACTGGCTAGTCCTTCGGGTCACGGAAACCCAGTGGTTCTATGTTAAAATGATCATAATACGTCGAGTCAAAGTAAATGTCTGCTCCGAATGAGTTATCCATTCAAGAGTAGCCACCTCGGCTCAAATATAGCTATCTATGGCACTCACTTCATAAACACCTCTTCAAGTGTAGCCACACCAATTGCCATAGACTCTATCCCCAGCTCGGATCGCTGGGCCTCGAGCGCCGCGAACAGCTCGGGGAACTTGCTGGAGTCCGTCACGGGCACGTTGTACATCAGTGAGTTGATGGTCCGCTCCTTCAGCGACGCGTCGGGGACGTGTGACGTCACCACTCTAGTTATCGCTTCCTCTTGCGGGGTACCGGTTGTTACAAATGATAGGCGGTAGCCAGTACCTGTAATGAAGAACGGTTTTTATAAAAAAAAAAATCTTGATTCAGAGTCAAAATTGGTAACAGCATATTATGCACCATGGCGAAAAAGCTGTGTCTTACGTCACGGGCGTTATTTTGACTCCCGAACACAGCAAGGCATTTTAGGGCTCCCGAGTGTAGCGAGGGAGCCAGCGAGGGATTTAAGACTAAAATCCTGAGAGAAGTGAGGGATTTAAGATCGTCCAAGATGAAGACACTTTTATCCATGAGGAGTGTACTCTACTTTTCACACTTACAGCTTTTTTTTTGGTCATGAATATCTTTAAATTCGACGAATTTATATTTGTTCATTGCTGTCGATGCACATTTAAAATATTTTTTGAAAATTTACTATTTTTTGCAAATATTTCTAAAATATCGAATTTAAAGGTAAAATAACTTTTGAAATTTGTAAAATATTCAAGAAACTTTTACGAGTGTAGTGACTAAAAATTAATTCACAATTATCCGGAAATCGTCTAGTAAAAATATTACATTACTTAAGTAAATCTTACATTTTTACACTTAAGATATTAATTACTAGGTAATTACATCTTGTCAATTTATGTATCTACTTAACAATTTTTTTTGTCTGTGAAGTGAGAACTCCTCTATCGAAATAAAACACTCTTGTAACAACCACTTCCTCAACGCAACACAAAACTTATTGAAGGGTAGTTGTGTAATTGACCTAGGCAAAGCATTGTAAAATAGGGCAGCCATATAAACGCAGCTCCGCCTAAAAAGTTCTAGCTCTGGAACGAGCAATTCAAAATCTAAATGTGTAGGTTTCCTTTTATTTGTGTTATCTTGCCGTTCAAATAGTTCAAGAGTATCTATGGGCGGCTTACAAACTCTGACACCAGGTTAGGCACTAACCACACTGTGTGTTCACATGTCTCTATATTCTTGTGCTGCTAAGTAACATTATATTTCTTTATTAAATGACTATTAATTTTATTATTGTTAAAAATTGTTATTGTATTTTTTTATTATGACTATCTAATTTTTATTAATCTAATTTTAAGTTATTTTCTACACAATGTATTTTGTTAAGAAATAAATGACTTGACTTATGAAACGATAAAGAAGAAGAAGAAAGAAAGAAGTTCAAGATTGGACCTCACAAATTTGGCAATTTTGTAAATATAAATGCATGGGACCGTCAATAGATTGTGCAACTTGAACATAGGCCTGCATGAGTGCATTTTGAATAATGCACGTATACACTTTTTTTGGGCGATGAAGATCTTCGCCATTTCAGAAAAGCTTCCCCACACAACTATACCGTATCGTATTACTGAGCAGACGTATGTATGATACACCATTATGGCGGTACGCAATGATGTAATCATTTTAATTATTTTTAAAGAAAATAAGAATTGATTGTTTTTTTTTTAATTATTTCGAAGTGATTCTTCCAAGTAAAATGCTCATCAAGTGTTACACCCAGGACCTTTGCTAATGCAAAGGTCCGTACCTGTTCTATATTATTATTGTTAAGTGCAACATCATGGCGTATAGGTTTACTTTTAAATGTTTAGCAATGAAGCAAAAAAATAAATATTCCCAAAACTAATAACTAATATTAGTTTTGGAAATATTTAATTTAATTTATTAATATCTAACCATTGTATAAAGTCATTTAATGTTTGCTTAATTTCAATGTTAAAATTTAAAAAAGAAATATATTTAATATTAATTGTGGTGAACAATACACACTGATGTTTTATTGGCTGTGCTAATGCAGTTGTTATCGAACACAGAAATTTTGTAAACTGATTTTTTTTCTTTCAAATAAAATTTATGAATTTAGTGTGTCGTACTACTCACCCACTGCCTTCTTGAGATGCATGGTAGTAGCGGAGCACATCAGCTCGCCATCTTTTATCGCCGCCACCCGGTCACCTAGGGCGTCTGCTTCCTCCATGTAGTGGGTTGTTAGAAGGACTGTTCGATCGCCTCGTAGAGACTGTAAAGAAAATCATGGTGCCAATCATTTTCGCAGCTGAAGAAGACACAAAAACTGAAAAATCAGGGTCATATTAAAAAAGGTCGTCGGGTCTAGTATCTATTCACGATCGGCCTTCTCCAAAGCATTGCCACAAGAAGCAGTTCTTATTATCTAGTATTATATTTTCTTACTTTATTTGTCACCTAAAATAAGGTAAAAATTTTAGCCCCCCGGTATCAGGTGCCTACCTTCAACCAAGAGAGCAACTTTCTAATAATACGAGCCGTGTCCAGAAGTACCGTTTTCTGAATCAAGCCCTTGATCCAGCTGCCTAACGAGAGCCATCTCAGGTGATGGCTGAGACTCTTGAAAATTAAGCCATTGGAAGTATAATCGGTCCATATCCCAGGGTGTTGATCCAGCCAAGCCACGAGGGTAAAAGATTTTAACCCTAAAGTACTCACCAGCAGTAAGTCCCACAGTTCCCTGCGAGTCTCCACGTCGAGCCCTGATGTGGGTTCATCGAGCACCAACACGTCAGCCCCACCGGCTAAGGCACACCCTAATTGAACCCTTCTCTGCATCCCGCCTGACAACTGTGATGTCATTGAGCTTAGTTTCTCAGATAAACCGAGTTTTTCAGTTAGTTGCTTGGTTGAAATTTCCGCTTCCGCGATGGTTTTCCTGCTAAGGTTGCTTCCTCTGAGCTGTGGACGAACAACAATCAGATTAAAAAAGTATTAATGCAGTTTTTTTGCCTGTTGTTCTCCATAGACGTCTACGTTTTGGAATCGGTAACTACAGTCGGTTGACAGTCCCTAGTTGTAGCCTTTTTTTGTTTTTGAGTCATACCCACTGAGAGTTTGAATAAGTGTTGAGCTGTCATTATTAAAATTGACATTGACAAGCTGAGTAGAAGAATTAAGAACACCTTACGAAATGCGATATTTTTATTTGTAAGCTCGCTAGCCCAAAATCGTGTGGTAGATTTAAGTAAATGAGGTATCCATTCATTACATTCGGGTTGCATTACTTAAAAATATTCCAAAGAAGTCATCAAATATTTTTTTGTTTTATCGCTACCCGTCACGTCTGCGGAGCAAATACACTGTATATTAAAAGGACTTACCAGCGTATAGAACATGATATGTTCCCGTACAGTCAGGTCCCCGAAGAATATGTTATGCTGTGGACACAGGCCCAGATGCTTACGTAATTCTTGTCTCTGCGTTACCGTGTCCTTTCCCATAACGTACACTTTCCCATGTGTGGCGCTCGTCATCCCTGTGGACCGTGACATTGTCAAGGGGTTTATTATTCATATATTTAACACTTTAAGCAAAGTGGTCAGAGGCCGACTTATTGCCATAGGCATTTTCTACCAGTCAACCTTTGGGTGCAACGATATGAAAGCGTATTATTTTTTTTAAATAAAATATAGTATTATTTTGAAAAAATTGTGACTAATGATCGTTTTCAAGAATACTAGGCGATATATGAATCAATGCCTTTAGAAAATCAAATAAAATACTTTTTATTGTATTGGTATCATAATGTCAATTACCAGTAATGATGTTCATGATGGTAGTCTTGCCAGCTCCGTTGTGTCCCAATAGCACCGTGATGTCTCCCTTATATACATCCAGGGAGACATTCTTCAGCGCTTGATGTTTAGGGTACATCTGCCACAAATATTTTAATAAATGAACTCTATTCAATATCATCCTAGCCTATTTCCAACAATGTTGAGGTCGGCTTCGAGTCAGACGGTCAATCAAACCTTATTGTAGATTGCGTTTCCACAGTTAAGTTTCAAATCTGAGGTCAAGGAATTTTGAAATATAAAATGACATTTAACAAATTTTCTACCGATGACGACGCATGGACCTGCAGGTATGCTAACGCCATTAGACCGCCCCCACTACAAGAGTATTGAGTCTCGACCAACACCTAAAAGCCTATGGTTGGGTCTAAAGGCTTGTTAAAAATAACGTTTATTGTAGATATTTGGGCCCTGGTCCCAATATTGATTGCTAAAAGTGCTATTTCAGAGAACTATTACCACTACTACTATTAACGACTACTACTATTTAAAAGACCATAAATTTATTTTTCTTTTTTTTATAATAATCTTTTGCACGCCCTACCTTGGACACATTGATGATCTCGATCCCGGGTACCGAATTTGGAGGCGCAGGTTCGAAGAACCGTGGATCGAGTGTGAATTCCTTGTCGTCAGTCAAATTAGGTCTCACCTCGTTCTCTCTCCAGTACTGGGGCTTCAAAGAAATAAAGTTTGTGTGTTTGAGTTATACTATTCTTAAGTGGAATACATTCACCAATATTATTACTGCGAGCCTATTAAGGCGCGGGGCAAAGTTTTTGGTGATACCATCCCATCGGACCATGAGAGTGAAGGAACAGAATGCACATGTGTTAGCGCACACACTCCTGCGAACTTGGCTAGTCTCCGTGAGACGGGCCGCCGTGACGGAAATTCGGACGGGAAGATATTATTATTATACATTTATTCAAAGTACAACGACTGTCAACAGGATGGACAGTCAACAGGATAAGCTTTTCGCTAGCTTATGTCGATCCAATACATTTTTGACTTTTCTATCATCGCTATAGCAGATAGAAGTCCTCGGGGGAGGCTGTAGCTCCTAGACGACTAGGTTATATTGAATTTCGCGTGCAAATTTAACATGGCAAGCCTCAAAAAACCTAATAATGTTCATACTCATAAATTTTATTAGGTTTTTTTGAGGCTTGCGGCTTTCAGGGACAAAAGAGGTTGATTACATCCTAGCGGACAGAAAACTACAAAAGTCCTTTAAAAACTGTTAGGTAATCTCTGGTGAACCGCTGACATCTCAATATCCACTTTTAGTTGCTAATTTTATAGCACAAAGACCAGTTAAAGTCAAAATAGCAAGAGTATCCAAAATATGGATGGGGGGCTATGCCGGCCGTATTGCTCCAACTCTACATTTAAATAATACTTCTATAAGAGGCTGTGGTACATCCCTGATAGCATTTTTATCGAGACAAGTGCTACTAACATCATTATTATCATCTGCGTAATCACTCAGTCTGCCAATTCCCTCAGTGGCTCTTCTAAGTTCGTAATTGACCGATCTATAATATTTTGTAGAAAGTGTCGCGGTCTTATACTGAAACATTTCATGGTCTTCACTTTTTTTTCTGTCGATACTTTTCTTTTCATTATGCTTGGGTTTCCACTGAAAGCAGGAACGTACTGTACCACGCCGTTAACATCGAGCTTTAGAAATAGACTGCCATATAACATGTGACAGTTTCTTGTAAAGCTCTCCCGTCACTTGCGTCAACGTATACACCCTACCTCGGTCCTTGCCGCTGAAACGCTGACTCAATGCACGTGCTTCCAAAAATGACGTTGAACCTCATGTTTGGAAGCACGTGCATTGAGTCAGCGTTTTTGTTTTCTGTTTATCACAGGACGCAAGCGACGGAGAGTTGGGTAGTTTTAGGTATTATTATTACTACACGTAGATTATACAGGAACATGAAAGCAGTAACAAAAAACAGCTGTGTCTTACAAAATTTATAGTATAGTTCGCAATCGAAGTTGGCAAATATGCAAGTTTCATCATTTTCTTGCTAACTGTAATTTTTTTGAAAATCTATGAATGGGAATCAAAACTTCACGAAAAATTATGGATAGTCTCCTAAGACCTTTTCGTGTAGCTGCAACGGTTAAGGTAGTTCCCCTTACAGCTCCGGTGAATGTTTCCACCCTGTATGCATATGCAGGAAAAGCAATAATCATTAGTCTTCCATGCAACCAAACATATTTACTCGATTGCGAACTTTTTTGCGGAATTACTAAATAGTTTGCATAACATTTAATAGTTTTTTTTTTTTTTATACGGTTGAAACTTTCAACGCGGCAGTCGTTGAAAGTTTCCACCCTGTATATTGGCGGACGGGAGCCTGCTGCAGCATTTTGCATCCAGGCATGGATCTTTTTCGCTGAAATAAAACCAAATATTTTGGATAACATTTAACGTCATGGATTTCCGCAAAGTAACGTCTGATTCTATAATTTAAAAGCTCAATTTCTTTGTTTTAATAAAAGAAGCGTAATTATTATTATTTATTCGGCTTCAGAGGTCCATTGTATTAGTAAAAAATATACTTAGCATATGTTAGTGATTAATTACTAGTGCCACATACCTTTAAAAAAAAGTTCCAGGGTAACGCTTGTCCAAATTTGCCTGGCCTCACGAGTGACAGGTACCAAGTCATTGAGTAACACAAGGTGATTTGTAGCAACAAGTAGATATAACTCATGAGGATGGAGGCTGATTGGCGGGTGTGCGCTTTGGCCATGTTGCTGAAATCGGCGCCATGGTCTGTGACGGGAAATAACATAAAAAACATAACATCACGCCTGAAGACTTGGTAGAGGTGCTTTACAGCGCAACCACATTTCGGCAGTCATGGTTAAGAGCCTATTGCCATCAACCGGGCACAAATACAAACTCCTGTCTACTACGGAGAAATTCCTATTGAAAAAACCCAGTAACCCGTTGCCAGACCCCGGAATCGAACTCAGGTCCATATGCTCAGGAAAAGCGCTTGCGACCTCTTGAACAACGGGGCAGGTACCATTGCAGAATTTGAAAACATTATTGGGTTTGTTGGTTTGAATTTATGGGAACATCATTCCGGGATAAAAAATTACACACCCTGTTAACCCGGGTCAGACTGTACTCGGAAGTAAAATTTTTTCAGCGGTTAAGGCGTGAAGATGTAAAGTGACACACAAACAAAAAAACTCACTTTCACATTATAATATTAGTTAGGATAAAACTACGTTAGCTAAAAACCTTGACCTTGTATTTTGAGAAAACAAAAGACTAAATTTTATTTATTTATTTATTTTATGCTTTTAGCACACGTAATGATCAGAGGCGGACTTTATACCAAAGGCATTCTCTACCAGATTTTTTTACTGGCGTTCGTATGACATTGACAGAGGGCGCTTTTGGCAAACAAATTATGTGAAATTTTTGAGTGAAATGTTTTGACAAAACTACATAGGCTAAATATACTATTTGGTTACAGTAGACACTACGTACAGCAGGGACGGTTACCGTTACCACAAAAATACCGGTAAAATTACCAAAACCTTAACGTTATGCTACGTGAACTAGTAACGTTAAAAATATCGTTAAATCATAGGATTTACCGGTATTTAAATAGCGTTACCAGTAGCGTTACTTCGCTAAAAACTAATAATTTCTGGTGCGACGTTGCCAAACCGAACGTGCGCCGCGAGTTCTTTCGTTTGGCTCTTCTAATCGGAGCGGCAACAGCTAGCATTTTAGGACGATCGGACGGATACCTACGAAAACGCGACGGCTCGTGCCTTTTTCATTTTATAAGACGTCTGGTCACACAAACATGGCGAACACCAAATACATCTATTTGTTTTGTTGTTCTAATTATTAGTTGTTTGTGTAAAAAATATCATTATAGGCCGAAAGAAGTGCAACAAAGTATATCAGTATAACTATAACTTTACCTTCCATGCCATGGTAGTGGATCATACGAAAAGTAGTATAGTCTATTAAAAAAAGACCTAGAAAAAATTGACCACAATCCTTCGCCTAATCAAGCCTTCGGGACCCGGTGGACTGAGGGAGTAGTAGTGTAGGAAAAACCATGGGACACCTCAATGGCATTGACCTTGAGATCAAGGTCAAAATTCCAAAAGTCAAGACCCGCGGTTCTCAGGAACAGTAACAGGTCATTTATATTCATGGTTAGTGACCTTGTGGTCAAAGTCAAGTGACCGTAGGGTCAAGGACAAGTGACTTTGAGGTCAAGATCAAGTGATCCTGGAGGTCTTGAAACCTTGGAGTTCAAGGTCGAGTGACCTGTCTTTGAAATTCCAGTGCCTTGACACTCCCGACCCCATGACTTCGAGCGCAAAAACAGTGTTTCTTTTTCTTCTAAATTTGCTTATATCTCGAAAACGGTGTGTCCTATCGCAAAAATAATGAAAAAATTGCCCCCCTTAATAGCGCCTTTGCGCGTAATTCCCGACATGTAGGTAATAATTAATTACGAAAAAATCAAATTTTATTATCCATACAAAAAAAATATATATAAGGGCTTATCAATTGTAGGTGCCTTTATTAAACGATTCCTTCGACATCGTTTTTACGACAAACGGTTGGTCAGCCAAAAAACACCAAGACGCTTTTATCCTTATATTTAGGTGGTATATACGTTAGAATCGAGAAAATAAACGATTTGCTAAAATAACACTTTTTTGGCAAAAAAATTCTGAGTCTTTTTTCTCAGTGCCCCGTTACATACACTCCAACCGAATGTTCCACTATGGAACTGTGAAGAAGGTACCAGAAATTTGTGGAACTTTCTCGAAGGATGGTTCAGTATATAAATAGCTGTCGTGTTTGCGGGAGGAGTCAGCCGCCCGATACAAACCATCACGTATCAGTATGACTCGCCGACGGTATACTCTAATCACCCCCGACGATTCCATCACCCTCCATCAGGAAAGCAGTAGGCAAACCTGTAATTTACGCAAACACAAGCCGGCATCATTTCGACCTCACCGTCGAGGTCCGTCGCGAAGTAAGTGTGTTCAAGTAATCATTGTAGATGCATCGCAGAAACAATACCTATTACACGCCGAATCTAGTTGTACTAACATCGTAAGATTAGCATCTTCATCGACTCCCCACCGACATCGTTAGAAAGAGATAGGCGAATAAATTACCGGTATACGTATTGTTACTTTTACCGATACTAATATTAGTTAATAGGTAACGTTAACGGACTTACGGGTATCGTTATAAATATCGTTACTTTTGTATCGTTAACATAACGGTAATCAGTAACGTTAAGAAAAAAGTAACGGTAATTCGGTCCCTGACGTACAGTGCCTTCTTCCTAAAGGGAACCCGGCTAGAATCGGCTTCTTAGGAGCCTTCGAGCCTGATAGGCGACGTTAGCTGCGATTTTGGGTAAGTATTAAAGAACCCTATAGAGCGAGATATACTTATTCGTATTTATTACAAAAAGTTTTGGAGATATGTGATATTTAAGAAAAAAAAAAAAATTATCATTAAGCGTTGGTGTTGTATTCGATACCGATACCAATGGCTGAAGTGCGAATCTATGTATCCCTATTAAGCATTTTGCTGACAAAGATCGAATAAAAAGTATTGCCGTTTTCAGGCAGTTATAGTCAAATTAATCTATTACAGATTTATGAATCTTCTTGAAAGTCTGAATGAATTATCATAAACCTTAAAAATTGAGTTCTAGTTTCATATAGTGCCCGGTACACCATTAGTGAAATATCACCTGACCCAATGTAAAATGAGCCACCCAGAATTATGCAAAGCAACATGTAAACACAATAACTCGGTTCGATTGTTTCAACAATATGTACCCAGCATAATAATCCTTATTTCACTTACGATATAACTCATGCGCAGTAACTTCCTTCCAGAACCAGTACATAGGCATGTTCGGTAAGAAGCCGAGCCCCAGTACTGCCATATACGGCAAGTCTCGGTCATGGATTGTGCGCGCCGGTATCCATACCAAAACGTACAACAGAGCTGACACGCTGCCCGCATATTGATCTGATGGGAAGGAACGAAAATAATGTTGAATTGGTAATTCATCTAAATCAGTAAAGTGCTAGGAGGATGCAGCCAGACAGTGGGCGAACAACGGCTTTGGGTTATATTTGGCCCGCTCGGAGGTCGGAAATCCCACGAGAATGAAATCCGACCGGGACGGATTACATTCTCGTGGGATCCATATGGCTCAACCCGATTATGGCCCTATTCGTTATCTAAATATCATCCAAATTCGTTTAGCTTTTACGATGTGAAAAGAAAAATAGACAGTACTGTCTTATTTATAATATTAGTATTGATGACACATTTTGAGTCAATGGTTGATTTTAATCGACCTCGGTCTGGTTCAAAGCGATAGCGAAAGCGTGACCTTTATGCTGTCTGTCATTTTAAGATCAGCTTTTAAAAGCATATCAAAGTTATGTGTTCCTAGTTTAAGATTTTTCCTAAAAAGTTTATATTTTCAAAGGCAAGTGAGCAATTTTCGAGGTAATACATTTCGTCAGTTGGTAAAGACCCTTTAAATCTGTTGTTAAATTTATACAATACGATTTATAAACGATGTAACATTGAGATCATACAAACATATTTAGAATTCCTACACGCTGGGTGTATACATATTTCTAAAAACAAAAAAGAAACTTACTATCTCTCAACAGATAACTGCAGAGAAAAGCCATGGAGATGACAAAGTTGAAGTACAGAAACATCAACACGAGTATGAGGATCCACGATGAATATTCAATGAACGGGTTTTCGCCAGCCTTCACGCATAAGGTGGCGCCGATGGCATAGACCAGCCCCACTGGCCACATGTTCAAAACGTGGGAAAGCCTTAGGGTGGTGAGGGACACTCCTACCATTCGCAGCAACTCCTGTGGAGGGAGAATTGATTTTGCATTGTGTAAGTTTGATTAAAATACTAGCTGACCAGAAATACGTGGTTGAATCTCTTGGCTTTTATACTTCTAAATATATCTCATTTAATACACACATCAACACAGTCTAGGGATGTTTATGTTATTTAGGTATTTAAACAAAACTACTAAGAATTTCTTAAAGTATCCTTATATTGAAATGCGCAGTATTTTATACTCTTTCAGGATATTACATAAAAAAAACTAGAGTATTTTTTTTTTCTTAAAAGTTTATAAACTTCTGAAACCTGATTTTTTTTTGTCGTATGACGTTGTCAGACTGTGTACCTAGTTTTGGTAATTGGGTGTTTACATTATTATGTATCCGGCCTATGTAGGAGGTTTTGGTGAAATGAATTGTTTACTATGTTTTGTAGCTTTACACTGTACACACAATTATGGAATAATGGTTGTAGACAATGAAATGGTTCCTAGTCCGTGTTTACATCTTTTTGAGGCTGACTTTACATAGACGAACTTAATGCCACGAGGCATGCTATACCAGTCAACCTTAAAATAGGATTAGGATCTATGACTTTGGTTCACACCATTCAGATGCCATCGGGTTTTTCCCGCTAAGATTCGACAATATCTTTTAGAAATTCAACCACTGACAGATGTGCCAAAAACTGGCTTTTACACTTTTTTTTTTCACTGGCAAGTATCTGAAATAGCATCATTATTATATGACCAACAAACTTGCCTGTATACCAGAGGTCCTCTCCTGAACCAAACGACTCAAGTGAAACGTGAAGGTCAACAGCAAAGATAACCAGGTCAACAGACGCATGAACTCGCCGACAAGACGGACGCTTTCGTATCTGTTCTTAAGGATACCATCGTCGCTATGGAACTCTTGGAGGGACACGACCTGCAAGCAAAGGATTCGTTGAATAAATACACATTTGTAGTTATAACAGTGTGCAAAAGGGACTTGCTTGCAACGAATTATACGTTGGTTCTAGCATTAAAAGGTTACAATATCATCGCTTCACTATTCATCATCATCTTCCTGCCCTTGTCCCATTCTACTTAGAGTCGGCGCAACAAGTTTTCTTCTTCTCTGTCAGACGTCACGGCATCATTCACTCCTTTCTCTTTCATATCAGTCTTTACACAATCCATCCATCTTTTCTTTGGCCTTCCTCTCCCTCTCCATCCATCAAAATTCATCTCCATTACTCTTTAGTCACATGCGTTTCAACCCTCCTCATTACACGTCCATACCAAGACAAACGACTTCCTTTCAATTTTTCTGTAACAGGCGCCACTTTAAAACTTCCTCTAATATACTCATTCCTTACTTCAACCAATCTTGTCACTCCACACATCCATCTCAACATTCTCATCTCCGCTACATGCAATCGTTTTTCATCCATCTTCTTCAAAACCCAGCATTCTGATCCATACAGTACGCCAGGGTCGACAGGTCTAATCACGGACTTGTATATTTTCCCCTTTAACTTGAGGGGCATTCATGGGTCGCAAGTTGTTCCAGTGATCTGTCGCCATTTCATCCAACCTGAGTTGATCCGGTGCGTTACGTCCCGGTCTACTTCGCCATCTCCTTGGACAAGCGACCCTAGGTACCGGAAGTCGGAGCAGATCGGTATGGGCGTTCCGGCAAGAGTTATAGGCACTGGACTGGAGAGACCACCGAAATCGCAAAACAAGTATTCTTTTCTGGTTCTACTTAATTTCAGGCCAACATTCTGCAGTCAGTGTTCTGTATGGTGTCCGGACGTAAAGAATAGCACCATCCCGTATCTTCCCGTGGGTGTCGTAAGAGGCGACTAAGGGACTTACCAGAGAATGGGCAGCAGCGTTCTGTGTGTTTTATAACAAACATACTGCGATCGCCAACCCGCCTGCCAAGCGTGGCGATTATGGCAAAACCCCCCTTGGGGAGGCCTATGTCCAGCAGTGGACGTCTTTCGGCTGAAATGAATGAATGAATGAATGATTCTGCAGTCTCTGCCATCACACCTTCAATCTGCTCTGGACCTCTTAGCCGCTCTCGGCAACCAGCACAATGTCATCGGCAAACAGCGTACCTCAGGGCGCCTCCCCCCTTGATGTAAGCCGACAGCCACATTGAAGCTGCTGTAGACCGGAATTGGGGTACTGCATCGACTGTACATCGCACGGATCAACTGTACATACTTCCCAGGCACACCTTTCTCCTTAAAAGCCCACCACAGAACCTCACGGGGTACCCGGTCATATGCCTTTTCGACTTCGACGAACACCATGTGCAAGTTTTTATGTGCACCTCTATATTTCTCGCACAGCTGGCGGATAGCGAAAATAGCATCCGTCGTTCCCCGACCAGACATAAACCGGATTGGTTCTGTGAAATTTCGCTCTCTTCTCTCAGTCGCCTTTTAATAACTTTCTCTCAAACTTTCATACTATGTGACATTAGCTTTATTCCTCTATAATTGTTGCACTTCAGCACATCACCCTTGTTTTTAAAAATGGGCACCAGCGAACTGTTACACCATTCGTCAGGTATGGCTCCTTCCAGCAAGAATTTATTGAAGATTACCCCATCATCCGAAATAACCATTCCAGATTCGTCTTTTACGCATTTAACTCGACAAACATCCTTCGCCTTTCTCTCTCTAACTTTAGGAAGCCGGTATAGCTGTTTTTGGCCTGCTGCTATTAGTGATTGAAAAAAAAAGATGGCAGGAGGGCCGATACTTTTAATAACTTTCAGTGAAGCAGGTACAAGAGAGTTTGCCAAGTATTAACTGTGAAAGGATTTAGTATAATCTATTATAATTATTCACAAAAAAAAAATCCCAGTGAACTTAAACTTCACTTAGATTGAAACAATCTGACTGGTGTTAGTGTTAATGGGGTTTTTCATTAATGAATTCACCAGCAGCCTAGGGTCCGGAGTTATATTCCTCCTTCTCATAGGGGCCTGTGTCCCACCTATGGGACTGGAATAGGCTAATCATGCTAATGGAAATTAGCTAGCTCCCTATACATGAGACTGACGAAATGATATACACAAGCGCGGTTTTGCCCCCGCGAAGATCGAACTTAATCCCGTACTACGACGACAAAAAGTAAACTATGTCCTAACTCAGATCATAGTCTACCTTTGTGCGAAATTTCATTCAAACCCGTTAAGCCGAGAGGCAGAGTTACTTTGACAACTATAATCATCATCATCATCTGCCGAGCCTTTTCCCAACTATATTGGGGTCGGCTTCCAGTCGAACCGGATGCAGCTGAATACCAGTATTTTACATGGAGCGACTGCCTATCTGACCTCCACAACCCAGTTAGTACTGGGTAATACGATACCCTCTGGTAAGACTGGTTGTCAGACTTTTTGGGCCACTGACTTCCTAACGACTGTCAAAGATCTACAAATGACACCCGGGACCAACGGCTTAACGACAACTATAATATACTGTAATATTATAAAAAGATAAAATTTGTTTGTATGTAGAGGGTAATCTGCGGAACTAATGATTCAATTCAAAAAATTATTTCTCTCGCAGAAAGCTACATTGTTCGTGGGTGCTATAAATTATATTTATATCATGCATATTAGCCGAGTTATCACAATTTTTGCGGATGAAGTCGCGGGCGAAGTGCTAGTCTATGATATAAGTATGTATGGATGTTCATATAGAACTCGCACTCGTCAGATAATTGCATGGTGATTTGTCATGACTGGCTAACTCCGTTACTGTGACCATATCCTGCTGTATACAATAGGCATTGTTTTTTAACATGATTGAATACTGGAAGGCCTTTGTTCATGATGGTATTATTTCGTAATGTAGTATAACGAAATGATTTAGCATTAATGATGTAAGAGATAAGGTCAGTTTTTTATTGATTTATGCAGTTGTGTATAGATGACATGTATCACACCAACTTGCTAGTTTAGCAGCACTTGAATTCACGTAAAATCGTAGATCGCGCAAGCGGAGTTTTCCGCGAGATTAACATTAATACAACAACGCGATGACAATCGTCGGCGAAATAGCCGACCAGCCACAATACCCCTCTGAGATCATAGCGTATTTATTGTCTTTCATTTATAAAAAGGCTAGGTCGGTAATGTGTTAATCTCCGGTTACGAATTTTCGATTCATTTAATCTTTTAAGTAACAACAATACAATATAATACTGAGCAATTGCTATAGGTACACCGAATTTCTAAATGCAAAACTAAATTTATTGATTAATTTTCCGAGGATCATTTCAATAATGCTTACTTGTTATAACAATTCCACGACGACAAAATATAAATATATTTTTTTAATAGCCTGCTGGGCAAAGGCCTATCCTTCCAGGTACTCTTCTGCTGCGCCACCTCGAACCAGCCTTCGTGATGCGCGTCTAAATCATCTCGCCACCGTTTTTTGGGCCGGCCTCGGCGGCGCTGTCCATCCTCAAGAACCCATCGTGTTGAGACCTTTGCCCACCGGTCGTTATGCATGCGGCTCACTTGACCCGCCCAATCCTATTTCAGCCTTTTAGCTTTTTAGCCTACGTCTGTTATCCCTGTTTTTGAGCACAGCGTACTGTTCCGTATTTTATCAGCTCTCTTTACACCCAGAATGCTGCGCTCCATTGCTCTTTGGCAGACTCCGAGGAGGGACTTTTGCGATTCGGTGAGTGACCAGGTCTGAGCACCGTAGGTTAGGACGGGCATTATACACATATCGATGAGTTTGCCTTCGAGGAGATTGGCAGATCTCCCTTCATTAGTGTATTCATAGACCAGTAGCTTTGTCGATCCGGCGACAAAATAATAATATTATAATTTTAAAATAAAAGTACCTTTTTTATAATATTGTTTAAAAGTGATTAATCATTCTACAATGTGCAGAAATTCCGCCGTAAACGAGTTTTCGTGAACCGCGTGTCACCTGCGCGTATAAAATACATCATCTTATGTACGAGCATATGCGGCGACACAGACGTGAAGCTAACGCGCTTCTCGTGCACATTTGTACCGCTTCGTACGCGCATTTAAATCGATACAAACGCAACAATCTGCTTTTCCGCATCCGTGAACAAATTTAACGTGCGTTTGTATCGATTCAAATGTGCGCTTACAGCGCGTTTCAATCGTAAGCAGAGTTGTCTCGAGCGAGGCCATCGTAATACTATGGTTCCAAATGGCGGCGGTACAAACGCAAGGATCGTGTGCAAAGGTAACAACGTGACTTGTCTTGCGTTTGCTGAGCGTGTTGATTGCGTTATATGTGCGTCATCAGCGCATAAAAAGAACGTGGTGTGCAAAGGCCCTTAGTGTGTAGTGTGGCCCTTAGTGTTCGTTGCTACTGACAACACAAGTAGCAACGAACTACTAAACAAATTATAACATACGTATGATATAGGTTTTACTTAACGATTGAATCTTTGTCCTTGTCCTTTTAAAAAAAGTTATGAAGGTACGTTAGAAATATACAGGCTGTTAACTTAGTCACCTAGTGACCTAGCAATAGTTGAAGGGTCGATACTACTCGCGGTAAGTACCTACTGAATAACATTTGTATGAGAAATAGACAGTTATGTCGGCCGTCATAGGAGGCATTCGATGAGTTTAATAAAATCATTTATGACATTATATAATCTACACTAATATTACAAAGAAGAAAGATTCGTATTTTTACCCGACTGCGGCGAAGCCCAAAAGGACGGTTATGTGTTTAACCTGTATGCAAGTACATATGTGTGTATGTCAGTTTCTTTGTTCCCTCGTAACTCCTAAACGGATGAACGGATTTGGATAAATTATACGTCGTTAGATTGGTTTCGGTAGCGCGAGTATCACTGGCTTTAATACAATTAAAAAACAAAGAAAAATGGCGGATTTGGGGTGCCATGTTTTGGAGTTCGAATTTCTTTTTTCTTCCAATGCCTTCGAGTGGGGTATCAAAATGAAGGGCTTTAAAAGGTGATTACAAAAATATACACAACTGATATATTTAAAAGTAATTAGAAGTGACAATACGTATAAAAAAAAGGAAAAACATCGTATACGGGTATTATAAAAAAACTTAAATTGTCTGCAAAATCTTTCACGTTGCTAAATTAAAAAGCTGGAAATAAAAAAGTAGTTGAAAATCTAAAAATTCCGTCTGAAAAAACTGAAAAGCAAAAAACAAGCACATTTTTAATTAATTTGTTTAATTTAAGTTGGAAGCAGGCGGGGCCATCCCATTTTCGTAATTTTATATTCAAATGGTTCCAACTTTTAATGTTGGATAGTCCATTTATCGAAGAAGGCTATATAACTACGACCAAAAGGGGCCGAGCAAAAATAAAACCAGTCAGTAGCGGCGGGTGAAACCGTGGGGTACAACTAGTTGAAGTATAAAATAGTCTCACCTGAGGTACTTCGTTGGACGTCAGTAGTTTTATGTAGCTTGTGTCAACCGCCCACTGGATGCGCATGAACGTTCCATATTTTAAACCTGTAAAACAACATTCATAAATGTCACCCCAAAAATCTTGCTGATAATGGTTCCCTTATAACTATAATTATCATAATTTAGTGAAAATACATCTCATAAGTGCTCAATACAAAATGAGAGACCGTTTTTGTTTAAGGAAAAACTAACTTAATGTCATATGAGACAAAGTTGTATAGCAAACCAATTTTTTTTAGGACCGACAAATTTTTTAGGACAATTTTATTACAGATCTACATTCAGAAATAATACCTCCACAACCCGGATGCATTAATAGTACAACTATTAAATGCATCCATCAGCACACTGTTTTGAGTGCGTTACATTGAGCGCTACCGGCAATCGTGATTTATCCCAAAAATAAAGTTTCAAGGCAATTAAATTTTTGCACAGTGTTGTACAGAATGCTTGGTTGACGGCCATGTGACCTTACACTTTCCTTTTACACCCTGTATAGTTGAGCAAGAAGGTGATGGAATGTACCTGTAATGTTTATGAAATGAGTGTATTGTATAAAATAATATTGTTACGGTTGAAATAGCATATACATAACTTCTATATCTGTCACCGTATTATTGTGAACATCGTTTGTTTATAATCTATCTCGCAAGATTACTAGAGAACTTAGGAAAAATGTGAAGTAAAGTAAAAGTTATAATTGAGCGTAGTTTTGCCAAAATATACCAACACACTCAAATATTTCTCAAATTTTCATTTCAGAAAAACGTCGATTGATTTCAAATCTGTTTTGCTGTGATTTTACTGATAAAGCAGTACTAATAACACATTTAGATTGTTGGATTAGTTTCACGTGTGAAACTAAATTAATAAGAGGCTCTGGGTTGGCTCATTACGGCTGACTGACGACGTCCAACTGGGTCGTCTGCGATGCGCTTTATTCGATCCTACTTGAGTGCAGTCAAAAGTAGGTGATCTTGCGCACTTTGATTATTTTGCAACATGAACTTTCTTTTTTTATTGCCGAATGGGCCTGCTCTTGACCTCAATCTCATTTAGTGGTAAGCGATGGATGCGGTTTGCGAATAATGAACGTGCCCAGAAGTCATCCATTCACTCTTGCGGTTGGTGGAGCCCGGACTCCACCAAAGCGGAGAGTTGTGCAAGATCCGACCAATTACAGGAGACGCGAGAGAAGCTACGTCCATTTCAACCAATGCGATTGGTCGATTTCCGCACGTCTCCTTTCTGCTTTGTGGGGTCCGAGCTTTATAGATGAAAGCGACTAGAGACGTTGGCAGAGAGCTCGTACTTACTTTAACCGATCGCATAATAAATACTAATTTCATCATTTAAACTTCTTTAGAAAGCTAAGTGTTCCAACCAGCAAGGTCATAATTACCGTGCCAGCTAGTATCGAGGAGATATCGTTAGAAAAGGCTTAAGTCGCAGTACCTGCAGTTTTTGACATTGACCTTGAACAGTCATGCATTTGGTACTTTTTGTCATCTAAGGCTCGTGGTCATAAATCATACGAATAGAATGGAGATTTCTTATTTAAAAGACCGCTATTGCCTAAACTGATTGATTGAAAGATGCGTGGTACGGGAGGGCTGCGGTGATATGTCGCGAGTTGAAGTCCTTACTATATCATTATGGTCGTTAAGATACCTAGTAATGTATTAAAAAGTTGTCTTACCATACATCCTGTGCGGTCCAAGTGAATCGTCCTGGGACTTGTATGATTCCGTTCCGAAGTCGCCTTTCATACGAATGGTGTAGTTCAGACGGTCTGGCCAGGTCTCCCCAGACATATCCTGTCAATTTAACGTTACATGAATAAACTAACAGCACGGATTCCTCTATTTTCCATAATTACAATAAATGGCGTTCATCCAGGGCGTTAAATACCTTATTCGAATTTTTTAGAGTGTGTGCGACAGAGACGATGCGAGAGTTTTGATTTAAAAGACTGTCCGTGACGTTTTTTTTTAACGGCATCGCGCAGGTCGACCTATGAGGCTGGCTTCTGCTTAACTGGATTATCCTGTGGGTGCCTTGAGTGTAAGGCCTCCAGCCAGAGGCAAACAAACTTATAAGCTAAGCGACAGCGCGCTAATGGAAGGAGCCTGGGTTTAGGGGGCTGGGGAGTATATCAAAGGGATAGGCTGGATTTGAGTGTAATCATTATTTAGTGGCTGATTTAAAATTACTGGCTAAGCATCGCAGGCTTGCTCGAGCAAGGGTCGCGGGTGGCAGGAAGAGACGTCGCGACGGACCTCGACGGCGAGTTCGGAATGACAGCGGTTGGTGTCTGTGTTTCTTTCGATTGCTGGTGGAGGGTGATAGGGTCGTCGGGAGTGACTAGACTACTATGCCGTGGTCGCCGAATCTTACTAATGCGCGTTCGTTTCGATGCCTTATGGCAGAGTCGAAGAAACGCTTGGAAAGGCTTTTTATGAACTGAAGGATGTCCATGGAGTTTCTTGCCCGTTCTTCTTTTTAGAGATCTAGTTTGGAATGGCCAAGATTACTTCTGTCACAGTTATTATGCCTCTGATTTTGCAACTGTGTCAAAATCACAGTGACCTTTATTTTCATTTCAACAAAGTTGCTGCTGTTAGGAAAAGTGTGACTGTGAAGGACTACTCAAAAGTGCCTGTAATATAACAGGTTTATTTGAAACTAGATGTGTCATGCGACCTTCGTCCGCGTGTAATTATTATAAAATATTAATTCCCTATTTGAATCGGATTTTGTTAACAATTTCAAGGGTTCTTTTTTGCACGGAACCCTACTCCTTTTTTTAAATAAAAGCCGGAACAAACAGACAGACAAACAGACAAAAATAAAATAAAAATTGTTATTAAGTACCGTATATATAGTTTCGCATTCAGTAAAACACAAACAGTTATTTTGAAATTACAAACAGAAACTTCAAATACTTAGGTAAAGCCTTCATGTTTATGTTTCAACGCTAAGTTTTTCATAAACTCGATTTGCCGTATTCACAACACGTTACAATGACTGTACTTACTTGAAATATGACGATAGCCTCCATGAATCGCATTTCAGCTGCTAAGTCAGGCAGCCCAGTTTCATTCGAGTAAGGAAAGTAGCCTCTTTCTGAGTGACCTGTGAGCAACAGAATTAAAACAAGTAACATTTAATTAAAAGTATCAAAAACCCGACTATAAATTCTATTATGTACTTATGTTACATATATTATTTGTAATCTCCTTTTAATTTCCTTCATTTTGATACCCTATTCGATAGGTTTGGTTGAAAAAAATAATAATGACTTACAATTCGGGCCCAAAAATACGCCATTTTGTTTTTTTTTAAATACCTGTCTAAGGGAACGAAAAGCGTCATCGTCGAAATCCATCCAGCCATTTGGAACATCCGAGGTAATAAAGAAATTTACAAAGAAACAAAAGATGCGCGCGAAAAACATAACCCTTCCTCGGGTACCTAGTCGGGTAATTAATTGGTGTTTTAAACATTATACTTGACCTGCGTCTTCACCCGCACGAAGTTTGGTACCCACGGGAACGTGCTACTGGACTGAAAAGTATCCTTTGTACTAATTCAGGCTTATGCAGGTCATGGTTTACCTATGTGCCAAATTCAATTCATTTGTGTAGCACCTTACTATCTCGACAACTCAGCCATTAGTATGGTCAGAACAGCTTGCCGACGCTCGCGCTGTCGTTTATTATTTTATTTTTATTTCTTCAGGACAATACAATTGCGTAATAATGCTTAAGAGCGTTAACGTCTTACGACATTTCATACAAACAATTCAAGTGATTATTTTTCGAAATGACTGAACCGATTTTAATTAAACTTCGTACGCGTAAGCAGGATAGTCTAAAAACTTGTAGGTACCACTTTAACCATATAATACAGTCTGGCATTGCAAGAAGCATCGTCAAAATGCGGTATGGTATAATCATTATCCTCATTGTCCCGCCATCATCCCTATATTCTGGGTTGGCGCAGCTTCACGCAGGCGTCTGGATTGAGAGCCGAAGTCATTTGTTCATAAGTTTTTATTCGCGTTTAAGAAATTTATGGACCTTTGCTTACGATTATTTCAAATTACCTCAGTCCAGATGCACATCACTTCGGCAATGGAGGCCAATCTCAGCGGACACTATATCGCCGTGAAAGATGGTACAGTGCTCAAGTGTGTTCCCGGACACAGGTGCACTGTCGCTTCCCTTTAACATCTATATACAGCGTAGTTTGTTGTAAGAAGTAAGAAAACCCAATGCAGGGTTAAGCTTGCCTTTGTAATGTCATACTGTAATATTTATTGCAACAATTTATATGTAATTTATGTGTTTTTTTTGCAACAAAGATTAAGAAACTTGGCTCTAGGAAAGTCCCCACTGACCGAAGTTAGGTTTTCTAGTCATGGTGTCTGTGGGGATCTTTCCGCACTTACCCGGGAAAGTGGCAAGCCTTTTCAGATCCAGTTTGGCGCCCACTTCATCCATGAGCGAATTGGTGAGTACTGTTTCGGGGTAGTACATGAGCCAATGTGGTGAAGGCATGATATCCGCTAGCGCTATTATTTCCTGCAGATCAAAGAGATATGTATTTTTGAAATTGTTTAATATCATGGGTTTCTTGTATAGATCGCAGGCCAAGTTCCAGACTTAATGGCCACTGAATTTTGAATACACTGATACTGATACTGTTAGCCTGCGTCATCCCACTGCTGGGCAAAGGTCTCTCCCCATGACTTTCAGTTGTTGCGATCCACAATAATGTGGGCCACTGGTCGTTTGTTTTGTCCAGCTCGTCCCGCCATCTTCTACGCCTTGTGGCTGTGTCAGGGCTCCAGAAAGTGGTTATTTTGGCCCACAGCTCATTGGGCATGCGGCAGACGTGGCCTGTCCAGTCCCACTTCAGCTTAGCGGCTTTATGAGCAACGTCAGTAATTGGTGTTTTGGAGCGCAGTGTGGTGTTGCGTACATGGTCGGTTAGTTTTGACGCCTAGAATGCTGCGCTCCATTGCACGTTGGTAGACCTTGAGTTTGGTCTTTTGAATGTTTGTCAAAGACCAAGTCCGGGATCCATAGGTCAAAAAGGGAAGAATGCACATGTCTATGATTTTTCGCTTTAGTGACAAAGGAAGGTTTCCCTTCATAAGCTGCTTCATGGACCAGTAGCCCTTCCAGACATTTTGAATGTACGAAATGTAAAGGAAACTTCAATAACATTCCAACATTGCTCATGTGAAGGGGACACTGTACTCTGAGTGATATTTCAGTATTGCCTGACGCGTCAGCTATTTGCCCGTACAGGTTTGACCAAACCTTTAGTATATACATAAACTCACGCATTTTTCGCATGGAGTTAGGCAGAAACCACAGGGCACCAACTGCTAAACATGACACGCGGGGTTGCGATAGTCGTGGAGAGGATCCGGCAATTGGGTCTCGAGGTGGCATTGCACAAGTCCGAGGCCATGTGTTTTCATGGGCCTCGGAATGCGCTACCGTCGGGATCCCTACTGACGGCGGGAGGGGTTTCCATCGGCGTCGGGTCGACGCTGAAGTACCTGGGACTCGTCCTCGACAGCCGGTGGAACTTCGTGGAGCATTTCCGACGTTTGGCCCCCAAACTGGAACGGACCGGGGCTGCCTTCAAGCGGCTCCTGCCCAACCTGGGGGGTCCAAACGCCTCCTGCCGGAGGCTCTACGCGGGGGTCGTGCGGTCCATGGCCCTTTACGGAGCCCCGGTGTGGGCGCGTTCTCTGAGGCGGCAAGCCGCCCGCTACCTGCACGCGCCCCAAAAGGGGATAGCCCTAAGGCTAGTCCGGGGGTACCGCACGATCTCCGGTGAGGCGGCTAGCCTCCTTGCCGGATTGCCGCCATGGGATCTGGAGGCGATAGTCCTCGCGCGCCTTCACGAATGTTGCGCGGAGGCACTACGTCGGGGGGAAACTCCGCTGCCGCGGCAAATCGCCGCTCAGCGGACAGACCTCCGGCGCGATCTCATGGTGACATGGAGAGAGCGACTGTCGCAACCCCGTGCAGGGCACGCCACCATCGTGGCGATAAGTCCCCTCTTTGAGGAGTGGCTAGAGAGGCGCCACGGCGCCCTCACCTTCCGCCTGACGCAGGTCCTCACCGGACACGGTTGTTTCGGGAGGTTCCTGCACCGAATCGGGCGGGAGGAAACGCCCGGGTGTTTCCATTGTGAGGATCGTCCGGAGGACACGGTGCAGCACACTGTGGAGGCCTGCCCTGCTTGGGCGGAGCAGCGCCGTGTCCTCGTAGAGGCGATTGGCGGCGGCGACCTCTCGCGCCCGGCCCTGGTTCAAGCCATGGTCCGGAGCGAGAGGGAATGGGAAGCCGTCACCTCCTTCTGCGAAGCAGTCATGCTAGTGAAGGAGGTGGCGGAACGTGAGAGGGAAAGAGCCTCACGTCCCAGCCGCCGCGGGAGACGCCCTGGGCGTCGGGGGTCACGTGGTGGCCCCCGGCCACCGTAGGCGCGGGCCTGTGGACGGCGAGTTATGGGCTAGCTCGCCGTCCGGCCGTCTTATGACGACAGGCCGTGTCGACGGCGCGTTCGTGCTCCACGCGCGCCTCAAAGAGATGTCAGCAACCACGCAGGGGTCCGCACGGGCCGATGCCTGCCAGGGCTGCGGGACTGTTCGAAAGAGATACCGCGGCCCTGGAACACAAAGGGCAAAGAAGGAACATGGATGGGTTTTAGTCAGTACAAGTCTGACACTCCCTTCCGCTCCGCCCAGAGCGGGGGGGGTCATTTGATGATTTCCCATCCTAAAAAAAAAAAAAAAAAAAAAAAAAGGGCACCAACTGCTACGATCCTAACATATTCCTTTTGCCTCGGCCACGTTCCATACATCATTTCATTCACTCACGCCAGTTGCGAGTACTACGCACCTGACCTCACCAATAAGGTCACTGTACGTCCTTCTAGGAAATCGAACCTTTAGTGGTCTCTAATAATAAGTGTACAATCTAGAACTTTGTTCTGGACAAAGTTAATAAATAATTACACAGTAACGATTTCAATAAACCAAGAATAAATGGTGAGCTCAGAGTTAAACAAGCTACTTGTTAATTACTAATTTCCTGCATTGTGAGAAGTCTTTACTTAGCCTGTGTCTCCATAACATACTTGAGTTTTAAGAATGATAACAATTCAAAAGTTAATGGAAGAGTTACTACTTATCGCCTGAGTGCTTCCTTTGTTAATATTAACCGAGCTAACTTGTAATTTAACCCTACAAGGCTCAATTTTCTTTTAGTGAGCGCAAAAAATATATAGGTTGTAATTAGTGATCAGAAGATAGGGGAAAATTAAAAAATAAAAATAAAGCCATATTTTACGGAAAAATCAACTTTTTATTTCAGTTCCACATACGGTACACTAAGCCTTAACTATACTTTTTGATATTAAACTAGTACAATTGAATTGTTTTGGAAATAGTTTCCTTTTGTGTCACTAATAGAATTTTTTTTTTTTTTTTCAATTAGTGACTTATGTTATGATGCGACTCGCACGGGACCGGTCAATGTGGCGACACTTGGGGGAGGAAAATGCTCAAACCCATCACGTCTGACATCATGAGGAGGTAGGATTGATGTATTTGGCTTCTGCCTTTTATTTTCAATTTCATCAGATAAACTTGGTCTACCTCTCTTTTTGTTTTTCGATGGCCCAAACGTGCATAAACTTTTCCCTACTTCAAATTTGAAGTCCTTCTGTTTCATTGGGGTTGGCGTATGCTACTGCTCCCCGACTCTTCTGTACAATAACCAGCAATTGATAAGAGTTACATCAAGAAGTTGATAAAATAGCCTCAAGTACCATTTCCTGGTCCTCATCATTAGTTGTTATTGTAAATGGCTTTGAAGGATTTTTTGGACACTAAATTTGTGCATTTCTTCTACAATATGCTGAAGTAACACATCATCAAAAAACACAGAGCCAGGGATTCTAGATCTATGACCGATTGCGTTACTCATAGTCGATGATCGTCTAGGCGCCCGAGATTGTGTAATGGTATCTGTAGTTGTCCATGAAGTCATTCCTGCTAGGCTGCGGGTCTGATATTTCTGGCTGACGATTTTCAATATTTGTAACAACCTCGTTGACGGGAGACGAACACTGCTGTCTCTGCGGAGATAAGGAAGTTTTCACGTCGCTAAGAGGCTCAGACCGGGCCGAGCCGGGTTGGGTTCTGAACTCCAGGAGGGAATACGGAAACGTGGTGGTCAGTTTTTACGTTACAAAGATGTTCAGAATAGACACTTCAAAAGATGCGAAATTGACCCCTTAGTGTGGGAAAAGCAGGCACAAAATCGGCCTGACTGGAGACGTCGTGTGCATCGGCAGGTCAACGCCTTCGAAGAGAGAAGAAGGTCGCAGCTAGACTTAAAGCGTGATAATCTTAAAACTAGGCCACCTGCAGCCATACCCTACAATTTCGTCAATGGTGCTCTGACATGTCCGCTTTGTGCTCGGGGTTTTTTGGCCAAAGTTGGGTATGCTAGCCACTTGAGAGCACATGATAGAGCAGCATACCAAAGCTCTCGACAAACTCCCTAGAAAGCCATCGAATGCAGTCGCTGTGGCCGAAATCGGCTAGATGGCATCAAATCAAGTGACTCAGATAAAAAGTTTAGGATGGACTGATTTTTTTCGATGTCATCATCACTTTCAGAATCAGAAAAATCTTGTTCATCTTCACTCGCAGAAGGAATATTCAAGAAACCCTCAATATCTTCATCAGGCAATCTTCTTCGCGACATTATCTTCAATAAAATGAAAGTATTCATAAGGAAAGTTATCGTAAGTACGTATAAGTAAAAACGGACACTAAAGCTCAACGTACCGTATGTGGAACATACATAAAAATATGATTTACTAATACGTTTACTATTGCAATATAAAAAACAACTTACCCCTGCAAAATATATACTTTGTTATAACACACAGTATTTTTTTCGAGTCAAAACTGTTCAATAACTATTCTTTTTTTATTTTTGAATTCAGACAAATGACTAACATATCACTTTCATTCAAATTTCACACTCAGTGCACTATTTAGGTATTTAGGTAAAGATTCGTTTTACTACATTGCTAAATGTCAGCCTTCTGTCAAGATGTCAAGAGCTGCTAATAGTTTTATAGCTATAGGAACAATTAAAGTCGGTGTTCCACATATGGAACTGGGTGCCTTGTATGGTTAAAACCAATGTGGCTGATTTACTGAGAAGCCAAATCTTTCGATTTTCAAAAAAAGTTAAAAAAAAATGAAAACAACGAAAACGGAAACTGCAAAATTTAGTTGAAATAAATGTAAGTGACGAATTTTGAGGCGGTGCTTGAGTAGTATTACCAAGAAACAACATGGACCAAGATATCAGGGCTGCCAGGCCTTACTTTTATTTTCATTAAATGGCAGAAAATAAATCAATTAATAAGGGGTGTAAATAGACCCTACTGTAGAGTATTTCAGGCCCATCATACCCTACAGGAATAGTACTGATCATTAGTAGAACGGGACTATGGTCAGAGGTACTATCGTAACATGGAGCAGCTTTAAAGTATTCTTTGGATAGACCTATCACAATAAAGAAATCCAACAAATCTGGAATTTTGTTTGTATCCATAGGCTAGTAAGTGGGTGTAGAGGTGGACACTGTTGTCAAATTGTTGCTGTCTATGCTCATCTGGAGTTGCCATCCCCTGGTAGTGATCAATCTGGAGCCCCAATAGGTAATGCTTAATTGCCGTTTTTCATAATGTTTAAAGCAATATGGAAAAATCATGACAGACAACTTTCTAACCTAATTTATATTAAAAAAAAACATCCATTTGTTTATTACCTTCTAAAAACTCAAGATTAAGGCTTATGTTTTGTGGGCTGCGGGACTGTTTTAAAGAGATACTGTAGCCCTGGAAGCTGCTTAGCAGGAACATGGGTGGGTTTTAGTCAGTACAAGTCTGACACTCCCTTCCGCTCCGCCTAGAGCAGAAGGGGTCATTTGATGATTTCCCATCCGGAAAAAAAGGCTATGTATGGACTCACAAAGAGTCAAAATTAAATTAAAAAGTGTTACAAGCGAGGATGTGATAAATTGAATTAAAAACCATTTGAAGAATTATGGTTTATTTAACTTTGGCTGATGGTATGATCGTCATAAAGCTGGTAGATTGAGTTTGAAATGTTGAAATCTGAAGATGTACAAAGGTTTTCGAAATTGGAAATCATGTTAAGGAACTGAAATGGAGTTGGGCAGGACACCTAGCAAGACGCAGTCATGACAGGTGGACCAAACCTGTTACTGAATGGCGTCCGAAAACTGAAAAAAAGAAATGCAGGTTGTCCAGCAAGATGGGCAGTCAACAAAACCTGGATAAGGCTGGCACAAGACAGTGGAGATTGGCACATGAAAAGAGAGGCCTATACCCAGCAGTGGGTGAATTCAGGTTATGGTTGATGATGATGATGATGAGATGGTATGAAGATTCATTTTATATGATGTAATGCGCAAGTATGAACAAGAATTCAGGTTTTTGTTCAGAATTTTTCGATTTTTATCTGTAGTGGAATAACAATTTTAATTAATATTTCAACACTTATAACTCACCTTGTTGGGCACTTCGTCCACTTGGCCCGATTTCGGCCCCGCGTGCATGAAATGTGCAGGTTTTAATATTGGTTTCATGGTAACCAATAAAATGAAAAACATCAGAGGACTAGTAAAATCTAAAATTGTGTGGAGAAACCTTCGTACCCTCACCACCATATGCTTCCACATCAATATTAACAACACCTTCATCGTTACGAATATCACCAAATATATTTTTTCACAACGATTAATTCGAGCGCACCACACATAAACACTATTTTTTATTTTTATGAGACATCACAATGGATGTATAGCCGAAGGTAAACATTTGAGTTTTGTTTTATTCGCACGCATATTATGTTTTAAATTGACGACACAAACATAACAAACAGATTATGTTTAAGATTATGTGTGTTTACGAACAACGTTATGAGCATTTTAAGCAAAAAAGCGTTGTTTCCAAAACTATTCCAGTGCTATGATTGTTTGCATTTGTGTGACGTTGACAGTAATGACAGCCGCTGACTGCGAGTGCGATGACACACAGGGTTGCTACTATAAAGTTCTATACTTACTTTACTCTTTGCTACAAAGTTATTGAATTGTCCCATAATAATGTAGATTATAGATGCAATAGACTAGGTTTGAGGCTAGGCTAGGGAAAAAGGATGAATGTCATCTTGTTTACGAAGTTGAAATTTTAACGCAATCTAGCGGAAAATTTTACATAGAATCGTATGCAGAGCATTTACGATTAACACCATACTTATCCTTCGGGTCCTTGTCTGCATGTAGTAGTGTCCTTGTATGAAAAGCATGTGACCGCCAGTTCCGCTGAGTAATTTATGTTTACGGTGACGAGGTAATTTCTAAATTGGGACATCTTTGGTAATTTGAGACCTTCAACTTTAGAGAGGGAAGTCATTATAGCTTTAGGTTATAAATGAAGATCAAACAATTTATTTACTTCCTCTTTTTATCTAACTGCCCATTCCAAGAATTTAACTGACCATTTATTTATTACACTGCTTACGTATTTTTTTTGTACTGATATTGTAGGATGAAAAAACCGGCCAATTGTTTTTTTTATTACTGTTCATGTTTTACTATCGCACTAATTTAGAAACTGCAAAAAATTAAATAACTGCCCATTATTTTTTTCAACTGATCATACATAACAACCTCCTGAATGTTTAAATAACAGTTGTATAAATTACTTCTCATAAAATAATAGCCTGCATCAATGCAAACAAGTGTTGTATGAGACAAATCTTCTAAAGCGTCACATTTCTGAGATATAGGTTACCAAAGTTATAATTTTCGCCATTAATAATACTTTGATCTATAGAAGATGTAAACAGATCCTTCATGAAGCAGTCAACCTAGCATTGTGCACATCAAACTAAGTAACTCTACACTAAAATTATTGCTAGGAAACGATTTTTTTTTTGGGGTGAAAAATCATGGTTTACGGTAGGACTCAATCGAACAAATAATAATTTAAAACATTAAACACTTGTTTTTAGAAAAAAAAATTGTGAAAAAGTTGGAACTTTGACATTCAATTTATCTCCGTAAATAGGTTTGCATGTATGATCCAGAACAAAAAATGATTGCAATGACATGACGGGGAGAATAAGTGCCTTTCGGCTGCGTTAGGGGTCTTTAGACACCTTTTATATAAAAAAGAAGTACTCATCGACTGGCAACTGACGGATTAGGAACCAAAATTTCGCGCAATGTTTCCTTTGAAATGTAGAGGAGTACTAAGAAGGGGTTTTCACCTGTCAGCCGCCATTTAACTTTCGCGCTACTCAGCAAAACTTCAACTCCATATTTGGCGTGGAACAAGAGAGACAGCAAGCAACCAGAATGTGGTCGCCCGCCAGTCAGGCATTTTTATGACGTGGCCATATTCTGGCTCTAGTCAGTTTCGACATTATTAAGGGGATGGAATATGTTTGTTTGAAAATTCTTATCTCATTGATTTACAAACTAGAAACTTGGCACGAATGGCATTTTCTAAAACTTGAAGGGGTTTTTAAAAATTTTACGGAGAAGTACATACGCCAAAATAAAATGGCAGGCCGAAGTATAGAAACACTGCCTCCATAAAGGCCTTTGAATTATTATAAATAATGACTTATTATTGGCCTTTGGCCTGCCTGTGCCAATTTTTTTTATTATTGTCGCAAAAGCGGCCACACACCTGTATAAATCAATAGCTGGCATCAATACAAACAAGAATCGTATGAGACTAAATCTTTTATAGCGCCATGTTTCAGAGATATAAGCCCTCAAAGTTACAATCTTCGTCGTCAGTATAACATTGATTTTATAAGGGACTCATAAAACCTGTATCAATCAAAGATTGTAACTTTGATGGCTTATCTCGGAAATAAAACTTGTTTATATTGATACCGGCTAATGATATTATTACCTATATATTTTATGTGTGGCCACTATTTTGAAAATAATATAGAATGGTGGAAGTTAGGTACGCCACGCTTCATACAAATATCTTTCAACGCCTTTAATTTCCCCAAAACATCCCCTAGAACAATTTCCCAAAAATAGGAAATAAATCCCCAACCAACACTGCGTTGACATGACCCTATAATTATTTATAAGTAGTCTGTGGACATGACAGATACAAGAAACGGTCAAGGAAACCGTTGAATGTTCCTCTTTTATCTATTCTGTGGTTGCAGCAGCTAAATCCGTATTTGCCTGCTTAACAGATAAAAACACAATTATTCTAGAAAAAAATAATACATTACGACCGCTTAGTTTGTGGCTCACCGATTATTTTTTTATAAATACAAGATTTACAATCTTGTGGACTATTATTTTTCTGACTACACGAGTCGACACTCGTCCCCGCATGAATCGAATGGTGTTCTCTCTTCTCTCATTGATTGATTCAAGCGGCCAGTGGCGCCCGCCTCGATCTCGCCAAACAGTTCGTTGCAGTTGCTATTTTCATGTCAAAAGAATACGATGTATTTTAAATGTTTCGAGTCGGTGTCTGACCTATACTTTTTAAAAGAAACATAATTATGTTGAAGCTGCAAAACTTAAAATGTTGGTAGGTAAGTTGTAAGTAAAATCCGCGGCTGACTTGGTAAATTAGATGGCGATGTCTAGGTAAATCAATCAGACAATTATTGTTCATTACTTGACGCTTTCTTTGAAATATTTGTGTTTACACACAAACAAATTAGTTTATTAGAAGCTTTCTTATTTTCCCGTTTCTTACGTTTAAAATCAGAGGAAGGAAGGTCTGTGTTCAAAAAAAAATCGTTGGCTTGACTTATTATTCCTCATTAGAAATCAGAGGTCCACATACCTACTTGGCTGCGCCTGTACCTTTGGTGCCGGAGTTGCGTTAACTTAATCTAAGTAGGTATTCCAATTTTTAATAGTGGCGTGTGTGTTATTTGCAGTTAATTAGTATCTATTTATGTTTTGTAGCCTAATTTACTTAAAATTTCATCCGTCTCTTCAATTATTTTAGTTTGGTAAACCATTTAGTTTTCTTGCACGTTTTATTTTCATTCATTAGGAGTAAAACGGGCATCGTCTAGCAAAGAGGCTAATTGCTTCGGAAAGATTTTGAGAATACGTTTAGAAACAGAAGTTTTTTTATAATCGGATCTATTTTTTAGTGATTTGTGTACATGTAATGTAGTGTTTAGAATAAATATTTGCCGTACTCTTCAAGACAGCGAACTCCTTATGGATTAGATCTGTTGGGTAGCGGAAAGGCTTTCTTAAACTTACTTTTAACACGGCACTCTACTTCTATTAAAGTGATTTTTCCAGCTGCACCCTAAATAGAAATTCCCTATAAGTACTGACTGTCACAGACCAAGGTAAATTGCACGTTATAATGGTGGCGGTGGAATAAAACCAACGTTGGATGAACAATAGAACTTTATTCTCTTTACTCCAAACACTTGACAGACTTAACAAACAAAGGTAGACTAAGGTTAAACCTATTAGTGGTCTTAGGGATGGACTGCGGGGCTATCCTATCCCTTCACCTCCTAGCTAAGCTATTCCTGAGGGCGACGGGGCCTCCGCTCAGGTCAAGCTGATGACAACAGTGGTGACTGCGTGGCTATCGACCACTGTGCCTTCTAAGTAGCGAGTGACGAGTTCCTCGGTGGTGCGGGTTTATAAAGGCGGTTTTCACAGATTAGTGTGTGTCTTCACCATCTCATGCTTGTATGTGGTTGTAACCATCGTTGACGTCACGGACACTTCACACGTCGAATGTTAGATGTCGCTAGTAGTCTGTAGGTACCGTTGATGTTATCGTCATAACGTTGATTGATCTTGTTTGTGTTGCGATCTACTCAGTTGGCGTAGTGTTGTGCACATAATCCGGTAGATGGCGTAAGGCGTCGTGTTGTAAAATTTCAATGGGTGTACAGACACGAGAGTTCTTTCATCGCGTATTATCAGCTTCCTAACGTAATCAGAGAGTAGGTGTAATGTGATTTGAATGAGAGGTTTTTCGTCTTGTGTGATGCCAAGGTATCTGATTGAGGAAGTGTGATCTATGATTAGGCAGGTACAGTGTGTAAGCGGTGATATCTGGTAACTGCAGCATGTGTGTTATTTGGGTGCGCCAAAGTTCACCTAAATTTTCAACTCCGATAATTGGAAATCCGAAAATGTTCTTCCTAACAATCACAATTCCTAACTACTCTGTCTCTAATGTTCATAATTCCGAAGCATTCAACTTCATTATGTCAGTAGCAATAAACATCTATTATACTTTTATTTGTTTTCCTATATTTTCTCAACATCTTTTACATTCTTCTTCTTTTACATCTTTTACATTATTATTCAAAGTCATATCTTTTTTGTTTAGATTTCTTTTTATTCATAATAATCAGTATTTCATACATTAATTTTGCGTAACTTTATTTTCCAAAAAAGTGTTATTTTTGCAAATCGTTTATTTTCTCGATTCTATCGTATAAAACACCTAAATATTAGGCTAAAAGCGTCTTGGTGTTTTTGTCTCAGACTAACCGTTTGTCGTAAAAACGATGTGGAAGGGATCCATAGGTTAGGTTAGGTTAGAACTGTGACCAACTACCTCGAAATTGGTCGCGCAATTTTTCTAAGTATTTTTTTCATAGTGCCCCCAAGACGACACTCTGACCTCAATTTCATTCATTTAAGACAAAAATCAGTGAAACTACCTTTAATCATTCTAAACTAAAATATTATGAAAATATTATGGTAATTATGTTTAGGGATAAAAGCGTTATGATAAAAAACAGTAGGAGTTTAAATACATATATTTACATTAATGATATTATTAATTACAATTTTCGGAAACATGAGTGTTATGACCATCGCCGGTAGCACTACAAATAGTTTGAATAAATACTTTAGGCTGAAAAATTTTAGGAAGAGTGATCATTCGGATTACAAATCATTAGGAAGAACAATTTCGGGTAAAGAACTTTAGGTGAGCCAATATGGACCCGTGTTATTTAAGTATGAGATGAGATGGCGTGGAGGCCGAAAAGCTATTGTTTTGAAGAAGCTAACATTGCTACAGTCTGATTACGGTTACCAACTTGTATACTCAAATACTTGTATAGACAAACCCTTGTAGCCAGCATCATCCATCAGCAACTTGCTCTAAAATACAGCCTTCTGGAATCGGAAGCGCCGTAATCTGCTTACACGTATGTGCTCGACCTAGTTCATAAAAGTGGCATTTGATTTGACCATGGAGTTAATTCATGAAGGCGCTAGCATAAATTAAACGTATTGAACGTCACAAATAAGAAAAAAAAAAGAAAGCAAAAATGTTTAGTCCAGTTTTATTATAAATTGCACACACATAATGTCCCGCAATTATTTCAATTTTTTTAAGAAAAAAAACCCATTTAAATTAAAAAGATATAAAATTCTATTGCAAGTTAAATACTAGCTTGTAAAAAACACCGCGCTCTGCGTAGTCAAGATGTGTACGATGCTATCATATGTAGGTATGTACCCTTCTACCTACATAGCTTGTAATCTTGTAGGACGAAGAAGACTATAGTCACCAGCAGTAGCGAAGAGTAAATTTTTGTAAGAGGTAAGCCGGAGTACATATCTTTAATGTGATTTTATTATTTGTCTATAAAACATCGACCGTGCCATTTTTCAAAGGGAAGCCGGTAAGAATCGAGTTCTATGGAACCTTCGCCACTGGTCACCAGTTCTCCACGACACAGGGAATCCTAGTGGCTATCACAGATAATTATTGGTTGTACAAACGCCAGCACATCAATATACTACAATCTGTAAAATTTCTTTAATAACTTTCAACTATATCCATAAAGCATTAGGTTCAAGGTTCATTGAGAAATTTTGACAGTTTCGGATAGCTTGGTGTGCTGGCGTCTGTCTAGTTCACAGTACACATTGATATCTAGAGTATCCTTTTATAGTTATAATGCCTCTGAATTTGCATCTCCGTCCAAATCACAGTGGTGAGTGTTTTCATTACAGTATAGGTGCTGTTTAGTTGCTGCTACCGGGGCACCATCATCTTCCTGCCCTTGTCGCATTCTACTTGGGGTCGGGGCCACACGATTCTGGTCGGAGTCACGGGAACGGGTGCTGTGATTAAGGGCGGGATCACCGTGGCGGGTCCTCTGATTCAACGCGGGATAACAGGGACGGGTCCAGTGACTCTGGGCGGGATCACAAGGACCGGTCTATTGATCCAGGGCGGGATTACTCGTAGCCTCCACTTTGTGCGCTTGAACTTGATCAACAGCGGAAGTTGCCTGGAAACAAAGTTTTCAAGTTCAAAAGTGATTTTACAATAAGGTACTTTTTAGCTTGCCGTTTGTTTTTTGTTTGGGTCAAAATTATTAATTGATATCTTACGCCTTTCCTGTCGAAAGATTGAACTGATATTTGGTACGCGCCCCACGATTTTATTTTTAGTCAATACCCTAGATTGATGAAGCTAATTATTTTTTAGTTTTCTTTTCAAATCAAATCAAAAGTCATTTAATTCAATTAGGCTGATAACTAATAAGAACTTTTTGAACGTCAAAATTTACAAGAGACAGTCCCCCAAAACGCCCGCCCACTTCCTAGTATTTTAGCAGGGAAGAAGAACTGGGCGGCATAAACTCTTCATCAAACCCATTATTGGGACACAGGCCTCTCTGTGAGTGGGAGTGGGCTGTGGTGGTGGACTGGTTGTTCTTAACTAATGTCGCACTCGCGCCCGACCCGCCGCGCCTGCGTTTTGTGTGAAGGCCATGAAGCGCGTTTCAAGCTACGGGTCGGATAAGACACGCGCCCGACCCGCGCCCGTGTTTGATTTGGGCTTAATGTAATATTATCCTAGGATTCGTAGAATAGTTTTTTTCGCTACTTCCCCGTTGCAATGGAATAGTACATTTTGATTGAGTTGGGAAACTTTGTTATTGCATTCGAGGCTGAATTAACACCCGAGCTGCAGTCGAGGGTGTTATGGAGCCGAGAACTGGAGTAACAAATCCCAACGCGTATCAAAAGACGTTCTTGATTACACTTTCAAAGTAATAACGTAAAGTATTTTTGTCCGCAATGATTAGAAAACTCTGATTTAATTTGTTTTTTTACCGCGCTTTGCTTTCGCCAGGTTGAAGAAGAAGCAAAAAAAGGTATGATGCCGCTAAACAGAAAATTGAAACCGCTAAAATGAAAAATTAAACTTTCAAATCTTTTTGAATTTAGAACAAAAATAAATGTTAATTTGTTCATAAAAGTAAATAATTGTTTTAACAAATCAGGTTTATCTATTATATTCTATTTATAAGCGCAATTTAAATACTCAAAAAATATATATGCATACGCATGTTCCCTTTGCTGAGATTAAAAAAAATAAACACCGCCGACTATAGTCATTGAACCAGTTTGGACTTAGTATACTGAATGAAACAAAGTCATTTAGTATCTGTGGACATTTTTATTTAAATAAAAATATCCACGCCTGTGAAATACATTGCATATTGAACCTAATCGTAGTGCCACAAAAACCGTTTTCGAGAATCAATTGGACGCTTAAGTTTTGAAAAGATTTTTGGAGTTGCATGGTTGTAGCAACTTTGTATAAGATTTCATTATAGGATCGTTCGTATTTCCGAAGAGACCATGATTGCCGAAGGGCACCATGGAGATCTATATGTGCCTATCTTATCTTACAAAAGAAACCGCTAGTTCTAGCTCTCACCGCAATTTCCTCTTCTTTAATGCTCTCTTCTTCTTCGTAATCATCGCCGTATCCCACTGGGAACAGGGTCAGACATTCCCTCTCACCACTGGTGACATCAGAACTGATGTACACGGGGTTCAATCCAGCCAGTTGGAGAAGAGCCAAGCTTCGTCTGCGGGACACCATGACGGCGAGACGGTCGAAACTGGAATCAGAATCAGAATCTTTATTTGTGAAATATAGGTATTTACATAAAGGTCTTAAGTTAATTATATGGGCGCTATGTTTTGCCGTGAAGGCGTACAGATATTATTTAAAATAAAAGCCAACAGTAAAACAAAACACAAAAAAATAAAATAAACGGCAAAATAAACAAAATTAAACACTTACAAGAACATAAACAAAAAAATAAAAACTATTTTAAATATAACCTAAAAAGAGAAACAGACTTAAAAATATTTAAAAATAACATCAAACGTTTAATGCACACAAAATGTTAAAAATTATCATTGAGAAAATCTTCTACAGTATAATAACATTTTTCTATTAACAGCGAGTATATACTTTTCTTAAACTTTAATAGTGGTAAACTTTTTATGTTGTCGGGTATTTTATTATAAATTTTCGGAGCCATGCCAAAAAAACTCTTTTTCACTAAAGCGGTTCTGCATTTTCTGTCGCACAGTTTATTCACATATTGAGAACGCATTGGAGTCTTTTTTACTTCGGATAGATTTTGAAACAGGTGTAATTTGGTTTTAACAAATAAAGCAGTCTCGTAAATGTACATAGCTGGCATAGTCAGTAATTTTAATGATTTAAAATGAGGTTTACAAGTTTCGATGGTTTTTAAGCCATACATGGACCGAATACATCGTTTTTGCGCTTTAAAAACAATCTCTCGATCTGTAGATTGCCCCCAAAAAAGAATACCAAACCTCAGAACTGATGCAACCAATCCGTGATACACTATTAAAAGTGTTTGTGTATTAAGTTTTTTGGACAGCTGAAACAATGCATATGCAGATTTATTTAATTTCAGACAAATTTCTTCGATATGGGGTTTCCATGTAAGTTTACTGTCAAGCATATACCTAAATATACCTAATAATTTTGCCTTGTTTGTATCTTCTATTTGGCACTTATCATAAGTAACATGAACTGGAGGTTTTTCACACCTTTGATGAAAGTGCATTACTTTTGTTTTTTTTTTAAATTAATCACTACTCAGCCAGTTAATTATTTTATCGAGGCAATCATTTATATCATTCTCGTAATAGGCAGGATTATTACATTTTACAATAGCTGTACTATCATCGGAGATCATTTATGTATATTAAAAAAAGTAATGGCCCTAGAACGCTACCTTGAGGCACACCGTATTTTATAGCTCTTGGTTGAGATGTGTAAATGTTTACTAAATTTCTTTTTTGGCATAGGTGTGATATTTCTGTGCACTGGGATCTGTTATCCAGATATGATTCCAAAAGTTTTAAAATATTACCTCGGATTCCATAGCCATACAGTTTTTTTAGCAAAATCTTATGATTCACATAGTCAAATGCTTTCGTCATATCGGTATTTATTGCACATACCGGAGCTCTTTCATCGACAGACGTCATAATATAAGAGAGTAGGTCAAACAATGCCATATTTATTTTAGTATTTTTACGAAATCCTTTTTGTTCGTTGCAAAATATCTTATTTTTTTCAAAATAAATGCAATTGTAAATTACCTTTTCGATAACTTTTGAAAAAATAGGAATTTTGGCAAATCGGTCTATAACTTTTAACATCTGATTTATCCTCTCTTTTAAATAAGGGCTTAATAATTACTTTTTTCAGACTATTAAGAAAAACACCATTAGTAATGCATAAATTAATAATGTGCGTTAATGGTGCTGCTATAACTTCTTTGACATATTTTACAACTTGAGTGCATACTCCATCGTAGCCAACAGTATTTGTATTTTTAAGATTATTAATTATTTTTATTAGGTCAATGGGTAAAACTGGTTGCATATATAATGACTGTAAACTTAAGTTGTTATAAGTATTTTTACTAGTCGAAGAAACGTTACTATTTATATTTTTTTCAACTACATCTAAAAAAAAGTTATTAAATTCGTTTGCAATATCCGTGGGGTGTGTGATAGTGGTATTACCTCTCTTTAAGGACGGTATTAGATGTTGTGGTAGGCGAAGGAAGGAAAGAAGCATAAGGTTCATGGCATAAGGCGACGCGCCGCGAGCGCACGTCCTGTGTTTCTTTCACGTGAGCCGTCGCTATGTAAGTTGCGTCGCGGTAACGCGTGGTAACCTCAAAGCAACTTCTATTATTTGTTTTCACCGCAGTCGATGACGCATCACGTGTTACTTGAGCTTGTAGCTCGCCGCCACGCGGTTGGGGTGCGTTTCTACTGTGGAGGCGATTCGACCAATCTCCTAGGTTAGCATTACTCCTTGTATCAATCCAGATCGACTAGCGAAAACCTAATATATCCGAGGTGAAGTGCTAAAATTGTCGAGCTATTTTCGTGGATCTAAAGATATACCCCCCCCTGGAAATGTCTGTAATATTTTATAACCAACATTGTTATAAACAAAATTGTCCTCAATTTATCGTTCAAAATAACACCACACATGTTTCGCAAGAAACGCAATTTTCACAGCATTAAATCTACTTTCATGCCCTGTTTGCCATACCCAACATTCCCAGCATTCACCTCTATACGTAAGTGCAGGCACCAGCACACATTGTGCTCGCCTCCCACCTTTAACGACGTCGACTTGTCGGTCACAATCGCATGTAGTACTAATATTACCATTCACTTTATTTCTCGCTTAATTTTCCCATCTCCTGAAACAGACTGCCCAAATGTACAAACTCCTTCACTTGCTCCATACTGTTATTATTATTTTCACATCACACACCAATAAATACATCCTCTGCTCCTTTAAACACATGTACATTCATCCCTTTTTCTCTTAACCGCATCATTCATTACAGAAACTATGTTTTGCAAATGTTCCGCTGACGATGCAAGAAGAAGACATGGAGGCGCAAGGAGTATGTAAGGAGGAGGAGGAGGAGTGTGTGGCGTGCTGTAGTTTCGGCCTACTCTCATGGGGAAAAGACGTTAGTGTATGTATACAAGGTGCGACGACAATACGGCAATAAATGAAAATACTGCTTCATATCATCATATCAGGAATATTTTTAAGCTATCAAATAAAACCTAACACCGAAATTAAAAGAATAATATATTTTCAAACGAACTAAATAGCATAAAACTGTTACGGAAATAGAACACTATTTATGAATTTTAGATCACTAAACTTAGGTATATTATATTATTATGGCATCAAGTTCCATCTGAGTCCATTTGAGTATGCCGAAAAAATACATCAAAACCGGCACTTTTTTTTTTTTTTCTCTATGTGGAAATCCTCTATGGATGTCCTCCGCCCTCCGCCTCCGACCATCGAGCGAATGACGGTCGGCAGCGCACGGCGCGGCTCAACCCACGCGGCGCACTCGGCCAGCGTATGCCGCGCCGTGTCCTCCAGACAGTAGACGCAGTGATGGCACCGGGCGTCCGGCTCCCTGCTTATGCGACACAGGTATTTCCCGAAGCAGCCGTGCCCCGAGAGGAGAGCATCTGCGTCGCCCGAAACGTCAGGGAGCCGTGCATCAAAACCGGCATGACCCAACCGGTGAAGGCGCACACTTTAAAAACTTCCGTCGCCTGACAAAAGACTATTTAGCACCTTATTCAGGCGGCTAAACAAAACTCACTCTCAACGATTGTTTCATGTCGGCAGTATTGATACCGAATGCTTCCGACAAAACCAAATACTTGTAGGTTTCTGTTGAGTAAAGGGATCTAAGGTGTATGGAATCCGAAAGTTGAGTTTCCACGGATTCCATAATCTCCCCTCGCTTCACATGCATGACTGCGCATTTGTCCACACCAAATTCCATCCTGATGGCGCTACTAAAAGTCGCAATTTGTTGGGGGCAAAGAGTTTCAGATCATCCATGTAAAGAAGGTGAGATATGACCTGACCACCTCTCCTCAACCGGTAGCCTAGACCTGAATCCTCCAGCAATGTGCTCAGAGGATTCAGGGCTAGACAGAACCAAAGTGGGCTCAGACTGTCGCCCTGGAATATTCCCCGTTTAATCCATACAGGCTCATTGTTCCCCTGGATATGTCGACATCCTGGATATCGAAAAACCGTCCTCCATTGCCCCATACACGACTCAAGGAAGGCGCGTAGAGTTGCATCTATCTTGTACAACTCCAGCAACCTCATGAGCCATGTATGTGGCACCGAGTCGTAGGCCTTCTTATAATCTATCCAACATGTCGACAGATCCTTGCGGGATCGACGAACCTGTTGGCTAATGGCAATGTCGATGAGGAGTAGCTCCTTAGTACCGCGGGACGCATTCCTACATCCATTTTGAGAGGCAGACATAATGGAGTTTTTGTCAATGTGTGTATTAATTTTAGCTCTCAAAATGGATGTAAGATGTTTATAGACCGTAGATAAACACGTGATCGGTCTATAATTCTTGGGTTCCACGGGACTGCCTGACTTATGGAGCAGGTGGGTAACGCCTGTTGCTAAAAACTGCGATAAGGACCCAGACTCTAAGGATGACTGGAATTGGGATGCCAGGCAAGTGTGTGAACTACTAAGCCATTTGAGCCAGAAGTTGTGCAGTCCGTCCGGTCCCGGTGATTTCCAATTCGGTAACGGACGAACTGCTCTGGCTTTATCTAAAGGTGTTATCAAAATTGGCTCCATTTCTGGGATAGGTTCACACACTCGCTCGACATCACGCATCCAGGCAGCCTCAGTATGACAGACTCAGTATGGCACCGGCCAGAAAGAACTCGTGGCGGCATCATCTGGGCGGCACACGTCTGTCATATTTTGCTCAGGACGCTCCCAAGCTCTGTATACCCACCTCTCATCGCTCTGGAACATGCGATTCTGTGACCCGCCGCTTATAACATCGAATACGCCATGCATAAACTTTCTGCTTCAGGAAGTCGATGCGCTCTGTGACACGGGACATGTATTCTTGAGGACTGATTCCAGTCCCCGAGAATGCGCGCCTCACAAAGCGCATCACACGTGGCCGTGTATTGCCCTCCCTGAAGCAGTGTAGTTTGCCAATGAGTACCCTGGCCCAGTCGATGCGGCGCTCGATCCTGCGCTGCCAGGCTGGTACGGCTGATTTTGGTCGAGTAGCTACGTCACAATTTGGGAACTTCACATTAGCTAAACGACAGCCCCACAGTACAGGATCGAGTGTGTATCAACGAGGTTCTCGCTACTCTCGAATATATCCTTGAGTCCAAGGTATTATTTTTTTATGCATGGGTAATCGGGGTCTAAGTTCGGTAGGAGTGGATCGATATTCGCGAAGCGCATCTTCCAGAGCGCTCCTCAATCGTTCATTGCATTGGCTACTTACCATAGCAACCCTATCATCATCAGCGAGGTTGCGTCGATAGCTGACGCTTGCACCGCGGTTTGTGCCGGACAAGTTGGTTGGTTAAGACGATACGGTTGCTCAGTACCTCTGAGCGCAGCCTATCAAGTGCGGTGTCGTCCAACATGTGATTGTGTTGGATAACCCGCACCTGATCCGACAATCGTTGGGCCGAGACGTTTGACGGTTGGTTCAAGTCCCTGAAACAGAGATAGCATCCTAACACGGTACGCAGTGAGGTTTTTTTTTAGTTACGGATAACGACGGACGGAAGGTTTATCCGTGATCATGGTGCTTGCAACAGCACTGAAATATCCAATAGAAACAATAAACATGGTAAATATCCCGTTTCTAGTCTATATAATAGTGGTGTTTAATTTATTGTCGTATTATCCTCGCCACCCCGTATATGTAACCCATGTGTGGCACCTCAGTAGCAGACTGGTTTCTGGATCGGTAGCTGGTTGACGGCTCTCGTTTTATTACATGGGACTTAAACCAAACTGACGAAATGTGGATGTAATAAACTCCTCTGCATATCCCTCCATGAGGGCAGGTGTGATGTTATGTCATGAAACAATTGTGTTCTTATTATCTGGGTCAAATAAACGTTATTAGTGTTCCGTACCCAAAAAGACCAACATGATCCTATTATTGAGGGTCCGCTGTCTGTCTGTATGTTCGTCTGCCATAGGGCTGTATTTTTTTAACTATAATTGATAGACACCGGAAATGTTCACAGAGTGTATATCACTATGACCGCTATAACAAGTTACGATAAAAATAAATTCAGGTTCTCGTAATTATTGAAGAGGGTCCTCATAAATGTTCGCCACGGAAACATTCGTGTGCGAGTCCAACTCGCACTTGGATGGATTTTTTTCTTTCCTTTCTAAAACATTGTTGGGTAGACTTACTATCTCCTCGGTCGTATGAGCTTGTCGTATTGTTTGATGGTGTACGCCAAATGTTCCGCCTTGTACGGGTCGTCACCCACGAAGATACCTATCTGCAATAAAAAGCATTCTAAATTGTAGTTACTACTTGATGTAAAAATTGTAGTTACTACTTGATGTAAAAATTGTAGTTACTACTTGATGTAAAAATTGTAGTTACTACTTGATGTAAAAATTGTAGTTACTACTTGATGTAAAAAAATGTTGAAATCAAAATATAAAAATGTTTTCAATGTACGAAATAAAAGCTTTTTTATAATTGTTTATTTATTTATTAGATTTTCTTTTATGAAGTTTTGTCTAGGAAAGATGACAATAGGTTTAGGGAATGCAAACTGGTTTCACCGAAATTCGAAAAACCGGTTTTTCGGCATATTTGTAATTACTAAAAAAACTCGGGTTTGTTTGTTAGCATGTTTGTCGAATATTTTAATTTAATAATTAAACTGGTCAATTTATTAGTCTTACATTATTATGGATGACTTCGTAGAAAACATCAGCAAAACTGAAGATAAAAACAGCGTAATTTTTATAAATCGAAAAAAAGGAAAAATATCGTTTAGACAAACAATAAAAAAAAAACTTAATTAAACCGGTTTAACCGAAACCACGCTATTTTATACGTATCCCGAAAAAAAACCGGTTTTTATCTAAGGCCGGTTTTACATTCGCTAAAGGGGTTATTCACTGTTTGTCTTGTTGTAATCGTTTCATACAACTAATAAAAAGGAAATATTTGGAGTTCGATTAAATGCATTTAAAGACTGCCTGGTGGACTACTGGACGCCAGCGTTACTGTTGAGCATGATGTCCTGGGTTCGATTCTCGGGACGGGCAAAGGTTTTATTGGGATTTTCCATCAGGAATTTCTCAATATCAGCCCGAGCTCTGGATTTGTGCCCGTTTGATAGCAATACGCTCGCCCCTATAACATGGCTCTTAAACAGGAATTGAACCCAGGACCTCGTGCTCAGCAGTCACGATTGCAACCACTAGACCATCGAGACAGTCAAGCTAAAAATAACGGATAAGTAACGTATTAGTTAAAAGCTGGTAAGCTTATTTATTTTAGGGTAGTTATAAAAGCTCCGAAAAAAAATGAGCTTAAATTGAAATTCACTGCTTTAAATACTAATCTTGCGACAACTGAAAGTACAAAGAAACGACCGAATAAAGTACTGAAAATTCCGAAAATCAATACAGCTTTTGCTGACGTAATATTTTTTCACCAGCTTAAATTACGTTTTAACCTATAAAATAAATAAGACAGGAAAATTAACGTCAAGATATATATCAAACTGTAATAAGTAACCTAACACGAATGGGATGGCGGGGTCTTAGTTCGAACCTAACCTGTCCGGAGTCGAGGTGCCCCAAGTCATGAGCTCGCTTCGCTCGCTCTTGCATCCTAAGTTAGAGACGTTAAGAAAACGATTATTTTAGCAGAACATGTTTTTTGGAAACTAAGTATTATTTTCGGAAACTTAGTATTTTTTTGCAAACTTAGTATTTTTTGGGAACTTTGGAATTTTATTTTGAAATTTAGTTTATTATTTTTCGTATTTTGAAAAAGCTCAAGTTTGTTTGTTAAATACAACATTTTTTGCTGGTTTTAACTTGGTATAAATTGGGTAATTTATTTAACAAAGTTTAGTATTACAGTCAACCACAGATCGTTGTTTTTTTTTCGGTATCTTTATTATTTGCCTTTTATTTTATTAGGAAAAAAAAAGCATTAACCAACGCAAGGGCTAATCAATACTTATAGCAAAAACTCACGTTCAAGATCTCGGAGGAGTAATTGGTGATAACTTCCTTTACGTCATATCGCTTGTCTATGGTGAACATGACGAGTACATGCGGCGGCAGGAACTCAGTCTCGATTTTTTCCGTATACTCTTTTACTTGCTGCAAAAAAAATTGTAACGTTCCCGACAACATGTTGGAAAGTTATATATCGATTAGATAAATAAAAAACAGAGTGCAAGATAATTTAGCCGGATCTTACCCAAAGGTGGTTCCTGTTTCAGTGTGTTCGAGGCATGTGTGCAAAACGGTGAAGAAAACTAGAGCTGGTAAGAGTCCGCTACGCATACTCGCACAATTCAGCCTCGCTACGGATCCTAGTACCGCGAAAACTCCTCGCATAACTTTGGTAGAAACCATAACACCGTCTCACGGCCATGCCGCTGACATCCATGCACCGTCTAACTACCTCGCACAACACTGGTGGAAAACCAGCCTTAGACGTTTACCTTAGGGAAGAAGTAAGCGAGCCCACAGGCCTTGCTGAGGTCGTTGGCTGGTGAATAGAACCCGGGCACGAACAACCCCCCAGCTGGGATGAAGTCTTCGCCCTCAATCTCCACGTCAGAGTGAAAAACCTCCTCTTTTACAGGTTCCGGCGGCACCACTTCAGCTAGTAGGACTTCATCACCCATAACCTGTATTTTTCGTAATCAAGACTCGCCTTTCATAATAACGATTGCCAAAAAAATATTCTAATTTATTAAGTTATGTTACATGGTATTAAATGTTAAGCAAAATATTTAGTTTTAATTTCGCAAATGGTGCAAATACATGTGCATATAAATCCAAGTCATCCAGACTTGGATTTATATCCCGTGGAGCGACCAAACACGTGGCGAGTATATGTTTGGGTACTTGTTGCATGCTTATTTTGCGAACTTCCTGCATCTTGCACTTTCTGCATCCTGTAACCAAGCTTGGTTCTATTTGCGGAAGTAAAACTAAATATTTTACATAGCATTTACCTTCTGTCATGGATTTTCGCAAAGTAACGCATGATTCCATAACTCATAAGTGCCTTTCGGCTTCGGTAATTATAAATAAAAAAAACTATAAATGGTCTGCAATATGCACACACAGTCGACAGAACTCTACTACAGTATTACAACCAATTTATATCCTTCACGACATTTTTCCAGGTCCAGTTGATAACAAACGTCCGTTAATAATTTTGTTTTATTTTACTTAAATGGGCTTACTTGGGGCAGTCGTTATAACTCGCAATTTTATCTTTTTTGTTTAGATTTAAGTTTTTTTATTTGGTGTGCACTTGTGGTATATGCAAACATGATTTCTTTCTTTTCTTTTTATGCTCACTTCTGCGGGCGTGGATGTGGCGTCAGTAACAGTGGTGGTCACTTCCGAGACCTCCGTCCCGCCCGCTTCGGTCACGTCCATTTGTTCCGCTTCCACCGGTTCCGGTTGCACTTCTACAGTTGGTACTGGATCTGCTGGTAACTGGAACATTATAAATTAGTTTACTATACTAATTGTAAGGTGCGGTGTTGATCGTAAATGAAAGGATTGAATGCTCGAATAATACTGAAATGTATTTGATAGGATAGTACATATAAAAGGTGTACAAGGTGCATAGATTATAGTGTTACAGATCTTAAAGTAGGTACTTAACTAATACAACCCTTACATCACCGCACTTATTGAAAAAAAAATTATTAAGGAATTGTTTTTTTTTTCATATTTTATATTATGATACATAGTATGGTTTTGTTCGATTTTTATGAACAATGTCCTTTTTCCCATTTTGATTAACTATTTCTACGTTTGGTGGTATATCTTTTACAACTTTGAATGGTCCTGAATATAAGTTGTCTAATTTCTTACATAACGTATCATTTTTAACTAAAAATCATTCTCTTTATAGTTTATAGGGTTTACATTTTTATCGTATACTATCTTTCTATTCAACTTACTTTTTAATAGGTTATTTCTAGCCTCTTTTTGCGAAAGTTGCAATCGGTATTTTAATTCATGAGGATAGCTGTCAAAGTTATATAATGGTTCTAAATCTGTTGTCAGGTTGCTAGGAAGAGAACATTTCTTACCAAAAACTAACTCGTATGGAGTGAATCCTGTTTCTGTATGTACGCCCGTGTTATATGCAAAACACCAAAAAGGAATCCACTTACTCCAGTTTTCTGGATGATTCTCTGTTTGAATACGCAAAAACGCATTCAAATGTTTATGAGTGACTTCCAATGCTCCTATGGATTGGTGATGGTATGCTGTAGAATTAAGTTGTTTTATGTTTAATAATTTACATACCTGTTGAAATATTTCTGAGAGAAACTCCTTTCCTCGGTCTGTCTCTATTACTTTCGGCACACCGTTTCTGAGAATGAAGTTGTTGACAAAACACCTCACCACTTCTGATTTTTTAGAAATTAAGGGATAGCCTTCTACATATTTTGTGAGTTCACATTGTAATGTTAGCACGTATGTAAAATTATCATTGTCTGTTTCTAATGGACCTACCAAATCTAAATATACTTTTTCAAACGCAGTATTAGCTGTGCTAGTTATCACCATGGGTTCTTTCTTAGGTATTGAATACTTTTGCCGCTGACATTTGTCACACCGCTTTACAAATTCCCGAACATCATTATCAATACTGGGCCAATAATAGTATTTCTTTATGTTATTTGACATCCGTCTCATACCAGCACTTGGTAAGAGATGAAAGTCATTTAAAATTACTTTCTTATCATCCTTGTTCTCTATCCTTTTTACATCACTTAAAATGCATACGCGCGGTCCGGACCTACTTTTATAATTTTTTATTGACGTTATTAACTTTTTTATAAAGTTCTCTCTTTATTTTTTAATATGTATATTTCCTTTAATTTTAATAGTTTGCAAAATTCATCTAAGTCTCTCACAAATGCGTCTCGCGTCATTTGCGATTGGGAACTGAGGAATTTCACGTAAACTGTTGATTTATTTTCTACATAACAGAATATTTTATTCTCTTTGGAAATAACCCCCATTTTCTTTAAGATTCTTAATTCTTTTATATCAATAAATTGTAATTCGACAGATTCTTTGGGTCTAATATGAGTGCTTACGACTTTTGGTTGATCAGGCCTCAAGTTTGAAACATTCATATCCACCGTTGAGTCTGGTTTATTTAATTTTTTCGCTTGTGCTCTTGTCATGACGTTCATTATACTTTCATGCATTTCCTTCAATGCTTTTATAGTAATTCTAGACAGTGCATCTGCAGCTGCATTGTCAGAACCTTTTATGTATTGTACTTCAAAATTATACTCCTCTAAAGTCATTCTAAATTTCATTAGTCTACTTGATGGGTCTTTCATATTGAACAAGTATACTAATGGTTTATGGTCTGTAAATATTATAAAAGGTCTTCCATAAAAATATGGACGAAAATATTTCACAGCCCATACAATTGCCAGAAGTTCTTTTTCTATGACAGGGTAATTCTTTTCGGCTTTGTTTAAACTTCTGCTAGCGAAAGCTACAGGTCGTCCGTTATTATTTGACAAAATTGCTCCTATAGCATTATTTGATGCGTCTGTGTGAACTATAAAACGATTTCCTTCTGAAAAATCAGGATACTGTAACACTGGTGGACGTATTAAACGTTGTTTTAATTTTTCAAATGCTTTTCTTGACATGCCTCACTCCATTCGAATATTACGCCTTTTTTTGTTAATGTATTTAAAGGGTAAGCAATTTCAGCAAATTTTGGTATGAATTTTCTGTAATAATTGGTGAAAGCTACGAATCTTTTTACTTCATCTGTGCTTGCTGGACATGGATAATTTTGAACTGCAGTTATTTTTGCAGGGTCAGGCATTCTACCGTCACTTGAAATTACGTTTCCCAAGTACAAAATTTGTTTTCTAAGAAAATCACACTTGGTGGGATTTAACTTTAAGTTAACGGTTCGTAATCTTTCAAAAATATCTTGTAAATTTTTATTATGTTGTTCTAAGTTACGTCCAAATACTATTAAATCATCTAAATATATCAAACATTTTTCATATTTTAGACCGGCCATTGCTGTTGTTATCATTCTTGAAAACGAACTAGGACTGGTTTTCAATCCCATAGGCATACGTGTCATCTGAAACTGTCTGGAATGAAATGCTGTGAACTTTCTGCTGTCTCCCTCTAATTTGACGTTATAATAGCCTTGGTGCAAATCAAGATGTGTGAAATAAATGCTACCCGACAATGATTCTAATATTTCTGTAATATCCGGTAATGGGTATTTATCGTCCTCTATGCAATTATTTAGTTTTCGGTAATCAACTAATAGTCTCCATTTATTTTCTCCAGTGGAATTCGATTTCTTCGGTACCAATAATATTGGACTGGACCAGTCACTTTTACTTGGTTCTATAATACCTTCCTCTAGCATTTTATTAATCTGACGTTTTATTTCACTTTTTTGAGAATGTGGCAAACGGTATTGTTTTGAAAATACTGGTGTCGTGTTAGGTTTTACGGTTATAGTATGACTGTATACATTTGTAGTACCTAGTTAATTTGTCTTTGGGGAGGTAAAATATATCCGAATATTTTGCACAAATATTTTCTATCGTTTTTTGTTCTTCATTATTTAAATGCGGCAATTTTAATTGAGAAAATAAGTTTTTAACCCTGTCTGCGTCATTTTGCGTTTTTTTATAGAGACAGACGTCAAATTCACTAAGTTTGCTAATGTTAGGTTCTATTTCCGTTAGCGATATATCTTCGTCATTAACGTTTAATATTTTAATAGGTATTAGTCCATGTTTAGGAGTACCTATAGAACTTGCTAAAAACACACCATGTGATAGTTCTTTTGAAGTTACTACACAATCCTCATTAAAGTTCGTTTGTATGAAGTGTATAGACTCACTTCTAGCAGGAACATCTAAAGTTTCATTATATTTACCCAGTAGTGGCAAACAAATAGTTGTCCTTTCGGTAGATAAAGTTAAAATATTTTTATCGAAATCTAGCTGAGCCTTATATTTATTTAAAAAGTCACGACCTAAAATTCCACCTCCCTTAATAGGTAAGTTATGAAAAACAAAGAACTTCTGACTAATTGTTTCACCATTTAAGTTAAATTGTAAATATAAGTATCCTATTGCTTGGACTCTGCCACCTAAACCGTTTATGGCTACATACTCGTTATGGATTGGAATGCCGCATTCGAGAGCATGTTTATATGTACATGCTGACACCGATGCTCCAGAATCTACTAGGAAATAATTTTTCTTAATATGACGGTTATGTAATGATGATAATAAAGAAATATAACAGTTACTATCACTAGCTAAAATACATTTATTACTGTTAGTCACGAAAAAACTGATTGGATGTTAATCCTGATTCTGTGTTTTGTTCAGAGTTATTAAAAACATTGACGTCACGCTCTTTAGGTATCCTTTGATTTCTTCTATTCGAATAATTAAAGTTACCTCTTTGCCATCTGTGACTGCTGGTTCCTCCTCGAGCCGTCTGCCCCCGAGAGGTAGGGCGGTATCGTTGCTGCTGCCCTCGCGGTTGGCCTCTGTATGCGTAGAAGTTTCTACCTCCACCACGTTGGCCTCTATAATTATGTGAACGGCTTCTGTTATTATAGAAATTATTGTGGGGCCTTTTATACATACTCATGATTTCTCCATGTGGAGTTGTAGTAGAGACCGCCTCGTCTTGTGCTGCTTGTACTGCGTCCTTTAATGAGCTGTAATTTCTTGCAAAAATAATTGTACTTAGTCTTCGATTTCGCAAACCATCGGCAAATTGTTTGATTGCTATCTTTTCGTTAATTGGTTTTAATATACTAAAGTTCTGTTCATTGTCGTTAGCTTGCGTAATCGTCAGATCCACAAATAATTCCGTGATTTCTTTCCCGTAATCAGCAACCGACAACTCATTTTGTTTTATTTTCATTAATTTATTTTGTATCGCCGTTGCAGCTTTCTTAGGTAATAACACTTTTTTTATGTCATCAATTAAGTCATTTACAGTTTCATACTTTGCATTTAACTTTATCTGAGCTTCTTGTGTGAGTCTACTTTTCAAGACGAAATTAATTAAATTTTGTTTACAAGCACTATCACTAGTAGTGAGTTATAGTATTCGATGTTATCAATTAGCTGTTTTATACTAGTTTCCTCATTTGTCATAATAGGTAAAAGAGTTAAGGCAGTTTTCAAATCAAATGAATTCATTTTTGACGAGCTCTCTAATATATCACTTTCACTCAACAATAAAATAAACTCACGTAAATTTATAAATTGACGACAACCATTTTCTATTAATTCAATATCTTGGGCACTATAATATTTTTTCTTAATTTTTTCTTTAAAATCAATCAACCAAGTTTCGTACTGGTCATAAATTACATCAACCTCATTTAATTTATTTTCTAATATTCTTTCTGACCTTCTTTTCGGTCCTAACTTTATTAAGTACACTCTTATCTTCTTTAAATCATTGTACAATTTCAAAATAGCATCCATACCTTATTACCATCATAACAAAAAAGGAGAAATGGAGAAATGATGCGTTTGTAATACAGTATTAAACATTAGTATAAGTATTATTGACTAAACACCGCACGCAATTAATTCCAAGGTCCATAGTTCAATCAGTGCTTGTTGGAATGTTAACACGATTAATATGTGTTTATATTTATGCACTTGATTATTTTATTGGGATGCACTTTTAATTCGCACTCTTTTTTTTTAACACCTTTTTAAACACTTTTTACACTATATCTTCCTCGTAGTTTTTCGAAGATGGCTCCGTGGCCCCCAGCCGCATGCGTTGACGGAAAAATGATCTCCTCATAGTCGTTCTATTTATCTCATTGGTGATCCATTTTTTATGGCACCTTTTGTACAGCCGATACACGAAGGTCAATACACCGAGTAGTAGTATAAGCAGGATACAGGACAGTATAATGTTGGATGTGGACATATGAAAGCGAAGTTCTTCTGCTGTTGCTTGGTTACTGCCAGCCGCCGCGTTTTGAACGATCAGGGTCTCCTCTTTAGACTGCTGCTTGCCCATTTTTGTGGATGATTAGTACAGTCCCTCTGACATCCAGTCCGTAGGCCCAAAAAGTCACTACTCGTACCATTTTCACTATTATTTTTCGTTACTCATCGAATGGTATTCTGTCACGAAGTCACACTTAACGTCTCAAGTTCGCGTAGCGTCCTCTGGCAGGGTCGCCATGTAAGGTGCGGTGTTGATCGTAAATGAAACGACTGAATGCTCGAATAATACTGAAATATATTTGATAGGATAGTGCATATAAAAGGTGTACAAGGTGCATAGATTATAGTGTTACAGATCTTAAAGTAGGTACTTAACTAATACAACCCTTACAAATAGGTACTGTAGAATTCTTAGTAAGAATGCTGCTGAAGTCCTTCTAAGAATCTAAAATGTAACAGCCCCATCAAAAATGTTAGCACCTCGGTGACGCCGCGTTGGTTAGATTTTCCATGCTTGTTTATACAACGTGTAACAGATTAAGCGCAATACCTCAGACCCCAATTAGAATATTAAATTATAAGTCTAAAACAACATCCGTAATTAAATAAACCAAACCAAACCAAACAGTAATCCTTACTCAACGAAAAACGTATTTGCAACAACATCCCTGCACACACACTCATGCAATGTTAGCGGCACGAGCGCCCGCCAGCTGACCATAGCTGTAGGCATTAGATGTGCGTTAGTTCAATGAACGAATTTTAAGTACCTAAAATATCACAGACTGATATTATGAATAACTTTTGATACTTCATTGAGTTTACCGAGTAATGATTGATAATTTTCTAGTAAGTAAAATTATCAACACGAATCTAAGACTTTAGACTTAGTAACGGGGATGCATTTAAAACAGCGATATTCAATGCCAGCGTGTTTAAAAGATTTGAATCATAATATTTACAGTGACAACAATACAATCGTATTGATAGGAAGGAGTAGGTACTTACAGAACTGGATTATTTACACTTTACACATAGGTTATTAATTGGCACTATTTCTGCGATCCACTTTCATTAAAGTTTCAAAATGACCACCGCCTTGTTCTATGCATTTATTTGCACGCTTTCTTAAATAGTATTTCAATTTTGAAAGCACTTCAGTATCACTTTTCACCGTCACAAATGTATGTTCAATTTTTGTTTTTATTTTTTGTTACTTATGCTGGAACGAATCCACACGGCAAGCATATGGATTGTGCTGGTTGTACATACCAACACGCATGAAGGTACTCTCATTTCATTTCCGGTTCTCAGGTTCATTTCCGTCCAAAGAATGTTCTATTGCCAGTTCTCCAACAACCACCTACTGAATTAAAGTCGTGGAAAGTTGTCGGCCGGCGTTAGGTCTTGACACCGTCGAAGATGAAATGGGTGTTCACCATCAGCACGCAACTTTCGCCATACGTACGTGTGGCTGCAGTCGAACTGGGGTGCTTCTTTTCTCGAGCTGTCCTCTGGATGTTCGTCGAAATAGTCGAATACGCTCTTGCAGACGCGTAGACCGCACATTCGTCCCTCTGTCCAAAGCCGTATTAGGAAGGAACGTCCCAGAGTCCCTTAGTCGCTGAGTTGCAGCCAGCATGGCGCTCACACTGCAGCCAAAACGGTCATTGAACTCCCGACAAGCTAACGCGACATTATCAAGACAGCGAGCCAGGGTCCTAACCATCTCCGTGTATTGTATGTTGGTATACCGGAAAGCCATCGCGCGTGGAAACAAAAATGTCACGGAAGGAAATAAAAGGACAACTACACTACATCACTACCGGCGGATGACTAGCTTTTAGTGTTAGGTACTCATGTTATTCGGCGGTAGCGTCGGCGTGTGTGTCGGCAATGTTTAATTATTGTGTGTAGGGCTACTCTGATGACCAACTAAGTTTGGTCGTGCATTCAAATAAGCCTTACTCATTGGACATAAAGTTGGAATTCCTTTAAATTAACTATTTATTTGACGCACACTACTTTTAATGTAAAATGCATTGATATTAATTACTTGTGTGTATTACGAGCTATGAGCGAACTACAAATAATATCTTGCGTTTTAGTAGCCTTTATTGCTCTGAGTTAAGGTTTCAATTTCCTTGAATTAATGATTGTATTAATTTGTCATGATACTGTGTTTTTAATTTAAGTTATTTAAAAGCTTTTTCCGTCAAAATTTAACACCTATTTTTTATGACGGAAATCGATTCAGAAGCCGATTCTGAACAGTTGGTTCAGAATCGGCTTTCAGGAATTGCGTTTATTCTGTTACACGTTGAAGTAGAAGTTTAGAAGTTAATAATTTTGAAGAGTAATTTGGAAGTCTAGGAACTAAAAAAGGTTAAGGCTATTCACTCGAGACAAGTTAGCTTTTCCTAAGACCTTTTATTCGGAAATAGATGTTACTTAATCAACTTAGGGAGACAAATTTAAGAACAAAAGGAAATTCGGCCCCACAAAATTTTAACCGAAAAATTACCACCTTACCGTGGACAGGTTAGAACTGTTTCGAGACTTTATACAGGAGTTACTTTGTCGGTTTACTAACAAAGTCAAGATTCAAGAGGAAGTAGGCTGCAAGAGCGAGAGAAGCGAGCTTGAAAATTTTATTGACACCTTGCCTTGAACAGGTTAGGATTGTTTCGACTTTCGACTTACCGAAGTTACTTGGGCGACTTACAATGGACAATATTAAGATCCAAGAGAAACTAGGCTGCAAAGGCGAGCGAAGCGAGCTTGAAAATTGTATATGTCATAGTCAAAAAAGTATCGGGAAAGGATGATTTATTTATGGTTCCAAATTCAATTTTTGTTTTTTGTTGTTGTTAGATTGGCACAACTGTTTTCCATTTTGGCGCGGAGTTTGAGTTGCATCTGTTATTTAGATTAAATACAGTGCTGTTTTTACTTAGATCATATTATTGTGTATTGTGAATTTCATAATGGACAAAAACATCGCACAATAGATTAAAGAAAAGATTATAGATTAGAAAAGGTTGACTGGTAGAGAATGCCTTGTGGCATTAAGTCCGCCTATGTACCACTCTTGTACATGAAGTTTAAATAAATAAATAAATAAATAAAATAGAGTTTATCTTAAATTTTGCATCGCCAATGGAATTTCGTGTTCGGAGTCCCTGAAAATGTTACATATGGCTTACGGTTCATCGACTTTATCAAAAACACTCATAACACACTGAGTGCTTATGCACTCATAAGCACGTGTGCGTGTACAAAGCGTTCAAAAGCGGTCGAGATGTGGTAGAAAATTTGCCTTGTTCTGATAGGTCATCAACGTTTTCAACTGAAGGTAACATCGCAAAAGTGAAGGAAATAGTGACTGAAAATCCTCATTCAAGTTTGAGAGAGATAGCCGCTGAAGTTTCGAACTTTCTTTTATGTCTCACGAGTCGATCCGTACCATTTTAAATAATCACTTGGGTATGAAACATGTTGCCGCTCGGCTAGTCCCAAAAGACCTGAATTTTCTCCAAATTCTCAATCGCATAAGAATCGCTGAGGACATGCTAGAACGTCCATTCCGACCCAACATTCATGAAACGCATAGTTACTGGTGACGAGACGTGGGTTTACGAGTTTGACATGCAAACTACTCAACAAGCTTCGGAGTGGCGCCTTCTAACTGAACCGAAACCGAAAAAAAACACGCCAAAGTCGATCAAAGTCAAAGTCATGTTGACCATTTTCTTTGACTATGACAGTGTTATGCACTCGGAATTCTTGCCGGAAGGTCAAACAATAATTATAGAATATTATTTGCAATATGCGGCGTTTTTTTTTTTTACCCTTGTATGTCCCACGGCTGGGCAAAGGCCTCTCCCATATCCTTCTCTTCTCCTGCGCAACCTCGAACCAGCCTTCGTGATGCGCGTCTAAATCATTTCGCCACCGTTTTCTGGGCCGGGCTCGGCGGCGCTGTCCATCCTCAGGCACCCATCGTGTTGAGACCTTTGCCCAGAGACTTTTATCCATACGGCTAACGTGACGTTTAAGAGAGTAAATTCGACGAAAAAGGCCAGATATGTGGAAAGAAATTTCTTGGATTTTTCGCACAAGGCCATCATATTGAACGAATTTTTGACCAAAAACTCAACGAATACTATCGAGCAACCACCTTATTCACCAGATATGGCTCCAGCCGACTTCTTTCTTTTTCTTAAACTCAAATTACCACTTCGTGGCACCCGTTTTCATTTGGTAGAAGATAAAAAATTCTTTGTTTGATTTATTTTTTTTGTCACCGACTTCTGAAGCTAAAGTTATTTTTCACTTTTCTGTGTTTTTGAAGTCTGTTTTATTTTTTGCAAAAATATTTTTTATTTTTCCATTTTTAGTTATAATTTCCTATACAAATATTTACTATACATTTATTTTACATTATTAACAATACATTTCATGGTAATAGGCTCATCACCAATAAAATGGAAGTTAATATTCCTAACTGTCTCAATCTTGGTATACTATACTCATCTGCCTACCCCTCAGAGCATACAGCCGTTGTTATGTTATGATATTGTGTAAACAATAAACATCCAAGCGATTGCAGCAATCACGACAGATTTGCTGTTTACAATTGAAGAGTTCCATTGTATAACTCTGAAGATCAGCTTCGCCAAATTTAAACGGGACCACCGCGGAATAATATTCTTCCAAATAAAAAAAATAATCAGGTTCACAATTGTCGATGATATCGATAATATAAAATTTGGAGAGTCCCCTCGATTTCTCCAGGATCCCATCATTTGATCCTGACCTTATGACCATGGGACCACATTGAAAGTATACTGTTTCAAACAATGCCCATAGAATTTGAGGGTTGCCTTAATTTTACTGGGATTCCATCATCTGATCCTGACTTATACCTTCCATCATCAGCTCAGCAACATGAGATGATGATTACCAGGCACAAATATCTGAATTACGTTAGAGAGTATATGAAAAACATTGTATGTGCCTATAAAATTTGAGCGTTGCCCTCGATTTCCCTGGGATTCCATCATCAGATTCTGATTTGGTGACAAGAGGACTACCTCAGGAGTATAGGCTTTGAATAAAAAAATAATTATGAAAATCGGTTTACTATTGGCGGAGAAATCGGTGAACATAGGTAAATAAAAAAAATACATACAGTCAAACATATAAGCTCCTCCTTTTTTTAAGTCGGTTAAAAATTTTCAAAGGAGTTTTGGTGAAACATTAGTGAACCGTTAACAATACATGTCATGGTAATAGGCTTATCCCCAATGAAATGGAAGTTAACATACCTAACTGTTGAAATGTGGGTGTACTGTAGACTGTACACATCTCAGGAGCATTCAGGCGTGATGTTATGTTATGATGTTGTGTAAACAATGAACATCCAAGCGATTGCAGCCATCGCGACCGATTTGCTGCCTATTATTGAAGAGTTCCATTGCAAATCTCCGAAGATCAGCATCAGATCTTCACCAAATTTAAGTGGGACCACCGTGGAATAATATTCTTCCAAACAAAAAAAGAATCATCAAAATCGGTTCACAGTTGGCGAAGATATCGATGAACATACAAAAAAAAAGTCAGTAGACTTGATAACCTCCTCTTTTTGGAAGTCGGTTAATAAAGGAGAATTCGCGGCGAGAACTGAACTCAATTCCGGAAAAAATGTTTTGATGATTGGATTATTCGTTAGGGTAAGTGTATCGTTCCTGAAGGAGCATACTTTGAAGGCAATAAAAGAACTTTGGATGAATAACTAACGTTTTGTCTATTATTGATCGTTTCCAGGTACCGGATCTTGACAGAGTAGTATGTTATTTGAGACAGGACTTATCTATCTTTTTTTCATAATCTCATAAAACCTAAAACATTCATGTCATTCTCTATAGATCTTCCTGAAAACAAGTCATCGTCTGATGTCGACGCCCGAAGAGAATTGAGCATCGTAAGCACCCGAACTAGGGTTCGAAACACTGTCCTTGCTGACAGTACTGCCTCTTTTCTTCGGTGGGATATAAAAGCTTTTAAACAAGAACTACTCTAGCAGCGTTCCTGGGGCCCTAATATTATCATAAGCTTCTGTTGTTTGCTGGGACAAACGGAGTTAATAAGGAAAAATATTGTTTTACTCCAACACCGATCCTAAGGATCTAATATAGGCAACTTATTTTTTCTGGGACAAAGAAGCTTATAAACAAGAATCTAGTCTTACTCCAGCAGCGATCCTGGCCATCCTTTCCTCTTCTTGGCGCTTCTTCTCGATCCTTGCTTCTTCCTCTGCAGCCTCCCGTGCTAAGCGTGCTTGCTCGGCTGCTAATCGTTCTGCTTCTTCTTTTTCCTTGGCCTGTTTAAAAAGTATACCTAAGATTGTAGAAAAGGACAAGAACAATCTTGGAAAAGCGAGCTCTAAAAGGGTTCTCAGTTATTACTGCTTTGTTTTAAATTTATATGGGATAGAAATTTTGTATTATGTTTAAGTATGAACACACTTGTAATTGTTAAAATGGAACGCAGTGGATGAAATAAAGGGAAGTATGTGTGCGAGTGAGAGGAAAACGAAATGGCGATAACAAGATTCACGACGGACGTACGGTGTAACGCCGATTTTCGTGTGTGCTAGCAATAAACAGTTTTACAAGTATTTTATTCGTTTACTTTACCATACAATCTTACATTTATTTAATAGTTAAATGTATGTTTTTTATATTTTATTTTAAGCCAGGGGTGTGCAAGCGCTTCTGCTTGCACGTTGGTCCCGGCCGGCGGCGCCCGTATTAGACGAATAAACTATACCAATCTAAAAGTAATCTTGTCATATTGGTTAAATTCTAAAGTAATATGCAATAATAGTATTTAATTATATTATACTATTGTAATAGATAACCAACATTTTTAAGAGAAAATTATAAGTCAGTTTGTTGCACCAATGTGATTTTCGAGCTTATATTCTGTACAAATCAAGTATAAAATATGTTTTTGTTTTAATTTTTTGTAAATTTTACTGTTTCAAATTCATAATTTATTATATTTAGCTGTAATAAATAAATTAATGTACTACATAATTCAAACACAATGCGAATTGTTACATGAATAAATAAATAAAATACATAAAATAAATAAATAAAAATTAATGGTATTTTTACACCCATTATACAACTATAATTTAGTGACAATGCGTACAAGATACGCTGATTCGTCTACTTGTCGTCACACCACAACAGGTTCTCCTCACCAATTTCTGCAGCTTAGCGTTGTACCGGTCCCGGCGTATCTCCCTCGCGCTCTTGCTGATGGTGGCGTAACGCTCATAAGCAGGTATTGGAGGCAACTGCTTCTCAAGAGGAACATCCTCCTTGGGTATCGGGATCTCCTCATATAAGGTGTAGCGCATTAGTTCTGTTCGGAAGAAGATTGAGAAAGTCAAGCATTGTAGACTTTGACTGGCAAAATGTTATGTAGTTTAGGGTACGTAGTGTATTTAATTACAAGAGGTTGTTAATCAATCGTGGATAGTCTGTTCATCAAAGAAAGACCTGAATAATTGTTTCAAAGGAATACCTTCAAAAACCCGTTCACAACCATTACGCCGAGATTGATAAATCGTTACTAAACACTTCTTCCTAAAATGATGAATATCGCATTAAAACCCGTTGCGTAGTATAGCAGAACAACACGTCAACCGACTTCAATTTATAATATCTTCAGATGAATAAACTTAGTGAGGAATAATACCCCCCACGAACGCAGTATGGCAGGAAAAATATTAAGTACGAAGGTGTTCAACTTTATAATAATCTACCGACAGAAATCAGGAGCACATCTTCTTTCAACTTATTGAAAGCTAAACTCAAACAATACGTCACTAACAACATAAAACTATTAAGTTAAGGATATAAATAATATATATAGTCGAATAATATAGTCTTTTACACAATAATATGTCGACATCGTACCTACTTACATTAGGAAAACAAAACTGTTAACTAGTGGACTACACTTTACCTTAGTTATGTATTTATTCGATAAGTGAACAATGTATGTTCTTTTAGAATATTACACATTATTTTTCAATTTTTTAATCATTGAGAAGCTCTTGAACTCTAGAATAGTTAACTACCTGACTAAATATAACGTCTTATCTTCCTCTCAATATGGTTTTAGAAGGGGAATGTCGGCCCAGGATGCTACGGAGGAACTTGCTACTGTGATAACCAAGGAAGTAGATAAGGGGAACAAATGCCTAGTGGCCTTTCTTGACCTCAAGAAGGCCTTTGATACCGTCTCTATCTCTAAACTTATACACAGGCTGGAAAACTTAGGATTTCGAGGTTCTGCTCTCTCTCTTCTCAGCAGTTACCTCCAAAACAGAAAGCAGGGGGTGAAAATTGAAAACCATATTAGTGACGAAGAGAAAGTGACGTATGGCGTCCCGCAGGGTAGTGTCCTCGGCCCGACGCTCTTTTTGATTTACATTAATGAACACTGTAACCTTATTATCAACGGTGCGAGGATACTGTCCTACGCGGATGACACCGCTATTATCTTCTCTGCTAAGACCTGGGACAAAGTTAGACTGGAGGCTGAGAGTGGACTGGCTAGAGTTAGTGATTGGCTTTGTGAGAATCTACTTACGCTAAATACCCTAAAAACCAACTACGTCTGCTTCACTAAATACGCAAACTCTCAGCCTGCGCCTGACTTTAACATTAGAATACATTCTTGTCGTACCCCAACCCAATCTACCTGTAGTTGCCCCGTTATTCATAAGGTAAATTCCGTCAAGTACCTAGGTATTGTAGTAGATCAAAGATTAAGCTGGTACCCACACCTTGAACTAACTATAGGAAGGGTAAGAAAACTCATATGGGTTTTCAAATCTTTGAGACATGTTATGGATGCAGAACTACGGAAAAAAATCTATATCGCCCTGGCCCAATCTGTAATCATATATTGTATCTCGGTATGGGGTGGAGCAGCTAAGTCGTATTTTATAGATCTAGAGAGGGCACAGAGATCATTGATTAAGGTCATGTACGGTAAGCCCTACAGGTTCCCCACTGAAACTCTATACACAAGCTCTAAGCTGCTCTCCATTAGAAAACTTTACATACTACATATGGTACTAAGATATCACAAAATTCTACCCTTTAGCCATGCCAAACTTAAAAAAAGACGGTGTGATATAGTAGCCCCTACATACTCAGCACGTTCAATTTTTGCTAGTCGCCAAAATGTAACTCAAGCCCCACGCGTTTATAATACAGTTAATCGCATACTTAACATGTACCCTATGCAGCTGTATGAGTGTAAGAGGACATTGATGGAATGGCTCTTCACACTTAATTACGGTGCAGTGGAAGGCATTTTGTCGACTCTGGGTTGAACGTCATGCATACTGACACACACACACATACACACATACATACTCCAACACACACACACACACACACTCCAGCACACATCCACACACACACACCCGCCCACCCACACACACCCATACATACACACACACATACACACAAATTACACATTCACGCAATCATACACACGTATAAACACACAATTATACAAACACACTCTAGTTCTCTCACACGGCCATAAACACGACTTTCATTTTTCATTTTTCTTTGTATTGTTTTATAAAAATGTGTAACTTATACCTAATTAGCACAACGAATCAATTGTTAATTAATTAAGGAAGAGCGAGGTTTATCCCATCACAAGTATCTTCGGATTACTTTCTGGGAAGCCCCGGCAACTTATTTGTATTGATTTAAGATAATAAACACATATTTTTTTTTTTTTTTTTTTAGTATATGCGAAACCTGAATATAGTTTGTTCAGAATAAGTAACTGAATCGATAACAAAAAAAAACATTTTTAAACCATGTTATATTTTGTCCCAAAAATATTTTTAAAAAAAGTTACAAGTTGGACACCGAGCGACATTAGGTACCTACTGACAAATTATGTTTATCAATGAGCTCAAGACGACACTGGAGGCCCGCGTTGCGTGGTGACCACGCTTTTGTGCGGACAACCAGGTAATAGAATAAGCGTATAACTTTGTGATTTTTCATGATACAGTTTTGAAATTTTGTACATTGATTCTTTAAATAAAAATACTAGACACGTGTTTCAGGTTTCTCATATACTAAAACTAATGTTGTATAAAGAATCTTCAAACCCAATATGAAAAATAGTAGAATAACGACTGACAGGGGAGAATGGAAAAAAAGGTTTGCGGCGACCCCAAGTAACATGTATACAAGGGCCGAAGCGGCCGGGCGAAGTAGAATACTCACTAACGAAATCCCGCGTATCGGTGTCTATCGACATCTTGAACAGTACGAGCAGCGCCTCGCCGTTGAACAAGGCGTGGAGGCATGCCTCGTTCGGATCCACGTCGCTCATATACAGCGCCTCCTTTGCCCCCGCCTCATCTACTTGTACGGTCTCCTTAGCAGCTACCGTTACATCTGGGAGAAGGAAATAGAAGACCTGAAAACCTCCGTGGGTTGACGGCCCAGGGCGCCGGCTCCTCTCATGGAGATTAAGCCTTTGCTCCAGATGTGGGAACGTAATAGAACGTAAGTATTTTTTTATTCTGTGTGCACTTGTGGCATATATGCCAAATTAACGTTCGTATTGTGACACCTTCTAAATCACTATTGGATACACTTATTTAGTTTTAAAATAATGTCAAGCTTATTTATTTACTCTTGTTTGTATTCGTGGCAGGTTTCAAGTTTATCAAGGGCTCAGGTTTTCTCATATTAGATAGTGCCAGACTTTTTTAAAACTTGTTGAAGGTACAAAATTTATGTCATTTTTCAAAAGCTGAATTTAAAAAAAAGTTATGATGTTGATGCCATCTAGCCGATTTCGGCAAAAGCGACTGCATTCGATGCCTTTCTAGGGAGGTTGTCGAGAGCTTTGGTGTGCTGCTCTATCATTTGCTCTCAAGTGGCTAGCATACCCAACTTTGGCCGAAAAACTCCGAGCACAAAGCGGAGAGCACCATTGACGACATTGTAGGGTATAGCTGCATGTGGCCTTGCTTTAAAGTCATCACGCTTTAAGTCTAGCTGCGACCTTCCTCTCACTTCAAAGGCGTTGACTTGCCGATGCACACGACGTCTCCACTCGGGCCTATTTTGTGCCTGCTTTTCCCACACTATGGAGTCAATTTCGCATCTTTTGATGTGTCTATTCTGAACATCCTTGAAACGTAAAAACTGACCACCACGTTTCCGTTTTCCTTGCTGGAGTTCAGAATAGAAGATGCGCTTCGCCAGTCTCTCTTCGAGCATTCTAGAGACATGCCCGCACCACCTTAGCTGACGTCTCATTGAGTAGGCCTCTATGCCAAGAACCTTGGCTTGCCTCAAGACGTTCGTATTTCTAATACGGTTCGACCATCTGATGTACATAATGATTCAGAAGCATTTAAGATGGAATTTGTCCAAGGTCCGTATACGACTACGATAGAGACACCACGTTTCCGACGAGTACAGAAATTGGGAAGAACTATTGCCATGTTCACAGAGATCTTGGTAGTCAGCTTCAGATCGTGCGAACTGAAAACCTAGGGCTGCAATTTGCCAGAAGCTGCTGCAGCACATATTCTCTGATTAACCTTTGCGTCGAGATTCCGTTTACTGGTGATTATGCTGCCTAAATACTTGAAGCTTTCTACTAGTTTCAGCTTGCCACTGCCGATTAGGATGTCAGGAACTAACAGCTGTTCGTCTTCGTTCATAGTCATAACTTCGGTTTTTTAACGTTTATTGAAAGACTAAACTTATAACAAACGTCATTGAGGCCATCTATCAACGCCTGCAAACTGTCGCAAGTGTCCGCCACGAAGCACAGGTCATCAGCGTACATTCTCTATACTCGGGGTATAACAGACTTTTGTTCGGGTTTTCAGTCTGGCATGTCATAGCATGGTGGGTGTGTACACACTTATTACATTTTTATAGTTACCATTATTTAGATTTATTTGACTAATGATACTAATCGATCTGAAATGTAAACTGGGTATTCATTTAATTTCTTAGCTGTCGTCGTCTTAGTTGCAAAACCTACCCCTGAGCGTCTGGGCTCAGACGTAGCAGTCCCCTTCCAAAAGAAATTGTATCCACCGCCACGTTCTTCCAGTTCTCCTTCGTCAGCCAAATGATGTGGATGATATGTGGATGATCTGCTAATAAGTTTTAGTAACAATGAAAACTGAATAGTCGACAAGAATGCGATATACCATCATACCACAACTAAAAAGGCTGAAATAAAAAAAGAATGCAAACTCGTTTTTTATTTCAGTCTTTTAAAGAAATAACCGACTTCCAAAAAAAACACTAAAAGTGGAAAATAACTTTACTTCCGGAAGTTTTTTTAAATGCAAAAGTTTGGATGGATGGATATTTGTAACTCAATCACGCCAGAACGGCTGAACGGTTCTGGATGAAAAAGTAGCCTCTATGCTATTCTGATTATAGTCTAGAATAGCATATAGGCTACTTATTGATTCTCACGGAGGAAAATTCTGAAAAAATTTGGGTTTTTAGAACGTAAAAAGAATTTTCTACGACAATCGAAGACCTTTCAGCAAAAGGGAGGCAAGTCCAAGTTTCAAAACTTTCAGGTATTAAGAAAAAAGGCTTTTAAAAATCCATTGTTACACCAACGTCTTAGAGTTATATGGTATAATATACTATAAACTTAACATATTTTACCAAAGTTTTTAAGGTGAATAAATAAGTTTTCTAAATACTAAGATTTTTGAAAGTTTGGATCTGCCTCCATTTTGTACCAAAATTAAAGAAAATTACTAACCTATTTAATACTAAAAATCATAAAACACGTAAATATAAGCTTTTTTTTCGTTTCAGTAACTATTAATCAGCACGTGAAAGATTAAACATTCAAAAGAAAAACAGAAATGAACGAGTTTAGCAATATTACTATACTAAGCAGGTTCGGACCTACTGCCTTCTTGCACCAAACGGAATAGGGTGGCAGATCTCAAATTTTGTTATAGCGCGCTTGTTTTTCGTCGGATAAACTTCGTTCATGCATCAAAAGATGGCCCTATTTTTATTCAAATTGTATATGAAAAAAAAACAGCAATGGCCAAACGACAGGATATTTTCCCCTAAGTATTGTCTATAGTAACTTTTGCTATGGCACCAAAAAAATCTGTGGCGGTAAAAAAAAATACGACCGTAAAAGAAAAATAAAATATTGATTATAAAATCGGTTTAACTTGTTTTTGATACGCGACATTGATTCAAAGTAAACGTATAATAATAATGCCTGCTTGTTTTATAAGGCATGTGTGAGTTCAACCGGCAGTTGCCCAGTTTTTTGCCTAATTGCACTCGGCTAGTATGACTTACTTAAACTGTCCCACTTCTCGTACAAATCGTAGTGCGCCTGGTGGCAGTGCGGCCAGAACATGATGTAGTTCATGCGCCTGAGCTTCTGTGCAAGGCGCTCGTTCACTCTCTTCTTGCGAGCGGCGAGGGTCAGTACTTGAAGTCTCTCCGCTGTTTCCTTGTATTCCTCTTCAAGTTTGGCTTCTACTTCTGCTTTTTTCTGAAAATTTCGGCAAAATTGTCTTTAAAATTCTCCTTCCCAAGTTACTAAAGTGTCACATAACGGTCCGTAGAGCGTTTTGGTGGTAGAGAACTACAAACGATCAAAGAACGTTAATAACTGAGTTTGACCGCCGATACATCACCAATCCGTCGATTGGTGATGTATCGGCGGTCAAACTTAGTTAGTTATATTATTATAATGTTTCTACAGCGGCTTTAAACATAACATTTTTGACCTATTTGCTATCAATCAATCAATCAAAATATTAATATGCTAGAATATGGTATATAAGGTGTTACAGTAAATTTGTTTCAGCATATCCTGCCATAAAATGGCGTGCAAATGTATTCACAATAAGCGATGTCAATTAATCTAACTTACAAATTACAGATTCTATTGTCTTGTCTTCTAAGTAGTCCTTAACGGTATAATATCTTTTAAATTGTTTTTTTTTTTTTTTAAACAATGTCTGCGGCAAGTCTTGAAAACTATTTGGTAAATGATTGAAAATAATAATCGACATGCACTTGTACACGGACACGGCACGCGGCGGCTCTACGACAAAGTGTTATGTTGAGTTTTTCATCTGGAATTTCTCAGTACCAGCCCAGTAGTCTGGGCCTCTTTTAAGTTTAACGCCGCATTAAATCGATTTACCTGACCACGTTTACCTGACTTCTGCCTAAGCTTCTAGAAAGTTTTCTTGAAAGGTTACAGACATGATTTAGTATAATATGTATAACAAGAAATCCTACCGCTTCTTCAGGCAGCAATTCTTGGATATTGTACAGTTTTCTATGAACCGGTTTGCCCTCTGCTTCACTTGCGTTGTTCTTGAGCTCTTCCTCCATTATACGACATAGATCTACCGCGTTGGGTCCGAACATTGCGCGTATCAGTTTTTTTTTCTGCAACAAATTTAATGACATGACATTAGTCTCAACGGTAATTTTGTCGTTTGCAGATTTGAGTTCGTGAATACAACATAATTTTTAGTATATGCGAAACCTGAATATAGTTTGTTCAGAATAAGTAACTGAATCGATTCCAATCATTTTTAAACCATGTTATATTTAGTCCCAAAAATATTTAAAAAAGTTAAAAGTTGGACACCGAGCGACTACCTACCTTGAGTACCTATCGCAATAATTTAGGTACCTACTGCCAAATGAGGATTAAATTATCAATGAGCTCAAGACGACGCTGGAAGCGCGCAAGGCGCGCACTACGTGGTGACCACGTTTTTGTGCGGACAACTAGGTAACAGAACAAGCTTATAACTTTGTGATTTTTCATGATACAGTTTTGAAATTTTGTACATAGATTCTTTACAAAAAAATACTAGACACGTGTATCAGGTTTCGCATATACTAAAACTAATGATCTTTGTAGATTGTGTTTGTAAAAATGTAGTAACATAATCATCATACTCCCCTTATCCCAATTTATTTGGGGTCGGCGCAGCATGTCTTCTTCTTGCATACGTCATCTCATCAGACACCTCCTTTCTTGTAATATCTTCCTTCACACAATCCATCCATCGTTTCTTTGGTCTTCCTCTACTCTTATAGCCATCCACATTCATACTCAAAACATGTGGCTGATAAAAATCTTTGCACCTATGGGTCAATTTGTAAAGGTTTTCATGTGCCTGTGGTCAAAGCATATATTTGCATTTTCAAGCAAGCCGTGCATTGGATGTTTGTGTGATCATTTTATTTTATAAAATATGTTTTGTGGATATGTGACGGTTTAAACCGACGGGTTATACCATAGGTGTGATCGCTACCAGTTGGTTTACCTAAACTGTATCCTTTTTATTGGTGGGACACGCCAACTAAATGCTTTAGGTTAGGTTAGAACTGTGACCATATGCTGGGGTGATTGTGGATAATACAATACAATCCATTGAAGATTTCCAAACGTAAAAATCAACTTCAGAAACACAAAAAAGTGAAAAATAACTTTATTGAGAACCTCTCCTCCTTTTTTGAAGGCAGTTAAAAGGAACTGTGACCAAAGGCGCGCGAGCCGAGCAAGCCAAGCGAGCGATGCCGCGGCAGAGTGGCCTCTTTTTTCGAGCGTTACATCTAAAAGTCGGTTGCATCAAATCGCCAGTGAAAAGAAGGCTAGACATAGTTTTTGCCGAATGCAACGGGTTATATCTAGCATTGGCCGTAACTTCGTAAGTAAAAAGTATCCACCTAAGTTTAACAAACTGCTACCGGCCGCACAAGGTAGGCATAGCTAACTAGAACCAGGTGTGACCGAACTTCGGCTTTTACCCGTTTGAAATATACCATTTGTTGATGCTGTATTACCTAAATCCATAATAAACATTTATTAAAATTATGTTTTAACAGTATATTCTATTACTCCGTCACAAACTACAAAGCTTAAAGAAAAAAAAAAACTTTTTGGTGAAAACATAGTTCTAAGGAAGCTAATCTTTATAACGTTAAAAAATATATATTATTATATTTACCACAATAAATAAAAATACAGGTTCACTGTGGTCCTTGAATCTTGCCAACTCATCTATATTGTCGGCAGGACACTGAAACAAAAATCCGCAAATGATTCCTTGTGAACGTCCTCCGACTGCCTCGTTGGTGATTTTTCTCCCTAACTACACTAGGAAGTGGAAGGCCGGGCGCTGTGGGTCCTACGTAATTTTTGACGGTCAAAAAGTGCTGATTATCAGCCTCAATAAGTAAATTTTAATTTGATTTCGACTCTACTTTGGTTCATAAGAATATAAGAGTTTAAAATAAAAATATATATAACATTATTTTTAGTATATGCGAAACCTGAATATAGTTTGTTCAGAATAAGTAACTGAATTGATTCCAATAATTTTTAAACCATGTTATATTTCCCAAAAATATTAAAATAAGTTAAAAGTCGGATACCGAGCAACTTTGAGTACCTATCGCAATAATTTAGCTACCTACTGCCAAATTATTTTTTATCAATAAGCTCAAGACGACGCTGGAGGCACGCGCTGCGTGGTGACCGCGTTTTTGTGCGGACAACTAGGTAACAGAACAAGCTTATAACTTTGTGATTTTTCATGATACAGTTTTGAAATTTTGTACATAGATTCTTTACATAAAAATACTAGACACGTGTATCAGGTTTCGCATATACTAAAACTAATGTTGTATAACGGAAGAGGAACCTCCTTAGTGTTTATAAAAAGTGTTACAACAGCATTGCTGACGTTACAATTGTTGTCTTCATAATGATCACTCATTTTGGGTCTTCGAAGGAAAACTTCACAAACACTTTAAAAGCTTTGTTTATTCAACGGGCAGAGTAACGACGTCCCAGAGAGGTCCGTACTGTACGGCGACTTGGCGGCGGCGCCCCACAAGGGTGCGCAGCGAGCGGTTATCGCCCCCTGGCCGCGGCAGTTGTAAATACGGGACCCGTCATCGGGTGGCCGTCCTAGCAATAATTTTTGCGTTTGATTTACTTAGTTTAATCTGCAGAATGCTTGGTTGATGGCTTCGTGAAGGGCATGTTTACACCTTGTGTATGAGTTTAAAATAAAAGTTGTGGTGGATCTGCGCTGGTTAGATCTGCGGAAAATCCAATGAGGCGTAATAATGTGGTGCCTTGACACAGGGGAAAGGTGTAAATTAACGTAAAATGTCAATTTCCTGACTAGTTAATTTCCCTGACGGTTCAAGTCAAGTAAAAATACTGGGAATACTTCAAATACGTGGTCGATCAAATCATATCCAAGTGACAAAACTTGGCGACCTAGGCCTAGGTATTTGTTTATTACATTTAGTATAGCATAAGGCCATTAGTACTAAATTGCGTTAAGTAATCCTTATACTCTGTCTTCTTACAGAATCACAAACATACTAACATAATTGTCTTCCATTCATCAGCAAACAAGTCTAACCCAGAGTTGTCCTCACGAGCGCGTTGAGCGTCTTCAGTATACGCGGTCTAAAGGAGGTGGATCGAGCTACATTGCGACAAAATGGAACTTTATAACAATTTATGTTTTCTAAAGCGATTATAATCATTTGTTCCAAATGGTTGACACAGCTTGTAAATCCGATGCGTCGGTATAACCATGTATAATTACACGCTGTTGTCATTCGGTCAACGGCACGCCTAACTTTAGGGGAATTAAAATACAATATACCTATATCCAGCCCTGGCCATTGAGTGTAAGTGGCGATAAAGTAGGTACAAAAAACTTACCTTGACCATAGAGATGTTATCAAAGCCGATCTCCAGCTTACCCTTCCTAATAGCGTTAGCAGTTGCCAGGCAAGGACCGCAGAACTCTGAGTACACCTCCATACCTGCAGAAACTCATGTTAGATCTTAGAAACAAGCACGAGGTTTCCCTTTATTTTATAGACGTTTCACAGGTGTTTTTACATCGAATGTAATAACAAGATTAATAAAGATCATACTTAATTTAAGGAGGGTCTGTGTCTAGCTATGATGCAATCAGACAGAAAATGTTGACAGTCATGGAAATGACGCCGAAATTTATCATCATCATCATTTCAGCAGAAAGACGTCCACTGCTGGACATAGGTCTCCTGCAATGGGGGGTTTTTGCCATAATCGTTGTTAAAAAAGCACAGAGAACGCTGCTGCCCATTCTCTGGTAAGTCCCTTAGTCGCCTCTTACGACACCCACGGGAAGAAATGGGATGGTGCTATTCTTTACGTCCGACACCATACAGTACCGACCAAAATTTGTATGTAGACATAAATAAGGAACATGTCTAGGTCTAGGCGAGAGCTAAGTATGGTTTATAGATCTCAGCGTGAGTGTACGCGCGGCCGGCAGAAGTCTCGCCCTGAACGCTTATGGCCATCGCATCAAACGGTACACAGGACAGGCGCGGGCGCCGGCCGCTGGTTGAGTGAGTCCCGACGTGTCAACTGGCGCACGTTGAACAAAAAACCCTATACAGGGTGGAAGGGACTGTATGCGCTGCTGAATGGGTCGCACACACCTTGATTATTACCTTGAATGATAAGTCACGGATAGCCAAAGATGATGATTCATTGACTATATTTAACTACCACGTAACTAAAGCTTTATGAATGAGTACAGCCGACTGTGAACGCTGATTGGGTACTATCACTTTACACTATAATTTGTGCAAGGTGACGGAAACGTGTGTAAACCAGTGTCCCAGCAGTGGGAACATTATAGGCTGATTATGCTTATGCTGACGGAAACGTGCTGATCTATGCAATGCGCACGTGCCATGTACGATACTTGACTCGTACCGGAACAAAGACACGAAAACGGTAATCACTTATTCAGTACATCATTCGGAGCCCACCCACTTAGTAATTTTTCTTAAGTTAAAAATTAGCTGGTCCACACATTTTGACCGTGTAGGTATTGGAAAAATTGTATTGTATTGTAGGTACTCAACTTTTGTAGGAAACAGCTGTTTTTTTTGGTGGGGAGGCTCAAAATAATGTACTGAATACGTGGTAACCGTTTTCGGGTCGGTATCCCTTCCACCCCGTGTTGTATTTTTGTACCATGAAAGCTAAAAACAGTTTTTGTTAATAATAAATAGGCTTGCTTTTAGCTCGCTTGATGTGAAGCGATCGACGCAATTTATCAGTCTATAGATACCACAACCACCGGCGCCGGTTGCGAGTGCCGGCTTCGCTCAGGCCTTACCGTTAGAAGAATGAAAACCTATCCAATGAAAGAAGTAAGGTTCATCATCATCATCATCATCATTCTCCTGCCCTTGTGTCATTTCTTCTTCTTCAATACTTCTCTATTACTCGTCATCTCATCAGACACCTTTCTTGCCATATCATCCGTTATACAGACCATCCATCGTTTCTTTGGTCTTCCTCTAGTCTTATACAATCATAGAGAAGTCTGGTCATGTACTACTATACTCACAAATCAGGGTATCCATATGAGTTTCGAGGTATTCTTCAAATTCTTCATTAGTTTCTACGGTCTGTTGAATCTGTGCTGCTTGTTTACGCGCCATATTTTAGTTCATCAACAATATGAATTGAAATATCTTGGAAACTTTCTGACAGAACTTTTTGAAATTGTCATCAATTATTTTGTTTTTTTTTAAAGCTTAATTCATTTTACTGTGCTTCTTACCGTTCAGAGTCCAAACTTCTAATCGTAAGGAGTTTGGTTGATTTAAAAAAATATTCAACTGAAGGATGTGTGGCATAAACATGTATTCAGCTTAATATTCAATTCTGCAATCTCTCCTAAACGTCAAAGACGACCAAAGCACTGCAAACTACATATTCCACTGTCATTCAGCTCATGCCGAGAGGCAAACTTTTGCATAAAACTACCTACCATCGCCGAATTATGTTCGGGCAGGCTTGGCACCACGGCATATACACGCTAAGCTGAACGTGCCTATCTACATAATATATTCGATTTTGCCACCAAGCTGGCTGTGCTGTAGGTACGACGTTCAGCCAAATATGTATGCAGCACTCCGAGCGGAATAAACTAATAAGACCCATCACCAATAAGCAATATCATCATCATCATCATCATTCACCCCTACCCTTGTCTAATTTATTTGGGATCGGTACAGCATGTCTTCTCATTCCATGTTTATCTTTTACTCGACAACATAAAACTGTACATTTTAAAAAAAATCTGTGAATGGGGATCAAAATTTCACGAAAAATTATGGATAGTCTCCTAAGACCATTTTCGTGTAGCTGCAACGGCTAAGGTTACCCCTTACTACCCCTTTGAAAGTATCCACCCTGTATAGTGCACCGCACTTTTGTCACATATTTGTGTCATGGCGTACAGGGCAGGTGCAGGGTGGTGCTTGCTTGTCACACATACGTGACAAGCAAGCACTGGCATTAGTTTTCTTCATTTGGTCTGAGATGCAGTAATCATTTTAAAAATGAGGCAATAAAACATATGTAAATTAATAAAATATCCATTTATAATAACTTAACATGTACTTAATTTACGTGACAACATATCATTAACATTGTATATAAATAATATAAACAACATTTAGGTCCAAACAACAGAGGCGACATGGAAACGATCAGTCTTACTTATTTAATTTAAATGAGTATTTACCTATGCATAGAAATATTGTGGAAAGTAACTTATTAGTTACTTTATCTGTATGATTTATTTTTCAGTTCAGCTAATTATTTGTGAAATAGTCTGAAATTTTATTGAACCACCCGCCAAAATAGTTCCAATCATTTTGGCGGGTGAAAAAAAAAAATAAAAAAGGTAAAATTTAACAAAATCATTGAGCAAAATATATTTCAGACCTCAAGTCTTATTGCTTTATTTATAGTTCTCACTATACGTTTCAACCCACACTTTTACCAAATAAAAAATCTGTCAAAAATTTAAAAAAAAATGTCATAAAAAAAGTATTAAATAAATACGATTCATAAAAAATATTTTGTTAAAATGACTCAATAATCTTGGAAAGTCTATTAATCCTTTTTTCTTCTTAGTATTTTATTAAATGCTGTTTTTACAAAATGAAGGAAGTATTCTTGAAAAAAAGCTAGTCGCACGTCCTAACCAGAGCGATCGGTCGCGCAAAAACGCCATCACCGCGTTCGCATTTCACTCATTTGTTCGGAAAACCGAAAAATGCCGTCTGTCGGCACGTTCGGGGTCTACGAACAAAATAAAGTCGACAACCGTGTATTCGGGTTACCAATCGCTTTGGTTAGGACTTGGCCTTTTACCGCCTTTGTAAGTAATAAGTATCACATCTATTCAATATAATTTCGCCTTTACCATAATAACAATAGAACTAGGAACTCTAGGTTGACCTATAAAATATCCTAAGTAGACGTGATATATCAAATTTTCGATCGGTATGGCATCAACCTCCACTGTGACTGTATCATTTCCTTGTTGTTCTCGATCATCGCCAGTTTGGTTTCATCTGAAAATAACATGTTTAATTTTAGATCACTGCAGCCTCGTTGGTCAAATAGTCGCAACCGCGACTGCTGAGCAGGAGGTCCTGGGTTCGATTCCCGGGTCGGGCTAAGTGTTATTGGGTTTTTCCGTCAGGAATTTCTCAGCAGCAGCCACGGAGTTTGTACATCAAACTTAGTAACTTTACGCAAAAAATATTGCGGGGAAACGAAATTCTTTTTGGGGTGAAAAATCACCTTTTACGGTAGGACTCGATGGAAAGTACTCAAAGCATTGTGCTGATGGATGGATTGAATAGTACGGGGGTCGTGAAGGTGTTTAAAAATCTTACATTAAAAATATGTTTAAAAAAAAAACTTATAAAAATGTTGGAACTTTGACCTCCAATATCTCCGTAACTAGAAGGTTCCCTGGTATGGTGTAGAACGAAAAAAATGATCGCAAAGACGGGGAGAACAAGTACCTTTCGGCTTCATTAAGGGTCTTTTTACACCCTTTATAGATGCATTTCATTTTATACACAAACTCTCATTTTATACACGTCTGACAACCAGTCTTACCAAGGGGTATATATAGTATTACTAGTACTAACTGGGTTGTGGAGGTTAGATTGGCAGTCTCTCCTTGTAAAATACTGGTATTCAGCTGCATGCGGTTAGACTGGAAGCCGACCCCTACATAGTTGGGAGAAGGCTAGGCAGACGACGATGATATTGTCACCTTTATCGAGTATATAGTTGGCGAGCGCGTCGCTGAACACAGTGACGGGCACGGCCATGTTGACGTACGGGAAGCACGCGCCGCCCTCTGACGTCACGTTGATGGCGATGATGCCCAGCACCTCCACAAGGTTCTTAGGGCTGGAAGACCATTCAAAAGAGTTAATGGGTTTTTAAACACAGTTATTGGATTCATGTTATTAGGATATTGGGTTTTACTCCTATTTTGGGTGGCAAATTGCCTGATGGCCAAGAGCCTCAATGAACCTGTTTCGAGGCTCTCGCTTGGAGGTTAGATCAAGGGCCTGATTCAGAAGGCCGTACTCCTCAATACGGCTCGCATTGTGAGGAGGTTCCTGTCTCTGGACTCTGCCCTAACCACCGGTAGCTTGGACCTTGCTCCCGACACCGGCGGACCACTATTTTAATATTTTAACGTTTTTTTAAGAAATATTAAAAAAAATGTGATGGAAAAATGAATAAAGGAATCTCATAATAATATATTTTACCTAGTAACCCTAAATATCGGTCCTCCACTGAAACCTGACTGTACGCAGCAAGACGTCTGTATCATAGAGGGCGACACTGTGTTGACGTGGCCCGAAGTGATAGTCGGTATTAGGTTAGTTAAGTCATACTCGTTGTAGTAAGGGAAGCCCGCTGCGAGAACTGATTCGCCTGGAACGTAAAATATTACACAAGTGTAGTTTTCCATATAAAGATGTAAAAGTATGTATGTAGGGGATAATCTCCGGAACTAATGATTCAATTCAGAAAAATCTTTCACAGGCAGAAAGCTACATTATTCGTGGGTGCTTTAGGATATAAATTGTTTATATCATGCATATTAGCCGAGTTATCACAATTTCTGCGGTTCAAGTCACGGGCGAAGTGCTAGTATTATATAAAAACGAGCTGTTCATGTCAGAAAGAACAAGAAGTAAAGTTGAGGGTCAACGAATTGGAATAATACTTTTGCTGATCCTGAAGTACTTAGAAAGACACTTTTTCTTTACAGAAAAAGAATAAAGCATCAACTGCCAAGACATCATAGGAAATAAGTACTTATTAGGGACGGAGGAAACTCGGTAAGTAACGGGTGGTCACCCATCCACGGACCAACCTTGGAAAACGGGGCTTAACCTGAAAATCCCGAGGCCCGAAGGCCCGAGCGGGTGTTTTAATTTAGCCACGAGCGAGGACCTCACTTTGTACAGCATTATCAAATATCTTTATAAAAATCTACTGTAGCAAACATACCTTTCTCAGCCGGCACATTAGACAACGCAGCAGCTGTCATATGGCTCCACCTTTCAGGGTTAGTGAACAGTAGAGCCAAGTCATATGCCTTCTTGTCTGGCGTCTTGTATCGCACTATTGCTGTCTCGCTCACTCCTCGGCAGTATACTGACAGCTTGTGTGTTTGGTACTGGAGAAAAAGTATATTGGAAATTATTATTATTAGTTGAAAAACTCTTCCAAGCAGTCTTACCACGGGGTATCATGTTACCCAGTAAATGGATTATGAAATACTCTTCATAAATACTGGTATTCAGATGCATCCGTTAGGGGCCATCCGTCACACATTAAGAGGGGGGAGGATCGACGAAGTGTGACATTGTGGGACAAGGGATGAGAGGGAGAATTTCATGTCGTTACATTTCTAAATCTAACTTAAAAATATTTCCAACTCTATCTATGAACATGTAAAATTGCAAAATATGTGACGTCACACAAGGGAGGGCGGAGTCTCACAAATGTGACCAGATGAATGTAGTGAGCGGCGCTCGTACTCGTGGGCCTTGTCGTGTGTTGGCATCAACGGATTTCAAACAAGCCGTATCGGCTTGTTGACGTGAGATCCATTTCTCCGCTCGACCGCACGGACGAGCGGTGTCGTGTGAGAATCATCTAAGTAAAAAGGAACTTTCGATAGCGAAACCTCCCTGGCAACAGTATGTCTCACAGATTTGACGACGTGCGCGCAGGTGACGACGTACCCGCCGCCCAGCCACACGCCCGCGCCCCACGCGTGCCCGCACCGTACCAGCACCGTGCACGAGTCTATCTGACCTGCAATCATATACAGCATTACTGAACTTCACACTACGGGAGGTACCGTTAATCTGACGAAGTGATTTTCATCCCGTCTGAAACTCATATCAATCAAATAATAGTTTAACCGTAGCGCAGCTGGTAGAGATGTGGGCGTCACCTTCTCCAAAAGTGGGGGAAGCCAAAGTTACAGCAACACAGAGTTGTGCAAGTTTTTACGACTTAGACATGCAATAACTTAGCATTCAAAAGGCAATTCTTAGGAAAAATTTCGCGCTGCTTTCTGTAATATGAATCCCTGTTGCGTCAATCAACATGTGCGTGTATCGTTTCTTTCGCAAGAGTGCATTCACACGGCGTATGCAATGCGCGTTGATGACGCCCGTTCACGGCGCGGTAAAAAGCGTCGTGCGTACGAAACTATATTTATAATTGACAGATATTTGCGACATCGCCTACATCCGGAATGGACCCGGAATGGTAATAATAACAAGCTCACTGAGCACGTCGTGCAGAGGATGGCCGTGCAGGGCCGTCGGGCCCCGGGGCGGCGCCACGCGCAGCTTGGCGGCCAGCACGGCGGCCAGCGGCGCCAGCAGCGTGAGCCCCACCCACTCGCCGCGGCACCACGACACGGCGCACACCACGGTGCCGATCAGCTCCTTGCTGGAAACGGTTTCAAAATCAAAACTCGTCTAATCTAATTATTTACAAGAGACAGTCCCCCATCACGCCCGCCCTTCTACTTCCAGGTCTTGTAGAAAATCGGTATGGTCACCGATTTCTACCGAATCGGGAATCGAACCCGTAAGTAGCTTAAAAGCGTAAGGCGTAGCGTGCTTACGCTACGCCTTAAGCTTTTAAGGAAGGATGAAAAACTGATGCGAGTACAGATGAAGACATGATTATTCTATTTATCTGCCTTCCTGATGGTAGTCCAATGGGTGATTGTTCCACCACAGTCTTTTAGCTGGGAAGAAGACGTGGCAGAAGAAACTCATCAGGATACATCAGCTTACAACATCGTACCACGTCGGTATTCCTGCAAGAGGAAGGGAGAGGTCAGCACAGTTACCTGACCCTCTTTCCCTTGCTTTTCCGAACGCATTTCGACTACGGCGATCCATCTCAAAAGATATCAGCCAAGAACACAGGAGATATTATTCCAGTGCACAAGTGTGTGCATAATCAGAGACGTACTCTCTTTTCCTTAACTCTCATAGTCCGATGGAGTGACAATCTAGCTCCACCGTTATAACAAGGCCAGATGAGACAAAAAAAAATAAAAATAGAAGTCTTTGCGTAAAATCATCTCAATACTAAAATAATTTTGAGAATAAGTAGACAGGACTTTCACAAGGTACTCACGTAGGTCCTTCAGTGAAGACAGGTCCACCTTCAGAACCTAGAGCAGTGGCCGCGTCGGTCAGCAGTAAAGAGGGTCTTTTGCCCACCACACCGCATATTGAACCTCGCGTCACTGCATTTAGGAATACCTGCAACGAGTTTAACACTGCATAACTATACTATAAGACAGATTTCAAAGCCGACTCGAAAGCAAGATCATATGTTATGTTATAAACTCAAACCGTCGAGCATCATAATATAACATTGTTTTTTTTTAAATTTTTAATACAAAATGGGACTGCTCTTGACCTCGATCAAGCCTGATGGAAAGCGATAGATGAGGTCTATTGGTAAAATTATATATGATCATATTGTTATAAACTCAAACTCAAAGCATTTATTTCAATTAGACAAGCAGTGCATTGTCAAATACAAAAAGATGAAGCTACAGTACAAGAACGACAAGGCATTATAACTGTGAAAAGTTTTGTAGTTGCCCATCTTAAAGCATAGAATTCAATACGTTTAACTCGCGGACAAACATGATTGCGCAATGTTGAAATCAGATTTTAGTTCCTTATTTGCATCATAGACGGCGCTGTAGTATTACTTGTGGTTTTTTTTTGTATTATGCTGAACAAGCATCAGCAGTTCATTTTACCTCACAACCGAAAGGCGTCGAGTGTACTTCGAGAGTGGAGCCTCTTCCTGTCGGTGGCCGCACCACATCCAACAAATAGGAGAGTGGCCTTAAGCTTTCAACACCTGAAATTTTAAAAGTTGATAATTATTTACCCGAATGCAGTAAAATCAATGGAGGGTTTTTTTTACACTAATTAGGCATGAAGGCACCGGGACGCCGTGGATGGCTTCCTTCAAACTGGCGCGAAGAGGCACAACACCGAGACATACATTTCATTTCCAATAATATTACATTCGGGTCGAATTGATAACCTCCTTTTTTTAAGTCGTTTAAAATGACTTGTTTAGTTGGCGATGTTGTCGTGGTTATTATTGGATATTGTCTTGCTTCACTGTTTTTTTTTATCTTGGGATTCTCCAACACCAGGTTTAACGACAGCTTTCTTGAATCTCCATTACCTAGGTCTGCACTATCACCTCTTATAGCAGTATTACTCAAATGTCACATCAGTGTGGGAAAGAGATGGAGCTATACATATACAAGGTCATACTAACCGCAAGACCTCCCGTGTGGTCTGCTCCGTGTGGTGGAACGACTTTTGTTCTACAAGTGCTTCAAACTCCCAAAAAAATGTACTTTCTATAGGAACAGACGCGATCAGCTGATCAACAGTATGGTAAAACTAAAAAAAAAAACGAATCTCCGAAAGTCACAGAAAAAGGTTTTCCGTTTCATGGTCTGAGAGACCACACGAGAGGTCTTGCGTCTATTATGATACATTCTGTATATTGACGGAGTATAAGAAGGCATCCCTTGCCCACACCTGGAGTATGATTAAAACAATACTGCTATAAAAGGTCATGGTAGGCCCCTTGGGTGTGAACCCCGAGTCAGCCAGGTAATTTGGTGTTTAACGAGTAGTTGGAAAATTTTCAGTCAGCAGATAACTGGAGTTTGGATATTCGGATATTGGCACAAAGCTCTTGTACACGAAAAGCGAGTTATAACTACTATTCGTTTACAATAGAACCGAAAAGATAAAACCTCTTTTTGTTTTTAGGCCTTTTTGAACATTTGTTGGTCAATAAAATATGACGCTGACAGTTTTCGAGCAGTGTGACGCATGTCTGTCATATCATTCTTCGACTGTTTGGCTTTTTTAGAACCTTTTATCGGTCATGTCAAGGCACGAAGATGAAGAAAAGATCGAACCACCACCATGTGATCCTCGGAATTATGCCAGATATTATGATACTCCTGATGGTTGCGACCTGGAAACGAAGGTAAATAAAACACCTCATCATCATTCTCCTACCATTATGCCAATATATTTGCGGTTGGCGCAGCCTGTCTTCTTCTCTCCCATACTTCTCTGTTACTCAACTTATACTGTCACTTACGGGATATCTTCCGTGATTGTTCATTATTTTGAAATCGGGTGCTCAAAATAATGACCAATCACGGAAGATTTCCCGTAAAGTATAAGTTTAGTTGTAAACCGTGAAAGCTTAAAACAGTGTTCTCTGTTATTCGTCATCTCAGTAGTCACCTCCTTTCTACCCACATCATCCTTCACACAATCTATCCATCGTTTCTTGTCTTCCCCTCCTCGTACAGCCATTCACATTCATACTCAAAACTATCTTCACTACATTTACCTCATTCCTACCACACAACCTTTCAGTCACCGGCGCCACTTGCATGCTAATTTTATTTTATCCATTTGTTTTACACCACACATCCCTGTTATCATTCTAATCTCAGTGAACACTTCGCTTCAATGAAAACCGTTGCAAACCATGCTAGAAACCATTACACGAAACACTACCACCATAGATTTAAATATATCCCTGGCAATCACCAGGCGGGGTTAGTGCGCGTTGGTGGATGTCATAGGCTTTCGTAGGTATGCAAAACATCGTGAGGAAACTAAACCAGCATGCCGGAGAGGTATTTCTTGATGGCATGTAAAGTCAAGTCAGAGGTCCATAAGAAAAACTCTGACACCAGGTTAGGCACTAACCACACGAAAAAGAAAGATATGCTTTCGAATATTTGGTTCTAGAAAATGCCAGTCACGATGTTGACCTTCACAAACAAACTTTAGTTTCTAAAGGCCACCGCTACTTTACTGGGCCATTACTGGTCTTTGCTCTTATGAGTTAGACTTTATTATTTTTTTATCTGAAGTCTAAAATTGCAAATCCTAATGTTATTGTAATGATTCTGTATGTGTTTCCACCAGATGATGGTTGCCAGCCGCTATGGCGTCGTCGCTGGCCTTATCGCAGGCACCTACGATATCCTGATGTACTCCCATGTCGTGGGTGTGGGGGCTATGATGAAGCGGTAACTTGTAGTCTATAATTTATACTAATATTATAAGGATGATAGCTTACATGGTAAATATCCCGATTTCAGTGTTAATAATATTTTCTAGCCCTTTTGGCATTATAAGCATTTTATTTATAACTTAGAACAGGTGTCTTTTGTTCGTATACGCATTTTGTACACGCATTTTGTTTTTTCAGATACGCCCGCCATGTTGTGCCTCTTGGTCTCATGGGAGCGACATTCGCGGCGGTCTCGACCTTATCCCTGCGCTTACGAGAGGCCGACGATCACCTAAATTATTTTCTTGGTGAGTTTCTTCTGCCACATCATCAGGCTCTGTCCCACGCCGAAGAGGAAGCACCGAGTTTGCGATTTACTTATCGCTCATGAAATGTACAAAAGATTGAAGGTCCCGTTTTATTGATTAAGAGCGTTTATACCGAAAGTGGGCCACGTCGCAAATAGCTGTCAAATATTTTGGCAATATTACTGTTTGGAAATAAAAAATATGGCTAACTAGTGAACTAAAATATTTATTATGAAATACTAATATCGTAAAACCAAATATTTAGTATTATACGTAAAAAAAATATATTTGAAAACTTTCCAAATGCCTTTTTTATACCTAAAACAGTTACAACATCAAATTCAGTGTTTTAATTGCAATTCATTATTAATATTCTAGTTCACTAGTTAGCCATATTTCTTATTCCCCCCTTACACTAATATTGTCAAATTAATTAAAACAGGTAAATATTTGACAGCTATCTGCGACGTTGCCAACTTTTTGGATGAACGCTCTTAATAGTTGATCGTTGACTCACACCGCGCCGCGCTGCTGCGCTGGCGAGAACTCCGGCAAACAATGAACTCGTTTTTGGTTGCTGCTTCTACTGGCTTCTCGCCAATCGTCAGCGATGGAACAGATAGCTCACGGTTTGGTACAGCCTGACTCAATCGTCCATAAATTTGTCTTGGCCTCCATGTACAGTCAGCCCCAAAAATATGTAAACACGGATTAGTAACCCATTTCACTGTCTACAATCATTATTCCATAATTGTGTCTGCAATGTAAAGCTACAAAACAAGTAAACATTTAATTCCAACAAAACCAGAGGCTTAGTAAATAAGGTCCCGTTGGTTACTCTTCGGGTATGGCACTCTAAAAACTGATCTTCTGTGTCAAACTCATCACTTGTTCTGCCCCGCGGTTTTATGGTCTACAGGTCACAAATCACCAATGAGTCATTAGGCGATGCATTGCGTTGCATTTTTTAATTTAATTCAGCTGCCATGAAGTTCTTTGCTGCAAGAAGACGCTTAGTGTTTCGCCTTTTCGCTGGTAGGTCTTTTATACAATATTGACAGCCGACCTCGAAAAGGTCACTAGAAAGGGAAGAAAGCCGAGGACAGGACGTTGTGGTACAACTTGAGAGAGTCCTATATCTATCTCTGGCTGAGATTATAAATGCTAACGAAGTCATGTTTTGTCCAGGTGGTCTAGCTTGCGGACCGCTTCTTGCCCTGTACCTTCGCTCCGGGCACGGGGTCGTGGCTGGCGGGCTTGCGCTCGGTCTCATAGGACTTCTGAAGAAGGAAGCCATCGAAACTAACTACGAAATCTTACACAAGATTCCTAGCCACATGAACACGATCACCAGCTGGCAAAACGACACTTCGTTCATCGAAGATCCTCGCGATAGTAATTATCATTTATTTAATACTTTAAGCACATAGAGAAAAGCGGGCTTAATGCCATAAATGCCATAGGCATTTTCTATCAGTCAACTTTAGGGTGATGCAGAGACAAACTGTGTTAGGTGCAATTCCGACAATTGAGGATTCAATATTTATTTCAGCAAAAGTATAATAAATCTATAACGTTCCCACTAGGACACTGGCCTCCTTTCTATCGTCAGAAGGGTAAAGTTGGGAAACATTTGTCAAGTGGTTATTATATTTAAAAAAAAGAAGATTGCGTTAGTTCCGACTACATCTTAAAGCAGGAGTAATTGCAGTGTAGGAAGGAGATGGCACTAGACGACCCGTATAGCTCCGTCTCTTTCCCACACTGGAATTACTCCTGCTTTAAGACGTCATAGTAACACCGCAGTTCGTCAATGATGCACGCGATGACCAGTAGAACTTCTTGCAGTATAATTTTTTTCATCACACAGCACTTTCATACTGCATTTGTTTTTAACAGTATTAGCAGAGGGATGTTGACGTGTGATTCCAACTTTTAACTGTAAAATATCGTGCTAGCAGCAAACAGCCGCCAAGTCTACGTCCCAATAGAACCATGCTGCACTACGTTGACAAAAATAAACTCGAAAATAACGCAAATGTTATATTTCCGCAGAAATGATTCACACTTGCGGTGATAAGGATAATAAGGACTTGAGCCCGGAAAAGCCAAAACCGACGAAGAAGCGCCCGCCGCAACCCTGCTAGTGATTAGTTATATCAGCGTCACGTTAAATTAGCAGGCGAACCGTCACACACTTAATGGGTATCGATATTTCATCATTCTCAGACTCAAAGCGTTCATTTCAATTAAACTTTTTAGAGATCTCGCGCACTACGCGGCTACGACCACGATTTGTTGCATGACTGGCCGCTACCTTGAACAAAACTGGACGGGCGTCCAACCAGCTTTTTCGAGGTAGCGACCGGCCGGTTGTGTGACCACACTTACTTCCTGGTCGAGGCTTCTGCGGCGGCTCGTCGCCGTGTAGTGCGCTAGGTCCCTTACAAGCATTCGTGTAGTTAAAGAGTCGACCAGGTGGCCTACCATGACGTCTTAAAGCAGGAGTAATTACAGTGTGGAAAAAAGATGACGCTAGACGACCCGTACAGCTCTGTCTCTTTCCCACACTGGAATTACTCCTGCTTTAAGACGCCATAGTAACCCCGCAGTTCGTCAAATAACTGAAGGTGAGGCCCGTTCGTAACCGTAATCTCTATAAGAAAGTACAAACAAGAAACTCCATGGACATTGGATACTGTTTTAAAATTACGTTAGACGTTACAAAGTTCTCGGTACATACGCGAGCACATCAGGCTACTACAATCCGTCAAACTTTAATAGATTTTCAACTTCATCGCTGATGCATTAGGTTCAAGGTTGATTGGGAAAGTTTGTTTGGTAGCTTGATGTGCTGGCGTCTGTACATTATTATTGTTGATTCTATGTGTGAGAATAATGTAAAAAATAACAATTCAATATATAAAGGTAAGGATAAGCCTTGGCAGTTAAGTGATGACCAGCCTCAACTGACAACGCCCGAGCACGAACATGGCGCATCTTTCAGCTCAACCATTTGTAGCGAACTGAATGATCCAATACACGCATCATCATCATCTCCTGCCCTTATCTCAAAGACATGAAGAAGAAGAAGATATATTTAATATATTTAGTATTGACGCAGCATTGGCTTCTTCATGATCACCAAGAAGCCAATGCTGCGTGGTTTAAAAGAGCTAAAGAGCGGCTATTGGGAATATTGACATTCAAAAATTTTAATCTTGAGCGTCAGTATGGCGGATCACACTAGACATACCGACTTGTTACAAAGTTGTAACAAGTAAAAGATCTCGATTTTCTACGACTTGTCCTGTCTATCGCTCGTAAATATTTGAATGTCTTTATCTTCCATACTTCTCTATCAGTAGTTTGCCCATTCTTATCGTCTGTCACGCAGTCCATTCATCATTTCTTTCATGTCTGTGAAGTGTCGCTTATTTAATTATTTACCGACGAGTGATTGGTTTCAGCTTCTATTGGTTTAAATAAAGATTTTTCGATAAATAGTATAAATATGATTCAATATTTATTTTTATTTAGACCGTCATTTATAGTTATAGATCTCGTTGGTTGGTCGAAAACGGTGACTGCGTAAGGGTAAGTTTTGGCGAAAATGGCTGGCGGGACGATATTGCCTACAAACTACTGCACAAATTTGTCCGCACTATTGTCTATACCAAGGCTCGTCAACCCAAGGCTCGCGGGCCATAGTGTAGCCCGCCAACGCATTTGAAGTGGCCCGCCAACAGCGGTCTTCTGACGACAGTCTTTTGACTACCGATTTCAGAATTTCAAACCCGAAGCATTATTTTGCTAGTTATGAACCCATTCTCATCAAGCCATATCCAGGTAGAATATCATTTCTGGAAATCCAAAAACATCACTTCATGGATACAGTTTTTTCTGAAAATATCTTAAAATCTAATATTTCTAGACGGGGTTCTAAAATTTTCGAGCTCGCTTCGATCGCTCATGCGTCCTACTGTATCTTAGTTATCCTGGAACTTCTGTGCACAAGTCGTCAAGGTCATGCACGTTCAGTTTTATATTCTGGATGGCCCGCCGCCGGTAGACACGGAATTAAAAAGGTGGTCCACCTTCAAAATAGTTGAGCAGCCTTGATCTATACTAATACTATAAAGAGGTAAGATTTGTTTGTAAGTTTGTATTTAGGGGGTAATCTTCAAAACTCATCATCTTCCTGCCCTGCCATGTTACCTGCCCCCGTAGCATGACCACCGTAGACAAGGCTGTCATTTTGTCGATTCTTCCGTCAAAGAATTCCTTGTCTACGGTGGTCATGTTACGGGAGCTGGGGTCGGCGCAACACGTTTTTCTTCCATTCTCCCCTGTCAACCGTCACACAATCATTTACAGCTTAATTCATATCATTCCTCACACAATCCATCCATCGTTTCCTAGTCTTCTTATCCCTCTTCGTCCATCAACATTTATATTCATCACTATTTAAGTCACATGCGATTCGGAACTAATGATCCAATTCTAAAAATTTTTTCGCTGGCTGAAAGCTACATTATTCGTGGATTAGATTAGGTAGCTACATTTTTAGCGGACGAAGAGCTTAATAAAATAGTCTGAACCATCGAGAGTAATGGAAAAGAAAAAAAGAATGTACCTAAAAACCTACATTAACTTGTAATAAAATAGTACATTTTGGTATAAGTAAGGAAACTTTGTTATTGCATTCGAGGCGGAATTCACACCTGAGCACCGAGGTTGTTATGGAGCCGAGAATTGCAGTAACAAATCCCCAAGCGTATCAAACGATGCATTTCAATACACTTTCGAAGAAATATAATAATAGAAGGAAAAGTATTTTTGTCATGAATTACTAGGAAACTGATTTAATTTTCTTTTTTCCGCGCTTTGCTTTTTTTCGCAAGAAGCAAAGGTATGAAACCGCTAAACAGCCTAATATGAAAAATTTAAAATTCTAGTATTTTTCTATTTAGAACACAAATAAATGTTAATTTGTTCATAAAAGTAAAGATTTTTTTAAATAATTGTTTATTTATGATATTCTATTTTTAAACACAATTTAAATATTAAAAAAAATATTTACGCCAAAACAAAGCCAAGACGCATATCACTTTGCCGAGATTAAACAAAAAAACAATCATAGCCTACTATAATCATTGAACCCATTTGGACTTTAGTTAAGTATAGTATCTGTGGAAATTTTTATTTCCGCACGTGTGCGGAAAAATATTAAAAATCCACGCCTGTGAAATACATTGCATATTGAACCTAATCGTAGTGCGATAATAACCAGTTTTCGAGAAAGTGTATTGAAAAATAATAATAGCACGCCTTGAGAAGTAGACAAGAGTTGAACAGTTCGCCCACATTCGCTGGCAGTGCCTGCTAGTGTCCTTGTCTGGAACCCGCAGTTTATGCTAACCGATTTGAGTAGGCTGGCTGTTGCTGACGCGTCTCATTGACACCTGACGGACTCGGACAGAAGTGACTGATAATTTAGATACTGAAGTCTGGGCTGCCTCGTCGACGGTCGCAAGCACGACTGCTGAGCTTGAGGTCTTGGGTTCAATTACCGGTTCAGGCAAAGTGTTATTGGGTTTTTCCATCAGGAATTTCTCAGTAGCAGCCACGGAGTCTGGATTTGTGCCCGGTTTATGGCAATAGGCAAGCCCCGTCCTATTACATAGGACTTTAACATAACTGGCGAAATGTGGGTGTACTGTTAGGTACACCTCTGTCTAAACCCTTCGGGGATTAAAGGCGTGATGTTGTGTTATTTTATGAGGTCCTCGTTTGGTAACTGCAGCCAGTCCACAATCCCTCCAAACCGGTTTAACTTTGTGAAAAACCATAACATTTTTGACAAGTTTTGCCTGTTTTCGTTCAGCTCGCTGTTAGTTTATGCACTTTTTGAAAACTGAAAATGCCCCTGCCCGAAGCGCTCTGTCTGAAACTTTTCGTAGTATGTAGTTTTAGTTTTCGCTCATCACGCCCTACCTACTCACTCAGCTATCAAGTTTTCATGCATAAAACCCTATAACATGAAAGTTATTCATCACAAAAATAAATAAGAAACTGACCTCTCTTATCGCTTTCCAAGTCGATAAGTACGAAAACAGAGAACAGTGCGTTGCCAAGCTTCATCTGACTGTCTATGTCGCCATCCTTGTGCCCGATGGTCCAGCTGTAGAGGATGTCGTCTGCACATCTGTCCAGGATCGGACACTGCCACACGTGGCATATCCTGGAGACGAAAACCGTCTCGTTACTAGATAAGTTCTAACTTTAGTCAAAGCTAAAACCTTCGAGCTTGTTGTTTGACAAATGTGAAGTTCTTAATACAAAATTGACAATTTGGATTCTGGTGTAACATTTCACGAAATAGAAATGGTATAATTCAAAAATGCCTCTATGATAAAAAGCCTGGATGTAAAGATATTGCTTGTAGTAACTTAGTACTTGACGAAAAACTTCATGACGATAGGTTTTAGTCTTGACGTTAGGCCTGGTTAAATTTAAAGCAAAGCGGAGACGAGCAGAGCTGAGACAAGACGTGATAAATTCGACCACAGAAAAGACGAGAGACGCGATGTGGATTTCAACTAATGTCGAGGCATCCGATTTGGTGGAAATAGGGCCTTATATTAAACATGACGTCACTCTGTTTAGTTTTAGGGGACCTACTACCACCTCTTATAGCGGTATTATTGTTATCTTACTTCATTGTGGAAAGGGGTGAAGCTAGACGTCCTGTATGGCATACTTATAGTATAGTTATGCTGCTACTGTTTTAAGAGGTGGTAGTACAGTCCCTGTAAGATTATCTACATCAATATTATAAAGAGGAAAGATTTATATTTTAGTATATTTGTAAAGAATAAACTCAAAAACTACTTTACCGATTTCAAAAATTCTTAAACCATTACAAAGCTACGTTATCCCTGAGTAACCTAGGCTATATTTATTACTTGAAAATCTCAAAATATTTAAAAACTAAATGTCCTCCCGTGCGAAGTCGGGTCGGCCATTAGTTAAATTATAAAATAGACATACCTTCCAGTAAGCACCCTTATCAAGTAACTGCTATGGTCCAAATCTCCTTGATGCATGTTCCGCTCTCTGCTCAACTTCTCAACACTCTCGTATAAATTCGGGTTCTTGGACTGTTTCTTTTCACAAGTGACATGGATTTCTGGTAGATTAGCGTAGAACTCATCACTAAGGATGGGTTTCCCTCTAGCTTTTTTTATTATCTTCGCTTCTTTTAAAGGGGATAGTATGGAACCGTGTGTGAGGACCCATCGTTTGGAGAATCTGATCCCTGAGGCGGATACTGTCAGGATATTCGCATATTCCCCGTCTTCTGAGTAATTGTAAGTCACCATTACGCCTTCGACAGCCATGATTCTGGAAGAAGAGAAATATGGAGATGAGGATTTGGTATCAAGAGTAGTCGCTTAAATGCCCGACCGGCGCACGCAACCGGTGCCGGCCTCGCTCCGAAATAGGCCTCATACGGTTTTCATTGCCTTCTTCTACATCCAGGTACCTAGGCTAGGTACACGTCGCATGCAATTCAATATGGCTGACGGTAAACTATGTCATACTATCATCATGGTATGATCATATTTGCAGGAAGAGGCTATACACGCCTCCTGCTACAATCTTTATATAGGTACTCCTTATTAATTTCATGCTTTACAGTGTATTTTATCTAGTCGAGTTCTTAACTCCTTAATGACTGTGCCTATTACCTACTCGCCTGCACTGTCAATTATTAATTTATAAACTTTATCGACGTCCTACAATCCTGGTGTAGGTAATAAAGCTATCTAAAATGAAGATCGTAATGCACTATGAATAGAACAATCTGGAGGAAACTGGAATCGTCTTTATGCCGGCAATGATAGAACGACAGCTTGATAAAGTGCGCTTGTCCGCGTGATTCCTTTTAGGAATGATACACACCAGGGGGGTTACTATTCCAGTGTGGGAAAGAGATGACCTGTATAGCTCTGTCTCTTTCCCACACTAGGCCAATGCGAGCTACAAGCCTTCCACAGTTTTTTAGTGACAGCAACTCAAAAGGGACATTATTACAATAAGAATAAAGGTCGGGTGCAACCACATGGTTACCAATTTATCAGGGACCGAAAAGGTTAGGCACTTACCCTTAAAGGGGTTTTAATCTGATTATTTTTTAGGGAAAACAATAACCCGCGTACTATAGGGTTAATGGAGAAAGTTTTTCAGTTACATGGTATACACCTTTCTGACCCATGCTGTACAGACACAGGCACATCAAGGTACTACAATCTGTCAAATTTATTTAATAGATTTTCAACTTTATCGCTAAAGCATCAGGTTAAAGGTTGATTGGGAATATTTGACAGTTTCGGGTAGTTTGATGTGCTGGCGTCTGTACATACTCATTTTCACTTTAGACTATGCATAAAAAGTTAGGGAACACAATAGAGAACCCTTATATTGAAATGAGTATCGAGAAATATCATGTGCGTATGCGCAGCCTTAAAAGCAAAGATTTACTGATATAGTTAAGTGAAGCGTGCTGGCTGGCATACTTAAATAGATTTAACACCAATTAAGACCTTAACCTGTTTGTGAGTGTCATGATAATGGATAGTAATTACATTGTTGAAAATATAGTTGTTCAAATGTACATGGATGTTTTGGCGCGTGGCCTGAAACGGAACTAACGGCACCATCTGTGTCAACAGCGCAGTCAACGTCATTCAAGCGCCAAAAAAACCGTGTAGCACTGTATCATGTTGTTACAAAGGTTTTACTATTTAACAGTATATAGAGGACGCTGCTGTCGCTTAAATTATTAATTATTCTTAGTATGAGTAGGCATTGATGAGACATACTAAACCATACAATGTATAATATTATCCGCATTAGTTAAAATTTTATAGCAAACATTTCAACGCTTTTTCCTCGAATTGTAATAATTATATGCATTACCTGGTTCTATTTTCTCTATATATTGTAAAGAGTTAAAGTTTGTTACTTCGTATGTTTGTAAGTTTAGATATAGAGGGTAATCATCAAAATTACAGCTCCAGTTCTGAAAATTATTTCATTCATCATTATCTCATGTTTCCGATCGTAACTCAAGCGAAGCCGCGGGCAAAAACTAGTGTTGGATAAACTAGATAATAAAGACATGTTAATTTATCTAACAATACCTATCTACTATCCATGATAATAAAGTACCTACTAAAACTTTCAATTTCATTAACTCAAACACACATCAGATTGTGAATAAAAATAGATGAAAAAAGTAATTCACTCACATTTTCTTTTAGCAACGAGAATAATCATTCCGTGACGTGGGAGGTCGCGTGCGAATAGTACGATCAAAAAAGACTAACATCATTTTATAATACATTGCTTGCTTAAACCACGATAAGTCGTTAAAACGTCCGTATTCACCCGTCAATGTATAAAGAAGCAAGCGGTAATACAGCAGACAAGCGACAATATAGTAACACATTGGTACAAGTAAAAGATGAGCTGAACACAGGGTGCGAACACAATTACAAATTAGGCATAAACACACCCATGGAATAGAAGTAATGAGCCATATTCAAGCGGGTGGTCAATATGCCATGCAATTTGCGATGGTATAAAAACGATATGCCAGCCTTTTGCCGCCAACTTGTGTCGAAGCGTGTTCCAGAAGGCGCTTGTGACTTGTGTTCGAATTTCAAATTCACTTTTTTTTCTGTGCAACCTGTGTTATTGGCCAATTGCGTTTACGAAGGTAAGTTTACGATTTATTTTTGTAAAATGGTTTTACGTAATTATTTTTACAGGTTCAAAAGAAATTATTTGTTTAAAGTGGATTAATTATTTTTTGAGTCAACGTAATGTTACCTCTCTGACATAAACCTTATGACAACGAGAATAAGGGTCACATCACAGCACTATTAAAAGTCAAATAAAGTGTCAGGACAGTTATAGTATAATTTTGTATTGAGGTCAAGTTCAGTGTTTCTGAAAAAAAACAATTTGGCTGAAATAAACAAAAGAGAGGGAATACATCACTTTAGTTGAACTCAACCGTAATTTCGAAAACTTAAACAGCGTTTCCGTAGTGTAGCGGTTATCACGTGTGCTTCACACGCACAAGGCCCCCGGTTCGATCCCGGGCGGAAACAGTTACTTTTGTTGCATTTATTTTCAGAGAAGACGCGAGAATTCTTATAGTTTTTTTCTTAATATTTTGTTTCTTTTATTAAGAAAAGATATAAAGCAGTCGGAAACACTTTTTAGTTTTAAAACACCATCACAATATTATTCTTCTTAGTTCTACATTATAATATATTAATTTCGAGAGTCGCGTACCATATTTCCTCTAGGAGACTTATCTTCAAATAAGTGATAATGGTAGCATAATAGAAAAATTATTACCCTTAATCTTGCTAAAAATAATTCCTTCGAGCCGGATTTGAACCAGCGACCTATGGATATCAACTTTAGAAACAACTACAGTCCACCGCTCTACCAACTGAGCTATCGAAGGTTGAGAAACTCTGGCGAAATTGTAAGCCAGTACCTACCGCCATTTATTTTGCTGTCTCAAACTATTCTTTACTTTTTTTTAATTTTGTCACAATGATAACAAATCATACAGTTTATACAACTCACGCAAGGCATATGGAAACTTGTTTATCTATACAAATGTTAATGCCCCGATGATAATCCTATACTTCGTTACTAATTTTAAAGTCGGCCATTTAAATATTAAATGCAGTTAGATACAGTATCCAGTGTTTAGTAATCCTATCAACTACAATAAATTCTAGTAAATAAAATAACTAGAACGCTAGCTACTCGATTTAATTAAGTAGCTACCTATAGTAATATCGTAGAAGTAATGTTTTGTGAAACAATTTATAATTATAAAAAAAAACTGGCGCGAAAAGTAAAAAAAAGATGGCGGCCTACAGCTGTCATTATCAATCCGGTTTTACGTTACGCAGAATTGTCGCATTTGTCTCGTTTATCAGATTAGTTTAGCCTATCGTGTGACCCAGTTGTAATGAACTTGGGTTTTATCTATCGCGTTACAAGTTAAGTCAGCTTTCCTGCGAGCTATAGATACAATGACACATTGGACACGTGCTGTTCAGAATTACCAGAAATAACTGGAATAATGTCAGGAGAATGTAAACAATCAGAACAATAGATCATTCTCTTCTTTGCTCGATGTTTCCGTTGATTGTTCTACTTTGTATGTTTAGGGTTATCAGTGGACCTACCTAAGTACATACTTACTGCATTGGTTAGGAATGCAAAGATTAACAAATTTCCTCAGAGGCAGTCATTTTAAATTAAATTCAGAAGTTCCGTTTCGGTTCTAAATTTATCTACAAATAGCGGTTACCCGCGCCTTCTGAGTTTATTTTCTACTGCATCATTTTAATACAAATAATTAATCTAAGATAAAAGTACCCTGTGTCCTTCTCCAGGTCCTAGGTTATCTGTCAAATGTAACGCCATTGGTTTAGGCGTAAACTTACTAACTATTTAACATTTATAACATACCTACTAGTGACCCGCTCCGGCTTCGCACAGGTGCAATATACATTTATAAACCGTCCTCTTGAATCACTCTATCTATTGCTGAAAACTGCATTAAAATCCGCTGCGCAGTTAAAAGATCTAAGCGTACAAACAGCGGGATCTACTTTTTTTTATTCTATGAAAAGAAGTTAGCTGGAAGGTATACATAGTATGGATAACGTTTATGTCTAAGTTCTATTTTCTGTAGAATTGAGCAGACATGCACTGCTTAAATCAGATTTGTCGGAGAACCTAAGTCCATTAAACTTAGACTCTCTCAATCAAGTGACCGTATTGAAGTTCTAAACTAGTTAATAATCTAATTAACACTAGTTTCCTATTCGGATTAGTTGGAGACACTATAACCTTTCGCAACATATCAAGATACGCAATATTTGTAGGGAGTTACCTCACCTTTTACAATCAGAGAATAAGCGTGTTTGCTTACTTTTGAAAAGGGTTAGAATGCATAACTAGGTACTTTTTAATCTACTGTCTTCTTTTACGTCATCTACAACATGTAGCTGTTTACCAAGGAAAACTTATCCAAATAGTAATTCATAGATGGCTCTTATAGTGTAAATGTGGCAGTATTTTAAAAACAATGGGGCATTCAATAGTGTCCCGCGTGTCCTGTTGTTTGCTCGTTACAACAACTGATGCACGTTACTGAAAGTACCAAAATGTAGCCAAATTCTGGCGACCCGATTTAGTTTGCCATCGAAATGCTAAGAAGAGAGCGATGTTTTAAGCAACAGAACAGGTGCAACCATTCAAAATAACAGGCTCTCGTAGCTTCCCCCGCGGTTTCGCATGCGTTATGGAATATCTCCCACGGGAACGTTTAAAAATTAGCCTAAGACACTCGGAGATAATATAGCTTTCCAATAGTAAAAGACTTTTCGGAATCGGATCAGTAAATCCGAAGATTACTACCTACATGTATCAAAACTAACTTTACCTCTTTAGTATGGACTGGGATTGCAGCAAGAATTTCCTTCAGTGACCTAGAAAATGTTTATATAAGTTAATAAGTCCCTATCGACATTTACACGACCGACGCACGACGTCCAAGCAAGTCTGGGTTCCTTTAGTTTTATTAATTACCTATTAGTTCCCTCCGTAACCGGAGGAGGTGAGGCACACGCCGTCCTAGGGCTTCGAATACCCTTCACAGTAAATTTTCCCTAGTAATGGTTACGTGATAAAATTTCCTTAGTTCTGTTTTAATTTATTTGCTGCCAGACATAAAATGTGACTTAGCACGTTGTATGGTGTGTGATTGGTTTGAATTTCCAAGAAGGACTAATGAATTGGAGGTTTCTATGACGTTGTTTAGTTATGGGATTTCATTCTCAATTAGATTCCTTATTTTTAGGTGAAATAATAGATAGGTAAGTAACCTGGATTTCTAAAAATTTTAATAATACCTAATGATTGTCCATTTACCATTTATAGAGAAAAATAATTAGGTAGGTATCATAAAGATAAATAAAGTAATCGGAAATTACAATTTTTATCTATCTTTTTTACTAATAAAGACGAAGACAAGTCATATTAGAAGCCAATACTCTGTGTTCTATAAACAATATTTTGTGATAAAATTCTTTTTTTGCGCAATGATGCCTATTCTTTTAAAAATAATAAGTACGATTTGAACTTTGTATCGACTATAATTGCAATGTTATCAGAATGTTTAAATTCATTGCCCTCAGAATTTGCATACATTCAAATGGCAAAACAACATAAGAAATATCTATTCTCACCTAAAATTTTGATTAAAGAAAGAATGACCCTACGGACAATAACTTCTGTAGCAGATAGCTCGAAATTCATTCTGTAAATACACAAGTCAGTTCAAAAGTTCACCAAAGAAAATAAACGCAATGGTATTTACTAGAAATCCTATACCTACCTCCCAGTAGATGAGTAAATGCTGATACACGATTGGTTGAAAACAGTGGTGTGACTGGCGCACCTTCAAAGACCGTTACCCGTTTAATGCCTGCACATCCGTAATAGGAAACCTTCGCAAATTGTAGATTTAATCAATTCCTTTCGAAATGTGTTAGTAATTAATGATCATTGGGAATATTGAAATCGGTAACTTGGTATTCTTGGTGGTATAGGTATCTATGTGTTCACTTGACCTTGACAGTTTTCGAAAGCAGGCGCGTTCCTTTTTGTAATTTATTTCACCATCACTGCTTTCAAAACGGTGAAAAAAGAAAAATGAAAACACGGGACATCTACGAACCCGCACTGAGCCCGCGTAGTGGATCACAGCGCACTCCCTTTCATAGAGAGAAGACCTGTGTCACCCCTGCACTCTCAGCAGTCGGTAGGTACCTACATGACAGGCTGATTATTTTTATGCTTGATTTGCTCTTGAATTTCATTTAAGCAAAAAATTGCAATCATCTCCTTAGATGGTTAGTGATACCTAGATTTCTAACAAGGATAATAGATGACGTCAAGCATTTTATTCACGTAATTAATGGCATCCTTGCAGACAACTTGGTATTAGTACTAGGCATTAAGGAAGAAACTCTTTGCCTACACTATGTCAGACTCAATTGAAGAGTTAAAAAGCACGATAAGTTGCATGATTATGGTGTGTGTTATCAAATAATAACAATCAAGTAGGTACCAGCATTATTACGTTCTTAATTCGAATACAGCAGAAATAGTTAACTAAAACGTTTTAGATCAAGTGCCGGTTCCAAAAAGGTTGGATTAATTGACCCATCAGGTAGAAAACATAAAAAAGAATCTTTATGTAAATATCGAAGATTTTACTTTACGCCTATCTATGCAGTTAAAGAGAAGGATTATAATTGTATAAAAACTATCTTCTTGGATTTATATTTGGCTGCGGCTGGAGGATTCATGCTAAATGAGATGCTTGATTACGTTCCATATTTGTCTCTAACTAATAAATGCTAAGCATACGTTACGTTCCTTGACCCACCTAGAAATCCTGCTGCCCTACCCAAAACATTTACAGCATACTGACAAGTATGAAAAATCAGCATCAAATATGTTTACAATAAACCACAAATAGCAGTTGAGTCGTTCGACCTTATAAACTCATTGTGCACATCCTTGATAGAATTCGTTGGAGTCGGGAGCGGCTTGCCCTCACTGAGAGGACCAAGTGCCAACGACACCTACATAAAAAACATATAGACCGACAAACGTCTTTCCATGTTATGGCGGCGCCACTTGCTAAGGTAAGATGTCAAAGACCTGTCAAATCCAGTATATTTTAACTTAGTTCTTTGTTTCGCCACATGCATTCATAAATGTGTTAATTGATATTCCTATTCCCTGTTTGAACCGGAGTTTAGCAGTTCTTCAGAGGAGGATATAGTATTTCAAGCTAAAGATAGTCCCGTATTTGTCATTGTGGCGTGGCGTTTTAACCTGCTCGAACTGAGAACAAATTGAGACGTGTCTTTACATTAATAGCTGTGGGATGAGTAACAGAGTCACCAAGTGACTGCATAAGATGGATATGGCATAATTGCTAGATCTTCCTGTCATTCTGTTGGTAAAATGAGATCTCCAAGTATGTGGCCTACTTTATCCTCGTCCAAAGGGTCGTCAAGTTGCGCCATGTCCACGTTTCCCTTCGCAGGTTCCTGTGTGAAATATCAACGGAAACGGCCGGCTTCAGAGCTTCGCCGGTACTTAAGCGTCCAATTGAACAAACGAGCGTGATAACCCTGGATCCGGTCCCGTGACTTGATCGTTGTGGCCTCTTAATGTACCTAAATGCAGTCATTACTAATGATGACTGATTTACGTCACGATAGGATCACGAAAGGATGTTTCTGGCGTTTCTGATACGATGTCTAGGCAGTGGTGGGAAAAAAATTGATCGCCGTATCTTCTGGGTGATCTCTAACATCTTCACAGCCAAAGAGTGCACTTACATTTCTCAAGAAGCTTTAGCCAACGCTCCCAAATTTCTGGTAACACACGTACACACAGTCCGGCTCGGCAATTTAAGGAGACACTAGCACTACGATAAGCCCACGACAATACAATAATGGACGCTCTTTGCCTAATGGGTCGCATCCTGCACGGCCCAAGCGCAGTCCAGTCAATGCTAAGAGTTCGCTCCTCCGCGGCACATGTTCGTTTCCAGAAACTAAATTTCATTGTTCATGTTTCCCTAATCGTGTGTGTGATCACGTTTCGTGTCATTGTAGACATTCGTGTGGGTTTCAAGTGTCGCAGCTCTGGTGAGGTTCGTGCCGCCAATCGACGGACGTCGGCGACGGCGGACGATGTGCCTGTTGCGATCTCGAAAACGATAACGAATTTCGACAACTCTATGCCGCAGTTATCGGTTTATCTCTATCTTTATAGTGCTATGGATGCAGTGTTGAGGATGGGAAAGTGCATTTTATGAGAGAATTTTACCTGTGCAGTGTATAGTGACGGACATGCCTGAGTTTCGACGCCTGGCAGCCAGTGTGAAAAAAAAGAAGCCACTTTCGCCGACTCAGCGGTTGAGTCACTCGAACAGTTCTATTTACTTGATGCGATAACGTTTTAGGTGAGTCCGTCATTAGTGTAAAGTGGTGTATCCCTTACATTAATGACCACTTAGCTATCGTCGACAGGTGTATGTTTCAAAGGCATTATCGCTGTCCTTAAAAAAAATCATTTTTACCATTTTTAGTTATCAGTGTTGGTTACAAGGTGGGATTTAGATATTTTTCCGTTCATCTTAACGAGGAAACAAAACCGTAAAATACTGTGAGTACCATGGGTTACAAACATTATTATTATATTTCTGAATTAGGTATAATGGACAAGTTGGCTCCGTGCATGATTTCTTTTGCGTAGGTTATTAATTTATGAGGTGACTTGACAACTGTCAAGACACCTCATCTTTGACTTATAGAAAAAAAAACAATACAAAGTTTTAAAATGGATTTTTGGCAGCACTTGGCTTCCAAATAACTTAACCTTAGTAAATAATTAACACTAATCACTAATATATGCAAGTACCAATAAAAACACAGATGCTAAGTCCCCAACATAATTAGTAAAGTTACTTTCAATTCAACACACAAACAAACAAAAATTGGACAAAAACCAACCAAGTTCCAACTACTGGAAGAGCACAAACTAATAAAACGTCATTTAAATCTCGTCAAAACAAAGAAACAGAATATTTACCTTTGACCTTAGTTGCGTTTGTTTACTTTTTTGAGGTTATGTTTAACATTGGCTCTACAAAACAAACTTAGGAATTCTTTTTTCAAAGTTAACTTTTTCTTATCACATCACTAACACAAAACACACTGTTGTCCTTACAATCTTCTTGTATAATGACTGTTTTCACTTATTATGTCTAGAATAAATACTTTTTCTCTACTACTTATCAGCTGATGAGCTGAGCTGACTGTTTTGTTTAATTTGTTGCAATTTAATATCTCCAACCTCCAAGCATTCTTATTGGTTCTAGAGTAACGATCTCTCGCGGACTTATTCATTACTACATTCATTCATGATTTACGTGTCTGCGTCGTAGTTCTTTGTGATATCGCGAGATGGCGTTAATATAAAAAATAATAACTCGTGAGTAAAATTATAAGAATCGGGGAATTTAAAAAAAACTTTGCTTTATAACTTAACTGTCTCAAAATATTATTGTTTGTATTTTTTTTTTCATTATAATAAAGATTGCACTGATGTAGTAGATGTACCTAATAGCGGAAATCATGGCATGGATCTTGTGGGTCACAGGTTTGAATCTGGACGGAGCAAACTGTTTGAAATCAGTATTTTGTGCTACCTTTAGGTATAGCAAGGTAGCCCGTAATACTGAAAGACCTATCAGTACTTAATTATTTATAACAAGGTATCAAAATGTTAAAAAAAAAACTTGTAGGATCACCTACGTACTTCACGACTCACGAGCACTAAAATATTTACTTACAGAAAGCAACATTTATAGTAAATCAGTATATGTTGTTGACAAACATAATATTTTGGGACCCATACTATTATTACACCTTGTATATCTCGAAAAGCAAGCGTCGAAGTGATTAAGTACCACATATATGTATATATTAGCTCTATTGCCAAATTTCAGCTTGTTACCGAAGATTTCACATCTTTATTTCTTTTCATTTTTGGTCTAAAAATCCTGCGCTACATGACTTTTGTTTGTTTGATTTAGTTTTTTTTTGTCACCGACTTCTGAAGCTTAAGTAATTTATCATTTTTTGTGTTTTTGAAGTCGGTTTTATTTTTTGCCTAAGTGTTTTCTCGTGGAATAACGATTGCAATTTTGGTAATAGGTATCACACATACCATCCATCGTTTCTTTGGTCATCCTCTACTCTCATAGCCATCTACATTCATCCTCAAAATACTCCAGACCTTTTCCTCATTCCAACGCATCACATCCCCATGTCCATACCAAGATAACCGATTACCACACAACTTAGATAGGCCAATAGGCCACAGGTGGCCTATCTTAGAACAGTTGTAAGTCCAGTGTGGGAAAGAGATGGCGTTAGACGACCAGTATAGCTCTGTCTCTTTCCCACACTGGAACCCCTGCTAAAGTATCATTCTGGAAAAGTTTTTCGTAATTAAACCGGAAAATACGTGCCTATTATTCATCAAAATTGCCTTTTAAATACTGTGTGGGAGGTTCGGGTGAAATGTTTATTACTACCTACATTTTATAAAGAATATTGGAAATTTTAATTGGTTACTCCAATTAATCAAAATTCTTTCATAGGTGAAGCCTTCTAAAATGATTGCGTGGACAATTCATTAATTTCTGAATGGCTTGCAAACGGGAAATTAATTTGTTGTAAAGACGAAAATGTGGAATTGGAATGATGGGGTCTGAGAGACCTATCTCGATCACTTTTACGGTAGAAAATTCATGGAGTCTGGATTCGTGTCCGATTCTTGGTAATAGGGCTCGCTCCCTTTTACATGGAATACACAAATAACTAGCGAAAATGGGGTTTAACTACCAGTAGCGAAAGGTCAATTTTTGTAAGAGGTAAGCCGGAGTACGTAACTTTAATGTGATTTTATTATTTGTCTATAAAATACTGACTGTGGCAGTTTGGAACCTTCGCCACTGTTAACTACCATAGGTTTAAGGTTCGCCTCTTCCTTACCCTATTTATGTAACAAAGAGAAAACTTTTCCTAATAAAACACAATTTATTCATTAAAAAATACAATCCAAATTCTCAAATAGGTACAGGATAATCGTGCATAAAATCTACTGTTTACCTATTGCATAATGCATCTAATTATAGCATCGGTAACAACTCTGTTACATAAAATGTTTTTTTTTAAATAGCATTCTGCATAGGGAAGAAAAGCAGGTTTTTCTAGACGCGATTTTTACTGTAGTTTTCCTACCTTTTACAAACCTATTAATATAGTACAGTTGTAAATGTTTTTGCGAACATAGTGGTATTATAACTCATACTCATTTTAAATACTGTGTCCAAATCCAAAGCTGCAATTGGTATTCATGACTAATGCGGTATGAATTTTGTAGTGGTTTTATCTACAGGGTGTAAACAGACCCTTCACATAGCCGTCAACCAAGCATTCTGTACATCAAATTAAGTAACTTTACGCAAAAATTATTGCTGGGAATCGACTTTTTTTTTGGGGTGAAAAATTACGTTTTACGGTAACACTCGATGGAAAGCATTCAAAGCATTGTGCTGATGTATGGATTGAATAGTACGGGGGTCATGGAGGTGTGTAAAGTAAAAATCTTACATTAAAAACATGTATTTAAAAAAAAAACTTGTGAAAAAGTTGGAACTTTGACTCCCAATATCTCCGTAACTAGAAGGTTCCCAGGTTTGGTCTAGAATAAAAAAAATATCGCAAAGACAGGGAGAACAAGTGCCTTTCGGCTATGTTAAGGGTCTATTTACACCCTTTATACTAGCTTTAGCCCGCAGCATCGCTCGCGTTATGGTCGGAAATTATCCCAATTAAATATAGCCTATGATACTCGGGGAAAGGGTTGCTTCCAATTAGTTTAGTTCTGGCTCTTGTGATACAGGGAATCCTATTACAAGAGCCACACCTGTTAATAAAGATTTTATTTATTAAAATATCTCGACTTGGCACACGAGGTTGTCGACATGTAGAATGTGAACTCGGCTATCATTGTGCCGATTGTCGTGACGGCCAATGGCCTTATAGCCAAGAGCCTCGACGACCATCTTTCGAAGCTCTCCTTAGGCGGTTGGATCAAGTGCCTGATTCAGAAGGCAGTACTCCTCGATACGGCTCGTATTCTGAGGAGGTTCCTGCCTTTGGAGCCCTAACCACCGGTAGCTTGGACCCTGCTCCCGCTACCGGCGGACCACTATTTTTTATATTTTCAAATGTTTTTTATAGTGTTTTTTTAAGAAATATTTAAAAATATGTTAAATAAGTTTTTATTTATTATTATTTATTAGATAAGATAAGATAAGTCTTTATTTGCTTTAAACATGGTATGATGGTGTTACAGTCTTATACAATGTCCACATGTTTAGCTATACAGAATATCAATTGCATGCAAAATAATTATCATGTCAAAACAACAGTAATTATCAATAAAATCATTCAAATTATTAGATGGATATAATATTATACAATGTCAAAGAAATCTTTAATGTCATAGAAATTATGTTCAATTATTAGTGAAAGAATTTTAGAAATCAGATCAGTAGTTCTGAAGATTAGTACTCCTTACATCCAAAGAAGATGAGTACTCCTTACATCCAAACTTACGAACATACAAACTTTATCTTTTTATAATGTTAGTATAGATTGAGCGTCTTCCTTACAACTTATCCCCAATTGAGTAGATACCGTCTTAATTATTTTGGAGATAGCTGATCAAACGAGGATTTTTTACCCGACTACGGCGAAGCCAAAAGGAAGTGTTAGGATTTTAGCAGTTTGTATTTACGTATGTTCCTCCGTAGTGCCGAAACTATTCATCCGATTTTGATGAATAAGGTGTCAATCGATTCGTTATTATGCCCCAGGTAAGATAGGCTACATTTTAACCGACTAGAACAATAGGAGGAGTCGATTTTACCTTGTAAACCCCGAATTTAATTAGAGCGTGATTTTTCAGCAGGTTTTTTAGCTGTTTTTGTTGCTAGAAAAGACGCATAACTAATGCTCTTCCTTCTGTGTAATTTTAGTACCTTTGAACTTAGTTTTAAATAGATTTTCGCACTTTTAGCCCACTCCTTTCAAAGTTAATATTCACCTCCTACAAGATAACATCAAGTTATCTTATCCAACTTTCAAGAAACTTATGATTGGTTTTCTAAAACGTAGGTAGAGCTACAGTGTCTCATAACGATAAATACACACCTTATCTATGTACCTCTTTTTTCCCGTGTGGAAGCCTTCAACAGGCGACCGGTCTTTGGGGATAAGACCGGGGAGTGTGGGATTTTTACCGCACTAAAACCACCCCGGTGGTCACCATTCCGCACATGAGAGGCCGTTGTCTCTTAAAAGACCTATCCGGAGCCCCCTCTGTGCAACGCCTGTTAAGGCACATCCCTAGGGCTGCGGGACTGTTCGAAAGAGATACCGCGGCCCTGGAATACAAAGGGCACAGAAGGAACATGGATGGGTTTTAGTCAGTACAAGTCTGACACTCCCTTCCGCTCCTCCCAGAGCGGGGGAGGGGGGGGGGTCATTTGATGATTTCCAATCCTAAAAAAAATAAATAAAGAAGGCACATCCCTGGCCTTATCATTCCTACATCATCTATCTAAGTACCTAGTATTGATTTGTTACAATACATAAGCAGATATAAGTTTTTAAATTGACATGATCACGAACAATATTTACCATGTTCACCTTTTTGGTTCGAGTCATCACGGGTCACTGAAGTTTCCCTGGTAAATATCCCTTTTTCAGTGTTAATGATAATACTTTGTTAATTATTTTTGAATCTAAAAGCTGAAGTAGTAGTTCAACATAAGGTGTTTTGGGTTCGATTCCGACTAAGTTTTATTGGGATTTTCGACAGGAATGTCTCTGAGCAGCCTAGAGCCTGGATTTGTGCCTGGTTGATGGCAACAGACTGCTTTATGAATGGGGATGAAAACTTAAGTGGCAAATAAGTATGGGTGTAGGCACCAGTGACTAAGGTTCCATACAACTCGATTCCTACCGGCTTCCCTATGAAAAATGGCACAGTCAGTATTCTATTGGCAAATAATATAATCACATTAAAGATATGTACTCCGGCTTACCTCTTACAAATATTGACCCTTCGCTACTGGTAGGCACAATAGGACACCCCTGCCTTACCCTTCGGGGAAAACCGGTATGATGTTGTGTATCATGTAGTGGAACTAGTAACACGACTTCATAGAGAATTCCTCATCGCAAAACTTCATCTCTTCAAGACTTTCCAAAGATTTTGGTAAATAGATAATTCCATACCGCGTCTAAAATCGTCATGTTTTGTTTCGATGACTTGATTTTCTCGCTCATTTATACTAACAATCGTACCAATCGGACGCTTCCATCAGTGAATGATGATGTAAGTGATGTAACCAAGGTTTTGTAAAAGTATTCTGATTTAAAAGAGTGTCCATGGAGTTTCTTGCCGGTTCATCTACGTTAGGGAATGGGCAACTACAGTACTTTCACAGTTTTCATGCCTTGTGACTGGGACTATAGCTACTTTTCATTGTTGTCTTTGATTCGACAATTCAGAAGTGCCTGTAACGGGCCTATTTGAAATAAATGCTTTGATTTTGTTTTTTTTTTTTTTTCACTTTTTCGCGCCATCTAAAGTAAGGGTACAATTTATAACGAACGTCCAGAATTGCTGGAAAGAACCATGACAGGAGTCATAAATGAACAGCCTCCGTGTTAAAAGCCAAAAATTGATAAAATTTATTTAGAAAAACATTATATAATAAAACTATCTTTTTTTTTTCAAATTGGAGAATTTATCTGTAAAAGGCTGGAGAAAAGTTAAAGCCAAGGTTATATTTTTGTAGGTTAGTTCAGCGGTGTGAATTGTGTTAGATGTTAAAATGTCTAGCAGTGAAACAATAATATACCTACTACTGTGATGCGTATCCGGTTCCAGATTTTTGATACCTGGCTTTGGGATGCAGTTAGAACTAATCAAATAACACCGTAAAAGAAAATAACTCACGTGTTTAAAAGAGCTGTGTTACACACAGACCCGGATCCCTTCACTTCAGCGTCCAATTATTTGAAGTGTTAGTCACTAAGTTAAGATAGTTAGATTGAAATCACTTCTATTTGACTTACTGTTTGACTTAGCGGATGTCGCCAATACTTTTGATTTCAAAAATATTTTCTGTGTTTTATTTCAAATTAATGTTCACACTAAAAAAAAACACCCATTATTTTTGTACGTACTGTCACCAGTAAACCTAACTTGTCCGAGGTGGGTTGGTTGGTTGGGTGGAAAAAAAATGGAGCTGGCTTCGTTCGCCCTTGCAACCTACAAGGACCCAAGAAAAATTCTGAAGTGCCTAGGGCCTCCAATTGGTTAAAGATGGCCCTGGGCTACTGCCCGAAACACTGCCAACCGCTGCAAGTGCTGCTAAAGGGTTTTATTACGTACAGTAAATGGGTTGTGGAGGTCAGATAAGCAGTCGCTCCATGTAAAATACTGGTGCAGCTCAGCTGCATCCGGTTAGACTAGAAGTCCACACCAAAATACATAGTTGTGAAAAAGCTAGTCAGATGAAGATGGTTGGCTCATTACGTCCAATAAGTAAATTACATGAAAAACGTTCTGGCTGATTAAAACATTTGTAAACGACAGTCTCTTTATGTAATTTTTACCCGACTACGGCGAAGCCAAAAGGGAGGGTTATGATTTTAGCAGTCTATGTATGCAGTATGTATACGTATGTTCCTCCGTAGCGCTTTAACTATTCATCCGATTTTGATGAAGGTATCAATCAATTCGTTATTATGGCCCGGGTAACATAGGCTACATTTTAACCGACTTTAAAAATAGGAGGAGTCGATTTTACATAGTAAACCCCAATTTTAATTATAGGGTGATTTTTCAGTACTTGGGTTTTTTAGTTGTAGTTATACCACACAAATTCTTGTTCCGTACAATTTTCACCTGAAGATTTTCCTTCGCAAAGTGACAGTTCAGGAAAGTTACAACAAAATGTAAAGTCAACAATTAACCACAACGTCTCAATAAAAGTACACCATTCCATCAACAGCCTCATAGGTCAAGTGGTCACAAGCGCTACTGTTGAGCAATTAGGTCCTGGATGCGATTCCCGGGTTGAGCAAAATGTTAGTGGCTTTTTCCATCAGGGATTTCTCAGTAGCACCTCGAAGTCTACATTGTCCCCGGTGGATGGCAATAGGCTCATCTCCAATTAGGTTACAACGAATTTAAACAAAACTAGCAACATTTGGGTGTATTCGGTATCGGTACACCTCTGCCTAGCCCTTCGGAGATTAAAACCATGATGTTTTCCACGTAAACAATGAGTGAATATCTAATTCCCCTGGTTCTAGGAAAGCTATTAGAAAAAATTGCACAATGGAAACTGCAATATTGCCATAGGCGGTCTCTACTCTTAGTAGTTTTAGTACTAAACACTGCCGGCGTTCATTAATCACATAGTAGAAAATGATAATGGATATCGGAAAACCACTTCAAACACATTATTATGTTGGTTACCTAGTTGTGTTATGGGAAAAACGATGGGGTGACGTAGTTTTTGTTTGCTTTTAGGATCTATTATGTCATTTTAATATTTCGTTTCTGGAAGGTGTCATTCAGTCTGTGGCCAAAATGTGAAAATTCAAAATGGCGGAAGATGATCCAGCATTTTAGTTGTCCTCTTTAGTGACTATCGAAATATAAAGAAATATAAAAGGTACAGCTACAGTTAATTCGGGTAGCGATAAATATCGTTTACAATTGCGAGTTTTTGTTAGGCACATTAAGCTATCCGAAACTGTCAATTTTTTCCAAGACAACCTAATGTTTTAGCGTTAAAATTGAAAATCTATTAAAGAAATTTGACAGATTGTAGTAGCTTGATCTGCTACCGTCTGTACAAGTTCACATTCAATTGTTTTGCCAGGTTAAAACGATTCTACCATTGTCTAGAGATGTAACATTGTCTTTATACATTATATCAAACAAAATCAACTAGCTTATTGAGGAGGAATCTTTTGACGGTTTAAAAAGACCCTTACAAAGCCGAAAGGCTTCTGGACCATACCTGGGAACCTGCTAGAGATCTTTGAGTTGAAAGTTCCAACTGTTTCACAAGCTTTTACTTTTTTTTAAATACCTGAATGACCCCTGTACTATTTAATGCGTCCATCAGCACAATGTTTTGAGTGTTACTTTAAGTCCTGTCGTAAACCGTGATTTTTCTCGTTTTTTTTTCACCCACAAAAATGTCGTAATGTGTTTGCGTAAGTTTGACTTTGTATAAAAGCACGAATGACAGGAGTCACACAATTCGTAGGTAGTTATAACACTTAATAATACTACCTTATTAAAAAGACATTAAGAAACTAGGTGTAAATTATAATTTGAACTTCTTAATTCCGGTTATATCAGCACCCAATCAAAACTGAGTCATCTAACGTCTTTGCGGTGTCCGGCGTAGCACAAAAAAAAAAATGAGTAAATTGACAGCTCATGCATGTTTTACCAATTAAAGTATATAGGTAAGATGTGTCATCTTGAATATATAGTTGCAATTGACGAGGCAGAAGTGATGCTATCGGGTAATTCGGTTCTATGTTTCGATGTATATCTACCACCGTCTTACCAATTGGGTATCGACATCTGGGTTATTGAGGTCAGATAAGCGGTCGCTCCATGTAAAATACAGGTATTTAGCTGTATCCAGACTATCCAGCTAAGGTTAGGCAGATGATGAATGTGTTAGTAACTCTACTCGTTGACGGTGTACGAAAATTCTTGTAGATGTGTGTCGAATCTCGTAAACCGCGAAGGGTTTTTCATGGAGGCGCTTCTAAGCTTAGGTACCTAGTTAGGTACATCATCATCATCATCATCATTTCAGCCGAAAGACGTCCACTGCTGGACATAGGCCTCCCCCAAGTGTCGCCACATTGACCGGTCCCGTGTGACTCGCATCCAGCGGATCCCTGCAACCTTCACCAGGTCATCGGTCCACCTAGTGGGAGGCCTTCCAACGCAGCGTCTTCCGGTTCGCGGTCGCCACTCCAGAACTTTTCGGCCCCATCGGCCATCCGTTCTGCGAGCAATGTGCCCTGCCCACTGCCACTTAAGTTTGGCTATTCTTCGGGCTACGTCGGTTACCTTGGTTCTCTTGCGGATGTCCTCATTTCTGATTTGATCACGCAAGGAAACTCCGAGCATAGCCCTCTCCATTGCCCTTTGGGTGACTTTAAGCCTTCTGATAAGGCCCATTGTGAGCGACCACGTTTCGGTCCCGTATGTAATCACTGGCAACACACACTGGTCATAGACTTTCGTCTTGAGACACTGCGGTAAGTTGGACGAGAAGATACCACGCAACTTCCCGAACGCTGCCCAGCCGAGTCGGATTCGACGATTGACCTCTTTCTCGAAGTTAGACCTACCTAACTGGATCGTTTGTCCCAGGTAGACATAATCGTCTACAACTTCGAGTGTAGAGTCTCCGATCTTGATAGGAGTGGGTGTTACATGGGCATTCAACATGATTTTGGTTTTGTCCATGTTCATTTTAAGACCCACTCTTTCGGAAGCTCTACTAAGGTCATCGAGCATTGTACTGAGGTCCTCCATGGTCTCGGCCATGACCACTATATCGTCGGCAAATCGAAGGTGAGAGATGTACTCGCCATTGACGTTGATGCCTAGCCCTCTCCAGTCCAGAACCTTGAAGATATCCTCCAGTGCAGCGGTGAACAGTTTCGGAGATATGACGTCTCCCTGTCTCACGCCTCGCTGCAGAAGGATAGGTTCCGAGGTCTGGTCCTGAAGTCGGACTGACATGGTGGCGTTTTTGTACAAACACTTTAGCACCTCGATGTACCGATAGTCGATTTGGCACCGTTGGAGAGACTGCAGTACAGCCCAAGTCTCGATCGAATCGAAGGCTTTCTCGTAGTCCACAAACGCTAAGCAGAGAGGCAGGTTATACTCTTCGGTCTTCTGTATAACCTGCCGCAGCGTATGTATGTGGTCTACGGTGCTAAAGCCTTTTCGGAATCCGGCTTGTTCGGGAGGCTGAAAATCGTCAAACCTGCGCGCGAGACGATTCGTGATGACTCTTGAGAACAACTTGTAGACATGGCTTAGAAGTGAGATGGGCCTATAGTTCTTCAGCCGGGCATTGTCGCCCTTTTTGAAGAAGAGTACCACCACACCCCTGCACCATGCCTGCGGCGTCTTCCCCTCGAGTATGACGGAATTAAACAGCTTCTGAAGGGCCTTAAGCACCGGTTTTCCACCCGCCTTCAGGAGTTCGGCCGTAATTCCGTCATCACCCGGTGCCTTGTTGTTTTTAAGCTGTTTAAGAGCCATCCTAATCTCGTACAGGCTGACATCCGGAATGTCTTCGGTATAGTGTCGGGTCAGTCTAGCTCTTGGGTCGTTAGCTAGAGTTGCAACGGGCTTTCTAGTTGAAGTGTACAACTGCCCATAAAAACTCTCGATCTCCCTCAGCAGCTCCGGTTTGGCGGATACGATCCTGCCATCGTCGGTCTTCAGTTTCGTGAGCTGGCTCTGCCCAATAGCCAGATCTCTTGAAAATACCTTGGAGCCTTTATTCCGCTCAAAAGCGTCTTTAATACGCTCGGTATTAAAGCGGCGGAGGTCGCTCTTCAAGGATTTAGAGATCCGTCTATTGAACTGCCGGTATTTCCACGCCTCGTCTGAAGACTGCAGGATCATCTCACGCCGCTCCTTCATGAGCTCGAGAGTATGATCAGAGAGCTTTTTGTTGTGTGCACGACGTGTCTTGAAGAACTTAGACCCAGTCGTGTGGACAGTTTCCACGAACCCATCGTTGCATTCGTCCACTGAGCTTCCTAGGCACTCGAAACGATTCTGGAGTTCAAGCTGAAAGCTCTCGGGGTTTTGGATCTGGATCTGTGCTGGACGGAGCGTAGACTTCATCAGTCGAGACCTTTCAAGCTTTATATTGATGTTCAATGTGCCTCTTACCATGCGGTGATCGCTCCCGGTTTTCACCGAATTGATCACAGAGACATCATTGAACACTTGCTTCTTGGTTGACATGATGAAGTCAATCTCATTTTTAGTTGCACCATCGGGACTCTGCCAGGTCCACTTCCTGTGCTCGCGCTTTTTGAAGAAGGAGTTCATCATATAGAGGCCCTCCTTCTCCATAAAACTAGCCAGTTGGTGACCCCGGTGGTTCCGACGTCCAAACCCAAATTGCCCCACTTGCAGCTCATCCCCGTCTCGTTTGCCCAGTTTTGCGTTGAAGTCCCCCATGACAACGGTGAAGTGAGTTTTGAAACCATGCAGGGCTTTAGAAATATCCTCATACATGGTCTCCACTTCGTCGTCGGGGTGTGCCGAGGTCGGGGCGTAGACCTGTATGACCTTCAGCAAATATCTTGAGGATATTCTGAGTATAAGGTACGCCACCCTGGTCGACACACTCTCGATCTTCACCACGTTATTCACGAGGGACTTGTGGACGATAAACCCAACACCACCCTGGGACTGCCGGTCACCCTCTCGGAAATAGAGCAAGCTGCCGGATTTTAGGATTATCGTGTCCTCACCCTCTCTTCGGACTTCAGATAATCCCACAATACTCCATCGCAGCCTGCTCAATTCCTCTTCGAGTTCCGTTATCTTCTCGTCGGTCCGGAGTGTACGCGTGTTATATGTTGCCAGGTCAAGTCGTCGGTATAGGTAGCCTGATCCCGTCCGGGGATTCTTCGCACCCCTTGCCACGCCGTAACCTCGACCGCTACCATAGTCGAGGGTAGACGGGCTGCCGGGTACTAGGGGCCGTTTTTTGGTTGTGCTCGTCATTCGGGGGGTTTTGCCATAATCGCCACGCTTGGCAAGCGGGTTGGCGATCGCAGTATGGTTGTAAAAAATCGCAGAGAACGCTGCTGCCCATTCTCTGGTAAGTCCCTTAGTCGCCTCTTACGACACCCACGGGAAGATATGGGATGGTGCTATTCTTTACGTCCGGACACCATACAGAACCAGAAAAAATACATTCACAGTATTGAGGTAAGTTAAAAAATCATTGGATTGACATCACCATCTGCCTAGCCTTTTCCCAAACTATGTTGGGGTCGTTTCCACAGTCTGACCGGATGCCGCTGAGTACCAGTATTTTAAATGAAGCAACTGCCTATCTGACCTCCACAACTAAGCAACTGTGTAAGTAATACGATACCCCTTGATATGGCTGGATGGCAGACTTTCGTCTTCTAGCCAGAAGCCGTACTCGTAACGACTGTCAAAGATCTTCAAATGACAGCTGGGACCAACGGCTTAACGTGCTTTCCGAGACACGGAGGAAACTCGGTATGTAATGATGGTCACCCATGCTGGGACTAACCTCGGCAAGCACGGCTTAACCTTGAAGATCATGCGACCCGTGCTGTTTATTCTTTGGATTGACATACGCTACCTAAGATTATGTAAATCTTGTTGAAAACCGTTGCAGAAATACGCTTTGAAACCTATCGACACTTAATTAGAACTCCAGCCCCCGTAGCATGACCACCGTAGACAAGGATTTCTTTGACGTAAGAATCGACAAAATGACAGATTGTGTCGACACAATGACAGATTTCTTTGCACTATCTGATATTTTGCCGATTCTTCCGTCAAAGAAATTCTTGTCTACGGTGGTCATGTTACGGGGGCTGGAAGTCAAAAGTAAAGGACTGAAAACGGAGCGATGTAATTTTTGTTGATCACAAGGCGATTTTATAAGTTAGATTAAAAAACAGTCTGAACTAAACTTGATTGACAAGGTAGCATTACTTGTTCAAGTAGTAGTAATTCTTGCAAGTCACTCTGTTAGATTGTGTCAGCTGTCATGTCATATTATGGTCAAATATTGGGTACCTAAATTCTTATAGGTTGTGGAGGTCAGATAGGCAGTCGCTCCATATAAAATACTGGTATTCAGCTGCATCCGGTTATACTGGAAGATGACCCCAACATAGTTAGGAAAAGGCTAGGCAGATGATGAATGGGTACCTAAATTGAGTTTTGTGTTCATTTATAGCTGATATTAAAACAGTTATTTAGGAAGGCTAATACATCCATAGAGCTGGAAGGGTATAAGGGTAGGAGAAGACTAAAGAAACCGAGGGATGGTCTGTGTGAAAGATGATATGGGTACAAAAGGGAGAGACCCATGAGATGATGAGTAATAGAGAAGCATGGAAGAAGACATGCTGCGTCGACTCCAAATAAATTGGGATAAGGGCAGGAAAGCGATGAACACATTCGTAGAACCTATTGGTTGCTTCTTTTATATATGCCTATAACCTATATTACTAACTTTTACTGACTTGCTGTGTAGTTATGAAAGCTGCGTCTTTTTATGAAATTCATGCATGATTCAAAAAATGGTTTCCTGATTCTCATTTCTTGTGGGTTTTCTGATCAATTGCTAACAAAAAGTAGTTTTTGAATCGAATGTTTTTATTTAGTAAGTAGTTTATTTTCCATTATAGAAATGTAGCTACATATTTATTAGGATTTTAGAAAACTGATATAGAAAGGAGAAAGGTTGTGTTAGAATATTCTTTAATCAGATTAAAGCGCAGGCCACACCGCCAGCTGACGAGCGAGCGAGGCGGGCGAGGTTCTTTTCATACTTCGTTCGGCTCTTTCGGTAGTTCGCGGTGTGAACCAAAGTATGAAAAGAGGTGAAGCGATGCCTCGTTCGACTCGCTCGCACGAGGGCGGTGTGGCCTGCTGGCCTACCATGACGTCTTAAAGCAGGAGTAATTCCCATGTGGGAAAGAAATGGCGCTAGACAACCTGTATAGCTCTGTCTCTTTCCCACAACATAGTAACCCCCCTGCGCTGTACCTTTCCTTCTTCTTAGCGCGTCGATGGCAATTTTTTTATTAAATATGTTTGGCCCAAATAAAAAAAAAACTTTAAACTTTCCTAAATATGACCAAGAAATATAGTGACGTAGGCTGAAGTGTGGTATTTCCTACCACTGCGTAGTTAAGGTAACGGTAGTAATTATAATATTTATGACATTTAATTTAAGGAAGTGTGTCCGAACGCATGTCATTAAATGATGTTGTGGTCAATTTTATCGATGTATTTTTGTGGGAAATTTTTACAAAAACTTATTTATTCATTCCAATAGGTTATTAGCTCAAATGATTAAGTTAAAAATAGATGGGAGAATCCAGCACCAGAAGCAAAAACGTTAATTTATTGCAAAAATATAAGTGTTCCGTTATTGCTATTTGGTAACAAAACACTAAAAACATCATTCTTATGCAATTACTTCAATATTCCCGAATAACGTAAGTGGAATCACGGTTCCTCTCCGCCTCTCAAAATGGCCTCTTTCGCTAAGGGCTGAACCTCAACTGGCGGCACAGAATCGCACTTTTATGTGCTCCTCCGATTTTTTTAACTTTCTTCTCTACACAATAAAAAAAGTCACATGACATTCCGACCAGTACAAACTTCGTTCCACCTTCTTGCCTAAATGCACTCGACTATTAAATTAATATTTTTTTAATAAAAATCGTATGCCAGTCTCATTGAAAGTCTTTGTAGAAAAACGAAATCTTAGTGCCTTTTTTTTCCGGGTCGGAAATCATCAGATGTCATCAGATGACCCTTCCCGCTGTGGGCGGAGTGGAAGGGTGTGCCAGACTTGTACTGACTAAAACCCACCCATGTTTCTTCTTAGCCCTTTGTGTTCCATTCAACCACGCTCACAAACATTCGCATTTATAATATTAGTTTTAAGTTTATAACAAATCTGTAACACACAAGTCTGGCATATACTTTAACATTTGATTTTAAAAAAGTAACCGGTTAAACTCCTCTACTTTATTTGACTGCTAAACGAATGGCAAATTAAATCAAAAGTTCATAACACAGACCGTAGACGCCAGTTCATTACTCTATGTAATTATGTCTTCAATAACTTTTTTTTTTCTTGACGTCTTGACGATATTTCAATGTCAGATCGAATACTTGTAAGCTTGTATGGTGCGATTTTTTGTTCCAAAATCAATCGGCATACAGTCCAATTACAATTAAGTTACACTACCATTGTATCAATGTTAAAATGACGGTGATCTTTAATAACAAAGTAATAAGGGTGCTGTTAGATAGCTGTCATGCTGAAAAGCCTGTAAAAATTAGTAACCTTTATTTGTCGTAAAAATGAGGTTGTTGGATTGTAGCCGTCAAAGGTAACACAACTGTGAATAGACTGTATACGTATGATGCGATTTTTTGCCGCCAAATCAATCGGCATAGACTGTCTGTGTTGATTTTCACTAAAATATAATGGTTACCAACATTACGGGATCACGTACGGGACTTGTTTGAGAGTTTAAAAAGTTATTGGATGTGAATTTGTGTTAACATTTCGCGCAGACGCGCAGACGTGTTAATTGAATTGGTTTTACTTTTTTTGCTAGTCAAGTGGCCGAATTTGTGCTTTGTAGTGCTTACGTTGTCTATTAAGTTAATATGCATCAGTAATTCATTATTTGGAACTCAATAAGTATATGAGAAATGCATTATGCTTTAAATAAGCGTCTTGTTGTGTTTCTGGGAAATTACTGTTAAAGTTCTAAAAAGGGGCGCTTTTCATACTACGCACTACGCTTCCATTGCGGGAAACGTCACAGTTTTTTCCCCTCACTTCGCGCGCAAACTGAAACGTCACTATTGCCACAGATTAAAAAACAAAAACCATAGTCGCGTATTTTTTATTTTTCTTTGCGCGCAGACTGTGGCAGTTTATTCTAAGGTTGAAGGCCGTCCACTTCCGTTTGTTGTCGGCTAGTGGCGCCAACTTTTTATCATGAATGTACGCTAATTAATGGCATATTGAAAATCGATTTGTAATTTTTATTCTTATGATTAATTATGGTAATATATTATGGATACTCGTGTCAGTTTGTAGTTGCAAGTAGGTACTAATATGTGCACACTTAGCAAAATTTAAAACCGATTTTCTCGTAGAGTAATGATTCTAAGTTTGACATTAGACTCATTTCAATATTGCATGGGTTCCAAAATACTACAAAAAAAATATGATCAATGTAGTAGGTGAAATTCACTTTTTAAAAGTTGCTTACTGTAAACATATTAGTTCTCATCACTGTACGTAATAAAACATGATCTCTCGGTGTTTTTCAAAGGTGATTGGCTATTAGTAAACACGAATTAACTACTTTGATGAAAAGAACTTGTTCTTTATAGATACGAGAAAAATTCGACAATTTATCGTCTGTAAGGCGCCATGTTGTAGATATGTATTCACTGGTCAATACAGAGCGGAGTATTTAAGGATCATAACAGATGACTTTCTATAGTGTCTGCCATTTTTGAATAGGATTTTTTTTTTATTGAAATAATAATAAATAACTACTAAAAACGTAGTATAGACAGGGTGTTTGGTTAAACGTGGCCAATATTTTACCTTTAATTACCTAATAACAGTCTGAAAAACAATTTTTTCCACCAAAATGTATCAGAATTTGTTATTTTATTGTATTTTCAATTGAGGTATTGAGGAACTTTATACACCTAAAGACAGAGTATAATATGTATAATCACAGTCCGATGTCCGCTCCCGGGCGGTTACTTGTCCGTACCATTTTGACGGAACCTTAACTACAATCGTTTAAAAGATAATGAACACCCATCAACGAAGAATATCTGTCACGCAACCAGACAGCTTGACGACGCGCCTATTAACTTTCCAACAATTAAATATCATCCTTATCTTTATTGCGCGTAAGTGTTAAAATCATTTGAAAGCTATCTGGAACACCAATGTGTCGTATTGTATGTACTCTGTACAGTTTGTATTTGGTTTTAGAACACACGGCATTCCATTCCATTCATAACGTAACGGATCTCATCATCATAATTCTCCTGCCCTTGTCCCAATTTATTTGTGGTTGGCGCAGCATGTCTTCTTCTTCCATACTACTCTATTACTCGTCATCTGAACAGTCACCTGCATTATTTAGTCTTGCTCTATTCTTATAGCCATCTATATTCATACTCAATACTTTCTTCACTACATTACCCTGATTCCTCCGCATCACTTATCCATACTACGATAACCGATTGCCACACAACTTCTATGTTACTGTTAGAGGTACCAAAATCAAAGTATTTATTTCCAGAAGGCCAGTTACAGGCAGTTTTGAATTGCAAATACAAAAAAAAAAATCTACAGACCTAGAGTCCCAGTCACAAAAACTGTGAAAGTACCGTACTTGCCCATTCCACAGGGTAGATCTCTATGGATAAGAATAGGTAAGAAACTCCATGGACTGCACACTCATTCACAGAAAAGCCAAAAATTTATGGGAGTGACATATGACAATGTCAATCCAGTTGAAAGACTTTTCTTTTTCTTCTTTGGAAACTGAGCCGATGTCGACTATTCTGGCAATGTCATGTCGTGACGGTAACGTAGCCTGGTGAGGCGTCGAACATTGAAAATCAAACTCAAACAATTTGAATTCAAACTTCGAACCGCAGTCTGAACTAAACATTCTTAGCGGCAAATGCTAAAACTTCTTACAGTAAAACTGACTACTAGAGCTGAAAATCCGCAAGACAAGAACAATAATAATGCTGTTGCAATTTTTATATAATTTTAGAATACAATTAAGAATAAGACTAAAGGTAATGTGCATCTTTTACGTTACTACTTTGAAATTTGACCAATATTTTGGGGCTAATATGACAAAACAGATGAAATTTAAAGCATTCTGCGCTCCACAATACTCATACAATCCAAAGTTACATCCATAAGCTATCATACCATCTGCTCATATCAGACTTCCATCTTCATAATGACAACAAACTAAATGCACATTTAATTTCGCATCGCTAGCGTTCACAGACGATGACGCAAAACCCTTGCAGCGATTTAACCAAAAAATACACAAAAAGACCGAACAGAAAATTTCTTTGAATGATCATCATTGATAGACCATATTTATTGCGGCTGCTAAACTAATCAACATTCAATTTCCTTCTTTATTGACCAAGAAAAAGAGTCCATAGCTTAAATTGGCAGTGTAAAAATAAGTTAGCATCGTATCTCCGCGTGCTGACATGAATGATTGGAAGGCTTGAGTAATGAAGTCTTAAATGAAACCAGTTTTAAATTTTCAGGAATTCAGTCTTATGGCGAACCGGTAGGGTCCCCTTTACTTCGACGGGACATGACTGACGTGCAATAGTGAGAAACTGGCATGATATCTATGACAGATATTAAATTCTTGATGTTAATCTTGATTATTGTCATGAGGTGGGTTTTTTATAGTGGGTTTTATTGTCTATGATCTTGTTTTAAGTGTTACTGTAGCAAAGACAACGGAAATTTTACTACCTCCGACTTGATGACTGATCTTAATTCAAAGGAATATTCCTTTCTCACCCTCCGACGGCTTGTTGAGGAGGATAATCCTAGAAATTCAAATGATACTTAACGGCGTGCAGTTTTTGCAAGGAAGCTATGAGTTTCCCACACTGTTCTTTGAACACCCAAAATCATGTATGGTTATTTTTGATCCTGCTTCGCACGGGAGCTATTTGCTACTTGTGTGCTACATTATCTAAGTTAAATATTTATCCCTTTATTAAAAAAACTTTCAGAATTTAGTTTCTACTTTATGCTAAAAGCTGCATCAAAAGAACTAAGTGAGCAGTCACGCTGATAGACACAGAAAACACTTGGGATTTGCAAAACGCCGAACACTTCATCACACGACGCATGACTTTTTTCGTAATTACCTCTCACATTCAGCTTCGTCACCGCTTCTATAATTAACTCAGGCAATTAAACTAACTAGAGGTTAAACACCTGTAGTTATTTTGACATCAATCAGTTTGGCACCGTGCCCCGACACATGGGCTAATCAGATAAGATAGTGATATACAGCTATAGGGATCGATAAACTGCACTTTAACGTTGAATTTAATTGTAATTATTCGATTATCGATTCGGATTGATGGCTCGTTAGTCTTTTATTGAGTTTTGGGATGTGAAATATTGTTATTGAGCCAGAACTTCGGTTGATACAGTAAAAGATTTTAAGAAAACCGGCCAAGTCCGAGTCGGACTCGCACACAAAGGCTTCCGCAAGAATACGCTGAAGAAGCACGTTTCTTGTTCGGGGATCCCGTTTAATATTTAACTTTATTTTATTTTTAGTTGTTGTAACGGCCAGACATACTCTGTGATAATTTCAAGTGTCTACCTCTTACGGTTCAAAAGAGACAGCTCTGTGACAGACGGATGGTCGGCAGACAGACAGGGCAACTTTAGCAATAGGGTCCTGCTGACACCCTTTGGGTAGGTAGGGATTTACGGAACCCTAAAAAAAGTAAGGTTTAGTTTTATTGTTTCTTTTACCGAAATTCTTAATTCTACTAGTGGCCAGTAAACCAACAGCAAAAAAAAACAAAATATTAGAATTCCAATTTGCAAATTGTCGTATGACCGGTCAATAATGAGAAAACCTTCAATCGACAATATCTAAATTACAGCACAATCTATCCGTTGCAAGGTAAACCACCTATTTGTATACATTTGTAAATGTCGCATAGTATTTTTAACAGTCGATAAGCGGATAACTGCTGCGTAATAGTCTAATAGTTTTTCATCAGCTGATATTGATATCCATTCTTTACTATTGTCTACATAAATATAAATATAAGATAGAGTAGGTAGGCCAATTCTCCCCCCTTCTTTGATTTCTAAGCTTTGATCAAAAATCAAATGGCCTAACTTAATTAAAATATGAATTTCCCTCACTGCCAACAGTTGGATCTAGAAGCAAGTTTTGCACAACAAAAACGTGGCAGGTATAGATTTCAAAACAGAATAGAACAAGAAGAAATCAGATTTAATTATTCTTTTGGGGTCAAAGACCGCAACAATTAGCAGATAACTTTTTTTAACTTACTTTCTTCTAAAAGTTACCAGCCGAATACATAAAAAACCACAATTTTTTAGAAGTAGATTAAAAACTATCGCTACATCATACGATGGTGCCTAATCAAATACTTCATCCATTTCTATTCAGAGAAGCACACAACCTTTTCTCCAAATTCTAACACCCCACCCATTCATTGATGACCCCCATCTTTACCCATGTAACCGCTACTCCACCTTACATCAGACAAACAGTCGTGACAGTAACCTTATTGCACTTACGAAATACGCGCAATCTGCGGCTGCACACACCCAATGATTTGACTTCGGAACTTGTTGCATCATCTGCGTACGCTCAGGCTGGCGTGAATGAAGAACTTGAATGACCAATTTGAGAGGATGGGTGAAAAAGTCTTGGTACCTGCGTAGTGAGTATTGTTGGAAATGGGTGTGTCTGGGGTCGATACAATTATGAAATTAATTGCATTTTCATTCCTCATTGGTCGAATGAGCCCCAAATCTGAGCATCAGATCCTGGTTTTGATTCTCGGGTCGGGCTAATCGTTATGGGCATATCTATTAGGAATTTCTTAGAAGTAGTCTGGAGGCATTATAGGCTCGCCCCTATTATATGGGACCTAGATAACGTGACGAAATGAGTGTGTAGATGTCCTCTACCGACTCTTTGGCAAACAGGCGAGATTCTATGTTATTTCCACTATGCGAGCGAGACCTTCCGTTATCTTCATCATCATTCTCCTGCCATTATCCCAATTTATTTGTTGTTGGCGCAGCATGTCTTCTGCTTCTATACTTCTCTATTATTCGTCAGCTCAGCAGCCACCTCCGTACTAGCCTACTACTTCACACAGAGAGCCGAGACCTCCCAGAAATTAGTGAATTTGTGCTAAAAATAAAACATCTTAAAATGGCTCTACTATTTCTGTTAAGATAGTCATTATCACTAAGACACTAATTATGTATGTACGCAATCTTGAACAAGCCGGTGAGTACTGCGACGTGTCATACGCAAATATCAAACGCATGTTTACCTTATGACGTCGAAATTTTTACGCCAAGAAATGTCGGTACGAAACTCTCGCGAGGTAAAACCATATCTGGATTGGTACTTTCAACATCACGGAATCTCCGCAAGATTCTGTTTCGGCTGATATCACCAGCATGCTTGTTCCTTCCCTGTATGAGAGGCTTTATCCTGCAGGCTGTAGTCATGGCTGATTAACATTGATCCACTAATTCAATCCAACGCAGGAGTTCAGTGATTTCAACTCAAGAAACGGTTGATAGATTGTGCAAAGAATGATTACTGCTAGTAAAGATAAGTGGAAAAAGGTAACACATTGAGCCAATACTGCTGAGTCACTCGGGTTATACACACATGGCATTTAATAGAACAGGTAAAAATACGCTTCTGTATGTCTATTAAAACGTAAATAATGGCAGAGGAAAATATGCTAAGGAAACCTGGGACAACGAGGGTAAAAACGCGAACTGAGTAAGCGAGCTGATGTATGCTCATTCCCTTTTAACTTTTTAGTATACGATGAGGCCTTTGAACAGGAGACAGATGTAAGCTGATACCCAATCATACAAATTTCCCTTCAAAGAATTACCCCAGCAAAGTCCAACTTTAGTCACACAGTTAGTAAAAGGAAGACCCAAGCTAAATTAAGAAAGTAATTTTTTTTAGCAGTTATTTAATGTCAAAATGAATCAGTGTCAGGCGATATGCTTACGATGTTAATTGTTGGTATTCGAGGGGTATTCCCATGAGTTCATTGCGATATATTTAAAGGGTTGGTGGCGCCTCTCTTGTCGATAAACTCAATAGGGTTGTGTTTACTTTGAACTTCACTTTTGAAACAATCAAATGTACATTCTTGAAAGGAAACTTGCCTAAAGTTGGTGCCTCATAGCTTCTTACTGTCTAAGTTTGGTGATTTATAATTTGATACTTAGAGTAGGTACCTACCTGGTTTTTCAGAATACTCAGCAAAAATCTTTATTTAAGGAAAATTTCTAAAATTGTTAGTCATAAGAATTCATTTTTTTATCGAAGAATGTTTAGTGAATCCAATGCGGATATGACTTGCTAAGAAAAAAAACTCCCATTTTTATTTACAAAAATACATATCATAACTCTAGTCTGCACTTTTTTAAGTCCATGAATCACCGCGTGCCTATATTTTTGGCGCTAAACAGACATCAGAAGCTTCAAGGCACAGCCCTGCAGATGTTAACGCGACCACAACACGCAATCAATTGCGGTTAGCCTGAACTTAAGCTTTATACACACGACACATTTTTTAGGAGTTTTTCTTTCCATGAGAAAATAAACTGTAAAAGCCCTAAATTTGAAAATCGAGTAAATACACGCGAAACATCTTCCGATCATCATCTGCCTTCAGTCTAACCGGATGCAGCTGAATACCAGTATTTTACATGGAGTGACTGCCTGTCTGACCTCCATAACCCATCCAGTACTGAGTAATACGATATACCTTGGTAAGACTGTTGACAACTAGTCTCTCGGGCCACTGACTACCTGCAACGACTGTCAAATATATACAAAATGACAGCACGGATAAAACCCGGTATGTAAAGGGTGGTCACCCATCCACGGACCAACCTAAGCAGGCTTAACCTAAAGATCGTCCCGACCGGCTGTTATTACTTAACCACGAGCTCCTCACGAAATATCTTCCGATATGATGACAGTTACGTTAATGAAAATAATCTGGTGCTTGCGCAAAAGTTGTGTGCTTTTACCGAGTACATACCTGTAATGTCAACTATTTTTTAGTTTTTGATATTGGGGTTAAAGTATGAAATTGCCGATTTATCTGGACGATTTCTTGAAAAGTGGTGATGATATTTCTATACTAAATTTTTTTGATTTTTCTTGGAAATGTCTGAACCGATTATAATGCAATTACAAACTACAGTTAGAGTGAAAAAAAGCTGCGCTGCACTGCGTATCTTAAATTCTCAAAACACAGTCTATGACAAACATATACTTGAAGTAGTGAAACAGACGGCACATTGAATCATGTGTTTTGAAACACTACCCCATGATCTAATATGCTACTACTAGTATAGTTTGTAAACTCTAAAAGGTACGTAATTTAATCCCTTAATCCAATAAAAATGGAATTAGAAAAAAATATAACTATACCTCAAAGTTACAAACAGAACAAAATGTGAGAAAAAAACGGCAATTTCATAGTTAAAGACCCCACTCCCATTGCCCAACAATGGTTTTTTAAATTATGATTTGTTCCAAGAGTTAAACCACTCCGTCTCATTTTTTGGTATTGTCTGTCAGACACCAATGTGACTACAGGTTAAGCAGTCGATCGTAATGTCGTCGGTTTATTAATTATCTTTATTTTAGGGATCTTGGAAAGCCCGACTCTAAATATAGATTTAATAAGAAATCTATATCACCTTCAATGCTTGATGTTGTTACAATGATTTTATTTTGTTTAAAATTACTACATCTGGGTTTTTACGCTTTCAACCGACTCGTGAAATACTCTTAATTACTTGGGTAATTAGGAATTAGGGAAGCACATTATTTTAATCAATTTACGCACGGTTGGCGCAGTGGCTGAGCGATTGGCTGCTGCGCTGCGTGTCGCGGTTTCGATCCCCGCACGGAACAAATATTTGAATGATCTACAGGTAGTTGTTCAGAGTCTGGCTGTTTCTGTATGTGAGTTTAAATGTTTGTAAACGCACCCACGTTACAGGAGAAATTCTCAGGGTCAACGTTTCTAGTTAAAAAAAAAAAATGAGGTTTTTCTTCAGGCTTTCCATTGGCTTAGACTAGAAAGATACGGGGCACGAATTCATGCCATTAACGGCATCAAAAGATCAATCCATCTTCCATCTTGTCTCTTTAATGTCTTTTTGCTTTTTTTCGAAGCACACAATGTTGTGCTATGCCTCTGTATTAAAGGCAAATAGCGAAGAAGGGGATGTCAAAATAGAAAAGATAAACTTTACCCAGTATTAGATGATTGTGGGAAAGATGATTCATGTGTCAAGCTCTTCACTTCAGTTATCATCGCTTATCATCAAGATTCTCGTCCTTTTTTTATTTTAAACTAGCGACCCGCCCTTGCTTCGCACAGCGCCACCTATCGGATGCAAAACTATATCTATTTTAGCCTATCATTTAAGTTAAGCATCTAGCTAGCAGTCGAGCGGTGAAAACTGCGTTCAAATCCATGCAGTCGTTTTTGCGTGAAGCGGCGTACAAACACACAGACAGAAACACAGACAGACAGACAAAAAATCTAAAAACTGTAAAAGAACAGTTTTTAGATTTTTTGCGTGTTTTTTTTTTTTGAGTTTTTTTTTTTTTTTTTTGTTTTTTTTTTTTTGGCTTCTGTTGCTCTAATAAAGACCCCCCGTATATATTTTTTTTAATATCTTCAATGTACAGACATCGGCCTCTTACAATTTTATTATATGCATAGATAGGCCACTTTCAGATTCTACATCGCTTGCATCTTATTCAAATCTCACAGATATACATCCAATTCCTATTACTAGCGATAATAAACTACAGCTGTTTCATCTCACACTCATGCCGGCACTGCAGACGTGAGTAATAGCTGCGCCTGCGCCGGCGCTTACCTATATACCTGCGAACCATCACGACTGAGACACGTGGGGCTGCGAATGTTTGCACAAAAGCACGTGTGTTCTGCGGTAAAATGTTCTCTACACATGCCTGAAAATGTATGTCTGTACTGTTAGCAGAGGTTAGATTTTCGTGACTTTTCTCATTATACACTAGCTGTTGATCGCGACTTTCGTCCGCGCGAAATTATTATTAAAATATTTCTTACTTATTTGAATCTTTTGTTAAAAACAATCAAGGGTTTTAATTTTTTTCGCACGGAATCGTAATTCTATTTCTAAAATAAAAGTAGCCTTATAACATCTATTTGCCAGTAAAAATCCCGTTAAAATCGGTCCAGCCGTTTTGGAGATGTGTTGCTTAGAAACCGCGACGGCCCTATCTGGTTAAGATTTTCCATGTTGAATGAAAATATGAAAGTGTATGCAGTAACCGAAAATCTTTGTATAATTAACAGTACAAAACATTTTTCATACACAAACAAACTCGCGGACAGTAATTATTTATTTTGTTACTTTAGTCTCTAAATAAATATTTGTAAAAAACATGTGAAATAAATTAAATATCGTTCTAATCCCTGAAATAATAGCAGCAACAGTCATATGATTCTGATCACTTTCCGCCATCTTTCCGCCGACGAAAACATTGTGACGTCAATGTGAAAAATGCTACCATATATAAACATGTATTATTAGAAGTTATACGTAATTTGATTGTATAGGACGACTTTACTGCAATGTTTGTCCTCATGGGAAATGGGCAATTTTATGGTCATCGTGCGTCAGCACATTCATTCCAAAGCAATTAATATATGACTATAATATGAACTATATCCTCCTAGTGGATGTATCTGCGAAGTCAATCTGTCAATCAAATCAGTGTCATCATCTTGCTGTCCTTGTTCCAATTTATTTGGGGTCGGCGCAACACGTTTTGTTCTTCCATTCTTCTCTGTCAGACGTCATGGCATCTTTTACTCCTTTCTCTTTCATATCAATCCTCACACAATCCTTCCATCTTTTCTTTGGCCTTACTAGGGAGAGAAAGGTCAAAGAAAAGATGGATGGAGGGATCTCTGCATCAACATTTATGACCTACACTCTTTTAGTCACATGCGTTTCATCCCTCCTCATAACATGTCCATACTAAGACAAACGACTTCCTTTCAATGTTTCTGTAACATACGGCACTTTCAAACTTCCTCTAATAAAGTCATTCCTTACTTTATCCATTCTTGTCACTCCACACATCCATCTCAACATTCTCATCTAGGCTACATGCACGTTCCTACGTACTACGTACGTAGCGATGAGCATGGTTTTAGTGCAGGTGTGTGCGTGAGCGTGTATATTTATTTGCAGGAGCACGGTTTTTGTAGCTTCACTTTTGATGTTCGTGGCGTGCCGTCTTCCTTTTTTTGTTGGCCTGAGAATCTGCCTAACTACCTGTAGCGAAACAACTGTCAAAGCTCTAGAAATGACCACCGGGACCAACGGCTTAACGTACTTTCCGAGGCACGGAGGAAACTCGGTATGCCTAATTGGTGGTAAGCCATCCACGGAGCAACCTAGGCAAGCGCGGTTTAACCTGAAGATCGATCCGAGCGCGTGTTATAATTTAGCCACGAGCTCCTCCTATATTACTCGTCATCTCTGTAGTTACCTCCTTTCTGACCATGTCTAAGACGGTCCGCTCATAGTTCCTTTCGCTTTCCTCTTCTTTTAAAGCCATCTCACACTCACGTTTTGTTATAACTGTCTTTTTCATTCATCAAATAAATATGACAGCATATCTGTCAACACCAAATTAAGAATGGAGGTGTAAAGTACACCTACCCATAAAAGTGTTTTCCTCGAACTTGTAATAGATGCATCAGCGATAATTATAAATAATTAAGCAACGTAAGTGACCTGTGCACACGACTGTATCTGATGTGACTATACGCACGTATACCTTTGATTGAAGACATTTTAATTCGATTTTCGAGTGTATTTTTATAGATGTAAAGTCTATGTTCGTGTGAGATAAATACAGAATGCCCGTTGCAATCGAAGTATTGAATCTAAGTATCGTAAATTTGTAGATCTGCAATGGATGCATTCCTAGTAGTGAAGTGTTTATAAAGTGTATTTCTATTTACTGCGGTTTATTAGTTAGTTCAAAGGCATTTCGGTAGAATATTCACCTCAGGTATATGAGTCAGTCGATTGCATTTAATTTTCGTGTAAATATTTAATATTAGACAATTCTGGCTGAACTAATCTAGTTCGAGGTCTTTGAAAGATAAGCCACTTGTTCACAATCAGTCTTAAATTACTTGATTTTCCTTCCTGTATTTAAGGGTATGCACATAGATTCTGGAGGTCAGATAGGCAGTTGCTCCATGTAAATTACAGCTATTCAGCTGCATATGGTAAATCTAGAGTACGTCGATATTTGGGGAAACGGAGATGATGTTTGTCTGTCTTACTAGGCATTTAATTTGAAGCATTTAGTTACTATACATGTATTGGGTGTTTAGTGCATCGTTTGTCATTTGCCGTCTCTTTAGCCCCAATAACTCATCCTTGGCCCCACGGTTCAGTTATCGGACTGAAGCCTTGGCCCTCCTGTCGGCTCGTTCAACTTGGCAAACGATGCACCAAACACCCTGTATAACACCATGTGTCTCTACCAGTCAAACCTTTTGGCCAAAACGTGTACAAAAACTAAGTATAGCATTGTGTCACAATAGTACCTAGCTCCAATTGTACGAACATACGTTTTCAACAAGAAATAGCTCTCAGATCACTCAGGAAACAATCACTGAATCATTTCTCACAAAAAATTAAAGAGGAAGGTCATCATTTAATATTATACCTTTAAACTATAATGAGTTTCCTGCTAATGACTCAGGGCTGGCAACATTCCGGCGAAATTTCTTTGTTCTTTTTTAGGTTATTTTGGGGTTGCCAGTTACGGTGAATCGAGATGAGTTCTGTTCCTACCCGGTAGGTCAGAATATTGTGGCGAAATGTTTCTAATTTATTGATGACTAAGATGGGTTTTTAAGGAAAAGTTTTCATGAATAATTCTGGGGCACCCCTCAAACCAGATGGATCGATGACCTGAATGGTAGGTAGACTAGAATTCAAGTGAAAGGAGGGCCCAGCTGATATTAATAACCCAATTGGGGAGACACCACAGCAACTATTTATTGAATATCTTTCTTTTATGTCTTGGCCCATGGCGCCCCGATATGACCCTAGCTATATTTCTAGTAAGTACTGAACTACTGAGTTACTAAAATTAGTTACTAAATAATAACAGCCGCTCGGGTCGATCTTTAGGTTAAGCCGTGCTTGCCAAGGTTGGTCTGTGGATGGGTGACCACTCATTATATTCCGAGTTTCCTCCGTGCCTCGGAAAGCACGTTAAGTTGTTGGTCCCGGATGCCATTTGTAGATTTTTGACAGCCGTTAGGTAGTCAGTGGCCCAAAGTCTGACAACCAGTCTGACCAAGGGGTATTGTATTACTACACTGGGTTGTGGAGGTCAGATAGGCAGTCGCTCCATGTAAAATACTGGTATTCAGCTGCATCCGGTTAGACTAGAAGCGGACCCCTACATAGTTGGGAAAAGGCTAGGCATCTGCCTGTCTGATTCATCATCTGATTAAGTTACTAATTATCTACAATGAGCTGCAAATACGTCTTGTATGTGGTATTAAAAATAAAATCGTTTCAGAAAATGAGCATCGAAAAAGCGAAGTTCTTCTGAAAAGTGCAAGTAGATCTATTGCGAAGAAAATAATCAGTTATTTTACAAATAAATAACTGAATCATGAATCATTGATGCTATAAGTACCTTTTCCTACAATATTAAGGAAAGCTAAACTTACCACAAAAAGTTGGAAAAACTAAAATTGATAAAGATTGTACCTACTTCAATATACCCTTTTTTATAACTTATGAATCAATCAAGGAAAAACAATTTATGATGCCGTAATTTTTATATTGTTAGTAATACCGTAAAGGGGAAAGAATTAAAATTAAAGGCGAACTGGTTAACCGCACAAATTGATACAATTGATGCGCGTGCGACTCGATAAGCATGCGTACCTTTAAGCGCTTTTTCCGCTACGTACGTATACATATGACGTACCTTGCTCTTGATTTACCCAACCCAAAGAGAAGGGAAAACTAAATAGTTACCGCAGAAACTGATAAAATGTATGCGCGTGCGACTCGATAAATACTCCTTTTTATTAACACTTTTTTACCGCCACGTCAGCAATAATGTACGTCAAATATGACATAACGTCAGAAACATAGCGGTTTTTTCAGTAAAAACGTCATTTATTTTGATAGTAGAATAACAATCTAAAATATTATAAACAGGTAATGTTTGTAAGTTTGTATGTAGAGGGCAATCTTTGGAACTACTGATCCGATTCGGAAAATTCCTTCACTAATAATAGGCTACATTATGTCCAGGTGTCATAGGCTATATACAGTTCCCGTGGGATAATTTCCAACCGTAAACCGAGTCGCGGGCAAAACCTAGTTACAAATAAAGAACTAATATGGGAACACGCGTTACAAAGTTAAATATTAAAAACGGTTCTAAGATTGGTTACAGAACAAATGTAGCTAGACCTCACAGATATTGGCAAACTGCGATGGAACTGGGACAAAAATTCAAAAGTAGGCATCGTGCGATCTAATGTATGGTGGTTTCAAAATGTTGGCATCGTGCTAAGTACAAAAAAGTAGTCATAGTGTGAAAGTAGGCATCGTGCTATGAAATCGTCAAATTACTCACTGGGCTCACTTTCAAAGCGATTTGTATTCTCAAGCTTTTATTGGATTGTTATAAAGTTCTACCCGACCTGCTCAAGCCGATAAGTGTGACAACGCCCTTATAAGGCAGGTTCTAGTTATTTTTTATTGTCCTAGAGCCCTGGTAACCAGGGCTTTTATTGCGTCAGCCAACAGTTTAATAAATGTTGGAAATTAAAAGCTGTACGGTAATTAGTTGATCTTATTAGATAAGTCACACTTGTATTGCAAATCAATAATTATGCATTTAGCGATAAACAAGTCAATCTCTTCTGATCAAGAGATCGATGTTTTAAATTAGTTTAGTGCTAACCGATAGTAGTGTAGATAAGCTGAAATGATACATAACCTCAAATTCGAATGATAGAAAAACTTACATCATAATAGGAATTCTAGCCAAAAGATACGTTCTTATCACTAGATGGGATGTGCGAGAGCTTTTTTTTTAATTTTAATTCTCACGAATGGCGCCTCTTGTTTTAAACAAAGTAACTTGTTACAACACTTGCAACTTATTCGTATTCATTGAACATAATTGCTTCTCTTTGCACCGTATTGTAAAGCACACCTCCAAAGCGCAATCAGCGTATGACGTTCCTCCCACACACATGCTGGTTTTCTCATGGTGCAGAAGGTGTTCATCCCATTGTGAGAGCAGTGGTGATGGAATAAATTACACAAGTTCGAATCTACCCTCGTAAGTTGGAGTCCATACCACTCCTACCTATACTTAATACTAAATGTAAGCTGTAATTGATTTCTCAAGGTAAGGTAAACGTGAGTCATCCGTCAGCGTAGCACAGTGGCGCCTGTACGAGTAGTGTTTCTCAGAAAATACTATAGTGGTCACATGTAGAAAGGTTTGCATACGAGTCACTTGTAAGTTATTTGATGTATTTATAGATTTCTTAGAAAACTTAACTCCAAGTTACGCAGTACCTTCTTAACATTTACTTCGTAATTATGTAAAAAGTGCTTACGTTTTCTGTGTGTCACCATTGGTTTTTACCTCTAAAAAAGAAACTACAGGACTTGAGTTCGTCCCGATGATAAAATCGCTGAACAATTCAAATAACATTTAATAAACTATTATTCAACTACGATAGAAGTTCTATCCTACAGATTAAAGTTAATAAACAGGTGATTTTTTTAGCTTTTTGTGTGCTAAATCTGATCATGAATTCTATTGTAAATGAATTCTTCATTATTCCCTTATACAACATTAGTTTTAGTATATGCGAAACCTGAAACACGTGTCCTAGTATTTTTATGTAAAGAATCTGTGTACAAAGTTTCAAAACTGTATCATGAAATATCACAAAGTTATAAGCTTGTTCTGTAACCTGGTTGTCCGCACAAAAACATGGTCACCACGCGGCGCGACCACGTGCGCGCCTCCAGCGTCGTCTTGAGCTCATTGATAATAATAATTTGGCAGTAGGTACCTAAATGATTGCGATAGGTACTCAGTGTCGCTCGGTGTTCAACTTGTAGCCTTTTTAAATTATTTTTGGGAAAAAATATAACATGGTTTAAAAATTATTGGAATCGATTCAGTTACTTATTCTGAACAAACTATATTTAAGTTTCGCATATACTTAAAATAATGTTGTATATAGTTATCAAATCAACAGAAATACTAGGTATGAGCTTTTCACGCATTCAGCGATAACACGATCAAAAACACAGACGTTTTAATATCAAGGGCAGCCCTCCATTCACCGTACCTGGAATTATCGTATCGTGCAATACACCTGTATAATTTCGAGCACTTTAATAAGAAACCGTCGGAAATATCTCACTTCCTACCTAGTACTACGGAAAAGTTTGTCTTAAAAGTTCCAGCGTCTATTAAATACAATAACTGAGTCATTTCAGATAATTTCTCGTAATATCTACATGGAATTTTTCACACGAAGCTTCCGTTGCAAAGTGCAGCCTTTTTTCTTCTAAAGCTATTAGAGCAAACGATTATAAATAAAAATGTAAAGAATAACATTTCCATGTTTATGTTAGATTGAGGAAAAACCGGTGTTGAAGATATGGAGTAAATCGCGATTCTAAGGAGTTGATTAATATGTAGTTGAGTACGAATTGCATGAAGAAAATGCAGCTATACAAAATGAGCTTCCTATGGAACCAAATCTAAATTCGTCTGTTTATACGATTTGTTGCTTTTTGCATTTAGAAATGTATGAGCAGCTCTCGTTTTTGCGATTTCAGGGCTGATTCCATAGTGAAAGTTTTGAACAATGATAACTCTAACTCTACTCTCTCTCTCTCTCTCTCTGTCTGCCTCTCTCTCTCTTTCTCTCTCTCTCTCTCTCTCTCTATGATCACCCTTTTTCGGGCTTGGGTAAACAAAAAGATCTGACAATTACCAAAAAGAGGTGGTCTATGAAAACGGAGGAGTTTTCAGTTCAGTCCAGAAGCAAGGGGTTTTCTTATCTCCCATTCGTTTGCAAAACACCATGATTATGATAACCGCGCATTAACGACCAATGATCGATTACATGATGTTGCTAATGATTTCAATCCCTCATTAGTTGGCTTTGGATTAAATATTTTATCAAAAGCAGGCATTCATTTACATGTTATTTAAATAACTCACCCCAGCACGAACGTACAACGAAAGTATAACGTGTATTTGAATATTTTTTGTCTCCAAAATACAACTTTTATACCATTTCAGTTACAAAAATGCGTCAAGCAGTTATTATCACCCATAGAAATTAACCAAGTATTAGAATTTACGTTAAGGCGATCTCTGACCGGAGCAATTAGCCTGTAATGTAACAATCCGAGATTCGATTTTATGCATAAACAAGTGATTGTTACATATTGTATCGTTACAGGTTGCGCACTTTATGGCTTGGTTCTCCTCACTCACTGATGTAACACTCGAATCAGAACTGTTACATTACAGGCTAATAATGCTCTCGGTGCTGGAGCGCTTTTACACTTCAATCAACTTATTTGTGGCGGGAAAACACAGAACTAAAATAAATGTACAAAGTCTGAAAAATCGACGCAATTTTTTATTGACAAGCAACGCCACCTTGAACTGCACATTTAAAGTGGTCATACTAAACGTTCTCTCCGCGCGGTCGCGCTAGGCCCACAGTACTTACACAAACAAGTGAAAAACGCATCTACAACATTAGTTTTAGTATATGCGAAACCTGATACACGGGTCTAGTATTTTTATGTAAAGAATCTATGTACAAAATTTAAAAACTGTATCATGTAAAATCACAAAGTTATAAGGTTGTTCTGTTACCTAGTTGTCCGCACAAAAACGCGGTCACCACGCAGGGCGCGCCTCCAGCGTCGTCTTGAGCTCATTGATAATAATAATTTGGCAGTAGGTACCTAAATAATTGCGATAGGTACTCTCGCTCGGTATCCAACTTTCAACTTTTTTAAATATTTTTGGATAAAATATAACGCGGTTTAAAAATTATTGGAATCGATTCAGTTACTTATTCTGAACAAACTATATTCAGGTTTCGCATATGTATTAAAAATAATGTTGTATAGACACAGAGTAATTAAATACTACAGAGACACATACCGAATGTTCTAGTACACTCATAATTGTCTACTCGTCACTGAATTCCTGCGAACTACGTCACGTAGAGTTATATAACATGGATGGCATTAATTGTTTACCTACGCAAGATGATCAACGAGAAGAAATTGTTCTCTAGAAGTCATTTAGTATGAAGCTAGAGGCTAGGCTCGATCTTTGCCTTGAGTCATTCGTTTGTGGTCAAGCTATTACATGTTCAAACTGCTTTTGAAAGGACTGATGAACCAGTGCTTCTTAAAAAATATGGTGCAACTGCAGACACTTCTGTTACCTACTGTTATAAAAATCAAGAAACATTCAAGTTGACAAACAGTAGGTAATTAGACAAAGGCCAGGGCCTAGAGTGTTATAAAGGGTGTAAATAGACCCTTAACATACCCGAAAGGCACTTATTCTTCCCGTCTTTGCGATCATTTTTTTGTTCTAGACCTTCTAGTTACGGAGATATTGGGGGTCAAAGTTCCAACTTTTTCCCAAGTTTTTTTTTAAATACATGTTTTTAATGTAAGATTTTTACTTTACACACCTCCACGACTATTCAATCCCTCCATCAACTCAATGTTTCAAGTGGTTTCCATCGAGTCCTACCGTAAAATGTGATGTTTCACCACAAAAAAAGTCGTTTCAAGTTCGTTAAACGTTGTTATAACGTCCCTTGAATTTTTTTTAATAATTTCTTACCGTCCGAATTTCCGTCACGATGGCCCGTCTCACGGAGACTAGCCAAGTTAGCAGGAGATATAGTTCACAAGTGTGTGCGCTAACACATGTGCATTCTCTGTTCCTTTAATCTCATAGTCCGATGGGATGGTATCTTCAATGTATGTTGCAAATCGTCATTTTCATTACTGCGAATGAAAAATTTAACTGCGGTCTCAAATCCACAATGATTTGGCAAATCTTTTGACCAATCAGAAACGAAAGGTCAATGTGGTCATTCTGTTCGTACGTGTAAAACGAGAGGAAGAAAAAGAATAAATGCCTAAACGGAAGTTTTATTTCTCGTGGGATATATTTGACGTCATATAATGCGGTGTGTATATAACTGGAAGTAGGAGATTTGTTCACTGTTACTTTGTTTAGGTATACAGCTTTTTAATGCCAAAGGTTTAACGACACGTCACGATGACGTAGATAGATTAACGCTGATCTGGTAGGATTTGCTGTTGCACTTTGCGTCAGCAAATACGATGACGAAAACCACGAGTCTTCTAGAGGAAAGTTCAAAGAAATAGGACCAGCTTCATTATAAAGAGAGGAGGAAAGTAGGCGTTTTCAATAAAAAAAGGAATTATGCACCATATTTTGCAATACTTAGTCAAATACGTTGTTCTTTAGCTGCGGTTTTCTGAAGGGTTCCGCGTAAACGTTTTTTTTTTTATAGTACTAGTTTCAAACGAAATACAAGAAGTCTATTGGTTGAAGAAATTATAGGAGGATCACACGATACAATAAAATTAGCACCTAAACTTATTTTATTCTCATCATCACAACAGTTAGCACAATTTTGAATGATTTGAATTATCAATACATAATATTGAGTAATCATGAATGTATTAGAGTATAAAAGCAAATAATACAAATTAAAAATTCAAACAACAACATTTGATTAAATTAAACTTTGTCACTTTTATATTTTATCAAGTTGAAAATGATTATACACGTGAAGTAAAAATGTGTAAAAATAGAGCTATTGATGATCTTACGCACTAAATAGTAGTTGTAACTTGACTTAAGCTGGGCCATGAAAATTCACCGTCCAAATATTTTCAAGATTTCTGTACAAAGATTCTTCTCCAAGTAATAAATTTGATGCAGCATTGTAATTCATTAGGGGTTCTAAAACATGACTCAAATCCATGAATGATTCTTTGAACAACGTTGTTATAATGAATGATACAGACACCATGAATCGCGAATCGACATTTTTTTAATGTTTCACCGATGAGTCGTCATCATCGTTGCCATTATTTACCTTCTATTTATCTCGTTCGATAATGCGAAATACATGCTTGTGTGATGTCAATGTAAATATGACACGCTAGTTATATTGTACTCAAAACTTAATGAGTTAGGTTACCCCTCTGTTATCATTTTCTTTATTTCCTTTGCCAATTTCAGCAGCTTGATGTTTTTTAATTTAGCGTTCAAACCTGAATTCATGGCCATTACTTTTCTAGTTATACATAGTTTAAAACTACTAGGTGCACGTGTAACTAGACAACAGTTACCGCTTCCTATAGACAGTCTTAACTAAAATAAAGGCCTCCAAAACATCCTACATAGATAAATAAACTACAGTGCTACAGTTATTAAATAAATTACCAAAAATTTCCATAGTTCAAAGACTTTTTCCGGAAGTCAACAACTATTATATTGTGTTACAAAATTAATATGATACGGATTCTTATCTAGGTACTGATAAAAATAACCGGGCCCATATTTCCTTGTTTTATTTCGAGTTAGAATAAGGAAATTATTCGTTTATGTATGACAACTATAGATATAATAGCGGTTTTTAATCGATTTACCTACTGTAGTGACATACTTATTGATAAACACTTATATTGTAGATCACGCGATTGAATAACATTTATCTGCTTTAACATTAGATTAAGATTTTTATTATTTATCAACTAACAGGATTATAGCAAAGGTTCATTTGCATAAAAATGGAGGCCTAGGATAGTTCCTTGTAGTGTTCTCTTAAAATACCTGAATGTAAGTATCCAGTAATCTTTTATCAGACTGTAAATTAAAATTATTTATTGTTTATTCAATAAATTAACACTTTCTTATTATAAATTAACAGTTTTCAAGCATTTTTGTATAAAATTCAACTCTGAAACTTTATCAAAAGCCTATCATTTAACTTATTTTAAAAAATCAAAAACTCTGGAAAAAACAATTTCATCAACTTTGAAGAGAATGGTACACAAACAGAAGATGCGGGTGGTAGTTTATATCTCAAGATAGTAAAAAGTCAATCTTTTCCTCAACCTCTGCATTATCAAGGAAAAATGATTCATTGATCTATCTGCTGTAATCTAGATTTATTTTTACAGCTAGGGCCCTACTATCACCGCATCAGTATTATTTTAAAGTCACTTCAGTGAGAGAAAGAGATGGACCTATACAGAACGTCTAGTTAGAAGTCAAAATAATGTTATTTAAGTGTTAGCGGTACAGGCCCTGGTCGTTTTACGATAATTGATATATTGCACAGTCAAGGAGTCTGTGTTACGATTAGTTCTTTTAAACTACGTAATAGATTTCGATTTCGACAACTATTTAGAGAATTAATTCCGAAAGGTTTCCGGGAGAGACAAAACGTCTCAAAGGGCAGGTCGTTCATAATTTTTAATAGAGCTGTTCATATTTCAAATGCATGATTATCGGCTATTTTCAGGAAGACTAGAGGACACATAAATTGAACCCATCTAAATAAAAGGGCGCAGGTGACTGCTGAGCATGAGTTCCTGGGTTCGATTCCCAAATTGGTCAAAGCGTTATCCGATTTTACCATGAGGAATTTGTCAGTAGCAGCCACGGAGTCTGGATTTGTACCCGGTTGATGGCAATAGGCTCGTTTGGCACCTATTACATGGGACTTACAACATAACTGGCGAAATGTGGGTGTCCTATTAGGCACACCTCTGCCTAACCTCAACTTTTAGTGCTGAGACGAGCGTTGAAAAATCGACGCTTATAGTATCAGCAAAAACGCATACTGTGATGTCGGCCGCTACCATTTTACAATGCGATTGTATTTTTTTTCGTCTTCACGGCCCATTTCAAACGCTTGAACCATACTAATGTCAGAAAATCATAAAAGCAGTCTGCTTAATGTAGGCCTACATAAGATAGTGCCCCTTCGAGCTTCGCTTTGAACGTGCGAAATGGTAATGTGTTAACACTAAAGCATCATTTCTCAGATTCGGTGAACGTGGTCTGAGCTGAATACGTTATTAGCATTGCAAATATTGCATTGTCTTTTCGTCTACCGATACTGATTTGGTAAAATTATTTATGTTAGGTCACTTATGCTACTAGCTACTGCCCTCGGCTTCACACGTATGTGTCCGATGTATGTATACAATTTTTATGTAAAGAATCTATGTACAAAATTTCAAAACTGTATCACGAAAAATCACAAAGTTATAAGCTGCTACCTGGTTGTCCGCATAAAAACGTGGTCACCACGCAGCGCGCCCGCGCCCGCGCCTCCTGCGTCGTCTTGAGCTCATTGATAATAATAATTTGGCAGTAGGTACCTAAATTGTTGCGATAGGTACTTAATATCGCTCGGTGTCCAACTTGTAACTTTTCTTTAAATATTTTTGGGACAAAATAACATGGTTTAAAAATTATTTCGAATTGATTCAGTTACTTATTCTGAACAAACTATATTCAAGCTTCGCATATACTAAAAATAATGTTGTTTATATTTTTAATTAGTCTATTCTGTCCTTCTGCTTGGCAAAAACAGATATTAAAATATAATAATTCAGGTCATGGTCTTCCTGAACGACTAATTCCATCCTAATCTGTCCAGCCGTGAAGGTGTGTAAAGGAGACATACCGAGTTACTTTCGCGTTTAAAATATAAGATTATGACATTTCGCCTTCAAGCTACGTAGCAACATCACATTCAGATCTTCAGTCAGTTAATGCAGTAAAAGTAAAACTAATTACCCCAGAAGACGTGAAATGACGTGTTGATGACCCTGTTAACTTCCGTACTGGCTTCACGGCATCGCTGGTCAAAGTCACGGCCGCCGCGTCTCGATGATTCACCAGACAAACCAAAATTATTAAAATTTGCGGTTTTCGGTGAGTTTTTTCTTATAATAATAGAAGTTTTTTTTTCATGTTCTTATATTAGTTTATTGGTTGTAAGTGCTTCTGACTAATCTGGTTTTGGATTTCGTATTTGTATTCGTACGGTTTTTTGTGTTTTTCGGTATTTCCGATTTAGTTTTAACTTGTTTCGTTTTAGGATTTCTCGTGCATTCATCGTCATCATATCATGATCTGCATCATACGTTTGGTCCATGCGAAGATTGGATTAAACTGAAACACTGTAACTTCAGAATTCTGTCCTATTGTATCATTAGTTATTTAATACTTTCTTTTCATATTCTTGATGCCAATTTCTAAATCATAATGTCTAATATTCTTCCCTTCATAACATAAATTCACGCCTGTTGTTCCCGACGGGTTAGGCAGAGGTGTACCTAATAGTATACCCACATTTCGAAAGTTGTGTTTAAGTCCCATTTATAGGGCGAACCTATTGCCATCAACCGGGCACAAATCCAGACTCTGTGGATGCTAATGAGAAATCCCTGAAGGAAAAACCCAATAACGCTTTGACGGACCTGGGAATCGAACTCAGGACCTCATGCTCAGCAGTCGCGCTTGTCAGTCTTCTCCACATGTCAACAGTTATACCTTTACCTTCAACGGACATAAGTTCCCCTCTATTTACTTCAACAAATTAGTCACATGTATGTGTTTACGTCACAATATATCAACACATACATAATCTACGTAACGATGCCGTTATCAGATAAGAGCCCAAATCTTGTTTATTAAACATAAATATTTTGGCTGTTTGTGTTCCGATTCCGTGTAGTTCACAACTAAGAATAAAATCTGGATTATATATTGTGACCACCATTGCCAAACGTGATGAAAATGACGTTCTGTACGTCATTTTCATCGGCGACATATCATGCTATACACTTCCAGTATAAAATGGCCTTACTTTGTATAGATTTGACGTACAACGAGAGATCCGCTTAGACTGGTTTTGTAAATCTTGATTGGTTTTCGTGTGTAAACTAGTCCTTCCCCAGTTATTTTGAGTACTTGTAAGTTATCGTGCTATTAAGTTGGTTCACCTAAGTTTTGAGTGATTCCTCTGTGCATTTTTTTTAACGTCTACTTCAGCCGATTAGCCGACTTAATAGCTAAAGCCCTAGAGGTCTAATAATTGTGAAATTACTGTTTTTAGGATGGCTCTGTTAACTTAAAGATTTTAGAATTCATTCTCTACACTTATTTACAGGGTGTAAACGGACCCTTCACGAAGCCGTCAACCAAGCATTATGTACATCAAACTAAGTAACCTTATGCAAAAATGATTGCTGGGAAACGACTTTTTTTTGGGGTGAATATTCACGTTTTACGGCAAAACTCAATGTAGCACACTCAAAACATTGTGCTGATGGATGCTTTGAATCATGGAGGTAATTAAAGTAAAATTACCTTATTGTGAAAAATTTGGACTTTTGACCTCCAATATCTCCGTAACTAGAAGGTACCAGTACAAAAAAAAAATCACAATAACGGGAAGGACAAGGGCCTTTTGGTTTCGTTAAGGGTTTTTTACATCTTTTATAAACATAATACCATGAAGTGAGTGAAAGTGGAATTTACTACAGCTAAAGAAATTATCATAAGTAATTCGGTGACTTGACCAGGGGTTTTTCAGTTGATCTATGCATGATTTTCACACACATTTCACGTTTTAAATCTATGTGAACTATTCTATAAAATAAAACCTCTGTGTTTATCAACACAGTGGTTTTATTTTAGCTAAGATGAAGTAAATTAGTTAGTGTTAGCAGTAGCGAAGGATCAATTTTGTAAGAGGTAAGCCGGAGTACATATCTTTAATGTGATTATATTATTTGTCTATAGAATACTGACTGTGCCATTTTTCAAAGTGAAGCCGGTAGAAATCGAATTGTATGGAACATTCGCCACTGGCTGCTAGTATTATACTTAGTTTCTTGTGAGTTTTAACATGAATGTCAAGTGAGGAGCACTGAGTGCAAATTTGACTTACAGAATAATCCTTTTAAGAGTATAGTGCACTTCTCAAGCTTTGTATCTTACTAACTTAGCTTGGGTCCTGTTGTTCTGTCAACTTAGTAATTGCTTTACTTTTGAAAACAATCCTCAGTACATAGAAACTTCACTAAGGTTGAAAACATCGGACTGTAGACCTTGTAGTTTTCATCATCATCTGCCAAGCTTTTTCCCAACTATGTTGGGGTCGGCTTCCAGTCTAACTGGATGCAGCTAAATACCAGTATTTTACATGGAGCGACTGCCTATCTGACCTCTACAACCCATTTAGTACTGGGTAATACGATACCCCTTGGTAAGACTGGTTGTCAGACTTTTTGGGTCACTGACTACCTTACGACTGTCAAAGATCTACAAATGACAGCCGGGACCAACGGCTTAACGTGTTTTCCGAGGCACGGAGGAAACTGTTGTTTTATGAAACTCAAATGACATTCAACCTTTGGGTTGTAAAGCAATTACATAACATAACATCACGCCGTAGTCCCTGAAGGATTACACGGAAATGTACCAATAGTACACACCCATTCTGCCAGGTACGTATAATTACCACGTAGTAGGGGCAAGCCTGACCACCAGTCTTTCCAAGGGGTATCGTATTATCTAGTACTAACTGGGTTGTGGAGGTCAGATAGGCAGTTGCTCCATGTAAAATACGGGTTTTCAGCTGCATCCGTTTAGACTGGAAGCCGACACTAACATAGTTGGGAAAAGGCTAGGCAGATGACGATGAATAGGGGCAAGCTTATTGCCATAAAACGGGCACAAATTCTGACTCCAAGGTAATACTGAAAAAATCCTGCTAATATTTAGAAGGTCAACTATGTCAGTGAGGCAATTGTGGTTTTTATGTAAGAGATGACATGAATCTAGAGTCCCCAGCGACATACACTGTTCCATACATTTTTACCGTGTAGATTATTGCACTTTTGTAGGAAACAGCTGGTTTTGTTTTTATGAGCCGACAAAAATGTTAGATCTTTGGGGTCTAGATTCATGTGTTTCATGGTAATCGTTTGTGCGTCGACGACATCCCCTCCATCCTGTCACCACGTCATCATTAGTGGCGCCACTGACCAATATCTTTAAAGAAACTCTCAGAGTGGCTTTATTTTCTTTTATCGGTATTTATCTATCGACATCCTAAACGATAGCTGCCCAAGTAATCGGTTTTACATTTGACTGATAACCACTCATAGTTTGAGTGATCGGCTCTGATGATTTTCTTTCTGCTCTTATCATGACCTAAAAGTTAAAGTTGGTTTTTCTTTTCTAGATTTTCCAAACACACCCACAATTGAGTTCTCCATCACTCACGTCACTTAAAATCCGAGAGCCTAGATGAAGTGATATTTGTCTTTATCGTGTACAGATAGTGCAAAGAAATCTCTCATTGTGTCGACACAATCTGTCATTTTGTCGATTTTTCCGTCAAAGAAATCCTTGTCTACGGTGGTCATGCTACAGGGGCTGGGACTCTGACTTGACTTTACATACGATCAAGAAATATCTCTCAGGCATGCTGATTGGTTGGAAGTGACAGTGTAAAAATATGTAGGAAACATCAAAAAAGTTTATATTAATTAACTTTAGCTACCGAAATGCTTGTCAATCCTGTTGAAAGTCGTAAAAATACGAAATTATTTGAAAACGATTTCCACTTGCTCAGCTCCTCTGAAAACTACAAGGTTCAAGAAAACTTCTCAATTTAAGCATTTTGGCAGTCCGAGGAAATGTTTATAACATAACACAACATCACGCCTGTAATCCCCGAAGATTTAGGCAGAGGTGTACCTAATAGTACACACACATTCCGCCAGTTACGTTTAAGTCTCAAATAATAGGGGGCGATCCTATTGCCATCAACCGGGCACAAATCCAGACTCCGTGACTGCTTCTGAGAAAATTCGTGATGGAAAAACTCAATATAATTTGGCCAATCTGGGAATCGAACCAAGGACCTCGTGTTTAGCAGTCACGATTGCGACCACTAATGTTCGAGGCATTGATAAATAAAGCTTAAGTAAAAATACGAAATGATTTGAAATCGATTTCCACTTCTTCAGCCACCCTGTAAACATCAAGGTTCAAGGAAGCCAATTTCAATTTAAGACAATTTCAGCCTTACAATATAATTAATAGAAAACCCGTTCAAATTCTTTAAAGACAATTTGAATTTTGACAACGTAATTTTTCTTTTAAATAGCCCCATCTCGCTTCAATGAGACCAGTGGACAAATTTTCCAAGCTGTCTGGAAAACAACCTGAACATTATTGTGTCCAGGTTTTTTCCTTTTCTTAGTAAAATACCAACATAAATACAAAATTACTTTAACACTGTACGCACGTCGGCTAACCAAGCTATACTAAAACCAGTTTATGCGGATCTCTCATTGTATAGAAAATCTGTACAAAGCGAGGCCCAGTTATACTGGAAATGTACAGCTTCATGTGCCGCCGTGTGTACAACGAAGTACAAAAAAGATTAAGGTGTGACACGTCGAAGGCTGCCTTATCGCTTCTGAGAAAATTCTCATAGTAATCTGTGTGTCAATGCATCTAATCAGTGTATTTGATATTTGCACACCTACTGCAAAATTCGGACTATTTGAAGTCAGATTATTCTCTTTACATTGAAGCAGTAAAGCAAAGTAAAGTAAAATTTATTTGCATAGTTTGGTACATAAAATAAGATGGAACAATAAGATGTACAATCTACCTTATATTAGACATGCAAACATTCATGAAATTGTTAACTACATTAAAAATAGTACATTCATAATAAAAATAAAAAAAATCTACTTAATACAATTGGAATAAAAATAGGATAAATTGAGAGAATGAGGACATTAGGTATGTCAATATTAATTAAAGTACAGTGATAGCGTAGTGGTGTGACCGTTGGACTGTCAAGTCATAGGCCTCAAGTTCGAACCCAAGAAACGCACCTCTGATTTATCAGATTCATGTGCGTATTGTATAATTATCACTTGATTCGGTGAAGGAAAACATCGTAAGGAAACCAGCATGCCTGAGAGATATCTCTCGACGGTATATAAAGCCAAGTCAGAGGCCCATGGCCGGTATAAAAACTCGGACACCAGTTTAGGCACTAACCACACAACAAAGAAGAAAGAGAGTCTAGGTTTAACATCAGGTCACCTTTGCTTCAATATTTAAAACATTTCCAATGGGTATTACAATATGTGTTATGAAAATACTCAGCCGTTATACTGCGTATTACCTCCTTGGACCTTACGAGTACCTACAGTTGAGTATTCTATATCGTAAAAGTATTATATATATCCTTGTAGTTTATCTTAGTAATAAATTAATTTTTTGCAGATATATATACACCTACCACTGTTTGTCTCTGCATCACCCAAAGGTTGACTGGTAGAAAATGCCTATGGCATTAAGTCCGCCTCTGTACTTTGTGCTTGAAGTGTTAAATAAATAAATTAATATTTTTACATTAGTCGTAAGCGCTACGGCTGAGTTTGAGAAGTTGAGTTTGATTGCGAGGTAGGACAAAGTGGGTGCCCGCGAAAGTACTTGTATCTCCCGGGCCCCCGACACGTGGTACTAGTAGAAACAGTGGGTTTTTAGTCGTTTTGAGTCCGATATATCCCTCCGCTCGCCCCAGACGGAGGGCACCCATGAAGATTTTCCCACACAAAAAAAGGACAAAGAGTTATTCACTTTTTTCACCAAGAATTCCCTAGTAGCAGTCTGTAGGCTAGATTAGGTCCCGGATGATGGCTCGCCCCATATAACAAGGGATTTTAACGTAATATTTTAAGACTAGCGACCGCACAGCGCCACTTATCGGGTCCAAAACTATATCTAACATAGCCTATATTTTAAGTTAAGCATCTAGCAGTAGAGTGGTGAAAACTGCGTTCAAATCCATGCAGTAGTTTTTGCGTGATGTGCGAACAAAGAGACCTACAGAAAGACAGACAGTTGAAAAACTGTTGTTTTGGCTTCTGTTGCACTAATAAAGACCCCCCATTTAATATTTTTTTCAATATCTTCAATGTACAGACATCGGCCTGTTACAATTTCATTATATGTATGTATATAGATGGGTACCTACTCCTCTGCCTAATCCTTCGAGGGATACAAGCGTGAAGTTATGTTATGTAATACCATTACTGAGAGTTAACGTGATACTTTTTTCCCAAGACTTGACCAGTTCTACGTGCCTGAGTTTTTGGTCCTAAGAGCTTATTTCTTACCATGAGATTATTCACTATATTGTTATTATTATCAGCCATTTGTGTCCTACTGCAGGGCAAAGGCCTACCTTCCCTCCTTCCACATAACCCTATCCAGTGCTGTTGTTTCCCAATCTTTTTGAAAAGAGTCGAGTTCGTCCCGCCATCTCCATAAGACTATCAAAAATCTAATTAATATAGCTAGTGTAGTGGTCGTAGGCGCGACTGCTGAGTATAAGATCCTGCGTTCAATTCCCAGGTCGGGCAAAGTGTTATTAGGTTTTACCATCAGGTATTTCGTAGTAGCAGCCACGGAGTCTGGATTTATGCTCGGTTGATGACAATAAGTCATCACCAAGTGAGCATAAATTACATTGGACTTAAAACGATAACATGGCCTAACATAACATAAGAGAATGTAGTGTATACCTGTAATTGGTACCTACATAATAACCAACCTGTATATTTTTATTGTTAAATGTAAAATGTATGTACTGTTGGCGTACCTGTTTTAAATAAATAAATAAACATAACTGGCGAAATGTGGGTGTACTAGAAGGCTACACCTCTGCCTTTCTGCTCACCTAATCTAACCTAACCCTTCGGGGATTACAGGCGTGATGTTATGTAGCTAAAACATGGCGTGGGGAAAAAAACGTCAACTTTTTGCTTAGTTTTACTTGGAGCTCAGTTTAACTTGGAGGACCAAGTGCCACGGTACCACAGCCCGATGCCCTCAAGTCCGACGGCTAAGGTGACACGCCCGGTTTAGACAGACATAGCCATTGACGTCACAGAGGGTACTTTCGTTTAATTGGCTGAGAATGCAGACGCTCAGTGCATCATCTTACTTAATTGTTAACCGCAACTAGCTTTTGTTGGCGGCTCCGCTTGCAAACGACGCCGACGCGGCGACGTCAAGTTATGACTGGGTCATTTTGACTGCAAGAATAAAATTTTGGTAGAAACATATTGAATGACATGGAAAAAGACGATGTTATTTTTATTCAGAGACATAAAATGATTATATTCTTTATACTCGATCTACTATCATTTTTTTGTCATTTAAACTTGCTAATTCATATTCGTTAAAAAGTTACAACAGAAAATGATTTACATCCCATTACAATTCAATTTCATCTTAATTCTCTTTAACATAAAAATGAAAATAAATTAAACCAAAACCTCAATTAACCACAAACAGACAGACACACACACAGACAGACACGGCCCACAATACAAGTATATGTCGTGAAACAATAGGAACGCGATGTGCTCACACATTTCAGAGACACACACGGAGCACTTCGTCGTTAGTCGCTTACTGCAGGGAGCATCAGAAAGACGTTAGTGAACGTGCTACTGTGTGGATTTGCCGAATAAAAGTTTTGTTATAACACTTGGGTAAGTCTTCTCAAAAAGTTTTACCCTTTAAAAAGTTTGTCTATGCTTTTTTTTGTGATTGACACTGGTCAGAAGAGAGGCGAGAATTTTTTGATCATATTTTTTTCTGTCTGTGCATTTTAAATTTTATTCTTAATGTTGTCGCACTTAAACTTATGAAGTGTAATTAATTAGGTTTATTTCACGTTATGATGTGATATATTGCTCTATTTTGAGGTCTACTGTCTGTAAACTAAAGATTAATTGCCTACTAACTTTTCCGTCGGGACGATTGTGTTTGAAACTTTTAAAATAAGTAAAGTCATGTTAACTTTTTCAATAACATAACCACGTACTGTTGTTCTAATTGTACCGTAAACATGAACTGATGAAAATATTAAAATAAACATTAAAAAAACAACTTCTGTCAAAAGCACTAAACGGAAGCTCTTTAGCAACCCAACCGCGCAGTGCTACTACTCGCAACTAATTGCCAAACTGTAGTAAAAATCTATCGGTTGCGTGAGCCCTAAAGGCTTTGGCGTGACGTAGCGACGGGCTCGCCGCCTCGACCAATCACAGCGCATAAAAACGTCAAGCGTGAAGCGGAAAGACCAAACGCTAAAGGTACGTGAGGCTGAACGCACGCCAGTAACAAACGGATCGCGCTACATTCGTTCGCTCAATAAAATTTACGGTCAGTGTTGTGTTATTCACATTTCGGAATTATAAAAGTGAGTAAATAAAAAAAAATATTTTTTTCTGCAATTTTTTTCGTTTTGTCTCCCCGTGGGTGTCCAGTTGGAACCGGTGTGTTATTGGAGACTGGATTGGTTCAAGTGATATTAACTTAGTTCCAAGTAAGCTGTTAATTTTATTTTTATATTAATCAAGTTGTTTGCAAACAAAATCTTCGATTTGGTTCCAAGTGGACATTTATGGATCGTGTTGGTAATAACAAAGTCGCAATAAGTGGATGTATCTTTTTTGATAATGTTTGCATTAGAATTAGTGAGTGCTGGAGGTGTGTTCAGTGTTTCTCAACATTGGATTTGAACTTCTAAAGTTTTATTTTTTAATTGCTTGTAATTTTTAGTTCCAAACTATAGAGAAACTCCTACCGAGTATTAACTTCTTAGTTTATAAGTAAACTTGAGAATAACTGTTACACAGGTATTGCTCCTACTTACGAAATATCTATCATATACTAGCCTATATGCATATTTCTATGCGATCAGTCATCATTGATAAACCTTATCTTGATCCTTTACATAAATGTTATCAGAAGATTTACTTCATCTGATTGATAATCTTATTTAATTTAACTTCTAATGCTTGAAGAGATCATTTTTGAAACGATTCCCTTTAAATTTCTCTCACGTATCGAAAATTGACCCATTAACAAACATTTAAAAACACAATATGCACTCAAAATCTTTCAAAATCTACACACATTGCAAAATCAACATCAAATAGCAAAAGTAAACATAAAGACTCCTTACACATAAATGACTAAAGAATAATCTGAAATATTTTGTTGCCATTGATAAAATTGTGTCATTTTTATCACGTTATCTGTTACGTGTAAAAAGTAAACATCATGCTGATACCACTGGTGGGATAAACAGAGATATCCATGGTTTAGTCATGCAAGACGCTGAGCTCACGTGAACACATACCAAACTTGAGTAAATAAAAAACGAAAGTTGGTATTTAGTTTATCTTAAGAGACTTAAAACCACATGTATGCTTAGAGTCGGTGAAGTAGAGAATGCAATCTGAACCATGTGAGCTGAGAATGAAATTTTTGAAGAAGACGATGCTGTATTCCTGATCCTTAATCTAATTTTAAAACTCTATAATCTTATGTTAATCAAATCAGAACTTTTTGATAAGATGCGTGACAAGCATTGAACGCCAAGAAATAAATAAAAATATGAGCTTAGAGACAAGCTATCAATCAAAATTACAAGTAGGACATTCGAATTCAATCCGTCATCCTTAAACTCTAAAACAAATATTGATTCGTTTAGATGAAAGATCATTGAATTTTACTTTGCAGGCGTCTTACAATGTTTCTACCGTTAACAAATTGCCTATTGCTTTATTATAAATATCTTAGGCATAATCCAAATTTACTTCATGAATACTGCATTAAATGTAATGCATAAAAACTTCACTATCCCCAACACAATCACTGCCAACCTGATATAACATTTTAAGGATACTGTTTTTATCCTTCCTGGATATATTTGTAGTATCAGTAACTGTTTCTATTTTTATATCATTATACAGCATGTTAATAGCTTACGAAGTGCATTATCATCATTCTCCTGCGTTTAAATCGGGATAGATATCTGGGTTCGGTCTAGCAAGTCTTCTTCTTCCATACTTCTCTGTTAGTCATCACCCCTTTTCTGTCCATATCATCTTTCACACAGTCCATCGTTTCTTTGGTCTTCCCCGGTGTTGGCCTGATCTATTTTGTCATCATGACCGTCTGTTGACACCTTTCTCTGTGCAACGTCATCGGATGACGCAATAACCGTCACTGTTTCACTATGATGCTGCTTACCTGTCCTTTCTACTGGCTTTGTAATTTCTTCGAAATTGTCATCTTTTTTTGTCAAAATTTCGTCTATTGTATGTTTTATGTCAAATTCAGCAGATTTTTTTCGTGCTTGTCAACCGTACTTATTGTTCCTTTTTAGTTTATTCTTAGTTTTGTCCAAAAACAGTTATGAATATTGTTTCATGTGTTGGTTGTATAAATTATACTTAAATGATACAATTTGTGTTAATAATATATCTCTATTTGTTGTTTATCTAGCCATATAGCTGGCTAACTAATCAGTCTTTTAAATATGGAAAAATTAAAAAGGCAGAATTTGTCTGCGGACATTTTAAAATTATAAACAGATTTTTTTTCAAAAGGCAATATAAATTGAAGGATTATTGCAATATTAAGTATTTAGCCAAGTCGTTTGGACTAGTGTCTTACAACACATTACTAATGTTATAATTTGTAAATAATGAATATAAACAAATATTATTGAGGAAGAATTGTAGAAATTATAGGAACACATACCCAGCCACGCGCTGTAAAACACCTTGATACATGTTTTACACCTATGATCCCGCGTCTAGTACTACTTACCTCATAGGTAAACAGTAAATAACGAATAAAAGACCAAAAACCAATAAAGATAAGAATGCTGTAATCTTCGACGAATACTACGTCGTGAGCATTAAGCGTGGTCTCTGGACCTGAGGTTCAAATCTTGAGGCAGAGATATCCGTGACCACACTTAAATACACGGAGTCAGTCAGAAAGACCTTCCTTCTCCTAATAAGCTCCTAGTACATTTAAGACTAGTTACTCATTTTTAAGACAAGTATCATAATTAAAATATTAAAAATACCCACATTTCGCCAGCTTTTCTTAAGTTCCGTGCAATGACGGCACGGTTGGCGCAGTGGCTGAGCGATTGACTGCTGCGCTTCGTGTCGCGGGTTCGATTCCCGCACGGAACAAATATTTGCATGGCCTACAGGTAGTTATTCCGGATCTGGCTGTTCTTGTATGTGAATTTAAATAATTGTAAACGCACCCACGATACAGGAGAAATTCCTAGTGTGGGGCAAAGTTTAAAAAAAAAAATATGGGCCAGCCCAAATCAAACTCTGGCTTTCCGGTAAGAAATTCTTGGTGTAAAAACGCCTATAACAGTTGCTTATACTTGAACCAGCTCAGCACCTACTCGAGAATATCTTAATCATGGGGCCTTTATTCCTCTTCCTTAGGAGCCTTACCTAAAAACATACATAATATCAAGCCTGTAATCCCCGAGGGGTTAGGCAGAGATGTACCTAATAGCACACCCACATTTCGCCAATTTTGTTTCAAGTCTTATGTAATAGAGAGGTGAGGGCGAGCCTATTGCCATCAACCGGGCAGAAATTCAGACTCAGTGGCTGTTACTGAGAAATTTCTAATAGAAAAACCCAGTTACACTTTGCCCGACCCGGGAATCGAACCCAGGACCTCATGCTCACCAATGTCCTAAAAATAGTCTATAAACATATCGTTAAGCTTATAAACAAAGTAGCTGTAACAACACATAAACGAACAAGGCTCAAATGTTCAGCACATACTTCAGAAACCATAAACCCTTGTAAGTACATAAATTGAGGTAACATAACGACTGTGCCGTAAGGGGCTAGAGGAGTCAAAGATTTATAGCCCTTAACACCATCAGTTTGTGTGACTAATATGCGAGAATTTATACACGGTATGTAGCTATAGCCCAGTGGTTGAAACTGACGAATGAAAGGTCGTGAATTCGAGGCAAGATAGGATTGATTACATCTTTTTGAATTGAATTCCACTTATAGTCTTCAAAAGATACGATAGAAGCGTAGCTTAAGTACACCCGCATTCTGCCAGTCATGTTTAATCCCCATATTACAAGGATAATCATTTAATATTTGAGCTTTTTATTGATCTAAAATAACAATGCCTTACTTACCCAAAAAAATAACCAAAATTATTAAACAAATCCATCACTCAACAAAAAAAAAACAATGTTGCCTGCTTCGAAAAATAAATGCAGATAGTGCAAAATTTAGCCTTCTTATAAAAGACATCAACGCACGGACCCCACGCGTGGTTTCCTTGGTCTCAGGCCTTCCAGGAAAAACTTCAGTGATCGGACCACGCGGTGACCCCTAGCGAGCCAGCACATGTGAACTAACATACTGCCTTAGATTATCTACCTGCCTGTACCTGTATTCTGTACAATGTGTCACTCTCTGTGAAGTACCAACTACACAAGCTATCACGAAAAAATATATAGAAAATGGTAGTAAAGTTAAAAGTTCAATTTATAATAGACTATATTACAGTGCTGAATGGCTTTTTGGCGTGTGACTGTTATCGGAACTAACGCCGCCATTTTTTTTCTAGTAGCGAACCTCAGTCTTATTTTTTTATTTTTTTTCAGGTAACTTTTTACAAAACCGTTCTTTAAGCAAACCAGTTATATTTCAATAATATGTAACTTTTACAAAATGGTTCAGTTTAATCGGTAACCCGGGAAGCACCGTTATTGGTGCTTAATAAGAGAAGGCAAGCATTTCATTGACTGGCAGTATATATTAAACAAATTAAACTTTACGATGTGATTGCCATATACACTTAATTTTAAGTAATACGATAGTTAGTATCCGCGAATTGCCAAAACTTAACTTGTACAATTAAAACTTTACTTACTGAAAACCTAGTAATATTTGTGAACAGCTGGGATTATTAGTGAGTATTTTTCGCACTGCTGGACAAATGCCTCTTCTCATACAGAGAAAAAATGAGCATTTATCACCATAGTTGCTCAAGGCAGATTGTGATTTCAGAAATATAATTAATAAGGAACAAGTCCAGTCTTCCCACATTGGTACTTACCCGAATTTAAAGTCATTACCTCGACATGTATGAGGCCTTAACCACTGGGCTTTCATGAAATTATACGTACACACGGCGGCACATCAAGCTGTACATAACCAGTATAACCTGACTTCGCTTTCCGAGCGTCCCGTACGATGAGAGATCAGCTTAATTTGGTTTTGTATAGCTTGATTGGCTGCAGTGCGTACTTAATGTTTAGTTTATCTGCCTAAATATTATTATAAATAGATTTTCTCTTTAACACCTGTAATGAAGGGTTTACCTGTTTAAACGTTATTTTATTACAAAAACATTATTTGATCATTAATCTATTTATTTAATGTGTGGTTTTTCGCCCGTGCCAGTCGTCAGTCTTAATGATTTAATAATATGTTTCTAATTGTTTTAAAATGGCGCGGTTTTTTATTTAGTACCAGGACATCAAGTTATGAAATAGTGGCTTTAAAAGATCGAATACTAAGAAAATCTTTACTAATTCCGCAATATCATATTTCAACAAATATTAAGAGTTTAAAAGCTACTAATCTACTTTTTTAATAAAAAAATATTATGATATAATTTGCGCACAGGTGTTGTTTTATTAATAATAATACCAAATAAATAATTTACATAAAAGCTCAATAATTGATACTATTAATTGTATAAAAATCGAAGACAATTAAAATCTACTAGGGATTGCATAGATATAAAACCTTTTCGGAAGAGAATTCCAAAAACTATTTGATTATACAATACTTTGTACAGAAACAATATGCATGCGCTAGTAGAGCGCTGCATGCTTCTCTTGGTCCGTGGCCATATAGGGAACTAATGCCGCCATATTTTTTTCCCACAATTTCATAAAGTGTCAAAATACTGCAAAGATGTTAAACCTTTTTAAACATATTTGAAAATAGAATACTTGGTACAGAAACATGCATACAGAAAAATGCGCACGTTAGTCGCGAATACATTGCTTGCATATATTACACAAGCATGTTATTTGTTGCTCTGGTTACAATCTTACATTGTATGCCTTAATAAAAGTCAAGTAGTTCACTTATGCTAAGCTGGGTTCAAGCTTTTATTCATCAAGTCGACACTGTGACATGCAAAGAAAACTAAGTAGCAGAGGCCATGTACTTTGAAAGCTGTCGCTCACTTAATTTGTATATTAGAGGAACTTCGTCCTGTAACTCGTACCCTGCTGTAATATTGCAAGGATAATAATTCTACTCTTGAGAATCGTCATATCCGCCGAAAGATGACCACGGCTGGACATAGCCCTCCCCCAGGCGTCGCCACATCGAACTTTCTTGTGCTTCTCGCATCCAGTTGATTTTCGCGTTCGATTCAATCTTATTCTCTTTGAATAAAGAACGAAATTTGATTTGTAACATTACAAGTTACATGTTTAGTTAAGGAAACTAGGTAAGACTAGTTCATATAATTTCATTCTGGCGATAAACTGCTCAAAACAAAAGTTTTGAAAGCGAGACAAACCATTTACTCGATAGTACCTCTCATTGGTAGACTTGCAAAATGATGAACATGCAAGAATGATGACGGTCGGTTTGGATGTTGAACTTTATCCATGAAGTTTGACCTGTCGGGTTGCTGAACTCAGTAAAACTCATCGCAATGTGTCTTAGATACTATGAGCTCATGTAAAATGAAGGCAAGAAACCAATCCAAAACTACACGACGATGAATTCGATCTAAGAGAAGACACACATTTAGCAAAACAGTTATTTTCTAAATACCCCAAATCTCTGCCCGTTCTATCATCCGCAGACTACTTTTTTTTAAACCAGAGACCTAACGACCAAGGTCCAATCATCGTCGAATTTCAAAGTACATTTTCACCAAACACATTTAAATAAACGGAACCCACCTAAAAGCGCCATTCAAATTGAAATAAACGATTAATTTAAATTAATTTCATGTTAAACATTATTTATATTATTGTTCCAATATTTGAATATGGCCGAACACCTGTGTGTAACCCGATACGGCCGTCGGCGCCGACTGACCATAAATTGAGCATTAATTTGACCATAAATAATAACGTTTTTTTATCGAATATCGAATGTCTTTTGGGACGGTTACTTCAGGTAGAGTTCGAAGAAGGTTTCATTGATGATTCATTTGATTTTGTTGGGAGTTTGAATTACGGGTCAAAATCTGCTTAAGGATAATTTCATGCTAATTGTACTTTATCATTAAGAATTGACATTTAGTTCGGGAACCGCCAATTTTTTTCATAACAAAATTTAAAAGACTGTTAAGACAAAACTTACACCTACCTACATTTTAAGGGCGGTTTTCTTTTAAAATTTAGTAAAACAGATGCTCATATTCTGCTTTCCCATCTAAAATAACGCCTCCTCTGATATACCTTCAAACATTATTCGTTTTACATCCAATAGATTCTAAAACCAGTGCAGCCTATAAACAAATCGAAATGTACTTTATAGTACCGAGAGCAGCCCATTCAATAAACTAAGAGTACTCGGACATAGTCAGTATTATGCTTCACACGCCAAGCCGTAAGCTAACACCACGGCTATATGATTACGCGGAAACGTCTGGTATGTCGGCAGACGTTAGCATTGACACTTGACCTATCCACGATGCGCTTTACTATCGTTTATCAATGGGAATTGTGGGATTGCCTCTTCTATTAAACATTAAGAACCATCTTTCTTAAATACTTGGCTAGATCTGAATTGGCAGCTCTTTTAATATCAGCCTAATTATTAACGTTATCTATAGCGTTAACTGCTTCAGGATTAGGATTTACGTTTATATTTATGTCGTTGTTAACTGATCTCTTTGGTAAACTGACTAATTCTTCACTTTATAAATTTATAAAATCTTAAAAGCTTTTAGAATCTGCATGTTGCACTGCCATTTTAAAATTTACTGACTTTCTCAAAGTCCTCATCCAGACGTAAATTTAATTCAGAGACCCGTTGATAGCCGCGATTTTCATCATCTTAATCCTCGGACCGGCTCGGGCATGCTCGGGCAAACTCGGGTGTAGTCGGAACCAGCGCAAGAGTCGCCGTCCAGTCTCGTTCAACTCGCTACTTATGTTACAAACCAGATCTTGTTAAGTTACATTTTATTTTATGTATAATGTTATTTTCTTTTAGTGTGATATTTCTTTTATGACCATATGATAATGAGTTTTTTCCATTGGTCTATTTTTGTAGTACCTACTTGTTTATTTTTGGAATGATAAAAAAGGTCATGGATATGTTACATTCATTATGGGTTTTCGCAGACGCAATTCCTTTTTTGCAGATACTTGTTTTTGACGTAAATAGGATCTTACCGAATGCGTCTTTCTTTAAGTTCTGTTGTTTACTTACAGATAACCTTTCTGCTCACACTATCATCTCTATAAAGTTACGTGTTTCGTCTCCCAAATCATCAAGTCCGTTATTATCCCCAGAATTATAATCCATGAAAATAGAATTATCAAAGTGAGTTGACATAATAACTTTCTCATCGCGTTCATTGCCAACTTTCATGTGATATTTCACTGATTTCAATGTTGCGGCGACTCAAAACGAACGTCTTTATAAACGAGGTTACTGTACATATAATATTAGTTCAAAAGAAAAGTACGTTCATGTGCAAAGTGAGTTAATTTATTAACTGACTTATTCTGAGATCAAAATGAAATGATCAACACTGACAATTTAACACGTTAAGGTGAATGGAACAGAGTTTGAAATGCTAAATACGCTGCAGCTGAAGCAAATTTTCTTAATGGTATGAAGAATAATAGAGTATTACTACTAATTTGTTTATGAATGGTTACAACTTACATACAGTGTACTTTAAAGGTGAAACTCTCTTCTCAGAAATGAAGTGAGACTGCTATCTTTGTAGTTGAGTTGAAGTGCAGTAGCCAGTTGGCATGGATGTCTATGGATACTTAGAAATGTATAGTTTAAGCATTTGTAACACACAAAACAAATGCCTTCTCTGCAATTAGAGATGGTTTCGTTTAATATGAATGGATTCAATATTGAAATGACGAATATCGCAGGCTTTATAGTCATATCAATATCATAAACAGCCTCTGGCTGCAGGATTGTAGTTACAATATAAAACAGCAACATATTCGAATCTGTTGACAACATTTTTAAGATAGCTTTTAGAGAGTCAGTACTACCAGTCAATATTAACCTGAATAAAGCAGATAAATTAATACCACCAATTAAATATAAAGCAACTGCGGAAGTACCAACTAACTAGAACATTACACAAATAGTTACCCATATATTCACGCATAAACTTAAGAGGACTAAGCAGATAAAGAATCTCGTTGATTGCCAGTAATTATCACGAAGGCTTAGTGAAAGGTGGTACATATCTGTAATTAGATCTCCAATGTTGTTTTCCTTGAGAACTTGAGACCGATTAATGTGCCGTCAGAAGGCAATCTGATCTTAGTGAGTTATGAATATTTTCACGTAGACGAGGATATGGGTAGAGAAGTGATAGGTGATAACGTTGATGAAGTGTGTGAAGTGAAATTGATAAGAGAGCTTGGAGTCGAGTTAATGGTTGATGAAAACGTCAAAACAACGATTCTGACAATCTTGATCTAGATGTCAGCCTTAATATAGAAAATGATTAAAAAATACTAGCGGATTCAACATTGGTACTGGATGCTACGTTCAAAAAACTTCTGATAAAAGTCGATGATGAAGCACAGAAAGTATAAAAGTGCTACCGTACCCACAAATCACAGTAACACAGTTTAAATAAGCAGGACATTGCGGTATTCATTCTCACTAGTGGAGCTGTGGTCCAAGAGACACACAACAAAGTGTCGTAAAGCCGTAAGTAGCAACATTACTTACTCAAGTACAATACTCCGTGAGTAAAGTTGTCGAACAAGACGTCTTACTTGCAAACCGCTTGAAAGTAAAGCCATTTATTTCGAGAGCAACGCTAAAATGTGTGGTTATTTCTCAACCTTATTGTCATTTCAAGCGTTTTTATGTGCTAGACCTCGATTTTGCCGAGCCTCTCGTTCAGCAGGTTGCTCATGTTCAGATAGAAGCAGAAATATTCGCTTTCTGGACTGATTTAAATGTTGTTGCCTTCGAAGGGATGTCTAGTGGGAGCCAGGACTGTGCTGCATTACTACTCTAGAACCGAGTAAAAACAAATTTCGCAAAGACTCATCCTTACTCACCATCACATGGTTTTTAGCAGTTTCATCAAAATGCGTAGATATGATATGTTCAGAAATCTTTAAGTCAACATTATTTCGAACTTTATGAAAATTGAAACCAAATCTTTAAACCATACATCTTCTTCATAGCCTAAAAACAACGTCTTATTCGCATCTTCATCATAACTTGAAACTTGTTACTAAACTTATAGTTTACTAATTACAGATAATGTCAACTTTAATCAAAGTTTACGAACCTCTTCAGTGATAAACCCGACAGTTAGTTATATCTTTGTGGTTTATTAAGCTTTCGTTACAGTGTAACTGTGTGACTAACCAAGATTTGTTAGTCAATTGTCTAACCTAACTGCATGACTGTTTTCACATACTATTAATAGATGTGGCTACATTTGTATATTCGTGCGAATGCTGTTCTATTAATACTGGTAATCTCAATGTCTTACTTGGGAGTTTTATTTTGATTTGAAATACATTGGCAGTGGGTTACATTTTGTTTTAGCACTTATATCTATAGCGATAGGTTCAGGATTGAAATGAAGCTTCAGATCAAGTACTATAGCAGTTTTATCATTTTTAACTTTAATCAGCAGTAAGTTCTATATCCTTTTTTGTGTTTCTACATTTCGAAGTTCAAACCTTTCCATATCTATATCTCGAACTCTTCAGAGTCTATCTCTTGAATCTGAATCTTTCTCGCTGTCTCCCAACATTCTTTAAACAAATGTAGCTGTATTTCTTATTTTCTTATCATTATCTTCTTTCAAAACCCATCCTCCTCTTCGATACGCTCCCACAAGATCAGGGCCAGTTTTCGAAGCCACAACATGCAATAGGTATTCAGTTGCAACACGCCGCGTCGGGGCAGTAACGATGTAGATTGGATTGCGCGCATGCGCCGTAGAAGGCGTCAAGTTGTCTCCGTGTGTCCTCGGCTTAGTGCTGTCAGCGCACACTGACGCAAGTGCGTAGGGACGCGATATGCTGGGGTAGAGGAATATATACAATTGTGAGCTTTAAAATAAATTTCATCTTCGTCAAAATGACTAATGGCTTATATGGTTTAGTAGAAATCTCCACAGTGGCCAATCACTTTTGTGCAATTAAATTCTTAAACTACCAGAAAAAAACACTGATAGCCGCAATCGTTGGGTCTAGAAGCACGAAGTTTTGCACATGAGCTTCTATGTAAAAAAGGGTTACATAAAGGGATGAAAATGAATATGGAAGGGAAACCCTAACGGGTTCCAAGGCTTGTCATTGGGTAAAATTGTTATAAAGCGCTAAAACTAAATAATTCTCGTAAAGTTTTGAGCAAATCTTGCAGCTTTCAACCACCCATAACCAAACAGAGTCAATTAAACAAACAAGAGACCTGCATTTCGTCAAAAACAAGTCCGAACTCCAAATCCTGCTCCAACCATATACCAGTCCATTTTCATCATACATTGGAATGTTTGCAAATCGTTACAATGTAACAGTTTGTTCTGTATCAACTCCAGTTATGTCTGTGCAAATGCTGGTAAACGGATCTAACTGTGTGGCCAGACTGTGTGTATTACATTTTACGAGCTTACAATAGTGTTTGATATGCGTAATTGTTAATAGGTCGCAGGAATTTTGTTTGTAAACTTAGCTAATTTGAGTAATTATTAGTTTTCTTTACATGTTTGGTGTTTGGGGGAAATATCTTGACCAATTTGATTTCTGGACCGATGAAGTTGTGAGGGCCACAGTAGCAGCGGAATTATTTCAGTTCGTATGATGATTCCATCCCTATATACTGTTTTTTGGCCTCTCACTTATTTTGACAACCACCTTGTCCTCAACATATACTACGAGCTATTAATGCTAGACACTTAACTAGAGTGCAGTGACTATATAGTAAAGCCCTCAGTGTTCTGCTATTCAATAATAATTAAATAAAGTAGCTACCACTTTTACTCCACCACTCTGTTCAAGCCCTTACCTGCGCAAGCGCGCGTTGCCACCGAGTCTGCCGCCGTCACCCACTCACGCGCACCGCGCACGTACTTGTGTGAAACCCGATACACACACACACACAAACACACATACACACACACGCACACAAACATGCAGGGAAAATCAACGAACTGCACTGACTTGCTTTACAAAATGTTATGCCTTGGCTTTACTTAATTTATTTTATTTATCTTTAGATTTTATACAGGGTGATTTTTTAAACTTTGGCAATACTTTAAGGGCGTGTAGCACTCATGAAAATGAACAACTTTTACTGTGGGACCGGCCATGAAATCGCGATTGGTCGCGGAACTCCAAAATAAGTAGGCAGCAGCTGATATTTTTTAAAGACATATCAAAAAGAATGCTTAATTTAAAACGCGATGGTGGTTTTCTGACGCTCAGATCAGCACTAAAAGTAGGAAGTCCCAACAGAGTGCTTTAAATTAGGCATTAGTTTAAGTGTCACCTAGTGTCAGTGAAAACCGGGATTAGTCTTTTTGTCCAAGGACTACTTAATAGGAACAATCGGGTCATTAATTTGTGATTAGGTGATTACCCATCTATATAAGGGCTGTGTTTTGGGGGGTACTAACCATATAAATTGACTTGACGTGCGACACCTCATTTGGATAAATAAGTTTAATTGTTTTTTATTGAATGCTAATAGCGCGTTTCACCGACACATGCAGTGCGAATAACACCAGTAAAAAAATCTACGCTAAAACGCGTTCCAGAGCTATCACCATTAATTTCATTTCATAGAATTATATATGGGGTTCCACTTATTTAATTTTATTGATGATATAAGATAGACAAAATTAACTTTGAATTTAACATTTAATGTGCCAATATTAATACAGTCGTCACCGAAGCGATCAATTTATTAAATATTAATTGTATTTCCTTAAGTTAAAAATCGTACCTATTACGTATTTACGTCTGGGTGTCTGCTTTAATTAATTTATTATTAAAAGGTTTTTCCTTATATTTGTAAACAGCAGGTATTTTAAGATCGGAGATTGAGTAAAGTTGTTACAGAAGTTTATTTTTTAAGTTAACTTTGACGACGTTCAAAGCTAATAGGTACATGAAAATCTCAAAAATATAGGTAAGAATCTACATGTCTTTAAAAAGCTGCTCACGTCACATGATACATTTTTTCTCACACAATAAGCGTAGTTTCCATGTACAAATGAAATCCAATCGTTTGATTTTTTTCCAAAAAAAATATGCAACATTGAAATTACATTCGGATTTTGTACCCGGTACGTCAAAGTAGACTAATGATGTTAGGGCCGCGACACACCAGCGTTTTACTGTCGCACGTCTTTTTGACGCAAGTTTTTTACTAGCCTGTCTCTGTCAACAAATCAACAAGTATGTAGATACAAACAAATCATGAATACATTATATTAACATATATTGTAACAAGCCACGATTTCCCCAACGCGATATGGAAGCATGAATGAATGAAATATTACAACTATTTATAATAATTTTACCATACACTGACATAACATGTTATTCACAGATAGTAAGTGAATTTATAGTAGTATTATCCTTCCTCTAATGAAAAACTTACAAGTAACCACAGTATGTGACGACAATCGTGTGATTTTGCAATACCTAGCCATTTTTGGAGATGTTTTATATTATTAAATAAATAATATGGTGTAATTTTCATAATAATAATTGTGCGACAAATAAAAACCACATAAACAAATGCCCTAAGTTAGCAGGTAGATACCAAATTGACGCAAATATTATTTAACCACAATTATTTAAGCAACTAAACAAATATTTTTTACATATGCATCCATTCAAGTAATAACCAATATCTTGATGCATAACCAATATCTTAAAAAAAAAAGAGAAATTTCAGACCCTTCATCTCAAATAACTACAACACTAAACCAACGAGGTAGTAGTTGATTTACTTTTTTAGTTAGCCCGTATTGTCCCACTCCTGAGCAAAGGCCTCCCCCCATTCCTTCCACTTCTCACGATGATGTGCTTCTTTATGTTGATTTACTGTTTATCACTACATTATGGTTAAGTCAACACGTTATACCACACGTGTACCTTAAAGCTAACGCACCTATAAAACGATTCTTCTCGGTTTTATCACACTAGTATTATAAATCTAAAAGTTTTTATGTGTTTGTGTATGTATGTTTGTTACTAGTTCGAAACGGTTGGACGGATTTGGATGGCACTTAACAGCAAGATAGCTTATACCTACATCTAAATAACACATAGGTTAAGTTAAGATATTGTGTAATAAAGTGAATATACGAGGGCGAAGCCGCGTGCGCATGCTAGTTATTATAGCAATGAAAATGAACATGGACTTAGATAGTTCGCACGATTTATCTCTGATATCATTGTTCTTCAAATAGATTTTATTGTCTAAGGATCGTTAGAGGTAATTGGCTGATGCAGTTTTTTATTTGCATTTTTTATGGAGGCGAAACGTCATTAACCCTATTTTGCGAATATTTCCACCGTTTGAAACTACAGTTCATTCAGGGTTTTATTTGCCTGTGTTTATATAGTACACCCTCATATTACCAGTTAAATTAACTGCGTATGATACATTTGAATCACAAATAAACCTACACTATTTGAGAAAGTCCCCCGTTCATTGCACCATATATCCTCGTCAACACTGTTTGTTATAAAATGGCTAAAAATTGCATTTAGTTTTCCTTAATCACGCTCACGCTAAAAATACCCTATATCATAAAGTTAGCCACATTCAATATGGACTCGCTAATTTTGTTGCAATTCGTAACTATAGGGTTAGCTATGATGACACTCTAAAGTCTATACTGACCTAGAGCCGTATTAGTCATTTCATTCAAATCGTATTTCTTTTTTTTTCTATTTACTTTGTGTAAGTTATGCTCGCAAAATCGTGACGGAAAGGATAATGGAGAAACAGGCTATATCCTAGAACCAAAAATTGAGAGACATGTGTCGCCCACCAACCCCTACTGGGAGAAAGAGAACGTGTGTCCCAGCAGTGGCAGCCTATGAATGGTTGATAATGCCTATACGTATGCTATATTGCATCTTCACTACTGTTTTATCGTATTCATTTACAATAACTCCATAAAAGTTAATTCAAGAAAAACTTAATGTCAGCGTTTATTTTGTTAAAGAATCCGGTAAATACTATAAACAACCTTATACAAATATACAAACTAAATATTTACAAAAAAAAAGTACTAAATTCGATCAAAGTTGTAACAAATCGTAGATAGATGTGTAAATGGTCAATGAAGTCATATCGCCCATTACATTTGACGTTCCTTAGTCACAATTGACATAATTTACCTATTTAAATACATAAATGACTACGTCAGCCGCCACTATTATGTTAATTGTTGTAACTTTAACGACCATGGCCCCAATCGGCGGTCATTTATTTTCCTCTAGCAATACTTCAAGTCATCATTTCAGCCGAAAAGTCCACTGCTGGACATAGGCCTCCTCCAAGAAGGGGGGTTTTGCCATAATCGCCACGCTTGGTAGGCGGGTTGGCGATCGCAGTATGGTTGTTGTAGTATCAGAGAACGCTGCTGCCCATTCTCTGGTAAGTCCCTTACTCGCCTCTTACGACACCCACGGGAAGATATGGGATGGTGCTATTCTTTACGTCCGGACACCATACAGAACAATACTTCAAGTAATACTTGTGTTCTAATGATTTCCTCACTGTCTCCCAGGATTTTCAATTGTTAGACAGTCTTTAGAAAGTCCCTTAAATCAGCGAATGGATCTTCATCCAAATGAAGTTGTTCTTTGTCATCTCCAACAATACCATCTTCTTGCCTGTCCCATGTTACTTGGACGGCGCAACACGTTTTTATCTTCTTTCCTTCTATGTCAACCGTCACGCTATCAGTCACTCCTTTTTCTCTAACGTTTATTCCTCACACAATTCTAAACATCTTTTCTTTGATCTTCCTCTACATCCATCAACACTTATATTCATCACTCTTTTAGTCGTATATTTATTTCATCCCATTTCATTTCTAACAACAATGCTGTGCTGTGTGGTGTCGGTGTTGATGATAACAATGCTGTCATTCGTGGTATCAGATGCTAATCCCATCTACCTAATTAATCTGCTCAGACACAAAAGGTATCGTGTCTTAGTCATCCTAAAGATCCACACGACAAAACACGTGACGTCCAACACAAACATAAAAATAACCTCTTTTAATGACCAAAGAATTGGTCATAAAAACTTGCACATCAACCCGTGACCTCTAAATGTACAGAATATAAAATTTAAAACTATATTAATAAAATATCTTTCGTTGTACTTAAGAAGTTAAGATGACCCAAATAAGGAGATCATATTTCGCGGCGACGTAGCGTCTGCGAATAACCGTCTACCAGAAATCTTATATAAAGATAATAGGAATTCAGTCTGTATGAAATTTTCAAGTTGAAAAATTTTCAATAAGAAATTGTATAATAGCAGAAATATTTAAAGCGTTAGACAATCCTCAGATCATAATATTACTTTCTAAAGTAATGAATGAACTTAACAAAAATCTTAGAGTATATTTTAACAAGCATTAATGATCTTGATGTAGATTTGAATAATCGTCAATTACTACTAAAGCCATTAATACTGTCAAGTATAAAACAATGCTAGTAATTCATTAACCAAATACAGCAAGGAGGAAAACATTGACATAGCATATTATGCGGTCAAAAATAGAACAGTTAATACTGGCACATTTAAACAACATTTTGGAAATCCAAACCGCAAAACGATTTCTTGTGAAAGTAGTCACAAAAAGATAACAATATTTTAGAAGATCTCAATGCTAATCCTTTTTAATAATGACCAAAATAGAGTCTAAAATCTCCCAAAAATTTGCTCCTACTTTTAACCTCACCAACATTAGACAATCATATGAAAATCTTAGCTAATATTATAAAGAGGCGAAGTCTGTTAGTTTGGATGTAGGGGATAATTTTCGAAACTACAGATCCGATTCCAAAAATTCTTTCACTATATTGCTCCGGCTATATTTACGACGTTCCCGTGAGATAGTTTTACAACCATAAGGCGAGCGAAGCCGCGGGCTACAGCTAGTTTTATATACCAGTTAATTTGTAGGTCACAAATGAATTCCCTCGGTGGTTGTAGCTAGTAACTTGACACTGGGATCTAAATATAGTAGCAGATCCGCATCGATTACGGTCATATGGATATTTGGTGTCGGTTCATGAACGTACTTGCATGTATCGTTTGGTAGAGGGAGGGCTATTTTAGGAGATAGTTGTAGTGGTTTGGTGATAGTGTTGTCATTGTTTTTTGTTAAAAAATCAACACTTCCCAAAACTTCGAAAACAATCAAAACTAGCACTTTTAATGAAGTTGTTAACTCCTTTTATCCGGTCTCTTTTTATTTATTTTTCGGATGGGAATACATCAAATGACCCCCCCCCCCCACCCTGGGCGGAGCGGAAGGGAGTGTCAGACTTCTACTGCCTAAAACCCATCCATGTTCCTTCTTTGCCCTTTGTATTCCAGGGCTGCGGTATCTCTTTCGAACAGTCCCGCAGAATTAGCCGGTATCTTAAGTGAAGCAACAAATTGTAATGTTTTCTATTTTAGAGACATCAGTTTTATTTGTTTTCCACGTCCATCTACGATTTTCACTTGACTGTTCCGAAAATTGCAAATAGAAGAATCCGGCTACTTAGACTTACAAGATATCATAATTAAACTTTTAAAACTACCAAGAAAAAGCCCAAAATGAATCTCAACGAGAGTAACATCGAGTTTACCCTCAAAATAAACCGAATTTACAGTTAAAGCCGCCGTCTGGACACCAATAAGACATATTTACAACGCTTTAATGAAATAAATAAAATTAAACAAGCCGGCTTGGGAGCTAAAGTTAGCCTTTGTCTCTTGCCAATTGTCGCTCGGCTTAATGAATTGCGTTTTGTCTATCTGAGTGTAGACGTTCATGTTGATCTTATTCTATAAAGAATTCTGATTTTGGATCTTCTGATATTTTGGCATTATCATGGTAAACAGTTTTATCTGGAACCTAACTATTATCAATCTCTTGAACTGTCTGTGCAGTGACTCTTACATTAAATCTATTGAACATACCTTTACCTTTTCAATCAATCTGTCTCTCCCAGCTGTGTCTGTAGTCATAACTTCCTCTGTCTGTCTTGTTTTCTCTCAACATCACACTCAATCTATAAACTACAACTCAAAGTAAACTCTCTCACCGCTTACAAACACGACATTTCCTCTCCCTCCACCTTCCCTCTTACATTGCATTTAGTATCATTGCTAATATTAATAATCTCAGCGTCTGCCAAGTCTCTCTCAATTACTTTTTCTTAAAGATGTCACTGAAGATGAAAGCGTATTTTTCCGTAGCATACACAATATCTTTGACAGTTTTATATCAATCGGAAACCGCAGGGTTCACCTTCCTCCCGCCTGGTCGTCACGCCTGCGGTCGACCCGACACGAAATACACGCGCTTACGCCGCACCGGTACGAGCAGGGATGCACTCAGGGCAGTCAATCCTATCACGTTCTGTGTTATTAGGGATCGGTTTAGTCCCTAAAGTGGATCATTGTATGTGCGCCATGTGGCCGTCATTTGACATTCCATTCCTCTTTTTGACTTTCCAATTACTATCGACTCCTAACATTGAGTCTTGTCTTGTATTGTGATTTATGTACGACTAGCTTATGCCCGCGGCTTCGCCCGCGTAAAGTTCGGTAACTGTCCCACGGGATCATACTACCGAAATAAAAAGTCTCCTATATGTTAATCCAAGTTATAAAATATCTATGTGCCAAATTTCGTCCAAATCCATTCAGTACTTTTTGCATGAATTAGTAACAATCATCCATCACATTCATCTTCACTTACTTTCGCATTTAAAATATTAGTAGGATTAGTAGGATACAGAATAGAATTTTGATTCCTGAACATTTTGCAAATCAGAGGCAGTCAAATTATTATCCACATTTATTCTTATTTTATAAGTAATTGTAAATAAATGAATGCCTTTCTAACGAGACTTTCCCACATGCACCCCTGCCCGCCCTGCTCCGCCCCTGTAAAACATGACCGTCTTCGAACCCGCGCCGTCTCGAGAGATCCATATCACGCAATTTACAACCACTATATTTAAACGTAGGTCTCTTCATTAGAACTGGGTGGTCTTTCTCTCGCAGAAAAAACTAACTAATAAAAATGTATTCTGTTTAACACTGTATTTTGATCAGCAAAATAAATTTATTGGAGCTATAATGTAAAGTTTGAAAAAAGTTTCGAAAAAAGATTGTTTTCAGGAAATTATTTCGGTTAAATAATATATTTACAGTACAGTACACTAAATAGAATTTTTACAATATTCTAAACTCCCTACGTTTAAATTTAAAATAAGCGCTAAAAATAGTTTTCAAGTGTATTTCAGAGCGTTAACGTCTTAAGGCATTTCATACAAACTTTCAAGTCATTTTTTTTCGAAATGACTGAACCGATTTTAAGGAAACTTCGTACGCATAAGCAGGATAAGTCTAAAAACTTGACAGTAGACATTTTTGAAAAATAGTGTTACAGCTAAATTAGACCGCTTTTAAGAAACAGAAATTTCCAATTATCTTTTTTTTAAAAGACATTTCGAAAAGTTCTCCGTCAAGTTTTTAGACCTATGTATCTCCTGCTTATGCGTACCAAGTTTCATTAAAATCGGTTCGGTCATTTCGAAAAAAAATCACTTGAAAGTTTGTATGAAATGTCGTAAGACGTTAACGCTCTTAACTCATTAACAAACTTAACTAGCACGTTACCTGACTCCTTTACGAGCCAACGACCATAAACACAGCTATAACAATACTTTGTGGTGTGCTTAAACAACTTACAAAACAGTTATAGAACCTTTTTACCAGTTTCAATTGATTATTCATAATTCCGTTTTTAATTCTAACATTACACACTAATATAATTATCATAACCAAATAATAAATAGGTATAATCGTGTAATTATAATTAAACGGTTATGTTAGAATAATAATTATTGTTTTATAATTAATTGTTGTAACCGCTGTGAATGGCAACCCACGCTTCAAAAGCGTGAATGAGCAGAAATTATAACATCCTCAGAATGATAAGCAGACTTGGAAGATGTCCAATTCTGAAGACGACATTGTATTTGGGAAGACTCAATAAATATCCTTAATGTATACTGTCCAGACACCGATGACACTTTTACTAAACACGTTTGATAAAAAAGGCGAATAAAACGACTAAGCTTATGTTTCTTTTTATGTTAAAATCTGTTTGACATTTCGTGCAGTATCCATCTGTAGTACAAAAAGATTTACGAGCTGCGTGAAAGGTTAATGGACTAAAATTATGTATACTGTTAATAAATAGCTGCGTTTTGATTCTACGTCGTAGTAGGTTAGAAAATAGATATATTAGTTATTTGGTTTCAAACTGAAATATACTTTACTTCGCGATTGTATCGCTCTTACTCCAAAAAGATCGTGAAAATTTTATGCTCATCAAATTATACCAATTCCCACGCTCATTTTTTTAACTGCTGTATAATTGAAGGCTATTATCTATTTAATTAAGTGTATCATTCATCCAGATAACGTTAATGTGCGAAAAAATACTTAAAACCCATTCAAATTATTCGTTTAAATAAATAGAAGACACTAAAATATGGCACTATTTCTAAACCAGTCCGAATAAACACGATTATAATATTACGTAATTATTTAAATGGGTGTTTGAACTCCTTAGTATAAATAAGAAATAACACAATTTACAAGCAGTAGTTGTCTGATCTTTAGGTAAAAGGTCACACACATTCTAGTGGTTGCTTAAGGATTGTTCGCACCGTAGTGCGAAATCAAGTGAGTCATTTGTAAAGTTTATCTTACGAAGCTGAATAGCTTTAATATAAAAATATCGTATGATTAATAAGTGCAATGAAAAAGAAACCGCAAGTCGTGTTATGATAGTAACTCGTGTAATAAGTAATTTATTATACAATGACATAATTTATGAAGCGTCTCTCTGGAATTTTATAAGCAAAGTAGACTAGAAGATAAATACTTTAGTGAAAAATGCGTTTTTCTATGTTATCTAAGATATAAAGTAGTCTATGTCTTTCTTCAGATTCCAGGTTAGATATCTGTCAATTTAGAGACGGAAACACAGACTTACTTTCACTTTTGTATGGATGATTGAGCCAAGCTACAAACACTAAGCGACCCAAAAAAATTGGTAATTTTCTTCAAAATTTTCTCATTTATTGGTTCGTACCAAGTCTCGCGTTCTGTAGTTACTGCCTACCCCTATGGGGCGTGAGTTTATTTAGCTATGTATGTTCCTCATGCAGTAATTTTGGGGTTACTAATAAAGCGACGCGCACGCAGTCATGTCGTCCTGTTGCTAATGTATGATTGGTTAATTTTGGCCCCAGACTACGCTGACACGACTTGTTTATACCGCCCAGACGTGTGTCCTCTAAACTTTGTTTATTTTGTTTTTTTCTTCGATGGCCATGTTTCATTTTATTTTATTCATGTTTTAAATGTACTGGGACTGGAGTTGGCAGATTTCCTTTGATATGGTTGCTATGTTATTAAATGTGTAGACTCTTGCGCATTTAGATAAATATACAGCATTATTTATGATGACAAAATTCGCTAACTTTATACGTTTGTGAATATTATAAGATATTTATTTGTGCTTTTACCAAATAATTTTGTTTTTGACGTGGCAACACTAGTAGCCGACCGTTTTGTTTACAAGGTTATTCCCCTGTATTTCAGCAAATAGTCAAGAATGTGTCCCACCAATAGAGGCAGGTTTTATGTAGGCATATTATGTTACTTATTTAGGCTAAGGTTATGGTAAATTAAAACTAAATAAATAATAAATAATAATAATAAATGTTTATTTCAATAACTTAAGAATACGTTTACATTTGGTCTTCAGGGAATTTCCATTTAAGTAAGAAGTATACTTGTGTTAGGAAACTCCGCTCTCCCAGTAGTTACTACTTGTATAAGCTATTGAATAGACATTCCATTACAGTAGGTATTAGAAAATAAAGTGATATAAATCAAAAATATAAAGTAAAACATAAACAAAATAAAGATTAATCAAAGGCGCGCTGTAGTGTGAGGGTGTGTAATGGTGAATTTGTGTGTGTGAGTGTAAGTGTGTTTAATGATAGTAAAAGGTATGTAAATATCATTGGATATGTGCTAGTGAAGAAAAGTAGTGTCCGTTAATAAAACGATTATTTTTAATATGCATCTAAGAACATATAGTTTGGACTATATTCTCAATCTCGTCATATGTTTTTGTCTTTAGCCATTCAGTCTGAGCATTTTTGCAGTCTCTATACGAAAGTGGATAAATATTTAATTCCTTGTTTATAAAGTTATATAAGTGAGAAGATTGCCTAGCGTACTGTCTCTTAGCAAAAGTTGATTTAACAGGAACATTGGGGATCATATATTTCCTTCTTCCTTGTCGAGTCATGGATTCGAAGGTGAGAGATTTATGTTTTTTTAATATAATTTGGAGCACATAAAGTTTTCGAACCGTCAGAACATCAGAAGTCAGGTAAAGAGTTTCGGTTGGAAACCTAAAGGGCTTAAATAGCATAACTTTTAGTAGTGATCTCTGAGCTCTTTCTAGTTCTAGGAATTTAGTTTTTGTTGCTCCTCCCCAAACTGGTAAACAGTACGCTAGTACCGACTGTGCCAGTGATGTGTAAATTTAAATAAGTAGACATACAAGCAAGTGTGCCTACCTAAATAATTTATCCTAAACTCAAATAAGTCACATATGCCATAAGAATCACCTATGTACGTGGAATTAAAACCGCAATGATTCAATTTTCTTTAATGAACTTAGTCCGAATATGTAAACATAACAAATAACGAGCTTTATTAGGTCATGTGTAAAATAAGGTAGTACCTACTAGCTTTTGAACATGGTAATTCTGAAAATCCAAATACATAATTATTTGACTGAAAACCAAGTAGCCAAGTAACCAAGTAGTCCAGTTTTTATTACATATCCTGTCACATCTGGTTCACTGTTAGAGAAGGACACTATATATATAAGTCACAAAGACTGACAAACAGATAATATATGATCATATGCCTAGCCTTTTCCCAACTATGTTAGAATCAGCTTCCAGTCTAATCGGATGGAGCTGTATACCAGTATTTTACAGTGACCGACCGCCTATCTGACCTCCACAACCCAGTTAGTACTGAGTAGGTAATACCCCTTAGTAAGACTGGTTGTCAGATTTTCGGGCCATTTACTACCTCTAACTTTCAAATAGGTCTAGTAGTTATTTAAGCGACTGCAAAATATAAATGAGAGCAGGGGTGGCCCAGTGGTGGCGGTCCCAACTTACGAGCAGTAAGTTGTGGGTTCGAACCCCGGCAGGCGCATTACTTTGTGTAATACATTTCATCACCACTGCTCTCAAAACGGTGAAGGAAAACATCGTGAGGAAACCGGCATGTCCTAGAACCAAAAATTCGAAGACATGTGACATCTACCAACCCGCACTGGGCCCGCGTGGTGGATTATAGCCCATTCCCTCTCATAGAGAGGAGGCCTGTGTCCCAGCAGTGGGAACATTATAGGCTGATTATGATATAGATAAGATAAATATAAGGTCATATGTCCCATCTTTAGGCAAAAACAGAAATAGGGTCCCTCATATCATAATGAACCTTATACAGACGGTGGATAATCCCCTTCGGGGAAGACATGACTACCGATGTCTATAACTACGTATATTCTCAAGAATTATGCGGTTTTATTTATATACTGCAATAGCATGTAATAGGTATCGGTAATTAGCAATTATGTGACACAAGCGGAACACCTTTCAGGAAGCGGACATAACCATAGATCACACTTGACTTGGTAATTGTCTATGACACTTACAATATGAAGACTGTTTTTTTTTCTTTGACTGAAAACTTTTCCATAACAATGTTTTAATACCGGAAAAGAATCCCGTGGAATTAAATATTCCTGTGGAATATGATTCAAAATAAGGAGCTGAATGCACCCTGTCAGTTTGTGGAGGACTGTCCCTTACACCCTGTATTTAAACGTGTCGACAAACCTATCAAGTTTTTATTTTATAAATTCTTATTATCTAGTCATCTTTCGATAAAAGTGAGCCAAAAAATTATTAGAAATGAGTCAGATTATCTAAAAATGTGCTCATCTGGGTTTCTGACTCATTTTTTGCATAATTTTACACCCAATCTAAGATTGCTGTAGAGTCTGGCGCAAGAAAACTTCGTCAGACGGGTTACGTAGTGCGTTATCTATTAGGAAAGAAAAATCCTAGAACTACGCCTTATCATGTAGCATTTTCTATGATTTCCAGTAAATCATTGAAATAAGAATCAGGTGATAAAGTAGGTATATATCTTTTTCTGATTGGAAAAATACGCATGGAAAAAAATGAGGTTACACTGTTTAGCTACGCAGAATAAACGCATTGACGTTCAGTCATTAACATAATATGAATGCCTTGATGATAATAGCTATGTACGGTTTTTGATACTCATCGAGGAAAACCGTAACTTACCACGAATTGTGATATTACAAGTTTTTTTATCAAGCTGAAACACTGGTCTGTAATCATACCTTGTGTTTCAAACTAGACAATTCTATGATATTTAATCAATAAATATCGCTTAGAGTTTTTTTCTAAGTACAACCTTTCAGATGATCACAACAGTTTTCCCACGAATAGTGATGTACAGTTAAAAAACCGTAACCATCCCATGTTTCCCTCGCTACCCGACTCTCGGTTTCTGTCGGGATGCTGCACGTCAATCGCCACTCTATTATTATGCTGTATTAAATTTATCTCTAGTAATTCAAGGACCACCTGTGCAGTTCATCGGCACTAGAGCGAACCAGTCGGTCTGGTTAACACAACCGCGTCATTTACACCTGTCAAATGTTATTTTAAACGATATTCAACTTTATTACATGTACTTATAAAAGCGGCAAACTGGATGAACGATCTGAAACAAGTTTTGCCGCCAAAGCGCCGTTTGTGTATATATTTATTTATTCTTTTTTAATCTGTATCTCGGTCTGGACGCTCGCGATTAATGCCTGCGCCCGCGAATGGTGCTTCTTTTTTAATCTTCCACGGTGGGCCAAATAATCATTTCATGATTGATAATGTGAAATTGATGGTTTGTGGGTTATTGGTTGAGCACAGTTTGCATTCTGCTATATTATGGCTTTAATAAATCCATAATTCATAGCGAAGTCCATTACGTACCTTAAACATATTATCTGACTACGTATTGAAATGACACAGAAATTCATAATAATACTGTACAAAGGTCTCTTTTGATTTACAAGTAAAACCTATTCAGCTTACACTTAATTCACGAAATCACTTCAACCAAAATTAATTACCGTTTCAAAGTCCGCAGCCTCCGCCCATGACGTGTCGCTGTCAAAAAAACCGTCTCTCACCAAAAACCGGTATGTTGTACCCGTTTGAAAAAAAAAACTTGAGACGTCTGCAATAAATTTTCGCATGCGTTATTATCTGTACAGTAATCAGCTGTATGATGACGTCACTCTGGAGCCCGCCACTTTCTTTTCTTACACTAATTGGCAAAGGAAACTTGAGTGGGCTGCATTCTTCCTATGTAATTGGAAATAGGACTACCTCGACAAATAGGGCAGATATACTCGAATTTTGGAAACTAGGTACTACTTATTTGAGAATTGCAGGTAACATTTTACTGAAACATTTTATTACTAGTAGGTACCTCGAACGTGAGGTAATCCATAACTTGACATTTATAACATACTATGGCAGAAGATGTCCACTCTATCAATAAACCCAATGCATTTAAAAACATTGAAGTAACCATAAACGCCTACTTATTATTGAAAAAGCATCCACTACCATCCAACACTCCATAAAATTCAAACCGGACACTTAAACTTAAAGTTCTATTTACCTCGTAAACATTAAACCTCGCGGTATAACATGTTATCGGCCGAAGCCGTGCGCTCGACTTGTTACGTTGAAACAGGCTAGCGTCTCGAACGTTCCGACTTTCCTGCCCAAGCTGCACCGCGCGACAATTTTCCAATACGTGTTTTTTTTTTAGTTGCGTGACTAGGGATCTAGTTTTACATAAATAAACTTGATCTAGTCTAGTTATGTAGCATAATGGAGGGACTACAGGGAGCGGAGCGATAATTAGTAGCTTTGCCTCGTTCTTGATTGTCGGATAAATTATGTAGACGATATTCTCGTGGTAAAGTTGTTATGGGCGGGTTAAACCCTTTCCGAGAATACCGCACACGAACAAACGAAAATAACTTCATTTGAATTCCGAATCGTAAACTGGTTTCTAATTGGCTAAAGAGAACTTTTTTTTTTATTTAACAAACAGTAATCTTTTTGTCAAAGTTGTCAAATTTGACAGATCTGAAATTGCTGACTCTATTTTCTGATTCGATTTTAATTAAAATATCGACTAATAAGTTCTGGATGACCTTCAATTTCTTCAAAGAGAAACTCATATTTATTGCATTAGTCATGTGATTGTAATATTTATAATGTTTGCGCATGTCAGATGTATGCCTACTGATATTAAGCTCGCCTATGCGGCTCACGCGTGCATTGTTGCACCAGCACAATATATTTGAGTCAATGTATGTTGATGCTCATTTGTCGGCCGTAGTATTTACGTAGGCCTTCGCACGAATTCAAGAGTCTTGTTAGAATGAAAACGATATCCCTTCGTATAACGTGACTCAGGGATCGTCTGTTTTTGAGCACACGTGTTTTGGTCATCTACTACTATGTTTAGATAAGATCTAACTAATCATTGACTTCTTTATCTTTATTCTGATGTATGTCTCATCTATGTCGTCTGCAAGTTATTTTTTTTTTCATTCTTTCATGAAATTACTGTCAGAAACTGGCATAGAAAACCTTTAAAATCATAAAGCGTTAAAATTAGGCCGTTGCAAATTGCAATGCAATATAATTGATTCAAAAAAACCTCCTGGCGAAAAGTCTAGCTTTGCCATTGCCTAGTTACCTATTTCGCTGAGCTCCGGTGTTGCAAGATCTTAATAGTTCAAGCTAATAAAGCATTAAATTAACGTTAAACCTTAGTCAATAATTTAGCTAAATTAATTCTGATGAAATTGCTCGTAAGTGGCGCACATGATATATTTACACGTTAAACTAAAAGTCAATCATAATCAGTAAATGATTACATCCTATCTGCTGGCGAGCGTTCGCCTATTAAGTAGGCAACGATTGCGAAAAAGGAAAATTCATGTAATTTCCACTACTAGTTGGTTAGGGTTGCCAGTGTTACAGAATGCGTCAAAAAACCTAGACAAATCTAAAAAAAGTGAGTAACTTTTAGCCAATCTGGAGTTTTGCCAAAATTATCTTTATACTTTCCTCACAATATTAAAAACAAAATGAAGAAAATCGTAGTCATATAACGAAGATTTTAAAAAGCTCGTTTCTTCTAGAAATCCCCACATACCGTCATAATTCAAACTCATTGAATGCTCAGTCTACCTTGAACCCAAAAGATAATTCCACAATTTCCACGCACTTAAAAAAGTCGTCGCATCGTCAGCCCTATCTATCGTACGCATGTAGATACGCACTGCGGACGTGTGCGTATAACCGGCCACTGATTCTCGCTGCAGACAGCGGGGCGCGATCAACGCAGGCGCATGTACTCGCGATGAATACACGCAACATTGCCAACTAGTGTCCATTCTGCATGAACTAGACAGAATTGAACTTGTGCCGAGTTCGGTGACTCTAAAGATCGAAGAATGAATGTGGAATCAATTTAGATGGCAAAGGAAGGATTTGATTCAAAGAAAAGGATTTTGTCAATTTTAACTGTCATTATTTTGTTAAGGTTACTAATCTAGTTATTGAACTCTATAGGCCAACGACACGCTAAGAAAAAGAAAGGACACTGAAATTATTTGTTACGCTTAAAGTGGTCATCCACTTTAAGTGTACAGTTCAAGATGGCGCTGCTTGTCAAGAAAATTTGCACCGATATGTAAAACTTAGTATATTTATTTTAGTTCTGTGTTTTCCCACCTGCAAAGATTAGTTGGTTGAAGTGACGTCATGTCAAATCATTTACAAAGTTGCAAACACATAATCATTATATAAAGTTACTGTGTAAACATTTTAATTATGATTTTAATGAGGTGTTAATTACAAGTGGGTACTATTAAAGCTCCTTTAGGTATAATTATATTCTCATTCTACAAAAAAAACCGCTCTGTGCAGTTTCAATTTTTTTTTTGCTGAAAACAAAAAAAATGCGTTCTAAAAATAACAAATAACCCGTCATTTTAACATTTAATCTTCTCGCACGCACTATGACAAACGGTACCTAACCTAACGGTATTTTAATAATTTACACTAAAAATCATAAATGCTCAATCAGTTGTACCAAAATACTCGGCACAGAAATAGCGTCGCTTAATCAATTGGCATCAAACAATAGATGACGACAGTTTCTTACCAATGACACTAGCACAGACATAAAACTTACTGGATGTGGCTTTAAGAAAATATAGGATGACCACTATAAGTTTGCACTTCAAGGTGGCGTTGCTTGTCAAGAAAAAATGATCAAACTTGGTACATTTTTTTAAATTCTGTGTTTTCCCGCCTACACAGATAAATTGGTTGAAGTGTACATACAGCGCTACAAGGTTCTTTTGGCGCATGAATGACATTGACACGAGAGCGCTATTTTTGAACATTTTTGAAATTAACTGTGAAAATTGTATTGAAAAAAACAAGATGGCGGCGCTTGTTCTGAATTTGACCACGTGCCAAAATAACCTGGTAGCACTGTACTTGTTTTAACGCTATTATGTCATCGTAAAACAAAGTTACGTGTGTTACTTTGGGATTATCTTGAGCAAACAGGTTTTAGAGATTATGTACTTGTTTGTAGGAAATAGTGGTGTGAAGCCTGCTTTTGTTGTTTAAGCTGCTTTTGTATTTCTGAAATCTTCCAAAATAGTTGCCAAACAACTTTAGAAACGCTATGTAGGCTAAAGCTTTATGTCGGTTAATGACATCTATTTAATCCATTCAAAATTATTTCAAGGAGAAACATTTTTCAAAGATCTTTTGGGGCATTGACTCTTTTCTTACAGGAGTACATATTTTCTTCGGCAGGTTTATTCATGCTAATTTCTGTCATCGACTGCTTCAATTCCTGTTTATTCTTCCTAGATCTAACCAGAACTTTCCCCTCCTTATAAAACCCCACAACATCGCAGTTCATCGCACCACATCACGCCATATCTCTGCGGCCCGGATTACCAGGGACACATATTCACGGCGGTACCATATTCTCTAATTCCTCGTTGACCTACATAGCAGCGCACGCGGCTAATTACCGCTCATTGGTGGAAGATCACGCGACGTCGACCTAGCCTACTAATTGTCCTACGACATACAGCATCGTTTAGCCAGTTTATATAAACTACGATGTTTGTTGCTTGTTTGACACGTGTTTTTGCATGCTTGTGGTGGGAAGCTTACAAGTTTTTCGCGTTGGAAAGATCTGGTGCATCTTTACTAAGCCTATCAGTACTTATTGGTAATCATATCTGCCATCTTGTAGAACCTCCTCCTAACCCTACTCAAACAACAAGCTTAATAGTGGGCTCTCCCTGATATAGGGACCCTATAGACGAAGGCCTACGTCCTTTACTTGTCCTCACTGGTCATATGGATACGCAAAGCCTCATGTAGATAAGCGGCCAGGGAACCGATTAGTTTAATAGTAAAAGATTCTTTCTTAGAACCTTCTAACATTTTCTATCTGAAAACGACGTAGAAGAATCGTCACTTGTTTACAAAGAGATTAATTACGCGACCTTGTAAAATGATCGCTAAGCTTCTCCCAATTGATAATATTCTAGGAGATTCCAAAGCAAACATTCAGATTACACCTATAGAGGCATCATCCGTTAACATTTCGAAGAAAAGTTACTAAGTAAAAGTGACCTAACACTTGTTTGTATAAAGACTTAATTTGAATGCGCTGTGTGGCCTAGACACTGGGGGAGCAGAGATTGTTGACTTCTTCTAGGTTTGTTGACTTCCTCGGAGTCAAACATCTTATCTAGCTACTCTCTGAAGAATTTACTATCACCAACCATTACAAAGCAAATCTTGTAGGAGAATCTTAATACATATACAGAATCTCCTTCGTGTCGCTGGAACAGTACGTCAAATTTTGTTGGCCTCAAACGGTTGCAACGCAGATGTCACTTTAACTGCTTTTAGGCCACAGAGGGCAGGCGACACCCAGCTGCTGTTAATTGCAGTACCTAACAAAATATACATAATAAGACATTCCGTAAGTGCCAGTCTAAGTTTAGTTGTAAACCGTGAAAGCTTAAAACAGTGTTTAAAATATACATATTGGTTAATGTCCTTTTAGAAGAATCCCTTCGCAATTTGCTGACTTCATCAAGCATTATTTTCAACCCGAAGTCTCTTCCGAAGGTAAATAAGGATTAAAAGACTCGTTAGTCGTTTTTTTTTTAAACCCTCGCTACATACTAGGCTTGGGCCCCCAATCTCATCCAGCATCTATCAGTCTCCTTCCAGCTAAACTAGGAAGTGAGAGCGTCCGAATTGGTCCGGTAAGGCCGCGGTGAGGCCGGCCCGAAGGTTGCGCGCGCGCAGACACAATGGCGGACTATGCGCGCCACACACGCTATTGTTTCTACTCGTGAATTCATTTAACGGATCGCTGTGCTATTCTGATTTTTGTGATATGACACAATGACAAAGATAGGTATCAACATCTGCATACTATAGCTGTTATTTATCTAGGTACTATTATTCAAGGGCTTTACATGATGTTTCAAAGTTTCCGGTATAATTCACTAAATAGAGAAGTTCATCACAACGTTCCTACTGCCGAGACAGTCTTCCCGTGAGGAGAATGGGCCGTTATCTACCACGGGGCCCAGTGCGGGTTGGTTGTTGTCTGTCACCATGTCTGTCGGTTTCCTCACGATGTTTTTCTTCTACGTTTTTGATTATTAATCATTTAGCATCCCACTGACGTTACGAGTAAACAGTGAACCATAATATTGCCATAAACATGTCGCTAACTAAAGTTGCAGTGACTGACGTCACAAGCCCAGGTAGACTGCCCATCCTTTCTTATGTAAACAAACAAACCTTTGTTTACATTCAAACCACCACGTAAGATGCAAATAATAAATATTACCCACTTATCGCTCAGGTCATTTGTGGGCGTCTGTGATCAAAATACTCGTAAAATAAGCGGTGCCATACCGTCTATAGAACGGCCAGTTGAGAAAGATCTCTAAGCTTACAAGAAATTTAGTAAGACAGAGGTCTGAGTATGATGGTTTGGTGAAATCGTTTATTTTGAAAACAATATAAAACTGTAGAGTTTATGTGATTTCTAGATTCTACTGTTATTTTGTTTGTAAATAGGAATTTGAAAACATCATTATGGTTCCTGACCTATTAAGCTAACCTACCTAGTAGGGAGCTGACTCTTGTCCTACCCATATGTTTATTTGTTTCTAAATTTTCAGTGTATGTCTTTAAAACCATGCCATTTTCAGCCTTCAGGACTGACTCATGTTGCATTATTGACTAAACTTATCATTATCGTCATTTACTAGTTTTTTTTTTACTTTTGTCCTACGGCCTATAGCAGGACAAGCGCCCGTCACTTTATATCGCCCCCCATACTAGACTAAACCAGCAACCTAGCAAGTCAATTCAACTTTGCATTTACAAACTATTTTAGTACATAAAGTAGTTTATCGCCCACCTTGCTTACGCACACCAACTCAATCTACAGCAGTTTTTCTCGATCACAAAGTTGCGCTCACACCACGCATAGCAAGTAGGATTGTACCCGCGCTGGGTGGCAGGGTGGCTGCCGGGCAGTCTAGCTAGTCGAGTGGTCTCCGTAATTGCCATGCAGAGGGCGTGCCGCGCAGTGCGTGTGCGCAAGTCTACGCACACTCTCGCAAGTTTGCGTAACGCCGCGGTATCTGTATCTCAGCCTGAAGTTCGAGAATTTATGTGCAATATGCACATAAATTCAGAACTTAGTAAACACAGTTGAAGCTGATGTTTTGATTTAGTTTTTGGTGGTGCAAAACTACACTTGGGATCTTCATTATGCCTCTAAAAAAAAATTTTTTAACAAATAAATTCTTAGCCCAATCTCAGTACTTATCTAAAATCTATTTAATAACTATATAACATTATGACCGATGACCTGGTGAAGGTTGCAGGCATCCGCTGGATGAGAGTCGCACGGGACTGGTCAATGTGGCGATACTTGGGGGAGGTATATGTCCAGCAGTGGACGTTTTTCGGCTGAAATGATGATGATGATTATGATGTGTCTTAGCCTCCTACTTAACTATTGTTCGATGTAAGAAGTAGGAACGCAAATTCGACCAGTTTATAGCAACACCCAAATATCTTACCCAATTGATCCACCAATCTCAATGAACGACGCACTAGATCTCTACTCCTATAAATCCTTGTCAACCAATCTAGATGACAACTTGATTGCTCCTTCTAAAAATCCTACAATGTAGACATAGGCACACCACTTCAGATCAATTAAAGCTATGCACCATCTAAATAGGCCTGTATCCCACACCGACCAAGCCAGTCTCGTTGGGCGGCAGCCGAGCAGTCTGCTATCTATAATTGCTATGCGACCTACGCGTGAGTACGTGGACTGTAAAGCTGCGAACACACTAGCTTGATGTTGGGCAACTGTTGTTAGCTACAGATTAATTTGGAGTGAATTTTATATTTAAAAATTCCGGCTGTGATCAATTCTGCTTGTTAGACTGTACTCTCCCACAGCTGCGCAAAGGCCTCCCCCAATTCCTTCCATGAGGTCTTTTCCTGCACCTCCTCGAACCACTCGCGGTACGCGTCCAGATCGTCTTGCCACCTCTTCCTAGGCCGGCCTCGGTGGCACCGTCTGTCTTCCGGCACCCATCGTGTGGAGACGTATGTCCTGCTGTCTCAGTATAGTCTGAGCTAGTAAAATCTTTATCGATGAGGTTTGGTTACCTACCTGGAGTAGAAAGGTATTAAAATGAGCATTAGTTCTTGGCTTTATCTTCGTCCGGGGCTAGAAGACTTTGTTACGCAAATTATTCAGCTTCCGATGTTGCTTTAGGCGATTCTGGCAAAGTTGCTTAACTGTCGGGCAACATTCTACAACACAACATCTGTCGGCCAATGAGTACACTACTTCTGCCGCACACTTGCGTAACAAGCGACAGTTTGTGCCTGCTGTTACATTATTGATGTCCTCGTTAAAATATGTGTGAAACGTAGCTAATCCCATGCCAGAAGAAAGTTAAATTTTCAATGAATTGGATGCTCCGTTAATGAATATGTAGTGCAGGTTAAATTCCTGAATGGCATTTGTGCCGCAATTAATGGAGGCTTTGGCGATTTGAATTGCTTTGGCATTGAAATTAAAACGGGAAATGAGAGAGTAGAGTTTTGTAGTTACATTGGCCGAATCAAGCTTCAAATCGTAACTACCAGTTTTCTTTTGGGACCATTTTTAACCTCAAGTTCGCTTGAAGAAAGGCGATGGATTACCGCACTCAAAAGATGAGCTCTTACCATAAGGGGGATTTTCATACAAAGGGAACAGTGAAACTAATTCAACACCTCAAATTAGTAAGTTGCGCTTACGTGTAGTCTAACCAACATTCTAGTTCTAAAATGCAGTTGATACTGGTTATAACTAGTTCGGTAATGTTCTCATGTATTATTCTATGCCTGTTCAGCCTACATTCACTAACCGCTAGTTTGAAGCCTGGTTTTACTACGCGATATCTTTTTGGGTTCTATCGACTATCGGTTCGACCATTTTTTTTCTACAAGTATTAGTTTAAATTAACGAAACCGATGTTGTAAGTAGAGGATACGTTGACGGTCCCATTAACTCATTATGCCAATAAAATACACAGTCACGTAAGCACAGCTACTTTATTTCTATTAATGATTTTCTAAAATGAAGAATATTTGGCTTGAAGTGAAATACCTACCAGTTGCCAATTGGCACCTGGACTATAGAAATTGCGCATATTAACAAAATTCATGAGTGAAATTGTTTGAACTCTGCAAAGATAGTGAAATTCCCACCAAAAGTGACTTGTCAAAGTTATTTTGTAGGATGTTAAGATCAACCTGTATTGCACTGGATATTCAATCTTCGCCTGTGCACTTATTTTCTCTTTAAACACAGTTGCTGCATTGTGTCTTCGAGAAAGCCGAGTGCATTGCACATTCACAATGCACGTCAGTTCCGAATGATTTTTTGATCTGTATTGTATTGCAGCAGTAAAAGGGTTGGATCTGAAAGTTTAAGGTTATATTCGACTTCATTAAATGTCTATTGGGATTGCTGAGGCGAAAAGGCCACACAAAGTCCACTGCCAGAATATTATAAGTACTAACATTCGATAAAATGATAATTTTAAACCATAGGTAATATAAAATGATGATTCGCCTACGATAAATCCTTCAGCCAATAAAAAAAAATCTTTAGAATTGGGCCTAAACAAAATGACTAGGTATCCCATATTTGACAACACAGTTCTCAATGATTCAAAAATCATATCAGATTCACTTAATGCATCTATAAGTGCAAGTAACCTAGCGTAAATCACAATATCCACCAAAGTACACGTTGACAACTGCCAGGCCAGACCACCATTGAACGGGCCCACCATGGCATAATAACTTCATAAAATCGTCCATGAATCACCATTGCCTGGGGCGTCCCTCGTTACCGTATTGTTAAAGCGATGCCGACTGCCGTCGTTTCGACACGAAATATTCATAAAAGAAGGCTAAGTTGTGGTTGTGCATGAACTAAAGTAACCGTTTGACGCAAGTTCTTCGTGGAAGGGACATCGGTTACCATGTTTTCCGTACGTCATACAGAACACATATAAATTTTTCATCGATATCTAATTTAAAAAAAAACCCCTGCATTTGACAGAATCTGAAACGCGTTTTGTTTCCGAAATTCCTTGTAGCCCATTTTAATTATCTAGGCCCGGTTTCCACCCAAGTAGATATTAGCAGAGCGGAGAGGAGACGTGCTGGAATAGACTAATCACATTGCGGCTCTCAACTCTCCCGTGATTGGTCGGATCTCGCTCTTCTCATATCCGCTCCACTCGTATCCGCTTTGTACAACAACCGAGCCTAAAACTTCTGGTCTATATTTTCGGTGGGACTGTCGGCTCACTTTATACCGATACTGAAGTCGAAACCGGACCACTTGGCCCAATCAGGAAACGTTACGTATATATTATGTTTGTTTATTAAGACGGGCAACACTTTATTTAAGTGCGTTCGCGGCGGAGGGTTAAGTAGTGACAAGTTTCGGGTTAAATTGATATGATATGAAATGATATGGAACAATGGGAACATTGATTTAAATTTCTGTTCCTTGGATTCGATGGTTGAGATTTCTTGAGATGGTTGTTTCATTTGCCTTTAAACCACAGTACAAAAAAAAACACCATAATGTCTTGAAATTAAGGTAAGTAACTACCCAATGACCTTAGAAAGAGTGAAATTAATTTCACTTTTCGTTCTCAAAATGATCTACAACCATTAAGGTCTGTACTTTCGCACATAAAATTGCAAAAAACAAGGCCAAAATCAACCATTAACATAGTTTAGGACAATCACCTCTCGTGAGTCATCCAAAGTAAGTTTGGAATGAAAGAACACGAAATGAGTGGTTGTTCAGAGTGTCCATTCACTAAAATGTGCCTTTCGCCTTACGTGAGGTGTTATGGTGTGATTTTAATTGACACCTGCGGTTTTTCTACAGCGATTACGCTACAATGGCTCTTCTAATCGATGTAATTAAATAGATAATAATAGTAACTACAAACACAAGATTTCGCAGAATAAATAAAATAAGAAGATAGAAAAATGATGAGTAATCGAATTTAAAAGTTAACGAGATGAGTAATTATAAGATCATAGAACCTGCATGTAGCTAATCGATTATAAATATTGTATTATGAATCGAGTTGAGTAACTCCACACATGGATACTTACCTAGTTTATCATACATCAGATATCGTAAATGTTCAATATAGAAATTGCACAAGTTCTTAATATCCGTGCTGATTGGAAAGTTAGGGAAAGGAGCGTGGAATATGTTGTAAGTTGTGATAATTTCCTGTTTCATGTATTAGTAACAGTTGGTCTACAATGGCGCTTGGTAGCATAGAAACATCTAGAATTCTTGATCCTTCATTACAGTGCTGCATGATTGTTTTGGCGCTTGCATGACATTGACAGGGGAGTGCTGTTGGTAAACGTCAAATTGTCTGTGGACATTATATTGAAAAAACAAGATGACGGCATCAGTTCCATTTAAAGGCAAAATAAACATGCAGCATTGATTGTACATAGATTTATCAAGCAAGAAATAATGAATTGCCTTTCTATACATTCATGTCTAAAGTTATTCGACTTTAACAACAGTTAAATAAAAATAAACACTAACTAGACATGATTATGACCCCGGGGCCTTAATTTAGCTATAATTGCCAGTCAGTTGCCGTTTATTTTCTAGTAGCAATTATGTGTCTCGCCTTAGGCTTGGCTAATTGAAACATAACTATTAAACTATTTATAATATTTCTTATTTATAACACTAATTGAGCTAGTTTACGTAATACAATTTAGAAGGTAAAATCTATCGGCTAAACGCTCTAAAGTTACAAAGAGATTGTGAAGCTCTTTAATAGTTTGATAATCTATGGATACCTGGGTTTATTGCAAGTCCACATTACATAATGATGCTCTCAAATAATAGGCAAACATCTGGCTGTAACTGTTCCACATCCATGTCACAACAAAGCTCTCTTTGTCATTCAAGCATAGGTACTCACTGTGGGTTCATGATTTCAGGCCAGGATTAGTAACCATGTTTGTATTTTTCATCACTAACATTTAGTCCACCTCAAGCAAGAGTGGTGATCAATGCCATTGGGACAGTGCCTTATAGACTGGTATTTTTTTATATGTCAATTGAAATGCTACTGTAAGTTTACTTGTCAGGTTTTTCTTAACAGACCCGAACCCAACCCCAAATGGCGGGTTGGAAAATATCTAGGAAAATTCAGAAACTACTTTTTCAATTTCTTACTTCAGTAGTTTAGAGCTTACCCACTAATACTCGGCCACCATGTAAGTCCACTTTAAGATAATCGCCCGTTCACTTGGCGCTTTAATCTATCGATGTATCGGTTAAGGCGAAGTTTTAAACTAAAGTTTAAGAACAGTTTAGCTGCGAATAAAAGGACCAAGTTTTGTGGTCCTAAGGTACGACATATTGCTACATTTAGCTTAATTTGGTTCAATATAATAACCTACCCACAAAGAATTGATGCAAAACAAATTACTTAGCAAATTGTTATTTTAAAATCATCTGCAAATAAAGTTAAACCTTTTTATAAGTATACATCTAAACAATGTTATCAATTATGGGAATTACAGTTCATCACATCACATACGTTTTTATGTGGTTTAATAAAATTGTAGTATGTAAATATACGTGTATTTCCCTTAACCGCGTGACAACACGCCCTGGCGCAGACGCTGCGTAATATTGCGCCATCGCCGCTTATTCCTTTGATCCTCCTCGCCGTTACTAAATAACGGCCTTTTACGTATTGAATGTTAAAGTCTTATTATAATAACTGTAAAACTTATACAGGTAGGTAGAGGCCAGTTAATTATAAAACCTTCCCGGTGTGAATAATTTTAGCCGCAACGGTAATCATCTATTTATACCCGTGTAGCTTATAACCTAATTCTAGGTGCTTGACGTAAAGCAAAATCATGACTATGCTACTTACCTACAAGTATGAAACATATTATTATTAACCTAGACCTGGTTACTGAGGGAAATCCTTTTTTTTTTATAAACAATGAGTTAAAAGCGTTGCAATATAAAACAATATCGTTGGCAAAATACATCAATCTTCTGTAAACCACAACACGAGTTTCATATTATAATTATCCTTACTAATATTTCAAACGCGAGAGTTGCCTACTGTCTCACGCCTAAATCAGCCAAAAAAATGACAGACTTGTAAAAGGTCAGTCTTCTTTTTATCCTGGTTATTTTATGGAAAAAAGATATGGAATTTAAATTGTACGCGGACGAAGTAAAGGGTAACCGCTAGTCTTCTATAACTTTACTAACATTAAATTGTTTCTTGTTTTCAGATGCATCTAAGTTCGATTCAGTTGGCGTGCGCGGCACTGGTGGCGGTGGCCCTAGGCGCAGCGGCGCCGCCCTCGTCGTCGCATCACGTCGCGCGGCGTTCCTTCTTCACCCTCGAGTGCAAAGGGGTCTACGACGCGGCCATCTTTGCTCGCCTCGACAGAATCTGCGACGACTGCTACAACCTCTTCAGAGAACCACAGCTCTACACCCTATGCAGGTTCGTTGCGTTTTGTCTATGATTCATTTTTCAAATGTGACGTTTTACAGTTTTTTTGTTTATCTGCGCCATTTTATGGCGGGAATTTTGAGAGTTGGTTTGGAATATTGAATTAGTGTAGTTGGAATTACGATTTTGGCTCATGTTTTCAAGATAAGCATGATAAGATAAGATCACATAACGTTGTAAAGATATTTAGCATAATAACGATGACAGTACTAATTCACAATTCAAAACCAACGCACTCAATGCCAATCTTAAAGAACTTGTATTAAAGTGCATTATTCCTTGTTGGGGCACAGGAAAGACTGTTTCACGACAGATTACTTCAAAGGCTGCGTGGAGGTGCTACAAGAAACTGACCAGTTAGAACAGTTCAAGGAATATATAAGAATATTACACGGGGCCGTCCCCCCGGCTGGGAATTAGGTACCAACCGAATTTATTTTGCCTCTCCTTCTCACAACTTTATATTTCCTACATCTATCTCTTTCTAATGCGTCTAGCATTCCTTCAGCTTTGGGGTATTAACAGCACGCTATTTATACCGCACTATTTTATTATATTTTAACACAGTTATGCAAAAGCACCAAATAATTTTATTAATAAAAAAACACCAAGGATCGTAAGTATGAACGTAAAGTAAATCTAATCTAATCTTCTTTTCACAGCATTTTCTAACTTTTAGCCTTTTAGAAGCTGACATAACAGCATGCCTTTTCGCCTACTTTTCAGCACTTTTATAATATTATTTGACTACCTTCAAGCACTATTTTATAATGTTTAACCTTCTAAGCACTATAACATAACAAATTTCACCAATCAAACTGAACACGATCAGCAAATATAAACTGCGTTCAAAAGCTGTCAGTGTCAATACTCAATAGCAATGATTCGATGACACTAACAGGTCTCGACCGCCTTTCAAATGTTCTGAATCAGTTGCTTTGGAATTCGCCCTAAGGCAGATAACACACTAGATTATGGACAGAATTAACATCTACGGTTTATAAATATTTTTGATAAGTACCTATCCAGAAATTCTCAAGTTACTTATCTGCCTTATAATTAACATAAAAGTATTATTGTATTGATTGACTTATCTATTTATTTTTCTACTAATAATGCTGAATTTTATAAACCAACTAACTAACAATGCCTGTTACTGTTAATTTTTGAACACACCAATTAGATATTGTTATTAAATATAAAAAAGTAAATTGTAAAGTTATGCTTTGCCTAGTTTACATTCTATTTAGAAAATTATTTTAAAACAATAAAGGCTATATTATATCTCTCTTAAATTCTCTTCTATAATAAACTTTTCTGCTAGCTTCTATCGCCAACTCTTCTGCCAAAAAACCCTAACACAAAAAACTAATTTCTTATTTTTTATTTTCCAGGGAGAAATGCTTCACATCGCCCTATTTCAAGGGATGCATGGAGTCTTTGTACCTATACGACGAAAAGGAACAAATTGATCAGATGATCGACTTCGTCGGCAAACGCTAAACAACAACAAACGCGACCAAAACGTTCCGACGCATCTTACCGTGTAAAATAAACGCAGTTTTGTACCAACTTTCAACGCAACGGCGGTTACGCAACCGCTTTGCCATAAGCAGACCACAAACATTGTTCCTGATGGAAATCTGCTTTCTTCCTCAACATATTCTAGTCCTAAGCGACGTAAATAGTTAAAAAAACAGCTAATTACGTTCGCAACTAAATATAATGTTATTGTAATTTGTATTAAGTAATACTAAGGACATTTACTATCTATTTTATGGTTTATATGTTATTAAATGTTGTAAGCTTCTTATGTAGGGAAGTGTAAAGTACATAGTATCACCTCCTAGTATTGAAAATTGGAAATTTTGAGGCAGCCTTTGGTGTCGATGCTGGTCATCTGTTCTGTCTCGGGAGATCCGACTGAGATTATTTTTTGTCTAGCTGTGGTTCTGAGATGGCGAGTGAGGGTCGGGGTGACCTCCGGTTGCTTTGACTGCTTCCTGTCGACCGATAGCTTCGCCCGATATAGTCGCCCCCCTCCCCCTCGAAAGTCTCAGAACGACAACTGATTTGCGACGCATTCCAATCACAGTATTTAAAAAAAATACTTACGCTTTTTCAATTACAATTCATTTTTTTATCACATTTTTGTATTATCTTTTGATTATGTTCTAAAGAGCCTAAATATAGTTCTTGCACGAATAGTATTTGATTTTATAATGATATAGAGGTTTTAAACCAATATCACTTCTTTGCTACACGAATCAGAACTTAATTACCAAGAAACATAACTTTGATTTTAGTTTTTATTGGAATTTAGTATTCACAATCTGTCGCTAGTTAGTTTTATAAATATGTAAATCACGCATGTGGCTTATACATCACTTAGATATAACACTACAAAACTCAGGGAGTTCTTGTTTTAATTTCATTCGCGTTTATTTATTTATTATTCATGTTCATACGAAAGGACCAGTTTCACTAACTGATAAATCCAAAACTTTCCAATTATAAAATAATAGTTTAGAATTAAAAAAAAATATAAGTTCATATCCCAGGTTACCTTGTTTAGTGAAACTGGGTCTTTATTAAAGGTAAGTTTTCATTTGTACAAATGAATGTAAAGTTCGGTTTTTGTGCCGTTTTTAGTTATGTAAGTCCGTTTGTACAAATGATATCAGAAACCCACACAGGATTACCGAAATTGTGCTCACTCCGCTTTAATCAGGTTTCGATAGCCAAGCGAGTTTTCAACGATTATTTTTATTAGTTAATTTCACTAGTTAGTAAGTATTTAAAAAAAAGATTTATTTTTATATTCTTCCGACCTATTTATTACCTATTGTTACTTTTTATTTATATTTTTTTAATAATAAGTTTGAATAGAAACTTTTTCGTGCAGCGATAGTGTACCAGTGTGCAAAAATAATATTTAACTGTACTCATATTATATTCCTGTTTTTTTTTTTTTTATTATCTTTAAGTTGCGGTTTATACTTATTTAAAAGTTTTCTTTTTGTAAATTCCGCTATAACTCTTGTCTGTGTTCGAATCTCATCTTTTTTTAGTTTATTAGCGTTTCTTATGTTTCATTGACAAACTTGAATATGGACACAGTTAGTGACGTAATAGTTTCGACACATGGGAGTATGTCCTGGGGCGTATAGAAAACGGTGCCAATTATGTCAGCAAGACACTAGGTTAAAAAAAATTAGCTAATGGTATATAAACAATTTATAGGACGCGTTTGTAAAAATGAATTAGTAAATTATTATAAATAATTGTATAAATTTTATAAAAACAGCTAAGAAACGCTACGGGTTCCATGAAATATATTTGATTTGAAAATCACACCTGCATTTTATTTTTTCCTTGTGTTTTTACCGTATATCATACAGTTAAGGAAAGTACCAACATATATGTTTCATATTCAGACCTTGAAAGACCTACTAGCTAATAACTTATTAGAACACTTGTTCCAACTTTAATCAAATCTGTTCTTGAATTTTGAACTATATTCAGAGCACGGTAAAGTTCTTAATACTTTGACAAGTCGTACTCTGGTTAACGTAGTCTTTGCTATTAGAATTTTATTGAAATAAATTCAAAAATGGCTCAGTAAAAAATAAATAGGTCCTTCGGACCTCTGAATTTTCTTAACACATCTCATTAGCTTTCTACAAAGATATCAAACAAATCATAAATTAGGAATGCTCGATTTTAAACTTAACGACACACAAAACACGATACAATTTAGTATACACCAGGGAAACAAATACACCACAATATCTTCTAATTCATATATTTTAACGTAATAAATCTTTGACATTAGATATGACAACGTAGTTCGGGGGATCACAGTACACAAGTATACATAATTACATTAGTTATTCAATTCCTTAGATTATTTCATTAATTATTTAACATTTTGAAAAAAATATTAAATGCTGTAAGGGACATTGAGCCTGCCGATGGGTTTTCAGCTTTCGGCGCCGAGGTCAACGTTCTAAATTCAACAGCATGTCCCTTACGACATTTCAAATTTCAACCGTCAATTTAATTTAATGTAAGTGGCAACTTTAGCACGCGAGTTTTATATCATTTTTTAATGGGGCTATATTAGAACATTGATTATTGATATATTTTTATTTTACGAACTACAATGAAAATAGTTTTTTTTTTTTAAGAAAATGGACTAGGTAGGTAGGTTTATTCTTATATTATAGCCCCATTATCAAAATAAAAAATACACGAAAATGACTGAATCAAAATATTACAATGGGTGCTATATAATAATCTCGTTCGCCGCCGGGTATATTTGTGGTAGCCATTAAATTGTATGGCCAACACTCGAACTACGAAAACCACCCTTACTACAAGGTAATAAAGGTGCTGTCAAAGTCAAACAATACAATCGTCTCCAACGGGCTTAAGCTACAATCAATGAAATGGATATTTACACAAAATAACATTTACTATACAAATAGAAATGTTCTAAAATAAACCGATGTATTTATTTGAATATAATGTGAAGAATATTTACGAAAAATCAATCACAATTTTAAATCAACAGGCGGCCGAAAGGAACAACTAAAACTAAATTTAGAATTTTCTAAATAAATACAATCCAGTCTCACAACAACAACAACATCAACAAACAACTCACTCTTTCAAAATATAGTGCGATCCTTAGGAGCTATCCAAATGGCACGGCTGAAGCCAATACCGTTGCCTTAAAAGTGAAATTCCCAAGATAAAATTCGCGCAACACCGCAGCGACCAAGCCATCCAATCGCAATCAAAGACTGCAGTTACGAGTATACTATTGGCTTCTGTTACACTATGAAAATTCTTCCGAAAATGGCGACATTGCCGGCTGCTGTTGTCACTCGTAGAAACCAGTAGTGCCACACTAAATGGTTGGCTTTGTTGCTGCGGTCGACGTCGGTATTGTACCTCACAAGATCTCATGGAAAATGATGGCTGCCGTTAACCTTAGCAGAGGTGGAGATACAGCCGACCTCGTAAGTGTTTTATCACCCTAAGCTGGAATGTGATTTTTATATCTTAAAACGATAAGGTCTATTTTGCATTCTGAACATCAAACTAAGTAACTCAGCACTAAAATGATAATATTTTAGGGGTGAAATCACGGTTTGCGAAAGAAAACATTGTGCTGATAAATGTATTGAATTGTACAGGAGTCATGGAGGTATTTAAAGTAAAGTTATAGCATTTTTTTAACTTGTGAAAACGTCGGATCTTTAACCTCCAATATCTCCGTAACTAGAGGGTGCCCAGGTATGGTCCAGAACAAAAACAAATACCTCAATGACGGGGAAAAACAAGCGCCTTTCGGTTTCGTGAAGGATCTTTTTACACTAATTTTACGTTTGTTTTCAACCTTAATGAAGTTTCAATATCCTAGAGCTTGTTGTCAAAAGCGATAAAGCAATTTCGAGGTCAAAGTTTGAAGCAGCCACGACATTTGACGCACAGACATATCATTTGGATAGCCTCTTAGGACATATAACAGAAGACAATAATTTAATATTTTCAGGCATAAGTCAATTGAAAACAAGCACTACTCTGTCTTCTGAAGATCTTAAGGTCTCCTTACACTATCCCAATTTAGCATGCTAATTCGACAGTATGAACTACTCCTATTTGCAGCTATTCTAATCCAATGGCACTCACTATTACTTGGAGGCTTAAAAATAAAGATGAAATATTTTAAAAATCTTATGAAATCTAACATTATCTTTTTCCTAGATACCGTTTTTACAATAATACCGCCAGGAAAATTAATTATTACGCTTATTGACACCCTATGCCAGTTTGGCATGTTATAGCCATAGTTCATTGTCAAATAAAATAAAATTGCCGAACACAGGTTGGCCGTAGCAAGGAAAACCTGTTCAGGTGGAGACTCATAGATGACTCTGCCCTACACGCGTAGCGTGATAACCATAGAATCGGATTTTGTCGACGGAAGAATCGACAAATTGACAGATTTCTATTATTGATCTGTCATTTTGTCGATTTGTTCGACAAAACCCGTTTCTACGGTGGTCATGCTACGCGTGCTGGAGTGTAAATGTGGTGTTGTTCCATAAACGATGGGACACTTGATATTGTGTACTGCCTGTTGGACACACACCACACACACAAGTACTGAAAGTGCCAAACTCGTCGCCAAATTTAGGGCTGACTAAATTTGAATTGTCCTCGACACGCTAAGAAGATTATCAAATAATGATAGTTTTAATTTGTATACTATAAGTTGGTAGTCAAGTTGTTTAATAATTAAATTCCCTGGCTAAATAAATGCCAAAAAAGTATAACGAAAATCCATGTGTATGCTCCGCTGTAAATATTTAAATTCAATACAATTCTCACTCTATGATTTACTTAGCTTAGCCAATTAATTATCTAAAGTGTGCTGCTAATTACTTAAAACCACGGACAGCATTACGGGCGGCAGTATACTGAAAATTAATTATTACGCTTACTGACACCCTATGCCAGTTTGGCATGTTATAGCCATAGTTCATTGTCAAAAAAGCTATATCGTTTTTGGAAGACTTTGTAGAGGCTCATATAGCATCGACAACACTCAGGCTGCGTAATTAATATACATTACATAAAAAAATATTATGTATCGGGTTTGTCGTCGCAAGAATCGACAAAATGACAGAGTTCTTTTGTTGATCTGCCACTTCGTCAATTCTTCCGTCGACAAAACACGCTTCTACGGTGGTCATGCTACGCGAGCTGGCCTCAAATAAAGCTCACAGACTTCAATGTGATTATTTATCTCATTGTAGCATATAGCTCTGTCTTGCTCTCAAAGATACTGCTCTAATAAAAATGACACAGCTTGGAGTTTTTTTATGTACAGTATATTTCCTAGACAGATACAATAAGATAGAGCTGTGACAACAATTACACAATTTTACAAGCAAAACATTAATGGTTTGTGCAAAAATAGATCTTATTTAGTACTATAATAGAGGTCATTATTGGTCACAGATAAATATGTTTGTGTGTTGGCATTGGATATAATGTTACATCTATTGGGAAGGTCAAAATGAAACCGTAACTTGTCGCATTTTAGATCGGGTTTACCGCAACAAAATAACAAACCCCAAAATGTTGCCCTCCTTTTTGGCTTCGCCGCAATCGGGTAATCATATAATCTATTTTGCGAAATGTCTAATGGAAGTTCCTATTTCTGTTTCTACACATTGTGCTCCAAATAAAGATATGATTAGGTGGACAATCAAATAAATTTATAAAAATTATAAAAATATATCATCTATATTTCTAATAATAATCAGTTTACACTATAATATTTATAATTTCATAATCACTATCTAGTATTACAGTAAGGAATAGCCACCGAAATCATAATATTTAATTTTCAGGATGAAACGTCTAGTTATCGACCGTGTTAAACTTTCATTTCAATATTCAATTAAATAAGGCACTGGTATCTCGTTTATTTTATAGCGAAAACAAATTCCGTCTCAGATGAAACTAAGAGGCTATACACTTGTAAAGATCAGCACATTAAAATCGCGGAATCGGCAGTATTTCAAACTCCGACGCGAAAACGGGTAACCGGTGTTTCCACCCGATTCTTCTATATTCCAGTCCTATCAGGCCGGTTCGAATTAGGCCGAACGATTTTTTACCGCGCGTATATTTACATAGATTCGGTTTTGCCACCGACTATGCTCGATCATTCTTGTATAGCACCTTTAAAGACTGTAGCAGCAAAAGCAAAAAAAAAATCCATCCATTTTGAAATCATCAAAAAATCATTTTATTTATGTACAATGTCTGTATTGGTCGACAACTAAACGTTTCTTCTACAGTCAGACTAGTTTATATAACGATACTAACATTAGAAGTCGTCCAGGCAGAAGTCGAAGTGATCTTCCATCACTTTGTACTGGTCGCATGAGAACCTCATGCATTTAGGGCAGGTGAAGACCTGGAAAGCAAATAAAATAGATTTAAATAAATTTTCGCCTTATTTTGTTGGGTCACACCCATGCGCTTTTAGTCTGAGAAAGCATGCATAAAAACACCCAAGGTTATTACAGTACAATACCCAGGCTTGGTCTTAAAAAGTGGGAGCGAGACGATATACTAATATTCCCCGTCTTACTCGCAAGTTTTATGACCGCAGCTGGCGCGCATTTTGGCGTTCAGGTATCTTTTTCTTTGTGTTACTGTTAGTTGAATGAGTTCTATTGATTGAAAACAACTCATCACGCGTAAACACTAAAGGGGACCTAAAAATCTAGATCATTCAACAGAAGAAATGTTACAAATAGGAAATGATTATTAACATCTAAAACAAAACACACGACACTCAAACGAACACAGTCTCACCTAAATGTTGAAAACCTTAAAATATTTCGTAGAATGTATACTAAAGAATAACTAAACAATAGTAGTAAATCATGTATATTACTTTATCTATTACAAAAACTGTGTGATAATAGAATAAATGCACGTTAGTAATATAATTAATTTACAAATAAATCGCTGACCGCTTGGCCGACATCATCCTAACATTTTTAATATCTTAAAGGGACAGTGCTAGGGTATCCCACGAATATCAAATATGATTTGCCACCGTAATATCAGGGATGTTATCGAGCTCACCGTAACCGAAACTATCGGATATCCGAAATAAAAAAATATCCGTAACCGTATCCGTTTCACAAGTTTCGGATAGTTTTCTATAAGGGCGGAGTCTAAATAAAACGACATGTTTCGATAGGCTTTTGTTTCACCGCTCGCGCGCCACGTGAATCTTGCAGTTTGTTTGTTATTTCTAGTCATAACATAACCTCTTTCATAACTTTCATACTTACCTATATGACTGATTATAATACCAAATGATAACCTAGACTAGATAAAACCAAATTATTACATACTATTTGTGTTTATATTTTACTTCAATCTAATATCCGTAACCGAAACTATCCGAAACTAACGGATAATCCGAAATAATTACATATCCGTATCCAGATCCGAAATATCATATCCATAACATATCTGAAAAATATGACTACATATTACGGTCGTGGATCATATTTTGTTCAAAATAGGAGCCTGACACTGACTTGCTAATTGCACAAAAATTTAAGATAACTTATATTTCGGGGGTACCCTGGCGCTTCCACTATAAGGCGTAAAATCCTTTACTATTAAGAATATAATAAAAAAAAGCCTACATTAAATAAAAAGGACTAAGGTTATGTAACATTTTGCGGCACAGCTTTTCAATTAATAAATCTTGTATCCATAATCACCAAGACGAGGTTCTATGTAAATAAATGCGCATGATTGGATTTTGGCCCACAGTTAGGTGTTCATTTGTCTATTGTTACTGAAAACGGGCATTATACTGGCTATTGATGGGGCATAAGAATCGTCATGACAAGAGCATTTCCAATTAAATAATATTTCTGATACAATTATTCTATAAAAAAAAATACTATGAATTTCTCCTGAATCATGGTTGCGTTTACAAACGTTTAAACTCACATACACAAACAGCCAGACCCGGAACAACTACCTGTAGGTCATACGAATATTTGTTCCATGCGGGGAACGAACCCGCGACACGCAGCGCAGCAGCCAATCGCTTAGCCACTGCACCAACCGTGCCGTTCGTATAAATAAATACAGTTTCCTGTTATCGTTCAGTAGCGAAGGGTCAATTTTTGTAAGAGGTAAGCCGGAATACATCCTTAATTTGATTATATTATTTGTCTATAGAATACTGACTGTGCCATTTTTCAAAGGGAAGCCGGTAGGAATCGAGATCTATGGAACCTTCGCCACTGCTATCGTTGTACCTAGTCTTGAATCAACACTAACAGTGATCTACATGGTGTTGCAAGAGTATGAACGTTTTGAAAAGACCAAGTAAATTTACCATCCTATCTTTTGTTTTTTTTTAAATAAATACAATTTCTTGCTATCATAGAATCTAGCCTAAGATCAACCTAGACAATGGTCTACGTGTTGTTGCAAGAGTATGATGGTTTTAAAAGGCTGGTCACAGACGGGACAGTCGAACCGCAGCGGTGGTGGTGTGGTCTCCTTCGATGTAGCGCCTTCCTCTGAAGTGTCTGATAGTTTCATCTTTTTGCGTACCTTTTTGCGGAATTGGGAATTTAGAATGTGTGAAGGCAGAAGGTAGATCGATGTATATTGAAGTTCTTAAGAATTAAAGTATCTTTACTACGTAAAAAAAAATACAATACTTAGCTATTATGTTATTAAGTTGGTAAATAAACTGTGATAAAACTGTGATATTGTTCGCACGTTTAAGCGCAGGCCACACCGCCAGCTAGCGAGCGAGCTGGTGGGTGGAAGCGAGGTGAGGGAAACTATATAAACTAAACGAAGCTTTGGCGAACTGTGTGGGTTCACACCGAAAACTATGGACGGACGGATATTTTATACTTCGGTTCACACCCTGAACTACAGAGCTAAGCTACGCTAACGAGCTGAACGAATAGAGTCGCTGGCATCGACGGATATTTCGTTCGCAACGTTTGTATCGCTAACGAAGACGTAGACGTTCGCCTAGCTCGCTAGCTAGCTGGGGGTGTGGCCTGCGCTTTATCGTATTTAAGTCCATCCGGAAACGTCGCGCAGTTTCATGCCAACAATTTGTCCTGGTCTATGGCAACCTGTAGCCCAATCTTTTAAAAGAAAAACGCAGAATAATGACCATGTGGGATATCCCACATTGATCTGGGCTATGACTTTTCGTTTCGGTTCCTTTCAACATTTTGTCGTTTTTCGCGATCACATCGATAATGTTTGTGACTATTATGAATGGTAAATATAAGGCTTACCATGTTGCCAGTACTGGCGGGCTGCGCGGGGCGGGCGGGCGCGGGGCGGGTGGCGGGGGAGGAGGGGGAAGGCGGGGTCCGGCGGGCGGTGGCGCTGCGGTACACCGCGGGGTTTGTCTTGCGGACTTCTTCCAACTGCGAGAAAATACTTGGATTAGTTCACTATCACAAGTTCATTAGCATACTATCTTTATGGGGCTTGGCAATTTTGTAAGCTCCCAGGCTTCTTACAATGTAAGTTATGACGATAAACACTACCGAACAGAACAATCTCAAAAAAAAAAAAAAATCTCCCCTCTTTATTCAGATTGTGGTTTTACCGAATTTAATTAAAAACAACGGAGATGAACATGCTAGTGATATTCTAGGCCGTTCACAGTAATCCTAAATTACTGCTAATTAAAAGAAAACTTGGTTACCTATCCTAAACATAATGTTAGTTAAATTTGTTGCTGAGGAGTTTGTTTTGCCACTTTATCTCCCCATCTAGAACACTAGGATAAGCGGGCGTTTTAGAGGACTATCTTAGGTCATTTTTACGGGAAAGTGCTGATTATCATCCTACTTTGAACCAACCCGTCTTGAGCAAGCGTAGTGATCAATGCTCGTGCCTACTCTGTATTAGAAGAGGTTCTTGCCCAGCAGTGGGACAGTATTAGACTGTTATTATTTTTAAATTGTACCAAGTTATTAATTATCTAAAGATATAACAAACAATGATGATGATCATCATCATCATCATTCTCTTGCCCTTATCCCAATTCATTTGGTCATGTCTTCTCCTTCCATACTTCTCTATTACTCGTCATCTCATCAGATACCTCCTTTCTTGCCATATCATTCTTTAAACAGTCCATCCATCGTTTTTTTGGTTTTCCTCTACTCTTATACCCATCCACATTCATACTCAAAACTTTCCTCACAACATTTTCCTCATTCCTCCGCATCACATGCCCATACCACGACAACCGATTCCCACACAACTTTTCAGTCACCGGCGCCACTTTCAGACTTCCTCTTATATACTCTCTATAACAATAATGATAATAGGACAGGACTATTGTCGCCAATAAGCCTGACATAGTAGTGATAGACCGATCAGCGCGCCGCGTAATGATAGTCGATGTTACCATGCCGCATGACGAGAACCTCGTGAAAGCTGAGAAAGAGAAACAAATAAAATATCTCGACTTGGCACACGAGGTTGTCGACATGTGGAATGTGAACTCGGCTATCATTGTGCCGATCGTCGTGACGGCCAATGGCCTTATAGCCAAGAGCCTCGACGACCATCTTTCGAGGCTCTCCTTAGGCGGTTGGATCAAGGGCCTGATTCAGAAGGCAGTACTCCTCGATACGGCTCGTATAGTGAGGAGGTTCCTGTCTCTGGAGCCCTAACCACCGGTAGCTTGGACCCTGCTCCCGCTACCGGCGGACCACTATTTTTTATATTTTTAAATGTTTTTATATATTTTTTGTTAAGAAATATTTAAAAATGTAAATTATATGTATAAATACGAATAAAGGAAATTATAATAATATAATAATGTAAGTAAATAATATTAATTACGTCAGAATAATAATTGTAAGTCCGAGTGTCGAAGGACAATGATTAATGTATATTTAAATTTGTTCTCATGTAAGTGAAATGTTATTTCTTTATGAGAATTAAATGTCTTTAACCAGATCTCATCAGATACCTCCTTTCTTGCCATATCATTCTTTAAACAGTCCATCCATCGTTTTTTTGGTTTTCCTCTACTCTTATACCCATCCACATTCATACTCAAAACTTTCCTCACAACATTTTCCTCATTCCTCCGCATCACATGCAACACACACAACTTTTCAGTCACCGGCGCCACTTTCAGACTTCCTCTTATTTACTCTCTATAACAATGATGATAATAACCAATATAAAATAAACACGCACCTGTTGTGTTAGTTCCTGGTTACGTTTCTGAGTCTTCCTGAGATCTGTGAGGATGTTCTCTTTCTCACTCGCCATCTTCTCGCGAGATTCCCGCTCCGCTTCGAAGTCACTCCTGGAAATAAAGAATCTATTTAGTGCCAAGATACGGAATAGTTAGGATACAAAGTTGGACTTTAGGAAACTTGACTTTACAGTCGCAGCGGCGGGGCAGGCGCGGCAGAAGACGGTGCTTATAACACGAGCGAGCAGTACAATCATATTTAGTTAAGAACTTCCAATACTGAGTCTCAAGTCATCTCGCTAGAACGTAAAGTGGCCGCGGCAACTACAAACGTAAGCGACACGCAACTGTCGCATTCATTTTTTGCCGTGTTCCCGAACACATGGTCAGGTCACGTCGACTGATGGCGTTTTCCAGTTTTTCGAACAAATCAACGACAACATGAATACGCGAAATCGCATTTTCACCCAACCGATTGAGTGTGGAAGTGAGGTAAATGTAACGTCTTCCTCGTATTTATGTTTATTTCGACTTCTCAATGAAAGAAAAACTATTTAAAAAAAATACTTATACAGAAAACACTTACTTATACAAATCCATCTGTGCCTTAAGCAGCTCAGTATCATCCTTCTCCCCCTTCAGCTTGTTGAGCTCGGCGCTCATGACGGCGAGCTCCTGCCCGCGCGCCACCAGCGCCGCGGTGAGCGCCTCCACGTTCCCGGAGCGCTCCACGCGCGGCTTGCACACGGAGCGCTTCAGCAGCGAGCTGTAGTCATTGAAGATGCCCTCGAATATTGAGAGGGTACCTCGGACTTGGCCACTGGAAAGTAAAAATGGTTGATAAGTCAGGATAACTTGAAAATTTCGTTCGGCTGACGGTGTAGAATTGTTGAGCTTGTAGTTGAATACCTTAGTTAGGTACTTAATTTGATTTGTAGGTTGTTTTTTATTGTGCATGCTGTGTTTTCTGCTGTAAGGAGTCTATATGTAATGTTTTGTGTATATACAACGTGTAACAGATTAAGCGCAATACCTCAGACACCCAAACTAGAATATTAAATTATAAATCTAAAACAACATTCGTAATTAAATAAATTTAAACCAAACCTACTCTTTTTTATAAAATAGTTTTCCTTACTAAACGCAAAACGTATGTGCAACAACATCCCTGCACACACACTCATGCAATGTTAGCGGCCGACGCGACAAGCACACGAGCGGCCGCCAGCTGACCATAGCTGTAGGCATTAGATGGGCGTTAGTTCAATGAACGAATTTTACGTACCTAAAATATCACAGACTAAATGATTGATAATTTTCTAGTAAGTGAAATTATCAACACGAATCTAAGACTTTAGGCTTAGTAACGGGGATGCATTTAAAACAGCGACTTTTTACCCGAACTACGAAACTAACGAAGGAACGCCCGGACTCCGTGCAGCACACGCGGGTAAAAAATAAAACGTTTTTATCTACCTATCTTTCGAGATTGCACCCCCGCGAATCCCACGATCCCTCTGTTAAGTTGTGTTTAGGTACAGTTTATTGTTTGTACTACAAAAATATTCAAAGACGGCGTGTTTAAAACATTTGAATCATAATATTTACAGTGATAAGAATACAATCGTATTGAGAGGAAGGAGTAGGTACTTACAGAACTGGATTATTTACACTTTACACTTAGGTTATTAATTTGCACTATTTCTGCGATCCACTTTCATTAAAGTTTCAAAATGACCACCGCCTTGTTCTATGCATTTATTTGCACGCTTTCTTAAATTGTATTTCAATTTTGTAAGCACTTCAGTATCACTTTTCACCGTCACAAATGCTTGTTCAATTTTTGTTTTTAGTTACCTATGCTGGAACGAATGCCGCCACAAATGCAACCGGCATTTGTGGCGGCATGCTGGTTGTACATGCCAACACGCGTGAAGGTACTCTCGTCCGTCCAAAGAATGTTCTGTTGCCAGTTCTCCAACAACCACCTACTGAATTCCAGTCGAGGCAAGTTGTCGGCCGGCGTTAGGTCTTGACACCGTCGAAGATGGAATGGGTGTTCACCATCAGCACGCAACGTTCGCCACACGTACGTGTGGCTGCAGTCGAACTGGGGTGCTTCTTCTCTCGAGCTGTCCTCTGGATGTTCGTCGAAATGGTCGAGAATACGCTTTTGCAGGCGAGTAGTCCGCACATTCGTCCCTCTGTCCAAAGCCGTTTTAGGAAGGAACGTCCCAGAGTCCCTCAGTCGCTGAGTTGCAGCCAGCATCGTCCTGGCGCTCACACTGCAGCCAAAACGGTCTTTGAACTCCCGACAAGCTAACGCGACATTATCAAGATAGAGAGCCAGGGTCCTAACCATCTCCGTGTATTGTATGTTGGTATACCGGAAAGCCATTGCGCGCGATACAAAAATGTCAAAAAACAAAAATGTCACGGAAGAAATAAAAGGACAACTACATTACGTCACTACCGGCGGATGACTAGCTGGCGGTAGCGGCGGCGTGCGTGTCGGCATTTCGCATAAACGTCAAAGAGGTTGCCGACAAATGCTTTATCTCTTTGCAATAAGTTCTAAATTTCTTCAAATTAAATAATTTTATTGTTTGTAGGGCTACTCTGATGACCAACTAAGTTTGGTCGTGCATTCAAATAAGCCTTACTCATTGGAGATAAAGTTGGAATTCCTTTAAATTACCTATTTATTTGACGCACACAACTTTTAATGTAAAATGCATTGAAATTATTTACGTGTGTGTATTACGAGCTATGAGCGAACTACAAATAATGTCGTGCGTTTTAGTAGCCTTTATTGCTCTGAGTTAAGGTTTCAATTTCCTTGAATCTAATTTAAGTTATTTAAAAGATTTTTCCGTCAAAATTTAACACCTATTTTTTATGACGGAAATCGATTCAGAAGCCGATTCTGAATCAACCACTTTCAGGAATTGCGTTTATTCTGTTACACGTTGTATATCCTTTGTTGGAGATCCTAAAATAAATAAATAAATATCGGGTAAATTGATTAAGTTCGACGGTCTTATAAGTTGAAATAACGAAAAAGCTCATTAAGTAAATAAATAAAATATCTACCTCAATAATTAACGTATTGTGGCCTCTTTAAATGTATTACAGTCGAATTTGTGAACCAGCCCTTTTTAACAGACACGACTGATGATTAACGCAAAAACACACATTGCAACTGTAAACGCTAAAATTGGTTTAAAACCAGTTTCAACTGGTTGGACGCAAACACTTAAAACAATCGAACGTAGTTTAAGAGAAAGGTGCCAATCCACACAGATTTATCCATGTGGATTAGATTCTTTCCGCTAGATGAAGTTCATTATTCTGGTATTTGTTTCAAGTTCAAGACTTAACCGGTAATTCGGCTACCAAACCGTGATAATAACATTGTCACGAAATTCTCAACTCCTATAATACTTACATATTGTTAAGCGCCGTACTATGTTGTTTCTCCATCTGCTGTTTGACCTCTGCCAGGCCCGTCTTGAACTGATCTGCCGTCGTCCTTCCAAACTTGTAGTCGTGAAGGCTCGTTATTAGACCGAAGGTTTCTACTAAACTGTCTGACATGCTGGAAAATAACATTATTACTTAGTGAAAAACTATTGCACGGTCACAATAATTCTGACTGTTTTTTAGAGCTGTCTCCAATACACTTTTTGAAATACAAATCATGACGACGCCATCGAAAAAACGCAAAGAGCAGTTAAAAACTCAAAAAGCAGGTTAAAATTCAATAAAGCTAAATTGAACCGCCTATTCAGCCATTTAAGTTCGTATTTGAGTATCCAAACATCCGCGCTCCAAAAATCCCGATATCACATTTAATTTTATTTCGTTAAGTCGCGGTTTCATCATCTGCCTAGCCTTTTCCCAACTATATTGGGGTCGGCTTCCAGTCCAGCTGAATACCAGTATTTTACATGGAGCGACTGCCTATCTGACCTCCACAACCCAGTTAATACTGGGTAATACGATACCCCCTGGTAAGATTGGTTGTCAGACTTTTTGGGCGTCTGACTACCTAACGACTGTCAAAGATCTCCAAATGACAGCCGGGACCAACGGCTTAACGTGCTTTCCGAGGCACGGAGGAAACTCGGTATGTAATGCGCGGTCACCCATCCACAGACTAACCTAGGCAAGCCCGGCTTAACCTAAAGATCGGCCCGAGCGGCTGTTATTATTTAGCCACGAGCTCCTCTCGTTAAGTCGCGGTTTCATGTGTGTTAATTTCCTTCAATCTGAATCTTGCTTTTTGCTTCGATTAAAAGTCGCGCACACGTATACGCACGGTATCATCGGATCGTCGGTTACCAGTTGCTCTCTAGCCGGGGCGAAAACGTAACCATGCTTTTAACGTTTTGAACACCAGAGCATAAACGCACGCGGGTGCCTTACGTGCCAAGCCACAATTTCATCTACACACACACACACACACATATATATCACACACACACACACACATATATATCACACACACACACATATATCACACACACACACACATATCACACACACACACACACACATATCACACACACACACATATCACTCACACACATATCACACACACACACATATCACTCACACACATATCACACACTCACACACACATATTATGATACATATTTATGTATACACACACACATATTTATTTATGTCACATATTTGTGTCATGTGGCGTATACGGCACGCGCTTGCTTGTCACGTATGTGGCAATGGCGTTGAAAAGGTTAAGTTTCGGGAGTTCCATAGCAAGAATCCCGAACGGCTCGAGCTAAAGCGATGCTGATCCCGGACCTGTGCTTGTAAATTTACATTGTCCATTAGGGCCTTAGCTTTAAGCTCATTCAGATATCCTCAACTTTATTTCAACCACAGTAGAGTAGCTATTATGAGACAGTGAAAACAAAAGATATCACAAAACTTACCCATGTGTTAGAATATTGAGTAGCTCCGCCAAATGCTTGAGCGTCTTGTCGTACAGTTTGACGTTTGACGTGAGGCTCGCGAACTCTGATGATGAAGACGATTCCGGCTCCGAACTGATGGAGAAACGAACTGGTTGGAACACCTGAAAATAAAAAAGAGATAGTATTTTATGAAGTTTACAAATTCAATAGGGTATAGTTAAGTTCAGTAAGAAAGTAGCGAAGCATCACGAATATTGAGCGAAATTATAACTGACTGAAATAGCTGTTGAACGCGGCTTCGCTCGCGTTAATTTTAGAATTTGGCAATCAATTCGGGTTGTATCCTGCTTGTAACAATATAATTCAATCAAGATTCGAAAGACACGTGGCACCATCTATTATCATAAGAACGCTATTGTTGTTTTCCTCGGGGTCAATACTTTTTATCGGGATGAAAGGTACCCTATGACCGTTTCTGTACACCTGACAACATATGCAAAATTTCAGAGTGATCGGTTCAGTGGTTTAGGCGTGAAAAGGTAACAAATAAACTTACTTTCGCATTTTTATTATTAAGTAAGTAAGTAAGGATTTGCTATTTTTCTAGTATAAGGAATTAGAGACAAAGGCGTCGCGTAGAAGATGGGGGATGAAAGGACTAAATTAACGGCCAGTGGTCCACCTTAGCCCTGGTTAAAAAAAACTGGTCAAAAGTCTTTGGCGAGAGGCCTCCAGCCAGCAGACTAACAGAAACAGTAGTAACTTATGTTAGCTCATGTAGTCTTAAACATTTTCATAGTCGAAAGACTTCCGCTGGTGATCAAGAACCCCAAGAATCGTGCCCATTTTAACGTGATAGTGCTTTAAAATCCTTGGATTTCTGTCTTTAAGGTAAAAATCAGCCACAAACGACGCCTTAATCGCTGCCTTTTGTAATTAACTTAGTCTAAGATCCCAGCCTTTTTAATTTCTTAAGCCACAGTGCTTGAAAACCGAACTATTGCAACCTATTAGTATCTTCCCATGTTTCTCCTAGTAAAGCAGGGCTCTAGCAAACAAAGTCTTAACGGACCCTTCACGAAGCCGTCAACCAAATATTGCTGGGTACTGCCTTTTTTTGGGGTCAAAAATCACGTTTTACGGTAGGACTCAATATAATGCACTCAAAACATTGTGCTGTTTGAATGAATTTAATTTGACGGGGGTCAATAACGTATTTAAAGTAAAGTTATAACAATAAAACTTTTGAGAAAATTGGAATTTTGACCTCCAATATCTCCGTAACTAGAAAGTTCCCAGGCATGGTCTAAAACAAATAAATGATCGCAATGACGGGGAGAACAAATGCCTTCGGCTTCGTTAAGGCTATTTTAGCTATTACTCATGTGAATACTTACAGTAGTAGATGCCTCCTTAAGCCTGGTGTGAAGATCTTGTATCTGCTCCTTGTGTATTTTAACGGCCTCCGATACGTCAGATTTGTTTTTGATGTATTCCAACTGAAATAGCACAAATCAATCTATACTAATATTATAAAGCTGAAGAGTTTGTTTGTTTGCTTGAACGCGCTAATCTCAGGAACTACTGGTTCGATTTGAAAAATTATTTTAGTGTTAGATAGCCCATTTATCGAGGAATTTCATCACGCGGACGAAGGTCGTTAGCGTGGTGTGGCTAGTTTTAAATAAATGTGAAAAAAAATACTAGACAGACAAAAGAAGACTAGCTTATCCATCCTTTATCATATTAAAGAACACCTCCAAATAAGGGTTAGGCAGAGGTGTACCTAATAGTACAGCCACATTTGGCTAGTTATGTTTAATCCTATGTAATAGGCACGAATGCTACTGACAAATTCTTGGTGGTAAAACCCAATAGCACTTTGCCCGACCCGGCGATCGAACCCATGGCCTCATGCTCAGCAGACGCGCTTGCGGCCACTACACCAACGAGGCAGCAAAGGAGTTGTTTTTAGTATTACCTTAGCACTCCCTAGTTCCAATATTTTGAGTTGTGCATTCTTCAGTTCAGACTGTAGTGAAGCTACTCTGCCTTCTAGTTGATGTAGTAGCTGGTCGCGTTTCGCGACCTCCTCCGACGATATACTGGTCTGGAAACAAAGAAAAAAATAGCTCTATAAAATAAACATAATACAACCAGGAGTATACAACCAGGAGGAGTGGAGGAGTAGTGTCCAGTTAGTTGACACCATTAAACAATAATTCCAAGACACAACTTCTCTAAAAATACTTCATTTTAGACCTGAACACCCGATTAATTTTCAATTAATTGCAAAATTAGATTTTTAGTTGCTTTGAAATCAATAAATAGTTGAGTCTTTGAGCTGATTAAATAGTGACGTCATAGCGTGCTATTGCCATTCAAAATTTAAGGGCGAATCACGTTTTGACAGCTCTTAAAAAGTATGTCAATTGATTGGTTTGTCAACTACCATATTGTGTTTCGTTAAGAAAAGGATTAAAAAAAAATCTTTATTCAGAATCCCAGAATGTAAAATATTGATGAATCTAAAACTAACAATGTAGGTATAATAATATAATATGATGCCTGTACTAGGGTAATCCTGTATCACAGGCTGATTATTAATTTGGTATTACAAAACCGCCTAGTTTCTTTAGCAAATTAAAATGTATAATTACATTGCTTACTTTTTAGGATTTTGCACATCATAATTAAAGAAAACAGAATCGTTTAAGGATCACATTGTTGTTCAACTATCTGTCACATTTCTTTCTAACAGAGTGTTCTAATAGAAAGCGCTCGTTGAAGTTCGGCGAACGGCGTAAGACTGGTTATAACCAGTACACCAGTACCAGTCCCAGTGCCAGTTTCAGTGGCCTGAAAGTCTGATAATTATCAGACTTTCAGGCCACTGGCTGTCAAAGATCTACAAATGACAGCCGGGGAAACTCGGGAAGTAATGGGTGGTCACCCATCCACTGACAAGGCGAGCGTGGCTTAACCTGAAGATCGACCCGAGCGGCTGTTATTGTTTAGCCACTAGCTCGATTACTACAAAAACATTTTGTCTACAAATACTAAACCCCCCATACTTAAGTACAAATGCTGTATCCATGATATTAATGTAACACCAAATGATTTGAAAAGAGTAACCATGGAGTTTCTTGCCGGTTCTTCTCCATAGGAAACGACCAACCCGAACCGTGCACCTTTTTTTTTTTTTTCGACGTTTTATAAGTGCCCATCTAGGCCTATGTAAAATAAAATATTTTGATTTTTTGATTTTGATTTTGATTTTGAATAAAATGAATGATCTTCTTTCTCGAATTGATGAGAAATAATATAATGTGACTCACAAAATTACTGGCTGACTGCAACTGCGCTTGTAAGTCTTGTATAGTATACCTCAGGTTGTTTAGTTCCGTCGCGTGTTCTGTGTCCTTAGTCGAAAGTAGGAGCTGAAAATATAAAACAAAATAAATTATTTAAAAAAAAAAGTCCTTAAAATATTGGTTGCAGCAGAAATTGAACTTTATCGTACATGCCATTGAGTGGTATTTCTGAAACATGGCAATTATCTGAGATTCTTTATTAGTTTCTTATTTTACTGCCTAGTTGGACGAGTGGTCGCATGCGCAACTGCTGAGAATGAGGTCCTGGGTTACACCTGCAGGTCATACAAATATTTGTTCCGTGCGGGGATCGAACCCGCGACACACAGCGTAGCAGCCAGTCGATTAGCCACTGCGCCAATCGTGTCGGCGAATAAGGCTCCGCGCCAACGGGCCCCAGCCCGCAGCCCCCGGCGGCTGCCCCCGGCCCCGCGCCCACTCAGGCCAGTGGCTGCCGCTAGGCACTAGTAGTCGGTGCTCGCTACAATTTGTAACACTCTCCTGCTGTACTGTCTTACTAGGCTAACACTTACTTCAGCATCCTTAAGTTTCTCTTTGAGTTCATCTCTTTCCTTAGACGTAGCATCGACGATGTGCTCCAGTGATTCCTTCTGCCATGTTAGAGTCTCGTTATCGACTATCACCTGCAACATTATGAAATAATTATGGTTACTGCAATCCATACAAACGAAAGTCAACAATAGCACCCTTGGAACAGGGTCGAAGTTGGTAAAACGAAATTAAATCGAAGGTTAAAAGTTTTTACTAATTTTCGAATCAAAAATTTATGTCTGACTGAAAAAAAAGAAACAAGCCCTTTGGCACAGGTCTTGGCTGTACAGTTTCCGGATAGACCCTACTTACTAAATAATTAAAAAAAAAGAAACATAAGTACAGTTAAATTATCCGCAAGAAATGTTATCTAGAACTTGTCCCGAAAAGGAAAGAATAAAACAAGCTATAACTAATCTCTGTCATTTATTTTCATGCATATTTTGTACATTTTTAAATATTCCTTTAAATACAATCTAAAAAGAAAACTTTTAAAAATATTAAAAATACTAACCCACCCGTATCAGAAACTGTGTCCAAGCTACCGGCTGTCAGGTGGCCTACCATGACGTCTTAAAGCAGAAGTAATTCCAGTGTGGGAAAGAGATGGCGCTAGACAACCTGCATAGCTCTGACCCTTTCCCAGTACTCCTGCTTTAAGAGGTCATAGTAACCACCCCGGGCTCCAGAGAGAGGAACCTTCTACCAACACGAAAATTCTATTACTAATACATATTCTTATTTTACAAAAGAATGATCAAACATATTTACCTGTCGCCTCTGCTTCTCAACAAGCTCCAACTGGGCCGTCAACTTATTAATAGTATCATCATCAGGTGACGTCACAAACTCAAGCGCAGACGACGGACCAGACTGTCCTACCTGAGCCGACTGGCTTGAGTTTACCGACTTGGTCGATCGGACCGACTCGCCAGTCTCGCTACTAACTTGTGAATGAGCGTCGGAGTCGGCCAATCGAGCTATGTCAGTCTTGAGTTTTTTATTTTCTTGACGAAGCTGCGAAAGAGGAAAATATTAGATTAATATACTGGCTGTAAAAGAAGCCGAAAGCCACTTGTCCTCCCCGTCATTGCGATATTTTTACCCGACTAAGTCGAAGCCAAAAGAAAGAGTTATGATTTTAGCAGTCTATGTATGTATGTATTTACGTATGTTCCTCTGTAGCGCCTAGACTATTCGTTCGTTTTTGATGAATAAGGTGTCAATCGATTCGTTATTATGGCCCGGGTAACATTTTAACCGACTTCAACAGTAGAAGGAGTCGATTTTACCTTGTAAACTCTGAATTTAATTAGAGCGTGATTTTTCAGTAGTCGGGATTTTTAGTTGCTGTATACTGCATAAATTCTTGTTTTTTCTACACCATACCTGGTAACCTTCTAGTTACGGAGATATTGGAGGCCAAAGTTCCGACATTTTCACAAGTTTTCTATTTTTAATATTGCTCCCGTGCTTTTCAATGCATCAGCACAATGTTTTAAGTCCTAACTAAAAACATGACCTTTTCACCCCAAAAAAAAAGTCGTTTTCCAGCAATAATTTTTGCGTAGAGTTACTTAGTTTGATATACAGAATGCTTGGTTAACGGCTTCGTGAAGGGTCCGTTTACACTTTGTATAAAACGGAAAAGTAAAATATCGATTGGAAACCAGCATGTGATAGAACCAATAGTTCGAAGACATGTGATATCTACTACCAACCGGCACTGGGCCTACGTGGCGGATTATGGCCCACTCTCTCTCATAGGTGAAGCATACGCAGCGAACATACACAGCCCTGCGCACACAGTATAATAACGCTTTTAGGATGCTGTTGGGGCTGCCTTGGCGCTGCAGCGCGTCTGGTATGTTTGCTGAAGCGCGTACTGATGGTTTCAAGAAAGCAAACTCCTTGCTGCACTGTCTACGAAGCAGCAGCAACAGCATTCTGAATGCGAGTGCTGCCCGTTTTGACAGTCCTTTCCAGAATCAGTGGATAAGGACAGCCATAGGCATCAGTTAGTTATACGTACTAAAAATACTAACATATTTTTAGGTACATTTTTGTGTTACTAACACACTAACATTTTATGTTTTTAATTTGTGTTTTTGTGACATAAATTAATGTAACTAATATGGAGAAACTCTGAAATAAATAAATAATAATAGAGTGGAGACGGGTGTCTTAGCAGTGGGATCAATATTGGCTGATTATGCTAAAAGAGAACAAAACAAAAATATTTTTGTCAAAGTTACGCCACGATTTTTTGGGATTAAGGACTCTGTTTATACTTAACACATGACACATCGCCACCATTCATTGCACCACATCACTAAATTCATTGAAAACTTCTTTTGTCATAAAATACCTTTGACGATTTGTGGTGAAACTAACACTCAGGTTCGCACTAAAACTGTAGCTGAAGATGTACGTGCACCTGTGTTGAGGCATTTCGCTCGTCTGGTGATTTCTATAGAGGGATCTCCCTATTGGTTATCTTGACGGGGCGGGGTGTCTCAGTACAGGGGCATTCTTGTGTAAAGAACTAGATGTTTGTCCTTTGTTATTGTATTTAAGTACTTACTAACAATACTTTCTAAGTTTTTATACACTAATCTTTGGATCTAGTTGTCCCAAAATAAATACATTTGAATTTGAGTAAAATAACAGGTTTTCATCAAATAAACTCACATGTAATTCTTGACTAGAAACACAATGTATATAATGTATTGATATATATTTATAGTATTTTGATATATCGTTAAAGTATTTTATATATCTTTGTAGTTTATCTTAGTAATAAATTAAATTTTTGCAGATATATACACCTACCACTGTTTGTCTCTGCATCACCCAAAGGTTGACTGGTAGAAAATGCCTATGGCATTAAGTCCGCCTCTGTACTTTGTGCTTGAAGTGTTAAATAAATAAATAAATGTTTTTGGAAAAAAATCTCTGGAGAATATTTATTTATTTATTTAACACTTCAAGCACAAAGTACAGAGGCGGACTTAATGCCATAGGCATATTACTATTACTACTACTTTTATTATTTATTTATTTTAGGAATATTTGTATAACAAGCAACTAAACATACCTTCTCCACCAGTCCTTTCGTTTCATCAAACTTCTCCTTATGCAGTACATGAGTCTTCATCATATCCTCCTGACAAGACGCAATCAGTAGGAACTGTTCTTTCATAGACTCGTTGTTCTGTTTCAAAGTGTCCTTCAGGATGACATTCTCGTCTAGGAGTTCTCCGAAACGCTTCTGTAGTTCCTCTGTGCTTTTATCATCTGATATGATGGTACTGGCCACCATCATGCTCCCTGGTGATGGCTGGAAAAAAAAAGTAAAAGAAAATTAAGAAAAAATACAGTGTGACTTTTGTGTTGCTTTGATACTGAACTAACTGATTTCTGATTTGCTGAGATTTAGTTCGCTTCTATCCAATTATAAATCACTAGTTTATGCCCGCGGCTTCGCCCGTGTGGAGTTCGGTAACTGTCCCACGGGATCATACTACCGGGATAAAAAATATCATATATGTTAATCCGGGTTATAAACTATCTATGTGCCAAATTTCATCCAAATTCGTTAAGTAGTTTTTGCGTGAAAGAGTAAAAAACAAACATCCATCCATGCTCATAAACTTTCGCATTTAACTATAATATTAGTAAGATATAAAATATTTTGTAAATAAAATCTTTACTTCAGTTTAAAAAGTTGTAAAAAATCCGCAGAATATTTAGGGGGACACTAAAATAACGGAACGTTTAAACGCAACTTTTTTAATTCAGTACTTTTACTTTTGCAGCCTATTTTAATGTCCCCAAAATCAGCCCAATACAATAACTAAAGCAAATTCAACCTAACCTACACTTCTATACAGTCAATAAAAAAAAATACCACGATAACCATAGATATTTCTCGAAACTCACAACAAAGAATAAATTGAACTAGAACAAAAACTCCTGTTAACTCCTTCCTAACATCAGACCAACAATGTTTAACACTGAATGAATGGTGTTACTGAGGAAACGGCTATCATAACACTCGACCACGGCGCACGGATGCACGGATTATATCCTGCCAGAATTAAATTATTCCATGTGAATTCCCTTTGGAAGTTAAAAAAAGGGCAAACAAGTTCTATAAATCCCCAACAATATTTTAGGACACAAATTTAAATTAAGACTCGACTTTTGAATACGCAACTTTAATGTGTGTATCCTCTTTAAATGACCTGATCCTGGCCATCATACAAATAAATTCTAATTACTGTTACTAACAATTAACCAAAAAAGGATCCTACCTTTATAATCATAGATATTTCTATAGCCACACAACGAAGGCCAAAATGTCTATGATAGATGTAAATTGAACAAATAAATATTTTCGACAAATAGAAGTCCAGCTCACTCCAGTGTAACCTCACACAAACAAAGACTATCACAGAATGAGAACAACTCCCACGGTAGCGGCTATCTTAACACTCCACCACGACGGACAACATTACAAGTATTATATCCGCCATGCAGAATTATATTATCGGAGGTGAATCCCCTTCAGAAACACGTGCTCAAGTTAAAGGTGAGAACACACGTGCCGATTTATAAGTCTAATACAGAAAATTAGAAATTATTTATTCATGTAGGCAAATAATTTTAAGAGAGATGAAGACTAAAGAAACGATAGATACGATTGTGTGAACGATGAGTTGATTTGAAAAGACATGAATTATAGGAGCGGATTGAGCTGCCTAAGGCTTTCCCTGAAGATCAGGTCGATCTTCAGGTAAAGCCGAGTTTCTTCTGTCCCTCGGAAAGCACATTAAGCCGTTAGTTTCGGCTGTCATTTGTAGATCTCTGATAGTCGTTACAAGTAGTCAGTGGCCCGAAAGCTGACAACCAGACTTATCATGGGTGTCGTAGTACCCAGTACTAACTGGGTTGTGGATAACAGATAGGCAGGCGCTCCATGTAAAATACTGGTATTCCGCTGCATCCGGTTAGACTGAAAGCCGACCCCAACGAAGTTGGGAAAAGGCTAGGCAGATGATGATTGAGTTGCCTAAGCTTAGAAGAAGCTGTGGTGTACCTCCAAATACTTTGCAATAGCTTTTTTTTTGTATAGCTGTACTACACAAGAATAGCCATCTTTCCGCACGAGAAGGACCAGCAAAGGAGTGCTAAGGTAATCATTGACCGCTATTAGTTTAAAAGTTACAAAGGGCAATGTCCTAAAGAGTGTTTTTTATTGTTCTCATTCGGTCCAGATGGATGGATTGTGTGAAGACTGATATGAAAGAGAAAGGAGTTATTTTTTTATTTATTTATTTATTCAAAATCTGTTATACAGTAACATATAAAAAGTCTGCCAAACTGCAAGACAGTTTGTCGGCAGTTGTTCTCGTTTCACAATAACAATTAAAACAAATTTCGATTTTTTTTTATAAAATAACTAAAATAAAGTATTAAAAAAGAAAGTGAATTCACAGATTACATTCTCACATTTACACATACATAATAGATGCAAAATTGGCTATGGACACAATGAGAGATAGTGTTTTTTAAGAACCTTTTTAAGTTGGCTGGTTGATTTGACTTGCGATATCAATTGTGGGGGTAGCTCATTCACTAATGTCGGTACTACATATTTTCTAGTGCGCTTACCAAAGTAGTTTGTCACTTTGGGAACAGCAAGCGTCTTCTTTTTCGATAAACGAGTTGGGTACATATACCTACGTTCTTCCTTGTGATTTTGATTATAAAATTGTTCAGTCAAGATATTAAGCTTAGTTTTAAAATGGACTGGAAGTACTTTACAAATTTTGAATAGTTTTTCATAGTTTTTATTTAAACTAAATACGTAAATGATGCCGTGACGTCTGACAGGGGACAATGCAAGAAGAAAACGTGTTGCGCCGACCCCAAGTAGAATGGGACAAGGACAGGAAGATGATGATTTAGTCCAATGACATACATCAGAATTAACCAAAAATATCACCAATTTTGGAAGCAATAATTTTCACCTTTTGTAAACCGACAATATGTTCCCACCTTTACAAAGTTTAGATGTTTATTTTCAATTCATTGAATAACATGTCTATCACCAGCGGTGACATTGCATAATTTGATTGATTGATAAGGGGATATACAAATCAGATTATATTGATAACGTTAAAAAACTCCCTCTATCTCATAAGATAAGTAATGGGATTTTTTTACCATTCATAACGTAACATAACATCACGCCTGTAATCCCCGAAGGGTTTACCTAAAAGAACACCCACATTTCGCCAATTATGTTTAAGTCTCATGTAATAGAGGACGAGCCTATTGCCATCAATCGGGCACAAATGGCTCGTGGCTGCTACCGAGAAATTCCTGATCGAAAAACCCAATAACACTTTGCCCTTCCTGGGAATCGAACCCAGGACCTAATGCTAAGCAGTCGCGCTTGGGATCACTAGACCAACGAGACAGCTTTGTTACCATTCATTTGTATTAATAAATCTGATTGAATTAAAGGTTTAGTGACGTCAATAAAAATTAAATCGTTAGATTATTATGTGGTTGTTTGTGTGTGTGTATGTTTGTGTGTGTGTGTATGTTTGTGTGTGTGTGTATGTTTGTGTGTGTGTGTGTATTTTTGTGTGTGTAATCAATAAACATATACCTATGTAAATGTTATCTGTTATTCTTGAATTTGTGACGGTAATGAGTCCTAATATTGATAACAATGATTTAATTGATAATTATTTGTGAGTCAGGAGATTGGCACTCATACATGGGGATTGAGTGTAATAAATAAGTAGACAAGCGATTGCTTATGTAGCAGAAGTATCAAAGATAAGAGATTACCTCCGTATCGAGAAAATGTAGATAAAAATATAGAAAGATTTCAAAAGATTTTTTTTTTAATTTATTACAAAATATTTAACATAGCGTAACATCACGCCTGTAATCCCCGAAGTATTAGGCAGAGGTGTACCTAATAGTACACCCGCATTTCGCCAGTTACGTTGAAGTTCCATGTAATTGGGGGCGAGCCTATTGCCATCAACCGGGCACTAAACCAGATTCCGTGCATGCTACTGAGAAATTCCTGATGAAAAACCCAATAACACAATGCACAAAATATTTACTTAATTATAAAAAAATATATTTTTGAAAGCATTTTTCCCTCATGGCCGGAGTAGTGGCTAAGCAGTTGTCTTTTGTGCTGCAGATCTTACATTTATTTCCCAACAGTTTAATCAAGTTCCGGGAAAAAAATCGTAAAAATCAAAATAAACCTACTACACATTAGCTTGCATATAGAAATAAAAGTTACACAAATATGAACTTTGAACCCACGTGTAATAAAGTTAATTTCAGGACAATAGCAACACAATTTTCAATTCATTGTAAAATAAATTATGTGTTAAAGAAAATAAGGTATGTTTTTCCTAATTGAGTTGAATTTCAAGTGACTAAATGCACTTTTAAGTTTTTATGAGTGTGTGTAACACAAAGTAAAGTCCCGGCTAAATGGTTTGTTACATTAGAGCAAAGCTAGATAATAATATTACCCTATACAGGTTGATTCAAACCGGCCAGCGCTTGCGTCGTGTTCCAACAAGAACAACCAGTCTGTTTTAACTTTTAATTTATATATATAGACCGACCGCTTTAATAAGTCCTCCGCCTTGATCCATCAAAGGCACATTAACTGTCAGAAAAGTCCTAACAATATCCCACAGGTTATTTCCTTTAAAATAACCATAATCCACGTAGGTATTACGATACAAATTGCACCAATACGTGATCAACCTTCAGAATATTCCATTTAAATTAATACCTTCGCGAGGACTCATTAAAGTGGTCGGTCTATAGATTTGTTAATAGAGGAAAATAAGGCAGAAAAATGTAACTTGTCAACCTATTTAGTGTTACTATAATTAGTCATTTGGGGGAATTACAAATTCCAAGCGAAAATGTTTAAGGACACTGACTTGTGATACTTAATAAAAATTTTGTGAGATATTCGAAGGTATCTATTCTCTAAAAAACCGGTATTTTGGTTACCATTAGTTTACAATATGTTAAAAAAAAAAACCTGTCCGATCTGAAACGGGCATACTCAGTACATCATTCTTTAAACCCCGCCCACACACAGAAATTTATCGTAATCGGTAATTTTAATAAAAAATATAAGCTGTTTCCTACAAAAGTGCAATACCTACACCAATAAAGGTTTTTTTAAATTATCGATGAAAAATTTCGATGTGGAAGAACGTTGTACTGAATATGCCCCTTTCGGATCGGACATACTTTTTTTTAACGTAACGTATAAAAAACGACAAATAACTATTATTTAGTTGTAAGTGTAAAAGCACTCGGAAACCTTCCAAATGTAATTTTACACCAAATACTGTATGTAGGGAAATATTTTATAAAATTATTTTATTATATTTTTGCCTGAATTAGTAATATAATGAAAACAGCGAAATATTTGACACCTGTTTGCGATATCACCTACTTTCAGAACACCAAGCCCAAAACGAATAAAATAAAATTATAAAAGTTATGTGAAAGTCTCTAAATTAATGACTAACCACACAATAATACATCCGAATAATAGGAATTCCCTAGACTAAAAAGAACCTGAAGTTCAGTCGATTGTTTCATTCTAAATCATGATTGCATCATCCGTTTATCAGTAGCAGGATATAAGAATCGATTGAGTGAAAGATAGTAAAGATACACTGAAACAAAGTATGTAATATATTTTTTTATTCTCTCTAATATACAAGGTGGAGGGGACACCGGCCCTAAAAACGGTTACCACGTATTCAGTTCATCCCACATAGAAATTTTTCATCAGTAAATAATTTAAATCTGCTCTTCCATATATTTTGACCGCGTAGGCATTGCAGTTTTGGAGGAAACAGGTGTTTTTTTTTTTTCATAACCAGCGAAAAATGTCTATCTGTGAGGGTTCAGGATGATGTACTGAAAGCGTGGTAACCGTTTTAGCGTCGGTGTCCCTTACATCCTTTATATGTATAAGTATATTCGACCTGGTAATTGCTTAACCACCCTAAGGTTCAATGTCGTTTCCAAAGCGTTTTTTTTGTATTTATTACAAAGACGTTCAGCAGGATTGACGTGAGTTTTATGCTTAATCCCATGCATTTCTGAAATTTTCATCACCGTCATCGCTGACAGAACGTCCAGTACAGTATGACCACTTTAGGTAAGCAGTTCGAGGTGGCGCTGCTTGTCAAGAAAAAATGCATCAATATGTCTAACTTAGTACATTTATTTTAGTTCTGTTTTTGTGTGCGGGGTATAAGAGTAGAGGAAGACCAAATATGGAATGGATGGACTGTGTGGAGAATGATATGGCACGAAAGGAGATGTCTGATGAGATGACGAGTAATAGAGAACTATGGTAGAAGAAGACATGCTGCGCCGACCCCAAATGCATTGGGATAAGTGCAAGAGAATAATTTTAGTTCTGTTTTCCATCCTGCAAAAATAAGTTTGCTGAAGTTTAAGGTATTATTTTTCTACGTGACAGTAAAAAAGTTTCAACCTGAAGTTTAATTTTCCTGAGAATTGCTGTTAAAAGTGGTTTGGCAGTTACAACATAGTTGTTATCTGTGTGTGTGCTTAGAACTTCTCAACTAGGTTCTTCTTGGTGCGGCGTTGTATGTACACACAGCGTCAGCATGTGCTAACCCCTCAAGTTTTAAAATGTTACACTGCTACAACATTGAATTTGTTACGAATAATCTAAAGAATACTTCAAAAAGAGTTCATTGTTTCGATCCATCGCATCACCGAACGTTGTCATACTCATACTGGCAGTTTGACGAACTGGCCAGCGAGCCCATGTAAATTGCGATGAAATTGTTATTTACTATCGTCCGAGTCACTTTATTTTTAGGTCTCTGTCTAATCGATGGATGTTATTTGAGGGTATCCATAAATTTTACTTACTTTCTTTTTCTATAAAATTAATCTAACAACACTCAAGTTATAATTACAACGTTTGATATATACGTTCGTTTAACTTTGCTAAAACAACTTTGCAATTCAAACACATTTACCATAATTGAACCATCAAACCATTGGTTATTCTTTGATTAGCGCGAGCTTGAAAATTTGTATTGCAAAAAAAGCACAAGAAACAACAGACTTAAAAATAATTACTAACCTTAATTATGTATACACTAAAACAATACATTAATTATAATAAAATATTTTAGCAAAATTCAACAACCAATTCGGGCCTATCACGGATTTGAACGCACGTCTTTTGGGGGGGGGGGGGTAACCACTTAGTGGAGCTGTGTGTACATAACCAAAGAATTTCTGTGGGAAAATGAAACACTAACATTGTATTATTTAAGTTAAACCATAAAAAAGGTGACTGTGATGTTTCTTAATTAAAATTAACCTTGCCTATCATAAATCAAGTTAAAATTTAATTGTAGTAAACTCATCATCATCTGTCTAGCCGCATGCCAACAATGCTGGGTTCGACTTCCATTCAGCGGCCTCCGGTTAGACTGGAAGCCGACCGCAAAATAGTTGGATAAAGCATAAGCAAATGAATTATCATGTCAGAATCAACTTCCAGCCAAACTGGATGTAGCTATACACCGTGACTTTTTAGTCGTTTTACAAAGGTGGTCCACTCAATGTACCCGACATAAAATAGCCCTAGGCGCGATTTTTATTTTTACCTACCATAATGGGTACAAAGAAAAATAATAATACGTTAGAATAAAATTATGAAACATCCTGTTAATGATGTTTACGTGTCAAACGGGAGAACATACCCAGAGCTCGAGTCGACTAGATCATCGCTCGCAACAACACCCTGTTGCGAGCGATGATCTAGTCGTTTTACTACGTCATGCGTCATAATACTGAATAATATATATTTTTTTTAATTATTAAAATCTCATAAATACCTATTATAGTCATTGTATAAATGAAGTGGGCTGCCGTTGTAAAACGACTAAAAAGTCACGGTGTATATTATGCACCAATATTTGACATTGTCATAAAGCTACAACCTAGGTACTGGTAAAACAATATCCCTTCTTAAAACTAACTGAACTCTAATTTTTTTTTTTTTTTTTTTTTTTTTTTTTTTAATGTATCCTGCTACTTAGCAATCTGTTTCCAAGGAACAATAATCTAATATGGTGTCAGATTTTCATCGGGATTATTATCTTTAGCTGAGCTGAGCACCCATTGATGCCATACTCATCTTCTGTCCGCAAATCGCATAGCTAAATCTGGTATACTATTTCTCTTCAGTCGAGAGAATCTCACACTGCCCTCTCCCCACAATTCAGCAGCCAGTTGATTAACATGTTGGTCTAGTCTATTTTGATAATTATTGCTGTATGACTCTATTTCTTCTTTCACTGTTCGCAGGTTCAAGTCTAGGTTTACGTATCGATTGTTTATGTACGGTGGAATATTAAACATGGCTCTCATTGTTTTACTTTGAAACCTTTCCAGTATTTCAACGTTACTATGAGTTGCTGTTCCCCATAACTGTATGCCATAAGTCCATACAGGCTTCAGTATAGCCTTATAGATAGCCATTTTACTGGCTTCTGTCAGTTGTGACTTACGACCAGTGAGCCAATACATGCTTCGAAGTTTGCAGTCTAATTGTTTCCTTTTGGTCCATATGTGTTTGCGCCAGGTTAGGCGTCGATCAAGGTGCATACCCAAGTACTTGGCGTCATCTGAATGTGGGATTTCAGTATTGCCAAGTTTTACAGGTGGACAGGTTTTCCTTCTGAGTGTGAAGGTTACTTGAACCGACTTATCTGTATTGGCTTTAATACGCCACTGCTGCAGCCATGTTTCTATCAGAGTCAGGTGTTGTTGGAGCATTTCGGATGCAGCCTCGTGATTCTCATGTGTTGATAGGATTGCGGTGTCATCTGCATATGTCGCGGTAGTGGTCGAAGCATGAGTGGGTAAATCTGCTGTGAATATAAGATAGAGAACTGGTCCCAGTATGCTACCCTGTGGTACTCCAGACTTAATTTCATGCATTTGAGATGCGTCGGAATTATATTTTACTTCGTAGCATCTATTTTCGAGGTAAGATTTTAATAATGGGAAGAAGGAATGTGGAAGCGTTCTTTTGATTTTGAAGAGTAGCCCATTATGCCAAACTTTGTCGAATGCTTGGCTAATGTCTAGGAAGACTGCGCTACAATATTGTTTGTCTTCCAGCGCTCTACCAATAACATCAACTAGCCGATGCACTTGCTCGATTGTACCGTGGCCCTCCCTAAAGCCAAACTGGTGAGTTGGTATTATCTCTGCTAGATGTTCTCTCATTCTATTCAATATGACCTTTTCCAGAAGTTTTCCAATTACCGGAAGGAGACTAATGGGTCTGTATGATGCTACCTCTTGAGGTGCTTTGCCTGGTTTCAGTATCATTATTACTTGGGCAATCTTCCACTGGCTTGGGTAGAAGGACAATCTCAGACACGCGTTGAAGATAATTAGTATAAGCAGTAGCCCCTTTTTTGGAAGTTGCTTCAACAAAGTAGCGTCAATAAGATCGTAACCGGGGCACTTGCCTTCCTTGAGTTTTAGGATTTCGCGCCTTAGTTCTTGTGGTGTAACATGCTTCAAAGGCAGTGACATTTGATTAGGAGAAGTGAGGTATTTGTGAATTTCATTGTCTAGCTGTTGATTGCTGCTAGGAAGTGGTTCAAAAACTTTATGTAGATGATTGGCATACGTGTTAGCTTTTTCACTGTCAGAGCGGGCCCAGGTCCCTGAATGTGTTTTTAATGGTGTTACTTGTTGTTGAGGGCGCTTTAGGTTTTTTGTAGCCTTCCACAAGGAATAGTTTGTGGCACTGGTATGTGTCAGTTTTGCCAGATATGATTGCAGGTTCTCATTTTTCCATTCCTTTATTTGTGCCTTTAGTTGCTGTGAGGCTTTATTAAAGGCAGCCTTGTCTCTAGGATAATGAGTGTTTTGCCATACAGAGCGAAGTCTACGTCTTTCCGTTATACAGTCTTTGATTGATGCTGGGTACACATGTTCTTTTGCGCTTCCCGCTCTGTTTTGAGGTGTGGACCTGTTTGCCGCGTCATGAATCAATTTATTTAATCCTTCTATAGCCTGTTCTACCTCTTCTGTGGTTTTCAGAGAGATTGTAAGCTGACCCTCCGCTGTGATGATATCCTGATACTTTCTCCAGTTGGTTTTCTTATTGTGGATTTTGGGTAGTCTTTCTGTAAGTATTATCTTATTATTCAAATTAAGAATAACTGCAGAGTGGTCTGAGGTTAGATCTAAGTCTGATTCCATGTTGATGTTATTAATTGATATGTTTTTTGATATGAAGAAATCTAATAGGTCAGGAGTTTTTTGTGGGTCAGTCGGCCAGTAGGTAGGTTCACCAGTGGATAAACAGTCAAGATTAAGATCTCTCACAGCTTGGTAAAGCTGTCTGCCTCTAGTAGTTATAAGTCTAGAACCCCAGAAAGAGTGCTTTGCATTCCAATCGCCTCCACTTATAAAGCAACGCCCAAGCTTAGAGAAGAAAACTTCATAGTCTCCTCTTGATATTTGATGTTTCGGAGGGCAGTATATTGCAGCAAGTGTAATGTCTGAGTTTTTGTCACTGACATTAATTACTGTGGCTTGTAGCTTGTCGGTTGAGTAGGGTTCAAGCGGGTGGTGTTTTATGTTAGATTTAATGAGTATTGCAGTTCCTCCATGAGCTTTTCCCGATGGATGGTTAGTTGTGTACATAGTATATCCCTTTATTGAGATAAAGCTCTTGCTTGTAAATCTGGTCTCGGATATGAGTGCCACATCAATTCTTTTCATGTTCAAAAAGATTTCTAGCTCTAGTCTACGTGCAACTAGTCCGTTGGCGTTCCATGTTATAATTTTGAGATTATGATTAAATTTTCTTATGGCTGCTTAGAACTTGGAGGAACCGATCCATCATGCTGTCTACCACGTTTATCATCATGGTTTGAATTCTGTTGAACATTTTATCTAAGATGTCACCGAGTTGTTGTATTTGGGGAGGTTGGTCTGGATAAACTATGTTGTCTGTAGTATTTTTCGTCACTTCAGCGTAAGTTGCTGTGGTTCTTTGGTAGTTATTCAGTTTCTTTGGCTGTGGTTTGTCAATTTCCGTTATCCGGTTGTATTGGTCTCTATTGGGCTGTGTTGGTTTCGGTTGGATTTTCAGTATATGTTCTTTATATTGTTTGTATTTTATACATCCTCTATAGCTAGCCGGGTGTTTTTGCTGGCAGTTTGCGCATGTAGCTTCTGTGTCTCTAGTTTTGGTACAACTGGTTGTTGAATGGTCGTCTCCACATTTGACACATCTGTAAGGTCGGTGGCATTGATTTTTGGAATGACCAAATCTTTGACACCTTTTACACTGGAGGATTTCTTTTTTTTTGTATGGAGGTTCAAAAGATATTTTTGTATGATTTAAGAATTTCAGTTTGAATATTTCTTTATTGTTCGGCTTTGGTTCCAGGTCTACATAGAATAAAGGTAAAGATTCTTTTGACATTCGGTGACGTACATTTATCAGTTGTCTTACTTCATGTCCAAGTTCTTTGAGTTCTTCCTTTATTTGGGTGGTATCTTCTGAACTATGAAGGCCTCTCAGTACAACTCTGTAGGGTCTTTCACACTTTAACATGTACGTGTAGTGACTAATGTTGTCTTTAATGAAGCTTTCTCTTATTGATTTGTATACTTCTATGCTTGCTGGCGTTATTTTCACAATGTGTCCTGATCTAAGCGTTGTCAAAATATAGTTTTCTGCTGTTGTAATTTTTAGTAGTTCGTTTCTAAGAGCTGTGATATCCAGGACTCCAGTTACAAAAATTGGTTCTGGCTTTGGAGGCTTGACTGACTCTTTATCATCTGAGATCTCTTTCTCATTGTCTAATATATCAAATTGATTTTGTGTAGGTACTGAATAAAGAGTTGTGCTGGATTTTTTCTTTTCATTTTCTGCCTGTGGTGAGTTGGATTCCACTCTTTTCCTTTTGGCTTGAGGTATTCGATCTTGTTGCCAATCGTTTTTTTTACGGTCGTTTGCACTAAATGCTATTTCTGTAGCATTAATGTCTTGCGATATATTGCCGAGTGAGTTGCTACGTATTTTGGTGAACATACTCTTTTGTAGAGTTTGTTGGATCATTGTAGGGTTTATTTTATTTTTAAGATTTTCGCTCATATTGTTCCCACGAGTATTGGACGAAATAAAAGGTCACTTAGGGGTGACGCCTTTCCCTAAGAAGGCAGAGTACAACTACGTTTGCCATGTCCGTAGAGGTTGATCGCTAGTGACTGGACACCCACCAGCCATGCAGTCTCTTGGCACGAGATCTCACCGTAGACTTGGGGTGATTTTTTATAGAAGTTGTCTTCTTCATGGCCCAGACAATTGAGCCAAGGCCGCCGATCCTGATCTGTTGAATCCTACAGGGTTGCGGTTTGTGAGAATCATTTCCTATTCACACTGATAAACCAAGCTGATTAGGCTGGTACTGTCGGGTTAGTTGACCGCCGCCCGAGACCCGGCGTTGTTATTCATTTAGCACCGCCCGGGAGGCACGTGTAGGGTTGTGGTTAGGTAGTTCCTACGGACGCGAATAACATTACCCCCCTAAACTTATCCCAATTTATGGGCTGGCCCAGCATGTTTTCTTTTACCATTTGTTTAGCCTGTTCTGTCCCACTGCTGAGCAAAGGTCTCTCCCATTCCTTTCCAACTCTCGGTGTTTTGCCTGCTTTGGCCAATCAGTCAGGAACGAGTCCAAATCTTCACGCCAACGTTTTACGGGCCTGCCTCGGTGACTACGATCGTCTTCAAGCACCCTCTTCTCTGCTTCTTTCATACTTTTCAATTAATTGTCATCTGAATAGTCACCTCTTTTCTAGCCATATCATTTCTCTCACAGTCTTGTCATCGTTTCTAATCAACTACGCACAATTAAAAAAGAGATTGAAAGTAACCTTAATCGGTAGACGTCTCGCATTTCCAGACCGATGACTTTTATATTATGCAGGCAATGTTTACAAAATATCGTCTCGTAACTCATAATAACCTGCACTGTGCACAAATAGAATCTCTTTACTCTATAATAATAAACTGTAGGTATGTTTGTATTAAGAATGATAAGTATGGTTTAATCTATGCTATTGACGCACTTTCATGTAACAACATCTATGAATAATGATACTGCTGATATTCTCCCATCTGACATTTGGATTTTGAACTAGTAACTGCGCTTGGATGATTGTTGGTATGAACCATCATCATCTCATGACTTATTTGAGCAAATTAATCTACAAGTGTAAGGGACATCGACGCGCGTGATTTGCACCCTGTATTTCATAATTTGAAAGAAGTATACCATTGCCTGGCTATCTCTCCTACTCTGAACTAACGAACGCTCAGAACTATCTTCGCTAGATTGTTGCGAGTATGAATTTAGCGCTCAAGTTACGAGTATGCGAGCAAAGCGGGCATGCGAGATTTAGACCAGACATATCCTCGACTAAACACACCTACGAATACCACCTATTTCTTGCCTTTTACCGGCAGAAAACTCAAGGACATTTTGCCTGAAAGAAAAACCAAGTCAAGGGCAGGTTTGGCGTATAATTTTCGCTGAGTACATTCCTGTTCCCGAAAGTCTTTTCTAGTCAAATTTTATCTTTGATGTCAAGTATAAATTATTCACCATGTCAGCTAACAGGACCGCGTATGATACCCTAACAAGGCGTAGTTACGTCAAACTTGCACTAGGTCAAAAAAGCAAGTTATGCAACGTTTCAAACTTCAATTGGTAATTACTTTCAAACGGATTGTCTTATCTACATGTCGACTTCGAAAGTAAGCTCGTCGAAAGTTCCAATATTTTTTTTTCGGTAGGTTAAAATTCTGCTAGCAAAAATCTATAGGCTGGTACTAATAAGTGTGCGTGTTCACTACTACCGGTACCGGTTGTTCTGAACTTCTGATATATTCAATTTTCAACCCTAAAACCAGAAACAAAGAGCTCGTAAATCATCTTGCTAGCATTTTCTCAGCCTAACCCGTCGATGCATATCGTCCATATCGTAAGCCACTACGAAAACATGTGATACCACATGTGTTCAGCACATATCGCGAATATCCTGCATTTGCAACTCCCCAAACATGGAAGCAAGTATGTGTTCTTGGAAAAATTACTTGAATCCTTACAAATAAAGTGTAGTTTGCACTGTTACTTCAATAAGCTTAATTTACATCAGCGTAAAGTCAACATTCGTAAATTAGAAACAGGATTTGAATAGATAATAATGTATATGTCGGATCCGGTCGTTAGTATGGACATAAAATGAATCGCAATTACACCAGTGTGCAGTGGTGACATGACGCGACCTACTTACCAGTATACCCACAACACAGCGTGCTTATACAGAGTCGGGCAAGCTCGCAGCGAGGACGAGAGGGAGTATCTGATCGCGGCGGAGTTTAGATGTCCCGAAACTGTATCCGATTCATTGTGCCCCGTGGTATTGTGTTAAGTTGTAATTTCAAGTAATTTGTTAGTTTGCTAAAAACGATGAATCGCACCCAGTGTGTTTTCATTGCACGAAACCCATCGTCTGCCCACATGATGTAAAAGAATAACGGAGTAATTCTGATATATCTCGACATTTATTAATATATAATAACATAAGGCGGATGAGCATATAACGACCAAATCAATAATGAGTGAATCATACACGTTGTCATCAGTGTTTCTCAACAAGGGGTAAAATAAAGGTAAAAAAAATAAAAACATGCATCATCACAATATCTACCAGCAGGTAATCTTTCTATGATAAAAAAGTGTAGTTTGATGCTGATATATTAAAAAGATAAGTCAATAATCTCATATTGATTTTTGCATACGCATAAGCACAAGGTTTATATCAAAATGAGGACCAGATGCGTAATAAAATATTTTCATCAAGGCTGTCTTTCTAATCGGGGATATCTTATGCAGTAAGGACCGCCCAACTAGCAAAAAAGTTATATAATATTAGAACTATACAACTAACAGACTTGTAAGGGTTTTATAACAGTTTTGCAGCAACTAAACAGTGGTAAAGTAGTATTCAGTTCGACGCATTAGTTATATAATTTAATTTATAATTTAAGTCATATTAATGTGTCTGGTAAACGTCATCTCAATAATTTATATGACGGTCATATAACGTTAAGTCGAGTAAACGTTTCAGTCAGAAAATAGTGATGACTTGCCATGTTTTGTAAATTTAGAACCTTTTATTCAACACTTAAATAACAAACTGTTATGTAATGATTTTATAGTTAACTATTATAGAATCATCGTAATAGGTCGTATATTCTACCTTTACGTAACTTTTAGGTTAAAACGTTATTCTAATATAACTTATGAACTCTAATTGCAACCGTCATGGTGGACGCCATAGATCATATAAAAAACATGTATAAAACCAATGGTTATATAGATGTCTAAATGCAGTCGCCAAATGTCTATTGGCAATATGGCGGAAACTATTGATGACAATTAAGTATTTTACTTTTATAAATAATATTGAAACACCAATATTATGGAGGCGCATTAAAATATTAACGAAGATAACCATACATTTCATCGAAAATTTTAAATTCCCAATTATAAGTCACCGCTCGTCATCTTCCACCACAATAAGCTTTCTTTATATTAAATTAATTAATAATATTAAAACATTTGACTTATACTTTTTTTATAAGTTTTATAACAACACAATAAATTGTCACACAAATTGTCTAGCTTGTACCACAGACCGATCACCAGCATAACAAAACGTCTATACGATGATATAGTTATGTTAGAGTATTCATCATCATCCACAGCCCGAATTCACCCACTGCTGGGTATAGGCCTCTCTTTTCTCGTGCCAATCCCCACGGTCCTGTGCCAGCCTCATCCAGGTTTTTCCCCCGATGGCAACTATGTCGTCTGCCCATCTCGCCGCCGTTAGAGTATTACTAGAAACTATTACAAACCTTACTAGTTAAACTTACAATGTCTACGTGATTTTTACTCAACGTTATTGTTGCTGATGCAAAACGACCCTTACGTGATTAAAATGTTGTATAATCTGCGCCCAAACCCCCGTTATATTTACGTATAAAAAACTATTATAAAACCATTTTCTTATGGCTGAAAGTTAAATAAAAAACGTTATTGTACCATTTATATGACATGATTTTGCTACTTGGGCGATTGAATGCAGAAAGAGGGAACGAAGATTTTGTGATTCAATTTGGGAGAGGCCTATGTCCAACAGTCAACAGTGACATGCTGAACCGATTGGTTGATTTTACAACAGTATGCATCCTTACTAATATTATAAATGCGAAAGTAAGTTTGTTTGTTTGTTACCTTTTCGCGCCTGAACCACTGAACCGATCATCCTGAAATTTTGCATATACGTTGTCAGGTGTACAGACACGGACATACTGATATACGAAAAAGTACTGTTCCCGAGGAAAACAACGACAATAACGTCCTTATGATAATAGATGGCGCCACGTGTCTTTTGAATAATGATTGAATTATATTATTACAAGCAGAGTACAACCTGAATTGATTGTCAAATTCTAAATTAACGCGAGCGAAGCCGCGGGCAAAAACTAGTTCTTTATATTTTGTAAACACGCGTGTACATAGCAGAAAGCCGTAATAAGAAACTGAATGGACAAAAAGGAATTTGCTGACGAAATTTTACAATAATGCGTCGTCATATAATGATACCGAATATCTACTTAACATAAACAGGACGTTGTCCCAGGAAACGATATATTATGCAGTCAAAGGTTTGGAGGTACACACAATCCTTTATCAAAAACAAAGCAGCAGGTAGCCATAAAAGATATGCTAATATCCTGGTCAGAAAAGACAAAACTTGCAAAGACAAGATGATGGGAGGTGGCACGAAGTGTTGTCAGAATGTTGGTAAGAGGCAAGGTAGATAAATAACCATGTAGGCTTCCTGACGAAATCAGACAAGAGCCATAGGCCTCCAGGAGGTTTATTGCTAGTGGGAATCTACTTCGTCTGCAAAAATACTCTCAGTCACGCATAAACCGACAAGCGAATTCTCCTGGATAACTAGATTAAGGGTACTTTTATCCAGGATTATGTATCAGTTCCCCTGGGATGCGAGTGAAACTGCGAGCAACAACTAGTATGATAAATAAACTTACACAATCTCCAAGTTTAAAATGCGCCTTAAAGGCCATATTGGCTTCAACAGAGAGGTCCTTCATGGCTTCCTCCATCTGCTCCTTGTCTAAAGAGATGTCCCCATTCTCGATACCGTTGCACTTCATGTCCAGACTGGTCCCAGGAGAAGTTCCCAGGATGATGAACGAGTCCTCGTCCCCGTTCTGCAGGCTTGTCATGGTCTTACATTAATCTGGAAAGAAGGACTTGTTTTGAATATTCTGATGAAAGTAGAAGAGCGGAAAGTACGAGTGCAAAAGTAGGAGTCTCGTGTAGCGTCTAAAACAGACAGTGTGGTGATCATCAGAAACACTAGTTAGGGTTTAGAATAAAACCACCAAATTATCAGTAAGTAACTACTACTTTAAGGGTACGTATCGCGAGTTAATAGGCTTCTTTTGGGTTGCTCGTTCCATCGTCGACCTCATCTCTGTCCTTTGGACTAGATTGAGGTCAAGAGTAAGCCCAAACAGAATAAAAAAAAAAAAAAAAAAACGTGTACTCGCTGCCCGGGATAAGTGAGGACTAGTCGACACGGAACCGTAAAGCTCACGCTACGTTTATTAGTACATCACATCTCTTCCTTTTTATGACAATATTTATTTCAATTAGGCCATTAGAGGGCACTTTAGGAAATGAGTTCATTTCATTTTCCCATAAGTTTATTAGTATATCACAGAGAGTATAGGGACTACGAACTTCTCCAAATTTTTTAAACAAATCATGAGTAATAAAAATACTCTATGAGCTAGTCTTCTTTAGCTCTAAATATTACTCAGTTAAATGGAGGCTAAGTAACTGACTGCCAAGAGGTAAGTAGAACGTACATTTTTGTCGCCACAACGTGCGTTCAAATATCGCTACCAGAAGCTATATTGATGCATCCTATTTCAAGACCAATCCTAACACAAAATCATACCTTTAAAGCTGTTTGGGCAACTGATCAGTTCAAACACTCTTTTAAGCTTTCACGGTTTACAACTAATACTGTCACTTACGGGATATCTTCCAGGTATCGAGGTATCTTTGTTCCAGTAGTGTGCGTAGCAAAAGACAAAGAAAGAGGGTAGATAGATTTGTCTGCTCTTAACAATTTATTTTCCATCCACCCGCATTCTCCAGTCAACCCGCGATCATGGCGCTTACAACAGCGTCGAAACATCCGGAGCTCAAAATAATGAACAATCACGGAGTTTAACTGATCAGTTCCCTAAATCTAGCACCCCTACGTCCTGCCTGACGTCCTAGTCTTTATGTTTATAAAATTGCATAAAAAACGTTTTTAAATCTATGATTCAACTAGAAGAAATAGGTCAGTGGGCTACTTTCTAGCAATAGGGGAACAACCTGTTAATAGAGTGTTATTTTAGCATGTGACACATTTTACTGTCAGTTCAATGAGTGTGTACAATCTGAGCAGTCTTCATGAAATGTCATGTCCATCAATTCTAGGAAAATTTCATTTCACTTATTTTTAATAACAATTTACATTGTGTCTGAATGTGTTACATAAAAAAAATAGTGAAACAAACAATCGAATATGTTGTGAGGAAAGTTTTGAGTATGAATGTGGATGGTATGAGCGTAAAGGAAGACCAAAGAAACGATGGATGGACTGTGTAAAGGATTATATGGCAAATAAAAAATAGAAAAATATACAATCACACTCTCAAATTAAATTAATAAAAATCACAATATATTTTTAAATGTTTTTTTTAAATATTATTTTGTACAGGAAAATATAAAAATATAAATCATATGTATAGACATTAATAAAGGGAATAATCACAGTAATAAAACCATATATCCATAATATATACTACATCTCTTGTAACTTTTACTTACTTCACTAAAGTTAGTGTGGATTTCACGCAAAAACTACTGAACGGATTTGGATGAAATTTGGAGCACAGATAGTTTATAAACTGGATTATTATAACACAGCTTACTTTTTATCGCGGAAGTACGATCTCGTGGGACAATTACCCAACACCGCGCGGGCGAAGCCGCGACATAATCTAGTATACTATAAGAGTAAGGATAAGTTAAGACCTAATTCACTATTTAAAGCAAGGCACCCCAAATGTTACCCAAACCATAACTGTGTTGATGCTACAATTGAATTTGATGAATTTTTTTGAACTGTCAAATTGAAAGGCATTGGCCTTTCAATTTGACAGTTCAAAAAAATTCACTGCACTATTTAACTACGTTGTTGTTGTTGAACAGACGACTTTATCAAACAAATAAAGTAATGAATTTTGAATTTCTTTCAAATTCTTCGGATAGAAGAGTGTATTACACAATTGGGGCGCCATTTTGCATTCCCTATCATGCCGTGTTTACATAATAATCGCATGTGACAGTAGTACATTGTTATTGTTTTCATTTGAAACCCAACATAAGAAAAAAAATAACATAATGTTGTATGATATCAACACCGACGTATCGTTAGTGTTTCATTGACCTACAAGCATATTTAAGCAATTTGAATTGTTAATAAGTGTTATCAGAATTATTTAAATGCCTTCATTAAAAGTTCAATTGAGAACATTATATTTATTTGTTTTCATTTGTAATGCTTACTAGAGTCTAGTAAGCATATTACAAATGAAAATATATCACCTAAGTTACGCGCACGCGCGACGGCCAATCAAGCTATACAAAAAATCCAGTTTATAAGGATATCTCATTGTATAGGAAATCTATACAAAGAAATGTACAGCATCATGTGCCGCCGTGTGTACTAGCCACTCGTTCGGCAAAAATCTGCACAGCTGTAAAATCCAATTTTGTCTATACTAATATTATAAAAAGGTATTTGTTTGTAAGTCTGTAAGTTTGTATGTAGGGGGTAATCTCCGGAAATAAAGATCCAATTCTGAAACATCTTTTACAGGCAGAAAGCTACATTATTCGTGGGTGCTATAGGCTATAAATTATATTTATATCATCGATATTAGCCGAGCTATCACAATTTTTGCGGACGAAGTCGCGGGCGAAGTGCTAGTACCTACTTAATAATTGCTTCGGGTTTTAGCTTTATTGATCACGAACCGAACAAGCCGACACGCCTTACTGCCACAGAATCAGAAAATTGAATGCCTTTATGACATTGCCAAAACAAGATGTTCTGGCAATGTCATACAGGTAATGATTATTGGAAAAAGTTCTCTGTCAAATCTTTAGACTTATGTATCCTGCTTATGTGTACGAAGTTTCATTAAAATCGGTTCAGTCATTTCGAAACAAAATCACTTGAAAGTTTGTATGAAATTCCGTAAGACGTGAACGCTCTTAAGTTGCAGGCGTATAGCAGTGTCCTGCATAACCTAACCCCACTTATAAAGAAGTATATGGGAACAGGAGTCGGAGAAGCCTAGCACCAAATAGGTCTAAGTGACACACAAGTTTGTTTATTACACAGTGGAGATAAAGTTCAGATTACATTAACAAAAAGGCGAGTAAACAGACGGCGCGATTTGAATGAGTCAATCTGGCTTGAGCCTAAGGTAAGTAATTACACATAACTGCAACTACTTATCAGAGAAAGTCGGTTACATAAGTATTGTGTTTAAAATAACAGGTAGAAAGAATGTTGAATAATGACTAATTAAAGGCTCTATGTAAAAGGTCGCTGGCAAACTTTAAATGAGGATCTATATTTAATATTATAAATGTAAAAGTTACTCCGTTTGTCTGTCTTAATGATTCCTTTTCACACCTGGCTGAATGATATTCAACTAAACAGGGCAAACAGGTAGGACTGGCTTAGGACAAAGGATGTTTTTTTAACCAGATACCTAGTATGTTTCCGTGGGATAATTTCCAACCTTCATATGGGCGAAGCTGCAGACAAAACCAAGTTCATAATATAGAGCTTATTTTGAATTATTATTACATCCAAGAATAAATGTAAATATTTTGTAACAGGATATGTTTCTGCCTATGCCCTTAAGAATACTAATAGTATGCAAATAAATAACCTACATGATGACCTTGGCTGTTATTTGATCCCGCTACTTAAACCGCATATTTATTTCTACAATTATCTTAGGTAGATAACACAACCAAAAGTCAAAAGTTATAATATCAATTTATACATAATATGAACAAGCCCACTGTGTAAATAACAAACACGTAATTTTTATTCAAAAATTAATTATTAAACATGAAAAATTTGAGAATAGCAGCTGTGCAAATTAAAATTATATTGCTAATTGCTTTATACAGTACTTATATTTGTAAAAGTAAATAATCGTTACTAAGCAATTTTTATCAAAAAATTACTTTATTTCTTTCTGGTAACATCATAATAAAAGAAATATTAAGCAGCAAATAATGGACAAAAAACTTATTATCACATCCGGGTTTGCCCTGATATTTACATTTTAAATAATCTCTCGGATGCTGCGGATACAATGCCAGTTGCATTGCAACTGTTACTCGATTGTGGGCTGATACAAATTACATTATCACTGGCAGAAATTCATCCAAAAACAAATTTAAATAGTAAAAAAGTGTGCACTATTCATGCCTTATCTCTGTCCTCAGGACTAGGTTGAGGTCAAGAGTAAGCCCATCATCATTCTCTTGCCCTTATCCCAATCATTTAGGGTCGGCGCAGCATGTCTTCTTCTTCCATACTTCTCTATTACTCGTCATCTCATCCGACACCTCCTTTCTTGCCATATCATTCTTTATACAGTCCATCCATCGTTTCTTTGGTCTTCCTCTACTCATATACCCATCCACATTCATACTCAAAACTTTCCTCACAACATTTTCCTCAAGAGTAAGCCCATTTAGTATAAAAAAAACTTATTACATTGATATTTTATATCATTCTTATTCTACTATTATTTGTATGCCACTTAGTGGCAGGACACGAAGATGCCCACTTCATTATTTTAGTATTGACATCTATCTTGTACCTGTGTGCACAAATTAACTAACCGTAAAACAGGGTGCATAGATATGCAGTGTTAATCGAGACAAAACTTTGAATGGGATTTAAATAATGCAAGGTTTCTAAATAATGAAGTTCAAATAGAGTTCTTGTTGGTAACATTCACCCCAGCGTTTCTATTTAAACAATTTATGGATAATATTAATTTTACACGGTACTTGATTTGATTCTTATAAGAAAGCAATTAATTTCAGTGCACTGTGCATGGATGAGGTATAATAATTATGAAATAAATTCCTCAGAATAAAAATTGGAATGTTTTAATTGCTTTATTGGTCAAATAAGCATACATTTATTTTAATGAATAAGTTTTTCTCTCTCTCTCTCTTTTGTTAATGAATGGGCAAACAATTAACAATGATAATAGTATCCTGTTGGCCTTGATAAGGAACATATTGCATGACATACATCCATGACTAGTTTTCTATGATTGTATGAACAAGAAAACCTGATGCAATTACATTTTCTTTTATCATGTTTGTGTGATAACAGGATCCCAAATACACAAGTTACCCAGTGGTTTCCAAGAACTGGTCAAAGAAAGAGAGGTACACCACACAAAAATTGGCATGATGACATCAGTGAAGACACTAGGGGATGATGACATCAGGGAAGACCCTACAACAACAGGGTGAGACTGCCAGGAATGGAGTAGCTTGGAGGAGGCCTATGTCAACTGACAAATGGACATCCAAACACATGTAAGAAGAAATTGAGTACAAGATTAAAGACTAGTCACAAATATTTGAGGAATTAAAAAGGATTATAGCAAAATATATGTTGTAATGGCATGGGCATGGAATTCTTCAGACTGGCATTCATATTAGTGGCAGATCAAAGAAACAATGGAAATTTAAAAGATGATAATTATGGCCTGTAGGGAGGTAGTAAGTGAGAAAATAGCTAATGGAGATATTTTTAAAGAATTTTGCACACTGTGCTGACCCAAATAAATTGGTTGCTTGAGATATAAATAAATTTTCAATTTCAATGACAATTTTTAAACTGCTTACCAATATCCAGGCTCTACAAGTAACCTCAGTAGATGTAAACAATCTAATTTAAAGCACTTTGTATCTCTGCTATGACTCAGAGATATCACAACTGAATTTACTCAACAATCAATTGAAATTGCTCACTCTTTCACCTACTTTTCAAATTGGCAAGTCAGGGGGAGATAAGTCGAGAATTCGCGAATGAAAAATAAAAGTTCTAACCTTTGCAACAAGTTAGTTTGTCACACGGCCCACGGGAAGTCCCCGAATACACTGAAAGATGAGACGCACTTTATTAATAAGCCGAAAACCCGACTTTCAATAATTGTTTACAAAATTAAATATCACTTAATAAATGTACCACCAATCGTTGATTAACCTGAATACTTGCGAGCGAGAGCCACTTGACGCCGTAACTAAAAATAAATTAAAGAAACTTGTGATATTTTCACGTGTAGGTAGAAAAATAACACTTACCGGATAATTCGAAGTGATGACAAAATGGAATTGTTGTATTCTACACAAGTTCGTATTACATGATATACAAATTGCACCACCAATTATTTGTTATCGTAGACACTTTGGCTATCTGAGACGGAAAGTAAATATTTTTTTTAACAGCGGAGCGGAGGACGACGAAATTTATTCGCAAGACCTTGGGATATTTTGACAATGACATATGTAGTTGATGAAAGATGACAGTGATGACACAAACCAAGAAAACGGAATCACATGATTTGCAACAGCAATAATAAAACGTGGTTAACAGATAATAAAAGCAATAACATCAAACTAGTAACTCTGAATTTTATAAAACAGATTACTTTTTGTTTAAAAAAAGTTCAGAGAATACTATAATTTTTACTTTATCCTCAGAACAATAAACTTTATCTTTGTCAAAGTTGACCGTGTTGTAGATTGAAATCATAGAAGAATAAGCTATAGAGACGGCATAGGTGGGATGCGGCGATCTTCTTTGAAAACGTCATCTCACAGAAGGAGGCTGCGGAAAGATTGAGAGAGGTGGAGACCACCATCCCGACCCGCAACAGACGTACCAGGAGTCGGGGAAGGTCGGACAACGCCCTCTTCCAGCCCCACTAAACGGGTCCAGAGGGACGACGGCCTTGGGGACGTCCGCCGCCCCCCATATAACTGAACCCAACGCGTAGTGTGGTGTGGTGTGTAGTGTTCCACGCGCGCCCCTATTGGACGTTGGTCGTCGCAGGGGGAGTACAACTCCGCGGTTAAACGGTAAAGTGCACAAGTTTCCTGCCGTAAAAAAAGGATCTACCACTTCAAATCTAGTAAATACTAAGAGCTATCGTTTTTGAGCTCACCAGATGGGGCCATTATCAAGTAAGGCCCTGAGAGCGGGTCAGCGGTTCTATTTTGTTCTTTAAAGTACCAATAACTATTTATTACGTATAACATCATAGTGTAAACTTCAGATACATATTTACAACTAGCTGTTGCCCGCGACTTCGTTCGGCGTAGAAATTTTGCTGTGCATGTGTGAGACTACCTCGTTGGTCTAGTGGTTGCAAGAGAGACTACTAAGCGTGGGGATCGATTCCCGGGTCGGGCAAAGTGTTAAAAAAAATATGTTTAGTTCAATTACATAAAGTTGTCACACACATGATTTGGAGATCACCTATTAAGCAAGGAGAGGCTTGTGTTAGGGGGCGTCCATTAATTACGTGAGGCAATTTTTTGACCAACCTCCACCCTTGGTGGGATGGATCGTGAGATTTGGCTTGACCCCCTCATCTCCCTCCTAATCTCACGTGAGATTTACTACTGTTCCTACTCCATGTAATGTGGGCCGCGGACCGGAGGCCAGTTGCCCCCTAAGCCATCAGGAATGGCTCAATCTAGACCACAATGGTGAATTTTAGTAAAAATACGTGATAAAACAGCACGCATTGCGAGAACACTCTATGACATCTGACATTTTGGAAGATCTTACTCTACATGAACGCCTCTAGCGGCGAATTCATGAACTAGCCCACAAATTTAGGGAGGGAGGACGTGTTACTAGGTGTGTTAAATTTTGGTAGGGTGATGTTTTTCGAATTCGATAAGAATTAAACCACCTCCCACAAGCGATAATCTGACTGGTATATGTAGTTAACGTAAAATAATAACGTTAACTCCAGTCAGATAATCGTTTGTAGGTGATTTATTTCGAAAACAATTTTATTTGAGTGGGCAATTTTTTCGTTGTTTGACAGCGATTCAGAATTTTTTGACGTAACTGTCAATTTCAATTTTGTCACTGTCACATCACACAGTGTCACTGTGTCATTTGTCAGTTTCATTCGTTTGCGAATTGTATCGTTTAGGCAGTGTAGTGATTCAAAATAATTTTTCATTATTTTGAGAGAAATGTCGAACGAAAACGTATTGGATTTACACCATGTCCAACAAAGCTTTCAAAGGAGCCTTAAAGAGGACGACGACGTTGTTATTGAGGCATACATAGACGGTTACAACGAATTAGTAAAGTAAGCTATTTACATTGTTTCAATATGGATTTTAAAATTCCTAAGGTTTAGATAAGGTTGGACAATAGGTTTGCGAGGTCATGCGTAAATTAGTAAGAAATTGTAGAATAAGATTTCGCTATTCTTTGTATTGATGCATTTGAAGCTAAACAATGATTTTGTGTAGAACAATGAAGGCAAAATTATGAATTATTTAGTTTAAGAGTGTAGGCTACTACATTTCCAGATTGAGACATGGGTCTGATAAATATTTAGTAAATAGAAAAGAGGATAAATACATCAAGTTATGTGTAAAGATCTTATGATTTAACATTTGAACCATTTAACTCTCCAATTTAATCAAACCCTCTACTAACCAAGAAAAAAATAAAACTATTTCCTTCTATGGTACTTTGTAAAGCTAGTCATGATTCAATTATAATTGCAACTTGACTTAATTAATTTCTGCTTAAGGATTCCATTATACTGAGTAATTGAAATCATGTTAAAAAAACAACAATGCAGTCAGCAATCTGACTATCAATTTTATAATAAGTTGTTATAATGTTCATGACTATTATTTGTTTTAAAGAACCATAACAAATAGTTGTTTATTCTTTACATTGATATCTGTTTTAAAATGAATTTTTAATTATCAACATTTTAAATCTATTTTCCCTCATTTTCAAAAGAAAAAAGAAATGACTGTTAAAAAAGAAAAAACTGACTGAATGAATATAAAAACTTTGCATTCACATAAAATCAACAGTAACATTTCATTCTACAATTTTTAAGTATATTCTGTCCTACTAGCTGTATGTGTTAACGAAGGCCAATTAACTGAATACTTTTTCTTATTTATCTCTTTAGGTCTTGTTAGTTTGCAATTAGTCTACAATTTTTGTACGGGAATTAGGCACACTTCTATCCTATAATAGAAGCTAGCATTTATTTGACAGCAAAATATTCCACCTCTCACTTCTTCAAGAAAGGCCAGACATGCCTTTGTTTTACTGACGGTCTCACGGAGATTACCTCAGTTACTGAAGTACTCTTTATGCTATAACCTCGGAGCAGCTTAAAAGCATGCTAGCTGGACAGTGGGCTGTCACGATAGAAAGTAACCAAATTGTCAATTTTCAGATTCCTCAATTTAATAGGTTCAGTATTCTCATTCGTAAGCAGCGATGTTAAAAGTAAAATAAAAATAATGGAGAAACACAGAGAAGGAGAAGACGCAGTACATTATGATTCTTTTAAGAAAATGATGAAATATGAAAAAGACACAAGTCTGGTTGAAAAGAACGGGTTTGTGTCTGGCTCAAGAACAATGCTGCGTTTGCATCGAGGATTGGGTATGTTCTTTTCTTTATTGTTGTCAGTGAACGAGTATTATATGTAATGAGGCTATTGAAACACTTGATTTTGAAATTTTAAATGCTTTGATTCATTTAGCCTGCTTAGGTTCCGCCATATCATAATATCGGTCATGCATTAAACCTGTATGGATCAATAGCTAGCATCAATACAAAAAGGTATTGTATGAGAGTTTACGAAGTATAAGACATAAAAGTTACAATGTATGCCATGAGCCCAACTTTGATAGCATTTTTTTTTTGAGAAGGTTTTATCTCAGACAATAATTAATTGTATTGTTGCCAGCTACTAATTGCTACAGATTTTAAGCCAGGCTACTGGCGTTATAGCAAAGTTGTACTGATTGTGCCATCAGTGAGTAGATTTTCCTCTTCAGAGAAGCATATGTCGCAAGTTAATTGTTTCCAAGTAAAATAATTTAATAGGCCTCAAAAACCATGATTACTTGAGTTATTTATAGTCTCATTATGTCATCATTAAATAAATAAAACTCAAGTGTCTGTTTGTAATTTCAAAATAACAGCTTTTTACTCAATGCTTAGGAAAGTAAATATGTAGGTACTTTAACAAAAATATTTTTTTTAAATTTTGTCCGCCTCTTTGTTCCGGCTTATCTCCGAATCGGCTGGCCTGATTTTGACGGGAACACTTGGAAATCTTCCAAAATTTTTTTTTTTTTTGTTCAAAGACTACCACCATATCTAGTGTTATTATTGCAATACTTATTAAATATTCTAGTGCAACACAAAGTGATTTTTCATAATTTAATTCAGTAATATAAAACTGCGAAATATTTGACCAATATTTGCGACCAACTTTCAATATGCACCCTCCTAACAAAAGTCTACAATAAACTTAATATTTTATAGTTGTCTTGGAGCCTAAAATCTTAAGCTGAATCATAATAGAATAATAATATGAATTACGTTACAATTCGTAAAATGGTCACAATAATAATATTAACTTTTCTGTGATTCATATTATTATAAAATTATAATTCTGCTATAGCGGCCATTTTAAGCCCTCTGGTTGTCCAGCTGATGACCCAGATATCACGTGACACACTAAATGAATTGTTTTTGAACAGCTATTTGTAAAATGTATTTTTATCAATCACATAGGCCCAATTAAAACGGAAGAATATGGCAAAGGTTATCCGTTAAAAAGGATATACCTACGTATGTAAAATCTTGTAAATGTAAATTAACATTTTGTTAAACTGAGACAGAAAACCGCAATTTGTTTCAATGCTTAACTAGATTCTTTAATTTAATCATTTATTAAAGTTATCGCATTTTACGATGCACGTCTATCGTAGTAATTTAAACCTAATGTTAATTTACTTAAAACTCGCGTTAGCTATTTGCACCAATCATTCTGTGCGTTCAAAACGGTAAAGTAATTGGCATGAACTAGAATCAAAGATTCGAAGACATAATCTCGTAGAGAGGAGCCCTGTCTTGCAGCAGTAGGTAAACATTACAGCCTGATGATGCCATGCCATTTTGTGTGTCCATTCATATTTCCAACAGCGTTTATGTTTTGCATAAACCATGCCTTAATAACAAAAGTGATGACAAATCATGGAAACAAGTATAATTTATATAACTAAATTCGTTTAATTAAGTGGAGTGCGCTCAAATTCGTGGTTTTCATTATTCTTAATTGGAAGGCTAGGCTTTGACGTAAATGGTGTAATAAATTATTTTGCAAATTTTATTGTTTGGGAAGACGTCACGCAAAATATATTATTGGGGATTTTGATACTAAATAATTGTTAAGTTGATATATAGTTTCTCGAAGTTCTGTCTGTCAGTATACCACTCTAGTCAAGATTAGTGGTATACTGATTGGATTCTAGAGTCCTTAATTTTGATTTTAATTTAAAAGTTGGTTTTAATTATTAAAATTAAAATCACATTCTTATTTTTTGTATTTTTTTATTTGTTTTTTAAATTGTGATTTTGATTTTAATTTATTCTTGTTTATCTATTATAAATTCAATTTTAAAAAATATTCTTGTATAATTTTCATTTTAAATGTAATTCTTCTATTTTTATTCATAATTTTTAATTTAGTTTAATTGTATGATCCAAAGTTGGTTGAAATATTAATAATAATCAATATCAGCCTAGAATGTTTTCTATGCAGGGACACAGACAGAAATATAACATCTATGGACACAGAACTCCGCTCTGTGAGAGGGTGTGGGACGTTAGGGTTGCGCCTCATCTCTCAGCGCGGAATCGCATTTTTCCATGCTCCTATCCTTGTCTGCCGCTCAGAACCGTAGAGCGAGGAACAAAGCGTGCTGCCGAGCGCATTGTCGATGCTGCCGCTTTCTACAGCATTCCCGTTCTGTTTCTCGCTCTAGCAAATTTCCGTGCTTCCGTGGTGCTAGATGAGGCGCAACCCTTATCCACCACGCCGGCTCAGTGCGGGTCGGTGATGTTCATGTTCTAGAGTTCGTCGTAACTAAAATCTTTCCTTTTATATTCAGTCCAACAAGCTGGCAATGTTAGTACAGTTATCAATGTTGTGAATGAAATGATTGATGTTCAATTCGATTTAATGAAGGGGCAATTGATTTTCTTTTTCAATTGCTTCAATTGGACACAATGTTGCAATGGAATAGCAGGAAACATCATTCATTTTTGATAGTTACTTTCATACTCAAAATTTTCAAAATGTGTGGGACTCCCCACACATTTTGAAACTTCCATTTAATTTCACCGTAAAGTGCAAAGTTTTATAAATATCTATCTATTACTAGTCCGTTCTTCGCCTACGAGCTCGGGCGGCGTCATTTACTCTGTGACACTGACAACAAGGTTTATTATTCAACGTAATTTAAAACAACTACTCAACCATAGATATTGAATTTTTTGGTCTGCTTAAAAGTATTCCGTCTTTACCATACCGATGACATTAACTTCCATCAGCACACACATACTACGTCCCTTCGTAGCTAACGCAAGCATTTGTTTTCAGACTTCATACGTCTGTTCCTGAAGCGTCTGAGCGAGTCCGATGAGCATATGAACACATGTACGACGTGCCAGAGCTCTTACAACGAGACCCTGGCGAACTTCCACCCCTGGTACATTAGGAAAGCTGCAACTCTGGCTATGCATGCGTTGCCATCGAGACCAGATCTATTGAAAAAGGTAATCTATATTAATATTACAAAGAGGAAAATTTGTTTGTAGTTCGAATATTTCGATGCTGTCATAAGCTTTATTTAAAATGTACCCGTGGGTTAATTTCCGTATATAACGGGAGCGAAGCCGCGATCAAAAGCTAATGATTGATATTTATTAATTTTATCCTTATTTACCCGAATGCGGCGAAGCCCATAAGGAGGGTCATGTGTTTGATCTGTACCTATTGTATGTAGGTTCGTTTCTTTGGTCCCTCGTAATTCATAAACGGATGAACCGATTTGGATAAAAAAGTATGTTCAAAGACAAACCTGGCTACTGAAAAGCAATAATCTATGGTATAGATAGTCGGTACAGTTACAGGTGTTTACATTTTGTTCAACTTTGTTTTTAGATCGTCGACGCTTCTTATAATTCTCTCGATGTTTTTAAATAGACAATTTCAAAGCTGATGATAACATACTGTCTAGTGTTTATAAACCAGACAATTATTGTCTTATTTCTGCTTGACTTCAGACAAGGTCGTCGAAATAAAGCCTTGACAATCAATACAGTACAATAATTGTAGCTATTTGTGAAGCCAATCAATACTACTCGTTATAATTGTAAGACTCACGAACACGATTGTGATAACTGATTTATAGTAGTCCACTACTAGTAGTAGTATATGGAGCTCGAGGCTAAAAATAATACCAGTCGCAACGGTCGTTCTTGGAAGGTTAAGCAGCGCTTGCTGTGGACGGTCCGTGGATGGGTTACCATTTATTACATACCGAGTTTCCTGTGTACCTCGGAAAGCGACGTTAAACCGTTGGTCCTGGCTGTCATTTTTAGATCTTTGACAGTTGTTATAGTTAGTCAGTGGCCCGCAAGTCTGACAGCCAGTCTTAGTATGAGGCATCGCATGACCTAGTACTAACTGGGTTGTGGTGGTCAGTGGTAGTCGCTCCGTGTAAAATACTGACGCAAACCCTATGGCGGCCGGAGATCGTTTTAGCGGCCGGAGCGTCTGCTGCAGATAGACAGGCAGGTTGTGTTCTCCCACTCCCTTTCTGCCTTTTTGCAACCACCATTTTCTCGCAAAAGGAGCGCTCTCGCTCCCGACCATGAACTGAACCACGTCTGGAAAATAGAGGTTAATCGCTGCACCTCGCGGCGCGACAAGATTACGGCGCTACACTGCCCAGGCTGGGCACTCCTCCAGGGTCATCACAACACCCTGTCTTCCGGTTTCCGCAGCCAGTCTGTCCCGGACACCTTTTTAAGGTCATCAATAGCTCATGCCGTAATAAAGTATTAGCTAGTCAGCAAGCTAATAGAAGGATGGACTTCTCAAAGTGCGTCGGGCATACCTGTTGAAAAAAGAAATAGAAGGCGGTCCTGCCAGAAATTGTGCGCTCAACGCTTTGGCGACATCAATTTCATTAGTGGTATGGAAATTACGTGCTCTTCGTCATTGATACTGAAGAAGTATATTGCGTCACTTAAAAATGCCGGTACTGTATCACCACTTAATATTAGCATGTAATTGTATGATTTCGATTTGTATCTTATCATAATTGAAGTGTTATGCTTGTGACGTTCGGTTCTTCCTCCATTTGTCTTTTGTATTCGATTATTTTGATCTTCTGATAACACAAGCTTGCTTGCTTTATCTATACATATAAAATTCAAAGTCCTGACTGACTGATATATCAACGCACAGCCCAAACCGCTGGTCTTAGACATGAAATTTGATGGGTGTATTCTTTGTGAAGAGTAGGTATCCACTAAGAAGGGGTTTTTCGAAATTCCACCCCTAAGAGACATGTGTATCATAGTTTTTCCAAAATCATCCCCCAACAGAGTCAAATAGGGCTTCCAACCTCACGTAGACGGGTGCATGGCGCCCACTATTGCGCGGCGCGTGCGGGGCGCGGGATAATTTACCTATTAGTAAGTAGGTAGGATTTTTCTGAGGTAGACGTGTCTGTAAATATATGTCTAATCTCGATTTTCGCGTTGGCTCGTGATACGCGACATTGATATTAACTACTAACAAACTACAGTAACTATTCTTTATTACCTATTGAACTTTAAAAGAAATAATCTGGATAAAACTTGTCACAGAGATAGATTATGGTCTGGTATAGTACATACATATATTACTTATTATCCTAGAAGAAAGATCCTGTGGGCAATTCCTGAACTCCACGCGGGCGAAGCCGCGGGCATTATCTAGTTATTTACATTAACTGTACCTACTTACCGTACCGAAAAATTAATCATCTATCCCATACGTTCTATCATCAACGTCATTCATCTATCCTCAACGTACTGCAGGTTATCACCCATACCTTGTCGATGTTCCACACATTCGCACGAAGCGCTTTGCTACATCATTTATTATGCGCACAGCCAAGGAGTGGAATTCCCTGCCTGCGTCGGTGTTTCCAAGTTCATATGACCCCAATCTATTTAAATCGCGAGTTTAGGCTTATTTTGGGTTAGCTCGTTCCATCGTCGACCTCATCTCTGTCCTCAGGACTAGATTGAGGTCAAGAGTAAGCCCATACAGAATAAAAAATAAAAATTACGTGGTCGCGGTTGTCCGAGTTTCCTCGGACAACCGCGACCACGTAATTTTTATTTTTTATGATGGCGGGACACCTTGGATGGCTTCCTCAAATTGGCGAGAAGAAGCACAACACCGAGAACCAAGTGGAAGGAATGGAGGCATTTGCCCCAGGAGTGGGACAGTTCTGGAGGAATAAAACTTGACCCAAATGTATGGGCAGCTGATAGTTTTGTCGCAATTACGAAATTGTTGGTCCCTTGGTGAATGTTGTTCAGTTATCCTTACATATAGCCACACTTTTGCTGTAAACATGCATCATCATCCTAAGTATGCATTATGTCGTTGGTTGTAGGTATGTCAGGTACATTAAAATTTGTAAGCCAGACTCGTAAATTCATTTTTTTTTACAGTCGTCTCATAATATCTTTACAATTTACAGATATCAAACATACAGAATAGATTAGATGTAACTTTAATAAATATTACACTTTAATTTTCATTGTATCAGACCAGATATTCTATGTTTGTAATGTAAGTAGCTACTGAAGCAATCTATGTAAATAAATAAAATTGAAGCGTCTGTTTGTAATTTCAAAATAACAGGTTTTTGTTGAATACATACATCTTTTAATTATTGTCTGTCTGTTCCGGCTAATCTCCGAAACGACTGCGCCGATTTTGACGGGACTTTTACTGGCAGATAGCTGATGTTATAAGGAGTAACTTAAACTTATTTTTAGAAAAAAAGAAGGGTCCCGTGCAAAAAAATTAAAACCCTTGGAATTAAAAAAAAAAACCGATTCAAATGAGGATATAATATTTTTATATTAATTAGACGCGGATGGAGGTCGCAGGCAACTAGTAATAGATAAAATGCACTATGCAGGCAATGTGTGTCCACGCGAACACATTGTTGCCCATAATGTTGTGAGTTATCACGTTAAGGTACAGTAACTATGATAATGGCCTGCGTCAGTAAATTATCAGCCTTTGTCGCTTTTATATTTAGTTTGACTGCGAGCAATCATTTCAATCGAACTTAGGACTGATTTTCAGTTTAAAGTGTAGAGGACGAAAATATCTTGATGTTTAGTTTCAACATAAACATAACATAATCAGCCTATAATGTTCCCACTACTGGGACAAAGGCCTCCTCTCTATGAGAGGGAATGGGCTGTAATCCAATACGCGGGCCCAGTGCGGGTTGGTTGATGTCACATGTCTTCGAATTTTTGGTTCTAGGACATGCCTGTTTCCTCACGATGTTTTCCTTCACCGTTTTGAGAGCAGTGGTGATGAAATAAATTACACAAAGTAATGCGCCTGCCGGGGTTCGAACCAACGACTTACTGCTCGTAAGTCGGGGCCGCCACCAATGGGCCCCCGCTGCTCTTTTAGTTTCAACGCAATACATAAAATGTTTTAACGCTTTTGCCAGTTTGTGTGGCTCCTAACTAAGTAATACAAACGCACGCGCCGATCGATCAGGTTAACGCTTGCTGAGGCCGGTTTAAGGATGGGGGAACATCTTAACATTCTGAGACCCTTACGTGCGTCGGAAATCACGTTTAGCTGTTGGTCCAGGAAGTCAGTTGTAGATCATTGACATTCACTTCGTCAGAAGCCAGTAACTCCGATGACCATTCTTACCAAGGGGTTACCCAGTAGCTAGGTCGTAGAGGTTGGATAGGCAGTCGCTCTATGTAAAGTACAGGGGGGCAAGTGCCGATGCTTGCCAGGGCTGCGGGACTGTTCGAAAGAGATGCCGCGGCCCTGGAACACAAAGGGCAAAGAAGGAACATGGATGGGTTTTAGTCAGTACAAGTCTGACACTCCCTTCCGCTCCGCCCAGAGCGGGGGGGGGGGGTCATTTGATGATTTCCCATCCTAAAAAAAAAAGGGGGGGCCAAAATAGCCGCTTTAACAGTATCATGATAGGCTAATAATATAAATCACGTTAAAATTCTTAAAATGGTCACAGACGCAGTTAATATTATCAATAAAATGTCATTTTGTGACAATTTTACGTAATTCATATTGTTATCCTATTATGATTCTGATAACGCGGCCATTTTAGGCCCCCTGGTATTCAGCTGCATCCCCTTGTACTGGAACACGACTATAACAAAGTTGGGAAAAGGCTAGGCTATGATCAATATTTTGCCAGTATACCTCTCTCATAAAAAAAAACTAGGACAACTATCATAATATAATAATAATCACAGCACATATCACAATTGTAAGTTTGCATGTTTCCTTTATTTAAGTAAGTTTAAATATTGTTTAGACTAAGTAACCAAACGATTACTGAACTACCCACTAGTGCACTTATTATGTGTCATTAACCCAGAAATAACTAGATCCCACGACACAGGGTAACCTAGTGTGGGGTCTAGTGCTACTTTATTGCACAAAATCTTTATTTAGTTTTTTTTTTTTTATACTATCTTTTATTTGTTGTGCTTATCATGTCATCCAAATGTGTCTAAATAAATAAAAAAAAAAAAAAAAAAAAATTAAACTATATTTCACCTTTGTTTCAGATCTTTGGCTCAGACGAGAGCTTGACAGCAGCGCTAATCATTCTCCCACAAACGCTGTCATCCTGCGACGAAGTGTACAACCGCGTTGAACAGCTATACGCCGACTTCGACTTCCACGGACTTCCTTAATGTAACATAAGACTTTCAATTAAGTAGAAAATTGTTAAAAACTGTCTTTTATGGCGGAGTTTTCGAGGATCTACCCAATGTGGGGTGTTCCCTAGGCTAATGTAAAGAGGTAATGCTTTATATGCAGCAACGCTTTGGTATACGGTTTTAAGGCTCTTGTCCACTGATAGCGAGAAGCGGGTAGGGCTAGCAACTAGCTGATAGCTCCAACTTTCTTACCCCACGACTCCTTGACAATTCTAAAGTGCCTGTAAATACATAGTTTAATATTGAACTAAATGCTTTGAGTTTAGATTCAGTTAGAAATGAGTTGTTTGTTAGTTTGTAGCACTGACTAGTGGAGGGAGAGTTCTCACTGCCAGTGTAAACAACTAGCGATCAACTGATTTTTTTTTAACGTTACCCCACGCTAGCAATTTCTCCCGTGATGTGGGTTCGTTTACAAACATACCTATACGTAGGTAGTATACAAATATATGTATTGAGAGAATCGAACCCATGATACGCAACGCAGGAGCCAATCGCTCTGCTACATTGCCAATCGTGCCGTCAAATATGTGTATATTTCTCTTTCTTGACGTCGTTATTCAGTTTCCTAAAATGTAAAAAATCTTAAAAACCCATTTTATGTTCAATTTGCGCTAGATCTTTCCACATTTTTCAATAGCACTATCCATTCTAAAATAAACTCTTTTTTATACCAGTATAAAGTTGATATTCGTTCAACATAAATTTGAATAGACTTTATACATCTATTGAGCTAGAAAATAGCCGATACTTAGTCTTTTCAACGGTGGACAGGGGCCTTAAACTCTCAGAAAAGCTATAAAGCCCTCTATGTTGCATTGGGCAACTTTTCTTCAAGTTTGAAACAAACCTCAGGCTGCTATGCGTCATATCTTGTTGCTCGAAATTGAATTGAGTATAGACAAAAGCCTTCTTGCTTTTAAAAAAAATATATATGCTGGGTCCAACTTGTATATCAGGTAACTACCGACAGTGCTACAAGGATCTGTTGGCGCTTGCATGACATTGACAGGGGACAACAACACATTGCTTTTACGATATGGTACTGAAAAAAATAAGATGGCAACGTTACTTGATTTTTTCATGCGCCAAGAGATCCCTGTACGCACGACGGCCAATCAAGCTTTACTAAACAATTGTATGCGGATCTCTCATTGTATAGGAAATCTGTACAAAGCGAGGCCAAGTTATACTGGAAATTTACAGCTTCATGTGCCGCCGTGTGTACAGATATAATATGTGATTAAAAAACCAAATTGTTTATACAATAACAACAATCCATTTATTTTCAGGTGACAAAGACCCATAGATAAACTAATTAATTACCTTAACCGAAATATATACAGGGTGTAGGGACACCAAAAAAAAAAGTCAGCTGTTCCATACATTTTGAATGTGTAGGTATTGCACTTTTGTAGGAAACAGCTGATGTTTTTTTTTAATAACCGATGAAAAATTTCTATGTGGGGGGAGGTCAGAATGATGTACTGAATACATGGTAACCGTTTTCGCGTCGGTGTCCCATCCACCCTGTTTAAATTAAATACTAATAACATTTGTGTTTTAAAGAAGTTAAATTGACTAAAGAGTTTTTACGCCTTAGTCAATTTAAAAAAAATATTGTCGCTTTTGTGTTATATTATCAACTTATCTAGACTATAATAATGATAGCTTATCTTTGTTTTGATCGGGCCTTAATTCTTTTTGTACTGTATAGCGGAATTATCGAGTTAGTTTAATTAATACCTTCGAAATTAATATATAAACGGACCTCTGATAATGGTCCTAAATTAAATAACTATATTTTGTAAATTTTATAATGACTTGCATGACACAACCGACGAATCAACGGCGAAACCCTTCGGGGATTACAAGCGTGATGTTATGTTATACATAATCAGCCTATAAGGTTCCCACTGCTGGGACACAGGCCTTCTCACTGTGAGATAATTGTAATCCACACGCGGGTCACATCCTACATAACTATAATTTTTTTATCAAAAAGTTATCGGCCATGGCATAGATCAAAAGTAAACACACTTTCCTCCGTGGTAGCGAGTGCTGCAGATGGCCTGGCAGATATCCAGCTCACTGTCGTTCTGCCAACGGTTGCAGCAGATTGTGTGGTTCGTCCTAGTCAAATATGTCTGCCCATATTAATGATCGATCAGTAACATCTGTTAAAGACTTCATTTGCGTCGAAGAAACACATCCTAAAGCACGCGGTAATGGAGTAGCTTTCCATCAGATAGCTAAATCTTTTGAAATTGGATGATTAGTTTCGGATATTACCTCATCTGCCTTGTCTTGTCCTAACAATGTTGGGGTCGGCTTCCAGTCTAACCGGATACAGCTGAATGCCAGTATTTTGCATGGAGTGACCTATTATTACCTCCTACATCCAAGCTTGCAAAGTTTCTTTTAGACTTTATAATACACTAGCGACCCGCCCCGGCTTCGCACGGGTGCAATATTGTTTATAAACCTTCCTCTTGAATCACTATCTATTACTGAACACTGCATCAAAATCCGTTGCGTAGTTTTAAAGATCTAAGCATACATAGGGACAGACAGACAGCGGGAAACGACTTTGTTTTATACTATGTAGTGATATTTTATCAAATATTTTCGAACGACAACGAGAGCTGTGTAAAGACGACGTAGTTTTTGGATGTGTCATGCAGATCGATAAACGTAAAAGCTAAGTTATAAAACATAGACCCGGTATCTGATTTGAGAATTTGAAGTAAGAAAAGTGTCAAACTATAGAGTTTGACAAATTATCAACTTCAACTTCTCAATAGCCCCATGCCCGCGTTTTACCATTTTGCGTCGTATCAATGCCGACTTCAACGTAATGTTTGTACCTACAGCCCCCGTAGCATGACCACCGTAGACAAGGATTTCTTTTACGAAAGAATCGATGACACAATCTGTCATTTTATCGATTCTCCCATCAAAGAAATCCTTGTCTACGGTGGTCATGCTACGGGGGCTGGATTCACAAAAACGCCTCTATCGTACATACGGGGAACTAATTTTGATAACTCGAACGTTAGGCCTTCGGTACGAAACGTACGTCGAGGTTAATGTTTACGATACGATGTTAGACGTTAAAAGTCGTGATAGAGGCTCAGAAACCGACAGAAAGTGATGATAAACTGCCTATTATCACAAAGGCCATATTGTTAACTAACCAATAGTTGTGTTAAAATATGATCTCAAACATAACAGTTCAAGTACATGTGCATATGTTTTAGTTTTAACAAAAAAAGCCGCGTCCTAACCGAAGCATTCATATGTGACTCACTTGTTCGGGAATTCGGAAAAAACTATCAATCGGCGCGACCACGCGTTCGAGTTCGCCGAACAAAATGAACGAGACGAGGGCATAGACAAAGTGACAGTATCAGCGATAGCGAAAGGCTTATGACAAAATGTTGAAATTCATTGTAAAAATAAGAAACGTTTTGAAGTTATTCACCGGAATACAGTTTATTAATACGGGGGACAGTGCTTACAACCATAATAAGACAGTACCAAATCATACCAAACAAAAATTTTAACTTCCTCTACTGGTTATTTGTAACATATTAAAAGTGTGTACAAGGTTGTTATATTGATTTGGCAAATAGTGAAGTTTTTTTTAATTGCCGTCTAGGCCTTACTGTCGCATGCTGACGCGACGCGACGCTCGCTTTGGTTAGGACGCAGCCGTATGTGAGCAGATTCTCTTGTATGCCAACAAACTAATTATTTTTAGTTAGTGCACATCAGATATTGTACTTTTGCTTCATGTTGTAAATTATAATATCACAACGTAGATTATTACCAAATAAATGTATTTAAACAAAATTGTTTGTGCCCATGCACCCGTGAGATTTTTAGCGTATTCTTGTTTTTTAAAGTTAGGATGAATGGATGTTTGTTACTCAATCACGCCAGAACGGCTGAACGGATCTGGATGAAATTTGCAGGAAAATAAAATAATTTTGATTTCGGTTGTACTATCCCGTGGGACAATAACCGAATTCCATGCGGGCGAAGCCGCGGGTATCAATCAGCTAGAAACATACAGGGTGGAAGGAACAGCGACGCTAAACCACGTTTCGTCGATTATTAAAAAAACAGCTATTTCCAACGAAAATGCAATAAAGGCACGGTTAAAATGTATGGAAGATCTATTTTTTTCTATTATCGATGAAATATATCTATTTCAGAATGATGTTCTGAATACGTGGTAACCGTTTTAGTGTCGGTGTCCCTTCCACCCTGTATATTATTCTTAGGTAGTAATCTTTTTAACGAAATTGGAGATTCCTTAGAAATTAATTGTTACCACTGCCGCTGAGGCTAGCGGATATATTATAAACTAAATTAATGCTTTCTGTAGTTACTGCCTAACCACATACGTAAAAAGCGTGAGTTGATATATATAAAGTAATATAACATACTGTGTCTACCAGCCGTCAATATAGGACACCGAGTTTTAGAAAAAGTTCGGCTTTGTAGAGCGTCGTCCTTATCATTCATATTACTGTCTCTTTCTAAAGCTCCATGTGTCATATTAACGCCTTGGTATAGAGCAGCATGGTTCTTTTGGCGCTTGAGTGACATTGACAGGAGGCGCTATTGGTCTGTATTATTTTGTGAAATTGACATGAAAAAGCAAGATGTGACGTTAGTTTGTCTGTGGAAATTGTATTGAAACAACAAGATGGCGACGTTAGTTTGTGGAAATTGTGTTGAAAAAACAAGATGGCGACGTTAATGGGTACGCGCCAAAAGAACCATCTAGCACTCTACTGTTATTTATATACGCGCGCGATGAGCTCAATTGTAACGATTGCTCATTCAACTATATTGGTAGCTTTTGATAACTGTTGTGAAATTAAAATGTATTTTGGCAAATATTTAAATCGCTAGATTAACAGGAATGTCACGTTTCAGCTTCATAGACATTTGAATAATATTGTCTCTCTCTCACTCTTACTAACAATCGTATGTATCGTTCGATGTGTGAACTCACCCTTCTCTTTTTTTCCGACTTTTCGCGCGACCTAACTACATCTATCGATTTAAATATTTGTATTTGGACGTGTAATCTAATTAATAACGGTAACGAAATAATATTAGAGATTAATATAATAATAATATTTTCGTGCAAGTTGCCATATTTAAAAGCCTGCGCTCTACTCTTTGACCAACTGTGTATATTTTGTTGAGTATTTAAGTAAATATGGTAGCTAACTTAAACATTAACATAAAGCATAATTTGCTATACCCACTGCTGGGACACAGGCCTGCTCTCTATGAGAAAGAGAGGGCCGTACTCCACCACGCCAGCCGGCCCAGTGCTGGTTGCTGTGCTACTTAAATAATACATATTGTAAAATTTACATTAAAACACTATTTTATGAGCTCATACAAACTTATATTTTATAGTCAATATCTAAGTAGGATATAATCATGTGTTCATACATTACTCCGTAAAATAATGGAAATATTACTTTGCATTGTATTGTATTGTATAACGGGCTGGTGTCCGCAACTCCACGTCCAAAGCGCGTATTTTGCGTGCGGAAAAATATTACTTTTTTTTATTAATGTTTTGTACTAAATAGATATGCAATATTCTTTTAAAGAAAACTCAAGGTTCCTTTTAATAATTTCAATTTTTATTTATTAAGCTTTTTGTATTATAACATTAAATGTTAGATTTAATTGTGAAATTGTATCTTCATAATCATGCTGTTGTGTATGTATGTATAAAATAACTCATATTTTTCGTATTCTTGAGGACAAAATATTTGTAGTTCTTACATTTCACGAACTAGTGTCAATCATTTTGATTTGAAACTTATACTAGTGACAATAAAAGCTACATGACTGCGGATTTGCAACGACTATAGAACGATATTTTTTAAGAACAAAGAACAGTAAATCCTAGAAGGTTTTTCAGCAGGAAAAATTGATACTATCTCGGTGGGCGGGAAAACAATTTGTATATACCGAAAAATGTTGGTGTTGCCTCATCAACGCGCCTTTTATTTTATCCTCAAGTGTACTGTATGGCTTCATACATTCCCAAATCATTCCTAGTTTAAAAATGCGTTTTATAAATTTTTGTAACAACGTTTGGAAAAATAAACTGTTTTTGCAAAGCATTCTGATTTTTATTGAAAGTACGTAAAGGCCACCTGTACACCAGTGGCGAAGGTTCCATACAACCCGATTCCTACCGGCTTCCCTTTGAAAAATGACACAGTCAGTATTCTATAGCCAATAATATTCCATACAATAAAGATATGTACTCCGGCTTACCTCTTACAAAAATTGAGGTTGCGCTACTGCTGTACAGTATGTTCCAGTCCCGGAGATTATTAATAATACACAAAGGAATTCATCTGCCTAGCCTTTTCCTATGTAGTGTACGGTACCAGTCTCCACCGAAGCGGAGATGAGACGAGAGTAAACCACCAATAGAATTTCGTTATTTACACTTCTCCGTCTCCTCTTAGCTATAGTGGAAACGGTTGAGCAGAGGAGAGATCTCACATTATCGTTTAGAACAGCCTCCGCACTCGGCGGTCAAGCGTACAGTGGCGTCGAGGAGACGTGAGTGGCTGGCTGCGTGTTGTGGGCATTGCCGCTTTGCATTTCTCCTCTTCTTTCCGCTTTGCATATCATCTCTTCTCCTCTCCGCTTTGGTGGAGTCCGGAGCTAACCGAATACAGTTGAATACCAGTGTAGAACATGGAGCGACTGCCTATCTGACCTCCACAACCCAGTTAATGTTACTCAGCATTACGATACCCCTTGGCAAGACGTGGTGGCAGACTTTTGGGCTGGACTATCCGTGTCTCGGTATGCATTGGATGGTTACCCATCCACGGACCGACCTCGACAAGCATTACTTAACCTTGTAGATCGACCAGAGCGGCTGTAATTATTTAACCTCACAAAAGACGTGGCCTTTGTCCTGTCCAGCCTAGCAAAAATACAAAATAGAGGATTGTAGGAGACTATTTATTAAAGAAACAACAATATTGGTATTATAAATATTGCATTTTATTCGCTGCACTCTTATTATATCATAACGCAAAACAACTTAAAGTAGAGTAGAACAACAATCTAACGTTATATTAATAACTCAGTTAGGACACCTTTCTACAAAGGTACTTTTGGACTCCAAAAACTGACTTAAAATGATTAAAATACATAATTATTTTAATTTAACCATTTAGTCCATTTCAAATGCAGTATATTCGAGTGCAATAGTGCACTCGAATATACTGCATTTGAAATGGACTATTTTATTGTATTGTAAAAATAATAGGCGCTCAATATGACATTAAAACAAGAATGAAGACCGGGGATAATTGTTGATATTAAATAAGTAGGTATTCAACTTTATTATCAATATTGTAAAGCGCAAAATTGTATAACTTAGTCATCAATTCCTCTGTCGTCCGCAAGCGTATGCAAATTTTAACTTTAAGACATGAAAATCAAAGTATAATATTGGATATCATCAGAAAATACTTTTCTTAGTACTTTTCCAGACTGCTCGGAACTTTACTAGCAATCAAAAAAGCTAAGTAACAGTAAACAAATGCACATCAAAATAATTAACAAATAAATATTTTTCAACCAGAAATTACGTCACACGTATTTTGCGTGTTTAAATACTTAGATAATATAATATATTTATTAGATTTTGAAATGTGACGTCATACAATTTTGGACTCCTGCCACCCTTTGTCACACAATGTCACACTTCATCGAACCCCTCCCCCCCTTAACGTGTGACATAATTTATGGATCGCCCCTAATAAATACATGGAACGCTATAATAACAAAACTATTTTGGTAATACCAACTGTTTTAGTCGACTGAGCGAATTCCACCGTTGAAATTGAACGAGATCAACACATCTAAACTGAGTTCAAGAGCTGTCATTGTCATCATTGCTATACATTCTATATATTTATAGTGTAGAATATTGACACCTCAATCTTCAGGTCAAGCCGCGCTTGCCTAGGTTTGTCTGTGGATGGGTGACCACCCATTACATACAGAGTTTCCTCCATGCCTCGGAAAGCACGTTAAGCCGAAACAGCTCTATAACGAGGACTACAAGTGTTGCTTCTTGTTTAGTATCATTGGTGGAATTCGCCCTTAAAATATACAGTATATAAATAATAAATAGTCAGCCACAAATTACCCAGCACTAGGAATAAATATTAGATGCTTATTTAAATAAAATATTAGTCTATATACTTAGGGCTAAGGATCTGGTATTCAACCGGATGAAGATCTACTCATGGACTTAACCAGGATTAAGAATAATTAAATAATCTAGATCCAACTATTTATTTAAAACGCGCACGCGTAGCATGACCACCGTAGAAACGGGTGTTTTAGACGGAAGAATCGACAAAATGACAGTTTGTGTCGACACAATCACAGATTTCTTTGCACTATCTGTCATTTTGTCGATTCTTCCGTGATGATTGCATTGCGTAAGAAAACGGTCATAATAAATAATAATCCTGTCTAATTCCTTTGCCGATCGCTGACGAATACACCCGATTGTCAATATCACAATATTGCAACATACAGGGTGGAACGGACACCGACGCTTAAACGGTTACCGCGTATTCAGTACATCATTCTGACCCCACCACATATTTTTTTCGTGGGTTATTAAAAAAAAACAGCTGTTTCCTACAAAAATGTAATACCTCGGTCAAATGTATGGAACAGCTGCTGCTTTTTAAATTACCCGGTTCAGAAGTTAAATACGTGGTAACCGTTTTAGCGTCAGAGTCCTTTACATCCTGTATATTTTAACATACGTTCTCTAAAAATTGTATTAATCAAGCTAAGCATATACTATACATATTAATATAACCTCTTAAACATTACCAATGTTAACTTGAGAAACATCTAGCAAATATTCTAAAACTATGTATTTTGGGAAACAGCAAAACGGTTATGTAAACAACTACATGTAAATGTGTTTTATATAAACTTTATTTACTATTAATTTAATATAATATTGCTTTTTAAAACAGGTCATTAATGAAAAATGAAGTTTAAAAACCCTAATATTAGTACTTCAAATTGCAAAAAATCTTTAGGTATATTTCTTAAATATGGAATTTATTTTTTGCAGATCCTATTTCGATATTGAACAAGGCACAATTTTATGGAAAACGTTTCATCCTATTTCTAATGTACACATGGCAAAATAGTTAAGCATTCAGGCAACTGCACTAATAAACGCCAAGACTCGCAAAAGTCATAAAACGTGTGAATAGGGCATTATTAATAATGTAGTATGGGAATTCTTTAAACTTTCAAATTTTATGACCGCGGCTGCCAGACGTATACTGTACTAGTGTTAAAGTTTGCCTGGATAGTTATCTATTTTGCAGCTTGTACAATTTGCTATTATAATTCATGATCACTTAAAACACAGCCTGACTATTGCGCCGATGCGTTTTCGACACTACATAGCAAAATTTACAATAATTTCATAGATTTCTTGATTTTTGCCGTGTTAAAATTTTATAGTGCCCTTGAAAATTATTGAGCGTCAGCATAGTCCTTAGACTATCAGCTTTTCTTTATAACTAGATTATGGTTTCCTACCAGAATTTTAAACGTACTTAGTTAAAAAATAATTTTACTTCGTCAAAATCATGTATTATTTTTATTAAAAATATTATAATTAGAGAATATAATATGTCCTTATAATTTCGAGGTTAGAAGATATTTCACATAAAAAGCTAACATTTTAAGATAGTATGCTACGTTGTACATAGATTATACTAAGCCTCACACAATAACATATTAGAACACACGATTGAATACGAAACTTTCATTTGGAATATTATAAGATTATGATTATAAAAAATACAGATGGTGCTACTGAAGCTTGCACTCACTTACTACTACTCCTTAATGCACTTGCGTCTGGATCAATATTAATTTAAAAAAAAAAACACAATTTGACAATATACATAAAGTCCCATTGCAAGTTGGGCATAAGTTATCACGAATAATGCGACGGGCAGTGTACATTAAAATGTCCAAACTGTTATTAGACCAGCAAAAGTAGCACCATCGACAAACAGTGATCTATGTACATGAAACTATCAGCATATGTTTCTAATTGTGATACAACAGAATGACAATATGACAGAATTTATCAAACGCTTCAAAAGTCGCTGTTTAATTATAATTTTACTTATTATAAATACAAATTAATAAGGAAGACAAAGTTTATGAGGAAGTGTGTACGATGTTATGTCATATGCCTATACTTAATATACTGGACAGATTAAAATATCGTAACGAATGAGCAAGATCGGAGCAAACGACACTATGACAATATTGTTTTTGAGAGAATCGACCATTCTGGGTTATATTTACGAAAATAAATAGGTACTCCTAACTTCCGAGCACGTGTGGTGATGTATGCTCAAAGTTTGGTCTATAGTGCTTACGACAACGATAAAACACTTAGACATTCCTATTAAAATGTAGATGGCGTTAGTAGCCTGCATAGTTATCAGTTTTGCCGAATGTACAGCAAAGTAGGGTTGTTTTGTAATAATGCTAATTGCCAAATATACCATGTGTAACATTTATGCTTAGCCTCTGCTTCATTTGTTTTAAGGCCAGTATCAACTGACATATACAATCATTCATTGAAGCTGTAGAAGTAAATCAATCTTCGAAATCATGAATATGGATAAAGGTTAGTAACACAGGATTTAAAATACCTATGTACCAGATTTCATATAAGAAATATCAAACTGTGCTTTAACAAGAATAAAAGACTAAACTGTGCTTAAAGAGACATAAATATTGTCCGACATATATTAAGAAAATAACCTCGCTTACAAAAGTAATCAATTTAAATAAATATAATTCACAAGATATTTTATGTTGCCATCAACTTGTCAAATTGTTGACAAAAAAGAAATAGTCAGTTTGGACGATTTTTACCTTTTGTAGAATAAAAAATAAAGATAACATTGAACATCACCATTCATCAAGCCTACGTTCTCACCGAACTTCACGACGTATCTCGCGACTCTCGACTTGTCGTACGACTGATCATACGACTAGTCTTGCGAGTAGTCGTGGCCGTTTGCAAGCGTGAGCCTACACGATGTGTCAAGCCTGTGGCGGTTCGTCGAGAGGGTTAGCTCGCGGTAGCTCCTCGTTCTGCGATTCCTCGCGCGTCTCTGGGAATGTGGCGGAGGACGATCCGCTGCGACTTGTCGACGTTGAAGTCGCGTTCGAAGAGTCGCCAGCTTGAGGGCTGTTTGCGTCCCTGGAAATGTTATGTGCAATAAAGTAAAATAAAGTAAATAAGTGGTCAAAAAATATATTTAAACAATAATTATCTCCAGAGCCGCATACTACTCTACAAGTCGGGAACTGAGGCAGAGTCATAAATGCCACTATTGCTTATGAGATCACGGTCTGCGGCTGTCAGGCAGATAAAAAGAAAACCTAACCTAACTACAATTTCTGTCTCTGTCAGATAGAAGTCTATCTGACAGAGACAGAAATTGTAGTTTATTTTTTTATTTGTGTTGTTTGAGTATGGCAAAGTAAGGTACTAACTTATGAAATCCGTTGGTCTGGCACGTGTTGTAGGCGCCGCAGTGCTGGCACTTCAGACCTACCACGTGGAACTTTACCGTCGACAGCTGTAATAAAATAAAAAATCGTTTATTAATATTGTAATATGTTGGTACTTTAGGTATTAAGACATGGAAACTTTAAATTAGTAAGTAAGGCGTACCTTATGACAGTCCTTGCAGAGTATAGTGGCCTTGTAGTCTGCGTACTCCGGCGGCATCGGTGTCGCCGCCACCTCAGAGTCCAAATAACTCCATAACTGTCGAGATAAACAAAATTAAGCATGAAATTACAATCAGTGCCACGCCATTGCCCTTCGAAAGTATTTCTTTCCTATAAAATAAGAGCCACAGAGGAAGGGACAGGCAGGTGCATCAAATGCCTCCCCAAATGTCTACTAGTCCATACTAATTGTATCCTCGTCATCTATTTCACCATCTTGTCAGGCAGGTTGTTCCCGCACTGCGGACACAGCCGTAGTGTCCGCAGTGCGGGATGCAGGACAGTTGCAGCAGGATATTATTCAATAAATCATGCTGGCCTGGCAGGTGGGAGAGGCGTAGCGTCCACGGTGCGGGATGCGGGACAATTGTAGCGGGACACTACTCACATTAGCCATATCAATCATGCTAGTCTGGCAGGTGGGACATGCGTAGTGTCCAGAGTGCAGCAGCTGCTCGAAGCAGGGCCGGTGCAGCAGGTGCCCGCAGTCCGGGATGTGGCACGGGATCCGGGACGTGTGGATGTCCTCGAGACAGACGGGGCAGTTCGAGCGGGAAACGTTTTCGACGCACTGGACATAGAACAAAAAAGTTAATTCATATTTAAAAGTCCCTAAATCATCATGACAACAGAAGAAAGAGAGAGAGTCTTCATCGTAACAGAAGAAAGACGTCCGCTTCTGAATGTAGGCCTCATTCAATATTCTTCAGTCCACCTTGTGAGCGACCTACCCGACGCCTTTCGGTATGCATATGATCAGTGTCGAAAAACGCCACAGACCCTTTTCTCTTCATATCCTCATACCATCACCTGACTAAGTATACAATGTACTGCAACTTGTCTCACCCTATGTCCGACTTGCTGCGGTTGTACCGGCAGGCACATGTTGCAGCGCTCGTAGTGGAAGAACCGGTCCCTGCCACCGACGCGACAGATGTACTGCAACCTGTCTCAACAATGTACTGCAACTTGTCTCACCCTATGTTCGACTTGCTGCTGTTGCTCCGGCAGACACATGTTGCAGCGCTCGTAGTGGAAGATCCGGTCCCTGCCACCGACGCGGCAGATGTACTGCAACCTGTCTCAACAATGTACTGCAACTTGTCTCACCCTATGACCGACTTGCTGCAGTTGTACCGGCAGGCACATGTTGCAGCGCTCGCAGTGGAAGAACCGGTCCCTGCCACCGACGCGGCAGATACCGCAGCCGTCGCAATGATACTGCCGCTTGTCGTCATCGTCGAATAAGTTGCAGATTAGGCATGTGTACTGCGGAATTTAAAACAGGACGATTAACGATGATTACGAAATAAAAAATTTCAATTCTTAAAAAAAATTACTCTGTAGTTTATAACAAAAGGATATAGCAAGATGCGATATTGTGTCCAAAGCGTCTTGCTGTATACCTAAACCGTGCTTAAATATTACTATTCGACAAGTTAGACACACGACGTTCGCTGTGACGTGTCTACCAGACCCCTAGTAAACGTCTCGTCTGTTACGACACGGCTACGAGATCTCTACAACACGTCTACAAGACCTCTACTACTTTCTTTATTCTTTATTACTAAGACAATCGAAAATACATGCGTACACGGCGCCAATGTGACGCAGGACGACCACTATAATAGTTGTTACGAGAATTAACACATTGCAGTATACCTACTTTACGCGCCAAAAATCGCGTAAAAGCAGGTAAACACGCATAGCGTGCCGAAAAACGTAATTAGGGTGCGTTGCATGGCGTGCCATAGCCCTTGTATAATGTGCCGTAAATGCTAATCACGATCCGATTAATACACATTATAACAGCTAATATAATAAAGTGAATCATCAAAGATATCAGATTTAAATGTATTTTGAAAGAACTTTTTGGCTATTCCATAAATTTCAAACAGACTTTCATAATGTTTTGAAAAATATTGTGACAATGAAAATGTCTGAATACAAGCTAGACTTGCTTCACGGCATAAATGTTTGGTATCAATAATCTAGGGTTTTTTAAAGCCATTATATACATTAGAATTCTTTAGTTTCATGATACTGCAATAAAAACAGTGGCCGGAAAGATAAGATTTTACAGCAGTTTAGTGACTGGCAAAACGAAGTAAATATATTCTTAGTATTATTGATCTTAATGAAATATTTATATAATTTTCAAGGCTTGCTGTTTTTGGAGGATGAATCTCTACACCAATTATATGTAAAATGAATAAGTACTGATGAGGCAATAATATTTATTATGTTAGATAAAGTTTCTATTTATTAACCAAATTACTTATCCACAGAGTCCTCTTATGTAGGTGGTCTATCTAAGTACTTAAAAATGGCAAACAAGACATTTTCTGCCCAAAAAAAAACAGAAACAAAGAGTTCTTTCTATTTTCCTGACAAAATACCAAACTTGCTGACCGTGTGATGAGTATGTAAGCAAGTTGGACTTTATGTGGCTAGATTTCAGGCCAAACATAATTTGCACTTTTTGCCATCAATTTCTTGACTGCCCTAAACAGACAATAGAAAATTTGCAACAGCCAATGTATGTGAATCGATCTATCAAAAAACAGTGCGGCAACCAATAGATGGGATTCATATCAGATATATAATTTCTGTACAGCGGACAAACAATCTATTGTATACTTAGCTCGTTAGAAGAGAAATATTATCAATCACTGACCTTTCCAAACCTGACTCCACAGTTCTCGCACTCCTCCTGCACTTTCTGTCTCTTGTCACACTCTGTACATATGAGCTCCGTGACTGACTTTCGGTTGAAGTAGTGCTGTTCATTCTCATCATGGCAGTATCGGCAGACGTAAACTTTGTTGCAGCATGGTGTCTGAAAAATATGTTTGTTAGTTAATTATGTATTTATTAGACAATCACATCACTTCTGTAATCTCCTAAGGGTTAAGCAAAGTTGTGCCAGTACTAGTTACGAAATTAGAAAGGAGAAATTTAGATAGATTTTAAAGCAGGTTGTAGAGGAGTCTTTTTTGTTATCATTTCTCATATATTTACTTTAGTCTGAAGCAACAGGGGTTTTAGAAGATAATAAAGAAATAGTGTATTGTTTCGAACCAAAGTATAGGCCATCTTTTGCTATTTTTTATATTATTTTACAGTCCTTTTGACAACTGTGTGTTGTTATAATTTGAATGTGGTTTGTTTAGTGCCAGACATTTCAAAACTTAAATCTTTTTGTGCAATAGAGTACCTATTTTAACAACTTTTTCATTGGTTATCGTAGAGTGACATTACAATAACTGGAAGATTAATGATTTTTAATTTACATAAGCCAGACTACATTTAGTATATTTTACCAATGATTCAGTTGAGACACAAGAACAGCCAAACTTCCATATAAAATTGGGCATTCTCTTTTTGATGATGACATTAGGTGACTTTCACTTTCCATTTGTTTGCTTTTGTTTTAAGCAAGTTGAAAATTATCTACTGCTATAATATAAGATAGTATTGTGTTCTCCCTCAGTTTGGTGTAGTTGCTCAGCTCTGATACCTGAATATTAATAGAAAAGCTGTCCCTAAACAACCAAACAAGGGATAGAGTCAAAACATTAGTGACTCTTAGTATTCCTGGTGCATTCTAAAAAAAAAAAATATTTGTGCTTGTAGCAAACAAAGGACTCTTCACCATGTAAAATTCAATGTTCTAAATATAAAATTATGTCAGTACAAAACTGTAGAACCAAATCTTTGAATCTGAATTCTATATAGTTGTAAAAGAGGTCAATATTACTATCAATAACTGAGTGCTATCATGCCTATTCAATGCCATATTGTATGAGGATATATTGGGGAAATGTTTATGATTGCTTCGTTTATTTCGCCGCAATAATAACGCATGATGCGCATCCTCCAGTTCGTTGACTTTATCTTTGTTTCCGAAACCCGCATGTCACCGTCTCAAGACTTTTGCGATGTAGTGTTTATATATAGACCGCAACTATTTTGTCCCCGGCTATCGCACACAAATCAAACTAATCAACTATTATCGATTAATCTACATCTGTTAATGATCTTACCACGAACTTAGCGCGACGTTTGTAATGAGCGCAGCCTATCCGCTTTTCTTTACTCGCCTCTGCGTTCACTGCACCATTAATATTCACAGGTTCTTCGTTTTCTGTAGACATTTTTTCGGCTAATGAACTGATGCACTTCCCGATAACAACACGCCAAGATTTCAGGACGTCATTCAATAGATTCTTTCAATTATTAAATTGGATTATTGAACAACACTTTATTTGCGTGACATGACATCTGACGCAATTGAGTGTTTTTCCACGGAATTAAACTGGTTTATGCGCATGATATAAGAGTGACGGAGATAGTAGAGCAATATTTACATTAGTAAAATAGAGTCGGCAAAAACTTTATGCTAAAGATTTACCATTTGTTTCTAGTTTGAAACGAAACTCAATTTGACATTTGACACGTTTAGTTATTCCACCATTTTATCGTGAAACATTTCTCTTAACTGTAGCACTTTCACTTTTTAACTATGTTTTTACATATTTCTTAACACGAGAGTATTTAACTTAAATAAAGTACAGTCCTATTTTTATATAAGGCAGCAGGGAATTTTACAAATTCTTTATACAAAGGCAGACATATACTGAAAGCGCGAAACTTTAAACTGGGGCAGAGCGGGCCCACACACAACCAAGATTATGGGATTTACCATTCGTAAATCTTCTTCGTCGAGTTGATGGCTCTAAGTAAAACAAAGTAAATCAAATTAGCTTCGGCATGAACTCAGTCATAAGATCGACAACACCAGATAGCAGTGGCCTAGCGCCAGTGCCGGATTAACCCAGTAGCAGGAGTAGCAATTGCTACGGGCCCCGCGCAAACGGCAGCCCCACGTATTGAAACCCACCCACATCCGCTGGGGGTTCACCAACCTATCCCAGGCGAATACTACAATTTTCGAGCTCTTTTAGCTTGCTAATACTTCCTATACTTAGGTACTCAATTCAATATAAGTTAACAGATTTACTCCAATTCTCATTTCTGAATAAATGAGCAATCTCCCTCCCGCCGCCCCCCGTATCAAATTCCTGGATAGTTGATCAAGGGTCCCTCGATAGAATTTGCTACGGGCCCCGCGCTTGCTTAAACCAGCACTGGCTCGCGCAGGAGGCATTGCATAAAGAGAAGAACAGTAAGTCAAATATCAACACAGCACTGAATCTCATTGTATCACTCCCATCTCATAGACTACTTACCTTCACTCATGATTTTACAAAATAAATAAGTCTTTATCTATGTACTTAATCACAGCTGCCCACCTGGCTTCGGAAATTAACCTTTTATATAAATAATAATAATAATAATTTTTGGTGAACCTCAGCTATCACCTCCGTGGCTATCAACATTTCTATCATAAGAGCAAATATGTCATGCAAATTTAATGACAACCTGTCTAGTAACGCTGAGTTTTTTTAAACTGCAAGCATAAAATGTGAAAGAATCAAATAAAATTGTAAAAGTACAAAAAAATACCGTTAGCAACAACATGTCAATTTTTCCCCTAATTCTGGTTCTTTCGCTCTTATATCAGGCGACAGCGCTGATACCTCCAAAATTTCAATGGAAGTTTATTGACTTTGATTGGGACTGCGATGATTGCCCCGGCTGCCCCGACAGAAATTCATCTCTTGCCTTTAAGTCGTATATACCCACAAACAACATGCCGACTGGAATAGCGAGGTGGAGGAACAAACTGTTCATAACAATACCACGGTGGAAACCAGGCTAGTTGTTTTTATTTTATTCTTAGAAAAAAGGTAGTGTTTTACTAAAAAGATACCCCTGATAAGTTTACCCCTCATTAAATGGGACATGAAACAATTTAACCGTGATGTTGAATTGTTGACTAGATGCAGCAATGGTTGCAAGGACGGTAGAAAAAAAAGTGTCGATTTTTGATGAACCTCAAGTACCATGTCCAGTACCAATTCCATATTCTTCATTCAAACTGAATTAACTACTGCATAGATCCTAATCAGAGTTATTTCCACTACTAGGCGTCCCTTCTTCCTTGAACTATGTCTTTTTGAGCGATCCTCAAGAAGCGCCTCTCCGTCCGTACCCCAACTGGCAAGAGGCATGTCTTAGCCGCGAGGGTCGTGTGACATCCAATAGTACTGTCGTCTGCACCTTCAGGGTGCATGTGGATAAGTGCAATCGTCTCTGGGTCGTAGATAATGGAATAAGCGATATGGCTAGTAAGTGATAAAATGTATTGTACCTACACATTGAAAAAAAAAAAAGTTTGCTTTTTGGCCACGATTTTTGAAGCAGATTTGATTCCTCATAAGTCCTAAAAATCTAGGTACTTAAAAATCATAAATAAGACATTTCAGCGAGTAGTGGCGATTACCGCAGGTCTTAATCACCATATCAGCTGTAAAACATTCCATTGCTGGACATAGACCTCCCCCTAGCGTCGCCACCGGTGTGGTTGGCGCATCCAGCTAATTTCCTCAGCCTTCGCCGGGTCTTTTCACCTAGTGCGAGGCCTACTTTGGTCCTATAATATTAGGTACTTACTTAATATTCACAGAGGTAAGATAGTATGTAGGTAGGTACAAGACTTCTTACGTTGATCCACTGTTCATCATTTTATTGTCTACAAAAAAAAAATATTCCTCAGCGATTGTGAGAAAAGTAACAGATCCGGCCGTGCTTGTGTTCGACTTGACTAAGGACAAACTGATCAAGAAGTATGTTCTTCCCCCAAATGTGTTGACGGACACATCCATACTGACCAGCATTGTAAGTAGACCAAGTATGTTAGTTTAGTGTGTCTCATAAGTTTTGACTGTTCTCATCAGTTATTGAGAGTTGGGGACTCCTCCAGCTCCCTTTTACAGAGGGAGGCCAGAGGCCTGTGTCCCAGCAGTGGGAGCAGAAAATTCTGATTATACTATAGGCCCATCGTTCCACGACGTTTCATAAAGGTTACTTAATTATGTTGTAGCCAGAATGTCAGAGCATTCATCAATATCATCATCGCCTTTGTCCCATAATACTAACTTGAGGTCGGCGCAACTCACATTTTCTTTCATTCTTCCTTGTCAGTCAGTAGTCGTCACAGCATGGGCGTAGCCACGGTGGGGCACTTGCCCCACCCTGTTCTGACCCGAAGCTAAGAATTTTTAGGCAAAATGAATATCATGACAAAATTAAATATGCATTTGGGTGCTTGTAACATTTTTCACATTAAAATAAAAACTTGGTTAAGGTCAACAATAACAGAAAACCGTCTTGTCGGTCTGTATGATGAGTGTGCATAGAAAGCGGGTTCTGGAAAACACAACACAACTACATTTGAAAAAGAAATTTTATCTAGATTTAGCCAGAATCCTCGCAGGTTATTATTAAATTAAGGTGTAGTGCAGTCAATAAAACGTATCAGTCAGTAACAAATAAAATAAAACCGACTTCAAAAACACAAAAAACTGAAACATAACTTTAGTTTCAGAAGTTGGTGACTTTTGTTTGTTTGATATAGTTTTTTTTGTCACCGACTTCTGAAACTAAAGTTATGTTTCACTTTTTTGTGTTTTTGAAATCGGTTTTATTATTTCCAAAATTTTTTTTTTTGTTGGCACTTATATTTGCTATGCATTGATTTTACTTTGTTAACAATACATTTCATAGTCATAGGCTTATCCCTATCGAAATGTGGGTGTACTGTACACATCTGCGGATCCCCTCAGAGCATACAGGAGTTATGTTATCTTATTTTGTTGTGTAAACAATAAACATCCAAGCGATTACAGCAATCACGATAGATTTCTGCTGTTTATGATTGAAGAGTTCCGTTCCATATCTCCGAAGTCCATGATCAGATCATGACAATATTTCTATGGGATCAACTTGGGAGTATACTCTTTCAAACAAAAAAAGAGTTTTCTAAATCGGTTCAGGCGTCTTCGAGTGATTTGGTGAAGTCCCAAAAAAAAAAGATTCCGATGAATTGAGAAACTTCACTCCTTTTTTGAAGTCGGCTAATAAATATTTTTTTGTATAAATCAAGCTTGAATACTATGTGCTACAACTAGCTTCCAGCCGCAAAAAAATATGCAACTACTACTAACTTTGATAGAAAATGTAGGTATTCCCACCCTGATATACCATTTCCGAATAAACCCCTTTCGAACAAAAAAAGAATTTTGCCAATCCGTCTATACAACAATATTTTTAGTATATACGAAACCTGAATATAGTTTGTTCAGAATAAGTAACTGAATCGATTCCAATAATTTTTAAACCATGTTATATTTTTTCCCAAAAATATTTAAAAAAGTTAAAAGTTGGACACCGAGCGACTTTAAATACCTATCGCAATAATTTAGGTACCTACTGCCAAATTATTATTATCAATGAGCTCAACCGACGCTGGAGGCGCGCGCTGCGTGGTGACCACGATTTTGTGCGGGCAACTAGTTAACTGAACAAGCTTATAACTTTGTGCATAGATTCTTTACATAAAAATACTTGACACGTGTATCAGGTTTCGCATATACTAATACTAATGTTGTATATGACGAAGTTATACCCGAACATATATAAAAAAATATATAAACATCCGAATTGATAACCTCCTCCTTTTTGAAGTCGGTTTAAAAGCTTTTTTAATATCCTACTACTTTACTTCTGCCCCACCCCTTAAAAATGCTGGGTACGCCCATGCATCACAGTACTATTTACCTACTCCTTTTTTTTTTTGTACCATTTCTCGCACAATCCATCCATCTTTTCTTTTGTCATGATGAAGAAAATTAAGTTTTATTTCGGACAGCATCAACTCAGAATGTTTTTTTTTTAGACTGTGGAAACAGTAGGCGGCAACTGCGGTACAGAAGCCTTCGCATACATCACGGACTCGGTTTCAAACGCGATCATAGTGTACAGTATGAAGAATAACGACGCGTGGCGGATTCAGAATCATTACTTCCATTTTGACCCCCATGCTGGGGTTTACTCAGTTGGAGGGATCGACTTCTATTGGAGTGATGGAGTGTCTTCGGCAACTTTGTCGCGGCCAAATAAGGATGGGTGAGTTGATTTTGGTAGTAGCTACCAACTAGGTGAACCTGTGAATCCCTGAGAACTTTTGAACGGTGCTCGTAGAAGAACTAACAAATTTCTTCGTACCGTTAAGTAGCCCTATCAGACTCAGGAGGTTTCTCAGATCTCTCTGCATGCTCTTCACTATCATGAACGATCCTTGAGTTCCCGATTATCTAAAAAAAATATTTTGTATCCGAGAATGGGCCTTCCGAATAAAAAATGGCCTACGGTTGGGACTATGATGAATCCATCAAAATATTGATCTTCATCATCCTTTCAATATTATAAAATTCAACTTTCAGTTACTGCACCTTGTACCTGCATCCAACCTCAAGCACTAAACTGTTCAGCATGTCTACCAAACTGTTAAGAAATAAGAATGTCCCACAAGCAGACATATTCAATGGAGTGGAGGTTTGATTTTTGCGCTATTTCATGATTATTAACAAAACAGTATCTACATAATCATGTTCACTGACCCGCAATGGGTCCGTATACTGGGTAAAAACACATATTGAAACCATTTTGGCCAAGGTGTCCACGCCGATCGCAACCACAGTGGCTGTCTCCGATTTTAGGTCCTTAGAAATGCAAGTTTTTGGACACTTCAGCCCTAGGACATAGTTTGGTTTGAGTCACCGGATTCCCGTTAGGTATTGGTTGGGTTTATAATACTCATTTCACTAGAATGTGCTTGCAGCGGCCTATTTGGATCCTCAGACGAACCCTGCCTATTTGGATCCTCAGACGAACCCTAGCCAACAAATTCCTTCTAAGCCTGACGATCTATAATGCTGAGTCGAACTGTACAATGCTCAAATTCGTTTAAGTATCAACCCAAACATTTTCACGGTATATTCTTCTTTCTAGATAATTGGTGACAGAGGTCCCAAGTCACAAGCCACAGCCTGCGATATAGATCCATCTACTAACGTGATGTTTTACACCCAGGTTATTAATTCAACAAATAAGCTAGCTAACGCAGTCCGTACGGTAGATAGTGCATGATCCCTGAAGGAGAAATTACATTTGCGCACATAGATCAGAATTTTTTGAATATTTGTCCCTTTCTGTCGCAAAATTATAACTGCCCAATTGTGGGTTAAAATAGCCGGAAACTGGTGCCCTGACACAGTGAGGCGGGGTCGCAGCAGGCCACGAAGGAGATGGTCGAACTGGACAGGTTCCGTCCGAACTGAAAGAAGGACGCGCCGGTTTGCGAGAAACGGAAAGAGTGGAGGGAGGCCTTTGCCCAGGAGTGAATAGAAAAAAAAAGGTTAAAGAGATTCCGATGCCAACTAATGCGGATGCTTGCGTGTTTGCGACTGGGCTTCTCGCTCCAATAAATGACGCCTTTATAAGACATGAGATAAACTAACTCGCTGATTTGTGTATGGAAAGTGAATTTCACCCTAATAGTTCATTTACGTAATTTACTTTTTCAACAGGTCTGCAAAAATGGCTTAGGATGTTGGAAAATGAACCAACAACTTAACATAGACAATACCCCTTTGATTCTCAGCGACTGCAATATAATGGAATTTCCTAATGACGTCAAAGTATGTATCTTCAGTGATAAAATATCAAAATTTTTGATATTTTTCTTTTTTTACTGATGTGGTCACCTCGGTGGTTCTCAGTATTAGTTGGATCCGGTAGGTAGCTCTGATGTCACAGGGCAATGTCTGCCTATCGAGTTCGCTAGTTATATTATCAATAAAACATGTGGATCACCTATATGAATGAAAGAAAAATGCTTCCAAACGTCAAAATAATCTCTCCCAGTGTGAGAATGGGATGGTGCTACGGATCCTGTATGGCTCCAACTCTCTGGAGAAGGATAGCTTCTTTAACCCAATAACATCATAGCTTAGTACCTATTAAAGCACACTTCTTCAAGATCATGCGAGATCCGTCAGTTGATCAACCGGCACATAGGCTCATCATCTAACTATATCATAAACACCTCTCGCCTTTGCTCTATCAGAGCAATACTTAGTGTCTATACGCTTATTTTAAACCAACCAATTTCTTACATACAAATCTTCGTAAATCCAGGTAGATAACGAAGGCAACCTCTGGATCCTGAGTGACAAGCAGTCGCGGTTCTTGTACGAGACCATGGACTTCAATACGGTTAACTTCAGGGTCCTGACCGCACCCACCTCTCTTCTCATCAAGGGCACGTCGTGTGAGAAGATTTGCTACAGTAAGTGGGCTTTATTATATTGTTATAGTCTTTTCAATGTTTGACTTCCGCTATCGGTAACCGAATAGCAACCTAATTGTAACGAGAATAAAGAATAATTGGGGGAGAACCTGTGACCGCCAGACCTACGTACCCGTAACAACGTAAGTTCAATTACAATTTATTTTAAAGGTTTTGTCTGGCAGGCGGTTGCCGCCACACAAAATGTCTGGCAATGGAGGGGGTGAATCATCATAGTTACTATCCCACAAGTAATATAAAAATATCACGCTTTAGTATGACGTAGCTTACCAGCTATTCAGTCCACCTTTGTAATCTGGTACCTGCCAAAGCCACCACATAACAGCTAATCGTTCTTACCTGTAGCACAGATAATATAATACTGCGCCTGTAGTAAGGTGCTTCCACAGAAAAAGTTTCAGCTTTTTTATATCTGGCAGTCACGGGATCTTGGTCCATAAGTACTCGTACTAATTTTGACAGACTTGTGAACATTGTGTCGACACAATCTGTCATTTTGTCGATTATTCCGTCAAAGAAATCCTTGTCTACGGTGGTCATGCTACGGGGGCTGGTAATGTAATTAATTGTATTTCTTTGTGGGCCCTGATTTCTATGAGATTTATCTCAGAAAAACAGTACCTATACGCACTGTATTTCCATTCTAAAATATATTATATTTATTTCAGGCCAGAGGAGATCAAATCCGGAGATTGATTAGAATATCAAGATCGACTAAACGATTCCAATGGTCAAAATTAGTTAGCCGATTAAAGTTATGAAATTTAAGTCATCCAGAAACTATAATTTTGTGAAATTTTTTTTTTTAAAGATGTTTTTTTGGTCGCATTTTTCTTTGCAATGCATATTATATTGGCTATGAAACTGAAATTTATTTTGTTTTATTGCTTGTTTGTTGAACGTTAGCATATACACGAATATTTTTACATCGTTCTGGAGCCGAAACATAGTAACTCCAGTCGAGTAATAGTTACTATTAGCATTGTTATTGTTTTTTTAAGACATCAAATAAAGAAGTTAGAAATTTATCACTTTTATTCTGTCATTCGAGTTAAATCTTAGTAGCGGTTTCATTCATAAACGCAAGATTTTACGCGATGCGCTCGTCGATGACGTAGAGCGACACAGCTGTGCGTGTACGAGTCAGCTGATCGTGCACTCGCGGTGACTCAATGGGCGTCGGACGAATAACCGGCTGAAAAAGTACTTGCAAGTAGGTATTTCATTTCAGGTACGATTAAGGTTGGTGTAAGTTCATTTACCTCCATTATCTCTTGTCTCCTCGTAAACGAGAGAAATTAATTGACAATTAATTCACCAGTCTTATCACGTAATCACTAAAACTCGTACTTATTCAACTACACAACGACCAGTACGCTTGGGAGTTATTTTTAATAGGTACTTAATAAACATACCCAATTACCTACCTACCATATGATAAATAAAAAATAGTATTACAGCTCAAAACAATTTTGTTGCGGCAATGCGTGTGGCGGCTTATACAAAGGCAGGCAATTCGAACAGAAAAAGACCCTATTTTCATAACGTTAACCGTGGAATTCGGTTGTGCATCCTTGTAAAGTCCACTCCAACTCGAGACAATAGATTTCTCAGAATATTTTTTAGTAAACTGTGTATTTACCTAGTTTGATAAAATTTCTAAATTTCACCGTTTACGGTTAAGAAATAAAGTCTGAATTCGCTTTTCGTGTTATTATTTGTATACCTATTTATCTACCGCGTATGTGTTTTTATTTATGTTGTTGTAACCTATCATAAAGAACGCGGTGCCGAATTATTGCTTGATTTAAATTGCGTTTATCTACTTATAAGTTCAATAACTCAAATTTTTCCGTCATACTTTCTACGGGCTTAGGACCGTCGCGTCAGTTATGCATTTTACGTATCTAAATACTTACTTACTTGTACACTTTTAATGTCAAGAAAAATAAATGCAGACGCAGGCGTATTTAAAAAATTTGAACTATTTACAAACATAATCAACGTAATAACTAACTAAGGCTAAGGATATTAGATTATTCACAATTTACACTTCCCTGTATCGAAGCAACTGCTCAAAATGGAGTCCATTTCGCTCGATACACAAACGGGCACGTTTAATGACATTGTCTTTTAATTTGGCTAATGTGTCTCTGTCACTTTTCACAATATTAAACGCGTCCACAATCGCACTTCTTAACTCATCTCGAGTAGTATGTTCCTCGAAATAAACTAGTCTTTTAATCTCAGACCACAAATAAAAATCCAGTGGGGTTAAGTCAGGGCTCCTAGCGGGCCAAGCCACAGGGCCACCGCGACCTATCCACTGCTCACCAAACTCACTGTTTAGATACGCACGCACTAAATTCGCATAATGAGCAGGGCATCCATCGTGCTGAAAGTACATACCGCGTAAATATGCCAGAGGCACATCCTCTAGCAACTCCGGTATCATATTCTGCAGCATATCCAAATAAGAACCGCCAGTCAGGTGCCCTTCAATAAAAATAGGCCCTATTATTTGGTCATTAATAATGCCTGCCCAAACATTCACGCTGAATCTAACCTGATGGTTATCTTCGCGAATGAGATGAGGGTTTAAAAACGACCAATAATGTTCGTTGTGAACATTATACAGGCCCACTCGTGTAAACAAGGACTCATCCGTCCACAGTATGTTGGCAGCGACATTTTCTATCAACCACTGACATAGGGCGATTCTCCTGGGACCGTCGCCTTCGTAAATAGCATGCGCTCGACGAAAATGGTATGGATGTAATCCATTTGAATTCAATATTCTCCATACGTAATATTGACTAACATTAAATCGCCTGGCCGCCATTGTGGTACTACGACGTGGGTCGCGTTCGAAGTACTCCAGTATATCTTCCTCCAATTCTACCGAGTATGGTAGTCTACCACGGCCCTGCGCGTGTGTGGGTGCTCGAAACTGTCCATGATCGAGGAGGCGCTGAGTTACAGCCAGGATGGTGGAGGTGAAGGGAACTTGAGGGTCGGTGATTCCACGTGCGCGCAGTGAGTTCAGGTTTTCCGGCTGAGCATACAAGCGTCTAGCCTCTTCCAAGTTATGGTGCGCCATCCCATAAAAATCCACCATTGCCCAATACTCCACATTGGAGTAGACATATTGCCGACTCATTTTTGACACGTGATTAGGTTACGCGTGAGTGACCTCATACAGCGAAGCGCGCGAAAATACTAGGAAGAAAGCGCGCCGATCGCGTCGGCTAGACTGTGTAAGCGTGGGGGTGGGGGCGTGGCTTACGGATCATACTGTCTGATCGATGAATGGATTTTTCAATGGGTACCGTTTGCATGTGTTGCCGATCGTCGATACGTTACGTACACACACATATGCATTTACCGCTAGAACTACTACTTCAAGTTCTCATTATTTTACAAAAAAATCAATAAATTTAATTTTTCGTGTTTTTTTTTATTGTTACTTTTTGAAAAAAATAGTCCCAATCGTTTCGAGTTCGATGATCGAGTTTATGGCTTTCGGTTCCAGAACGACCTAAAACTAACCGTGTATATAACACCAAAAATGTCAAATATTTCAGTAACAACGTTATAATTACGACAACGTTATAAAGGCGCTGTCTCAAATTGTCAACTATATCCCTGATGTTGAAAGAAGCGATTCATATTCATTTTTGTTTCATTCCACGTTCACTTTTAATTTGATGGGCGTCTTATAAATTTGCCTGCTGCGCAAAACGGCACGCACTGCACCTGCAGCGCCGTGGTGTCCGAGGTTGTAAGATACAACTGAACAGAAAATGAGGGGGAAAAAAGGAGCTCATTTCAGCATTAGGATTTGCAGGTAAATATAAAACAAAACACGTAAAATAATTTAATTTTTTATTTAAATATACAACATGGTAGTTATAACTAAGTAATTAAATAAGTCTATGTGATTGAATAATTCATAATTTTGCACGTGACCGTCGATTCCGTTTGATTTCGTTCACATTTGTCAGTCTTTTCGCTAATATTACAATTGAACCGACGTACAGTGGACTTAGAAATGACGACGGTGGAAATTAGAATTACCGTAAGGGAAATTGAGCTTGCTGTAGGACTATCAACCTTGGGTGAAAAGCCGAAGGCTGCAAATTCAATGGCATATCATGTCTCTTACGGAAAAAATGTCCACCATCGATGAGAGCACCTACTGACTAAAGTTAGGTGAAGTTTAGAGTCCCGTGGACATCGCAGAAACGGATGGACAAGGATGATTGTAAGACATGAGAGTGAACTAAAAAGTTTAGTAATATCCCGATTTACGCGTGCTGAAACAAGTAAAAGAGATGAAATCGTAAGAGGGGCCTATGTCTGGCTATGAATTGCATACGACCTCATCCTTTCTTTTGCTTTAACTGTGTCTATTATGACCAACACACTTTTCTTTTCACTCTTCCTTAGTCTCTTGCGGATATCCTCATTTCTGATTTGATCACGCAAGGAAACTGCGAGCATAGCCCTCTCCATTGCCCTTTGGGTGACTTTAAGCCTTCTGATACACGGGAATTTAACCCGTATAATAAGGCAGTTAAGCGCTATTGAGCGTGCAAAGCGAAGCGGGAAGAATGAAGGTGAAACGCGTAGGAATGAACGATATTATTTACAGTTAGATGAAATTATTATATTATTCGTTAAGACAGTACAAACACTTAGATAGATAACTAAGTGACTGCCACAAAGGGGGTGGTGAAGTTCTGGCGGACGGTACCACTAGCTACTCTGAGGACCTGATCCTATCTCTGGTTTTATCCTACCTTGCCCCTCTCTCTGTGCAATGCATCTCTGGGCCCCGTACAGCCCAACCAGGGATGAGAGGGACTCCACTCACACAAGAGGTGGCCGATCAGGGGATTTTAGCCATTACCCTCTCTGCCCTGATGACCTTGGCCAAGCCCGTCACACCCCAGAACACACCGGCTTACGCCAAACGCTGGAAAGCCGCTCTGGCTTCAGCAAAGGTTCAAGGCCTTGTTCCTCAAGAGTCTTGGGCAGGCATTCTGGCTCTAGCAGGAATCTTTACGCAGATAGTAACAGGTAGATAGGAGCTGCGGGTGGAAATTGTAAACCGCCTCTTGAGCCTAGACAAAACAGGCGCAGAGGGAGCTGTTCTATCACAGGTGAAGCTGGTATGGGAGTATTCGTCCCTCAAAGCCGTCCAGTACATAGACCAGTTTGTAAAGTCGCATTGTAGGGCCTTGGAGATCCCAGCAGTCCTTGATCAAGCCCTGGACCTCAAGGCGAAGTGGGACGCCGCAGTGGCCACAGACCCCTTGCTCGCATACAGCCGCGTACGCGACGTCAACGCCCATCAGGAACTCCACCATGCCCACTTCCCAGACCTGTATTTCGCGGCGATCGCGTATGCTAAGGCCTACAAAATAATAGGGGACAATTTTCAAATATTGCAGTCTCATGCGTCTAGGCACACTGTGCTTATAGACAAATATGTTAAGAATGTTCTGCCACAACATAATCGTCTACAACTTCGAGTGTAGAGTCTCCGATCTTGATAGGAGTGGGTGTTCCCACTCTTTCGGAAGCTCTACTGAGGTCATCGAGCATTGTACTGAGGTCCTTCACGGTCTCAGTCATGACCACTATATCGTCGGCAAACCGAAGGTGAGAGATTTACTCGCCATTGACGTTGATGCCTAGCCCTCTCCAGTCCAGAACCTTGAAGACATCCTCCAGTGCAGCGGTGAATAGTTTCGGAGATATAACGTCTCCCTGTCTCACACCTCGCTGCAGAAGGATAGGTTCAGAGGTCTGGTCCTGGAGTCGGACTGACATGGTAGCGTTTTTGTACAAACACTTCAACACCTCGATGTACCGATAGTAGATTTGGCACCGTTGGGGAGACTGCAGTACAGCCCAAGTCTCGATCGAATCGAAGGCTTTCTCGTAGTCCACAAACGCTAAGCAGAGAGGCAGTTTATACTCTTCGTTATTCTGTATAACCTGCTGCAGCGCGACTTCGTGGGTGCTACTGAGAAATTCCTGAAGGAATAACACACGAACCACATAACATGTTGACCGACCTGGGAATCGAATCCAATAAATACCTCATGCTCCGCGGCCGCGCTTTTAGGCAGTCTGACTATATGTATGGAACACGATAGTTGACAATGTCAATGTCAACTGACTGCTACCGTTGACATTTCTTACTGCGGCGCATTGGGACTCCATATACTTACTACTCAAGGGTGAATATAATAAACATCGGGATATTACTAAAAATAATAGAATTATTTGCACTACATACGAACTACAGTAGCATACAAAAAGTATAGAATCTAAATGGACTTTAGAAGATCATTGTATGAAAAAGTTTAGCATGAAACACTACTAAAGAGTTGTACATGGATCTTTTGGCGCGTGGCTAAAATGGGAACTACCGAATGATGCCATCTTGTTTTTTAATGGAACAATTTCAAAAATGTTTCCCACAGCGCTTTTCTGTCAATGTCGTTTAGATTCCTAAAGGTTTCAGATTAGCGTATTTTCGGCCCGTACAAACTCGTTATTAGAAGCGCGAATAGGCGTGCCTTGACGCGTGTGTAAGCGGGAGCCGACAGAGACGCCTTCCCACGCGAACTCGCTGTTATTAGTGCGTGTACGCGCGTTCGGTTTTTTGAAGCGCAAAATGTGTCGCACGTGTAAGTCGATACGAGCTTATTCGCGCGAAAAAATACGCTAGTGTTGAAACCGCTTTTAGTTTAAGCTATATTCTAAAATTAACAAACTTTTTCATACAATGTTTTACAATTATGATTTCTACGGCGATTTAAATCGACTGACTTATCAATTGCATTAAAACAGACCTATTTCGCTAGAGTGTTTATGCAAAAATTCAATGGTGTTCGTAGAGAATTCTTATTTGAAAATTTGTAATATTTTACAAATTAGTTTTAACCATACCTTAGTACTCACAACGCTACAGCTGCCGACTAAACCAACTAATCACTATAATAACATTTCTTTCATAATACTCATTAAATTCGCGACCTTTATACTACCGTACTTCGACCAAACGTCACTATGTATTTATTTATTAACCCGGTTCACATTATTCAGGTGGCATTCCAGTCTAGTGATCAAATGCAGCGCTGGACTGGAATGACGATTGTCTACATTATTTTATTCCAGTCTTTTTCAACATTGTTGTGTCAAAAACAAATTATCTGACAGAAACAACAATGTAGGTATACCTAGTCCTTGTATGACATATCTGCCATAAGAAGAATGGCCTTTTACACGATTCCAGCTGCGCTAGATTTAAAACCGCCAACCCAGTGACTGGACTGAATTTTCACCGAATCGAGTGCATTCCAGTGACGGTTTAGATTATTCCAGTTGCAAGCTAGCACAGAATTAGATCACTGGACTGGAACGCTACTGGAATAATGTGAACGAAGCACATTTTTATTTCTAAGTCCATGCGTGGTTCTTACGTTACCATCGCGTGTCCGAATCGAACAGAATTTACAAAAGCGTTGCAATTTGAATTATAACATTATTTACAAGTATTTATTGCTGAATCAACTATCATAGGCCATAATAAGATTGAGAATTTACAAGAAATATGAATTATAAAATAAAACTTATAAAATAAATAGTGTCGCGCATGCTGAAGCGATCATTTTTGAAAATGTATCGACTAAAAATGGATAATCGATTTGTCCATTTACCTTTCTTTGTTGCTGGCTCATTTGTGCGCGTGGCCTAAGGCGATACTTACGTCGCCATTTTGTTTTTTACAAACTGGCGACGTTCAAAATTCAACAAAATTATCCATCAAGAAAATTCCACTCCAACGCCAAAAGAACCACGCAGTACTATAAAGGTGTATACAGCTTACTTGATCGATAAATATCCAAGGTTAAAATCGAGCGTCCAAATAATACGCTCTCAAAACAGTGAAGGGAAGCGTCGTGAAAAAACCTGTATATTCTAGAACCAAAAGTTCGAAGACATGCACGACCGGGCCTGTGTCCCAGAATTGGGAACGATTAACAAAAACTATTCGAGCAGATCTGTAGGCACCTTACAACTTTATAGGATCTAGTCTAAACAAATGCGGCTCAGTATCAGTATTTTAATCGATACTCGACTATTAACCAATATTTAATTGACAACGATTACCGATTAGTGCATATTATTTTTGTTCTTGTGCAGAATGAGAAAACACCAACTTAATGTTAGTTACAAATAGTTCATAAGTTTTGTGTTTACTTTTCGTTATTGAATCGAATATCTTTTAGTCGATACATTTTTAGCTGTACTTGTAGGTAGTGCCCACTCGAAGCGACCACATAGTCTGACGATTTCTATTGACTTATTCAGTATTTCTTTAGACATTCACATTATCAATGATTTTAAGTCTTATTTACCGACAGATATAAAACATGGTTAGCAAATATTTAAACCTCTAGATGTGCCCTAACTGTACTGTACTTGAGAAGAGTACACTCACACATCTAGAATGGAACGGTAGATACGACTTTCAGTATGAGTGAGCGAGACACTGCTGTCAACGAAACAAAAACATGACTATTTTTGATTTATAGGCTCAATTTAACGATTTAAAGTTAAACATGGCTCTTTAGGCGCGTGTCTTAAATCGGAACTAAAGCCACCATCTTGTTTTTTCCATACAATTTCCACACAAATGTTTACCAACAGTGGCCTTTTGACAATGTCATTCAAGCGCTAACGAACCATGCACCATCATCGTTGACCCTCAATATTATCATACATCATCTGCCTAGTCTTTTCCCAACTATGTTGGGGTCGGCTTCTAGTCTAACCGGATGCAGCTGAATACCAGTATTTTACATGGAGCGACTGGCTATCTGACTTCCACAACGCAGTTAGTGCTGTATAATATGAAACTCTTGGTAAGACAGGTTGTTAGACTTTCGGGCACTGACTACCTGTAACGACTGTCAAAGATCTACAAATGACAGCCGGGACCAAAGCATGGACGAAACTCACCCATCAGCAGACCAACCTAGGCAAGTGCGTCTTAACCTGACGATCGACCCGAGCGGCTGTTATTATTTAGCCACGAGCTCCTCAGTCAGCATTACTATGCATACCATGCCAACTAATTAACTCAGGGCGTCTTCACTATTGAGTAATAAAACTTACACAGCCTTTCGCAGCTAGGTCAACATCAGCTACCTTCTTTCAAATAAATAAACCAAAATGAAAGATGGTAGGATACACATTAGTGCGATATGATATGAACTTTTCATTCCCAATAGTGTTTTCTTTGGTCAAAAGATCTTTTAACATTTTTGTAGATATTTAAGGTGACTGGTAATTACAATACAATGACAGAACGGCGTCACGCGGCTAACAGCTGATAGGTCACAGGCGCGCGCGCGTGAATTTCATACGGCTGTTGTGTTGGGATAAAATTGAACGAGTAGGTATAAACAAATGTTTCTTTGGGAAAGTTGTTTGTTATCATGAGTACAATCACGTGTTTAAGTATCGGCCCCTAATTACCAGTCACCCTATATTGTTGTGGATACCTTTAATGAGATTTATATTTTTATTTTTTAAACAACAACATTTCTATATATTCTTTCGTGAACTGGTTTGAAATAAGTTCCAACGTAGACATTGTATTTCTGAAGTTACTGTTTTATGCTGCACACCTTAAAACTAGGCCACCTGCAGCTATACCTTACAATTTCGTTAATGGTGTTCTGACATGTCCGCTTTGTGCTAGAAGTTTTTCGGCCAAAGTTGGGTATGCTAGCCGCTTGAGAGCATATGATAGAGCAGCACACCAAAGGTCTCGGCAACCTCCCTAGAAAGCCATCGAATGCAGTGGCTGTGGCCGAAATCGGCTAGATGGCATCATCATCATCATGAGGTAGTTTCACAAGACATATAGTGAAAAAACCTTACTCGATTTAAATTCAAAGGAAACCATAATTATGAAAAATATCATCATCGTTTTCCTGCCCTGACCCCAATTTACATAGGGTCGGCAAAGTTTATAAAAAATATATGAATAAAAAAAAAACCATGCATGCGCGACATCCAAAACCGTAAAATTATGGCAAAAGTGACTTAAGGGTCCAACTTTCCCGGTTTCTAAAATATTCGACACCACACTTCCGCTATCCTTCAAAACCACTTAATTAGAAAAAGTCAGCAACTAACTTCTGTCTCTTTTTCATTGCCGAAGATCCCCGAATATAGCCGAAGTGTGGTGCCGTTAGAACAGTGCGTCACTGTGAACATTGTCCTACCCTACAAGGTCCGTTTTGCTGTGACAAAGGAATTTCTACCTTATTTCAATAGTCCAAGACTGTTTTTTGAGTAGATTATCTAGTGTTTTCGGCAGTTTCTCCGTTTTTATGTTGGGGCGTAGTCTTTGCTGGGGGGGCGCGAGTTTTGAGGGGTGTCGTGTACTCCCAGCCGTCGTCGCCTTTAGGGTTGAACAGCTGTAATGAAAAAACATAACATTGAGAAAACGATGCAGATCATTTTTAAGTTTACTTGACGCTACGATCGTCATAGAGTACTACGACTATTGGGGTAAATTACTAGCAGCACGAGACTGCTAATTACTAATGATGTATTTTAAAGAACGCATGGTTTCCATTCCGAAGCCGTCCCATCAGTGGCGAAGAGTGAAAATTGAGTCAGAGTAAGCCAAAGAAAAAAAAATGAGATTTTTTTTTTTTTTGTATTTCTTGTTCTACGTATATTTTGACCTTATTTTCGTTATCAGTGACCCCAACCATGAAAATGATACCGATGACAAAAAAAGGAAATGTTGGTACCATCGAATTTTCATTTTGACCTCATTTTCGTTATCAGCGACTCCGAAAAGCACAAAAATTGATACCCATGACGACTAAACCGAAAATTTTCGTCAGCGCCATCTTGGATTTTCATTTTGACCTCATTTCCTTTATCAGCGACCCAAAAACCACGAAAATGACACCCATGACGAAAAACCCAAAATTTTCATCGGCGCCATCTTGAATTTTAATTTTCGTTATCAGCGACCCCAAAAACCACTAAAATTACACCCATGAAGAAGAAACCGAAAAATTTCATCGGCGCCATCTTGAATTTTCATTTTCACCTAATTTTAGTTATCCGCGACCCCAAAAACCACGAAAATGACACCCATGACAACAAAACAGGAAAAAAAGTAAAGCATAACGTTCAGAGGAAGTATAATAAAAAAAATCTAAAGTGTTTTTATCTTAAATATGTAAATAAGTCAACAAAATAAAAAAAACTAGCTGGTACCAAATACGATATCGACCATTACTCATTCTGTCTTGTTCTCCCCTACATAATTTCTTTTTCTGCCCGTGTCGTAACTCGATAATCTTCGGCTTAGTGTGCGCATCCATACGATTTTAGTTCTGAATTCTGGCACCGGGTTATTTGGCGCCACCTTGCTTTATTTGTTGACATGAAAATTTTTGTCATTTTTAAGTATTTTCAATCCTATGATGTATTAAATGGCTGCACTGTAGTCAAATAGTATGAAATCTGGAGTACATATCTTTAATGTTGGCCATTTTGCAAAGGGAAGCCGGTAGGAATCGAGTTCTATGGAACCTTCGCTACTGCGTTCCATCGCTTTGACTAACAAAAGCGATACGATTGGCATCTTATTATCTATTGTATCTTTATGAAAACACATCCGTAGAAGACAAAGTCGCCGCCTGATACTGCGTCAAACGTAATAATCAGCTCATTGCGATTGGGCGGTTGCGTCCAGAAATTGTATCCTAAGCTTGCGTCACGTGGAGTACGGAATTTATTCACGGTAAAGAGAGGTTGCGGCGAGTTGAACCGATGACATTGTTGCCATTGCGGGTAAAATCTGGATGAGACTGCCACAGGGACGTGGAGATACAAGCAAAGAGAGCTCAGTTTATACGTTACTTTGGAAAATTGACCGACTTCACATATCACTTCATCGAAGATAATGATGACTAGTACAGATGTAACCTACCAGCGTGGCCCACTTGTCCCCGTTGGCCTCCCGTGTCTTGACGGCGTCCCGCTGCGCCTGCTCCACGGCGCGCTTGGCGGCGGTGGCGGCGTCGCAGTCGGCGGCCCGCAGCGCGCACGTCACGTGGCCCACTAGTACAGATGTAACCTACCAGCGTGGCCCACTTGTCCCCGTTGGCCTCCCGTGTCTTGACGGCGTCCCGCTGCGCCTGCTCCACGGCGCGCTTGGCGGCGGTGGCGGCGTCGCAGTCGGCGGCCCGCAGCGCGCACGTCACGTGGCCCACTAGTACAGATGTAACCTACCAGCGTGGCCCACTTGTCCCCGTTGGCCTCCCGTGTCTTGACGGCGTCCCGCTGCGCCTGCTCCACGGCGCGCTTGGCGGCGGTGGCGGCGTCGCAGTCGGCGGCCCGCAGCGCGCACGTCACGTGGCCCACTAGTACAGATGTAACCTACCAGCGTGGCCCACTTGTCCCCGTTGGCCTCCCGTGTCTTGACGGCGTCCCGCTGCGCCTGCTCCACGGCGCGCTTGGCGGCGGTGGCGGCGTCGCAGTCGGCGGCCCGCAGCGCGCACGTCACGTGGCCCACTAGTACAGATGTAACCTACCAGCGTGGCCCACTTGTCCCCGTTGGCCTCCCGTGTCTTGACGGCGTCCCGCTGCGCCTGCTCCACGGCGCGCTTGGCGGCGGTGGCGGCGTCGCAGTCGGCGGCCCGCAGCGCGCACGTCACGTGGCCCACTAGTACAGATGTAACCTACCAGCGTGGCCCACTTGTCCCCGTTGGCCTCCCGTGTCTTGACGGCGTCCCGCTGCGCCTGCTCCACGGCGCGCTTGGCGGCGGTGGCGGCGTCGCAGTCGGCGGCCCGCAGCGCGCACGTCACGTGGCCCACTAGTACAGATGTAACCTACCAGCGTGGCCCACTTGTCCCCGTTGGCCTCCCGTGTCTTGACGGCGTCCCGCTGCGCCTGCTCCACGGCGCGCTTGGCGGCGGTGGCGGCGTCGCAGTCGGCGGCCCGCAGCGCGCACGTCACGTGGCCCACTAGTACAGATGTAACCTACCAGCGTGGCCCACTTGTCCCCGTTGGCCTCCCGTGTCTTGACGGCGTCCCGCTGCGCCTGCTCCACGGCGCGCTTGGCGGCGGTGGCGGCGTCGCAGTCGGCGGCCCGCAGCGCGCACGTCACGTGGCCCACTAGTACAGATGTAACCTACCAGCGTGGCCCACTTGTCCCCGTTGGCCTCCCGTGTCTTGACGGCGTCCCGCTGCGCCTGCTCCACGGCGCGCTTGGCGGCGGTGGCGGCGTCGCAGTCGGCGGCCCGCAGCGCGCACGTCACGTGGCCCACTAGTACAGATGTAACCTACCAGCGTGGCCCACTTGTCCCCGTTGGCCTCCCGTGTCTTGACGGCGTCCCGCTGCGCCTGCTCCACGGCGCGCTTGGCGGCGGTGGCGGCGTCGCAGTCGGCGGCCCGCAGCGCGCACGTCACGTGGCCCACTAGTACAGATGTAACCTACCAGCGTGGCCCACTTGTCCCCGTTGGCCTCCCGTGTCTTGACGGCGTCCCGCTGCGCCTGCTCCACGGCGCGCTTGGCGGCGGTGGCGGCGTCGCAGTCGGCGGCCCGCAGCGCGCACGTCACGTGGCCCACTAGTACAGATGTAACCTACCAGCGTGGCCCACTTGTCCCCGTTGGCCTCCCGTGTCTTGACGGCGTCCCGCTGCGCCTGCTCCACGGCGCGCTTGGCGGCGGTGGCGGCGTCGCAGTCGGCGGCCCGCAGCGCGCACGTCACGTGGCCCACTAGTACAGATGTAACCTACCAGCGTGGCCCACTTGTCCCCGTTGGCCTCCCGTGTCTTGACGGCGTCCCGCTGCGCCTGCTCCACGGCGCGCTTGGCGGCGGTGGCGGCGTCGCAGTCGGCGGCCCGCAGCGCGCACGTCACGTGGCCCACTAGTACAGATGTAACCTACCAGCGTGGCCCACTTGTCCCCGTTGGCCTCCCGTGTCTTGACGGCGTCCCGCTGCGCCTGCTCCACGGCGCGCTTGGCGGCGGTGGCGGCGTCGCAGTCGGCGGCCCGCAGCGCGCACGTCACGTGACGCCACACGCGCCGCGCCTCGTACGCCTGCTGCCGCGACACGGGCGCCACGCGCTTGCGACGCGGCTTCATGTTCGAAACTTCGAATAGCACTTCTGAGCGCTGTGGAGATTAGGACGGCTAAATTAGGATATTTTATGGTTTTCGGTAGAGAACTATTGTTTATGGTCTAGTAATTAAAAAACTGCGATGGGGTCATAAGTTGGAGAAATTTTCCCCTCATTACATGGGTTCATATGTCATAACTGGCGAAATGCACTCAACAATTCAATCTTTTGTACAGTATATGTTTTGTGTCGTGTTATGTTATTTACCCCAGAATCAGTCCATCTTCCATCCATTCTAGAATTCCATTCTCCCTGCGCCGTATAGTAGGGTTTCTTATCAACGCCTGCAAATATCTCGCAGGTAACCCGATGCTTCTTGCCGCCATAGAAGGGTTTCGTCAGAAACTCTATGTTCGCCTTGTGACCGGTCTGGACGCACTCGATACACACTGAGCCACCTAGTTCTATCCAGGGGACTGTTAGTATTGATCTGTGGAAAAAAAAATACATCTGCACATCTGAATCATGTAGTAAATGAAGAGCATCGTGTTAACGATGTAGTAATGGGTTTGATCACTGATGAAAGGTTTCACTTACAACTAGCTTACGCCCCCCGCGTGGAGTTCGGTTATTGTCTCATAGGATCGTAATACCGGAATAAAAAAAAATCCAGGTTGGTAGTACGATATAAAATAACTGTGTGCCATTCCAAAAAAAAAAACATCCAAGTCCGTTCAGTGGTTTTTACATGAAAGAGTAACATTACATTATGCTCTTACACCTGCATATCAGGCCTTTATATGGCCTGTTTTACAATGTTCAGATAGGCACTATCAGAAAAGTATACTCTAAAACAGAATTTAAAACCGAAATTTGTACGAAGGTGATAAACCAGACAAAAGGCCTTATTAATTAAACGTTTAGTAACATTTTTGTTGTAATTTTAATAGATTTTTAATAACACGCACACAAAGATATTTACTATAACAAAAGTAGAAGAGCTCATTTATCAAATGAGACCGATAATGGTGTGTGATAATATGGAACTAAATGCTTATACGTGTGGAAACACGTGAGATATTAACCATTTAGTTTAATATCGTAGCGCATCATTGTGACTTAGCTCAAAATAATAATGCTATCTGATGGGCTAACGAGATGATGATAATGATGATGTTAAGTCAACATTTGACCCATTTGGTGTCGGCTTTCAGTGAAACCGATGCAGGTGAATATAAAATACCGGTATTTTACATAGAGCGACTGCCTAACTGATCTACAAGACTGGATGTCAGACTTTCAGTCTTCTGACCACCCGTAACGACCGTCAAAGATGTAAAAATTATAGCAGGAACCAACGGCTTAGCGTGCTTTCCGAGGCACGGAGGGAAGTCGGTTTTTAATGGATAGTCACCGATCCACGGACTTCCACGTAACTTAGATATTATGCATTTACACTAAAATCAAATAAAATGGCCCCTGCAGTGGGACAATAATGTCAAAAGTAATGCTGTCTTGATGTTGTTACAAAACAAAATTATTATTATTATTATATTATAAGCCTATATCGTCCCACTGCAGGGCAAAGGCCTCCCTTCCCTCCTTCCACATTTCGCGGTCTAGTGCGATTGTAGGCCAATCCTTTGCGAAAGAGTCCAGCTCATCCCGCCATCTTCTTCTGGGCCTGCCACGTTGTCGTTTGCTGCTATTTGGTATCCACTGAGAAAAACAAAAGGATAAAGAAAAACTGACCTGCCATAACCATTAGGGAATGTTAGCGTATACTCTTCTCCCGTATCCAGTAACGTCACCGTCCCCTTCCCGATGTTGTGCACCCCGATGGACAGGCCCAAGAACTTGCTCTTCGTCCACACCCACGCCTCGAACTGTATGCGTTTGTTCACGTGCTCCGCGTAGAAGGCTGATATCGGGGGGTGGTGGGAGACCTGTTCTGCTACGAAGGAGAGCTGGTCTGGCGTGCACCAGGGGACCGGCCCGTCACCTACTTCTTGCTGTGGAAAGTAAAAAAAAGGGTTGGTTGAGGAGCCCTTCCGGAATGAATCACGGCAACTGGTGTACAAGGTCTAAAATCGCATGATACTAAAAATCTTGTCTAATATTGACCTGCTACAAGACTGTATTCTTAACCCTCCCGCCATGTTAGCTTCTGTTGGGCACAATAAAATGAACATTTTGGTCGAATGAAACAAAAAAACCCTTTGAGAATTCCGATAAGGCTGCGAGAGAAATCATACAACGTAAAGTAGCTTACAAAAAAAAAAAAACAGATTTTACCTAGTTTGAACAACCGAGACTTGTTTTAGCTTTATAGCGACTTCTGCCAGTAAAATACAATTATATGAATATATATATATATATAATAGAAGTTTCTTCGAGTGTTGAGATATTAAAACTGAAATTTTGGCACTGCAAATGCATAACTAAGTTCGATAGCTCTGGGCGGAGCGGAAGGGAGTGTCAGACTTGTACTGACTAAAACTCATCCATGTGTCCTTTGTGTTTGGAACCGTGGTATCTCTTTGGAACAGTCCCGCAGCCCCGGCAGGCAAGTGTCACCCTTACCTTCTCAATATTAACGTTATTACTCTCAGCGGGCGCGCCGTCCATGTCCCAGTGGCACCGGAACACCTCTCCCAGGATGGGGTTGTACGGCTTCTTGGCGACCTGCGACTTGCGGCCCGCGTGGTACGAGCTCAGGTACCAGCGTACTACCTGTACCATGCGCTCGCGTGGCGTTGGCTGGTCCACTATCCTGGGGAAGTCATGAGAAAAATAATTTGTAGGAATTGTTTGTAACACCCTTAACAGAGACCTCCGCCTTGCCGCATCAAAGGCACATTAAGCGTCCACAAAGTTCTAACAATATCCTACAGGTTATTTGCTTTAAAATAACCATAATCCACGTAGGTATTACTAAACTAATTGAACCAATACGTGATCAACCTTCAGAATATTCCATTAAAATTGATACCTTAGCGAGGACTCATTAAAGAGGTCGGTCTATAGCTAGGCACTTTCGAGGCTCTCGCTTGGAGGTTAGATTAAGGGCCTGATTCAGAGGGCAGTACTCCTCGATACGGCTCGCATTAAGAGGAGGTTCCTGTCTCTGGAGCTCTAACCACTGGTAGCTTGGACCCTGCTCCCGACACCGGCGGACCATATATATTTTTTAATATTTAAAAATATAAAAAAATGAGTTGAAAAAAAAGAATAAATAAAAAACACACTTGACAAACTGGTCGGGATGCGCGAAGGAGTCTGCGTACATCTCTAGAAGCGATCGCCTCTCTAAGATGAATGTGGGTAGCACAACCTGAAACAGATGGTTGCATTATTTATATCCATGACACTATTACTCACCCATCTAATGCAGGAAGGTGACTAAGTTCTCTTGGACTGGACTACAGTATTTTCACAGTTATTTTATTTCTGGTTTTCAAACACTGTCAAAATTAAATTGATTTTTATAGTCATTAAAATAAAGGTGCTATTAGATACCATTAACAAGTTCGTCAAAATTCATTGATCTTTATTTTCATTACAAAAAGGTTTATGTTGGCTTGCTGCTGGTAGAGATAAAAAAAACCCTAGAAAACTATGTATTACGCCCACAGATATAGATATACCTAGATAACGCTGATCATTTACTTCGCGTGCCTGGCTTAAGTATATTATACTTAACGTAGCTCCTGTAGCAGCAAGCTAATTTGTTTAAAACTACAATGTTACAATTCAAGAACTTCATGCCATTTAAAGAACAAAAACGTAATCTATTTTGCGTAATAACTTGTTGTTTAGAAAAATGGGACTTTTAAAACAAATAACGAACTTTGAGCGGTGACTAGAGAGAGAGCTTCGAAGTAAAGTTTTTAAAATACGACTACAGGTAAATAAAATATGTATTTTTTTATGCTTGGATTACGATAAGGATCAGTCAGTGAATTGAATGTTTAGCCCTGAAAGTGTATTGTTCTGTAATCCAATCAACGGTTACGTGAACCGGTTTAATTAAGCGTGTATAAAAATCCTTTTGTATGTCCTTTATGTAAAAAACTTTACGCCAGTCTGTACTCCTGGTAAAGATCGTTTGTTAGTACGCACAGCGGCCAATCAAGGTAAGCAAAACCAAATTAAGCTGATATAAAGCGAAGTCAGTTTATACTGGTTATGTACAGCTTGATTTGCCGCCATAATCCACTGCCTAGCCTTTTCCCAACTCTGTTGGGGTCGTGGTCCAATCTAACCAATCTGAATACCAGTACTTTGCATATTTTGTTAGTTAATGATATAATTAAATATCAAAAACTAATTTCCTAACTAATATAGGCTTTCAGAAACAGGTACGTACACACGGCGGCACATGAAACTGTACATTTCCAATATAACTTGGTCTCGCTTTGTATAGATTTCCTAAACAATGAGAGAGCCGCATAAACTGGATTTGTATAGCTTGATTGGCCGTCGTGCGTATATGGGTTTTGAACTGTTCTGTTATTTCGTACAATCCATATCATCAAACCTAATTAAAGTTACCGCACAAAATTTGAAATCAATCTCACTCTAGTTTCAAACGAATTATAGCTTACACATCACTTTAGCTGACACTATCCGGATATCGAAGTTACGCAATATTTAAGATATGTCAACTACTGAATCTCGAAGAGATCAATTTTACATTTTCTCTGATTATATCACTATACTAGCTAACAATTTGATTGGATAATTTTTTTTTGATCGATTGATTTGATTGTAGTTATTCCTTTTAACAGCAGCTATCTTCCAGTAAAACTCCCGTCAAAATCGGTCCACCCGTTTTGGAGATTCGCCGGAACAAAGAGACAGATAGACAGACAAAAATTAAAAAAATAAAATTTGTTATTATTACGTTTGTACCATAAGCATTCAGTAACAAGCTGTTATTTTGAAATTACAATAAGATTAGACACTTCAATTTATTTATTTATTTGTATAGACAATCAGTATGCAAAGTTTCCATTACTGGGACACAGCCATTGCTCAGAGAGAAGGAATGGGCTATAATCCATCCACTAGTGAGGGTTGATGGACACTTACCTTTGTGAGATCCATTCCGATCTTGACCTGCGACAGGAGATGGGTGACCACGGAGCCGTGGTTCTCCATCGAGCCGAGGTCGCTGTCCGATTCATCCTCGTACAACGCTGTTGGTAGAATAAATTATCAGGTTGGTGACATTTAAGGTGCTCACAGTTTCATTCCAAAAGACAATCTTGTTTTCTGGGTACATTAATAACAAGCTTATGGTAAAAAACATTTTTTTTTAAATAAGATGTGATATAAATAAATAAATATAGATGTGACGTCATTTTTTTGTATTCTTTCACCGAACACTTTTAACTAATATCCATATCACAGGGGTGCATAAAAAATAACTAATCCGCCATCTTTGATTTAGAATGACGTCACTTAGCTAAACGTATATTGTCACCCAAACTAAACGTGTATGCAAAATTTCAGTTCAATCGGTTGGCGATAACTGTTTTAAAATAAAGTTTCAAGATTTGACCTAAACCAACCAACATACAAACATTAAATAAAAGCTTGTAAAAAAAGACGTTTGTGAGTTTGATTGTTTTTCGGCATTAAAGTCTACAACTACTACGGTCAGATAAAATAAAATTATTATGCAGCAAAAAGCTACTGTTCTTGTGACAATCAGCTAGACATGTGTCAGAAATCTAATCTGGTATATTTTTTTATTATCATACAAACGCCCTTGCTTCGCACAGCGCCACCTATCGGGTCCAAAACTATATCTAACGCCCTACTGCTAGATGCTTAACTTAAATATAGGCTTATTTTAAGTTAAGCACCTAGCAGTAGAGCGATGAAAACTGTGTTCAAATCCATGCAGTAGTTTCTGCGTGATGCGCGTGCAAACATACAGACAGAAAGACAGACAGAGACAAAAAATCTAATAACTGTCGTTTTGGCTTCTGTTGCCCTAATTAAGACCGGAAATATTTTTTATTTCGATATCTTCAACGTACAAACATTGGCCTGTTACAATTTTATTATATGAGCAATAGACGTCATCGATAATTGACAGACGGACAGTCTTCAAAAGCTTCTAATTTGTAACTAAAATATTCTAAAGCATTTAAACATATCATCTGTTAGTAAATCATCTTTCATTTGCTCCTACGATATTCTAAAACATAATCAACTTATCTTGGCGCCTTGATAAACTAGAGTACCAGACTAATAAACCTAGTCTTCACTAACGACTAGACCAGTATGATTTTCAGCTGACACAAAAGTATGTCGAGTCCTTCAGCATACACGCCATATTGAAGTTGGAACTATGCCAGGGAGACTGGCAAAGGCTTGGTCGCTCGGATCGAATTTTATACGTTTTCATCGACTAACTGTCAGTTGTATGTATATAGGAACTGTTTATTTAACGGTTTTATATACATAGGGGTTATACAGTTTCAAGAGCGACGTGGAGTCGATAAAGGCGACACAGTAATATACGGGTAAGTTACACACGTGTACAGTGAGTGATAGCAATTAGCTGACACACCTTTGCATAAATGGTAGAGATTTTTTAGAAATCAAATCAATAGAATTTTAAAATTCTTTTATATTTTATTTGCTTTGCTCAAATATATATGATACAAAAAAAAAATTAAAACTCTATCGATTCGTTTTCTAAAAAATCTCAACCATTTATGCAAAGGTGGGTAAGCTAATTGCTATCACTCACTGTACATAACTTCGGTTTGCATGAAAATGTATATGGGATCGTCCACTGCGATCCACGGCCACGCTACGTTCGCGACAAATAAATGAACCGCGCAGCTGACGTTGGAAACCTTTCTACTGTTAACTCATCATCTGCCAAGCATTTTCCCAAACTATGTTGAGATCGGCTTCCAGTCTAAACGAAAGCAGCTGACTACCAGTATTTCACATGAAGTGACTGCCTATCTGACCTCCACAACTCAATAACTGGGTAATACGATATCCCTTGGTAAGACTAGATGTCAGAATTTCGGCTTCTGACTACTCGTAACGACTGGCAAAGATCTACAAATGACAGCCGAGACCAACGGTTTAATGTGCTTTCCTAGGCACGGAGGAAACTCGGTATGTAATGATGATCACCCATCCATGGGCCAACCTCGGCAAGCACGGGTAAATCAGAAGACCGAGCGGAGCGGCTGTTATTATTTAAGCACGAGCTCCCTATAAGTAAAAGTAGGTACTCAATTATTGGGAGACAGCGCTGGTATCTTTTTGAGTGAAGACCTGGTATACTGTGAGAGGTAAAACTCGAGCGGCTGGTATTATTTAGCTACGAGCTCCTCCATTAGCATTAGCATTATTTAACACGATATATACAGAGTTTAGACTGCGCCTATAATTCAGATTGTCTCTTATCCATGTAGGTTATAGGGAGAGAGCCATTTCAGTAAGAAACAATGCTCAGTTGGACTTATACTGTCACTTACGGGATATCTTCCATTGTTCATAATTTTGAGCCGATATTTCGACGCTGTTGCAAGCGCCATGATCGCGGGTGGACTCAAAAACCGTGAAAGCTTAAAACAGTGTTTGAATACTTGGTCCCTGTGGTTTTATAGCGCACTCAGTTTCTTGCTCTAAAATGCTACTTTACATCTAAGAATCAGAAGCAAAACCTTGTTTGATATCGAACCAAGCACAAGATCTGGGAGTATACAGCCGGAAGATGGCATAACATAAATGAGTATTGTACAATACTTTAGCCAAAAATTTACATCATCAAGTTGTAACATAGTGTACATAACATGTACACTACTACTACAACTACTATAAATAATAAATAAAAAATCAACTATTTTTAACTATTATTTAACTATACATACATAACTATAAAACTAAAATTGTACCTAGGTTGTAGTAGTGTAACAATCAAGTGACGCGGACAACCGCATTATTTTATATATACGGAGTAACAGGTTCCTCGTCGCGGCCCGCCACCCGGCCGCGCGCCGCGCGAGCGCGAGCGAGACGACATCACGGAGTCCGCAGCCAAACCTCTTGAGGCACGGACGCTGTCGCTCGGACTATTTCTACATTTGCTTACCGTCATTGCGAAATATAAGTAATAGACAATTTACACCATTCGAATATTTTATACTAAGTATCTTGAGACTGGATTGCTTCTTCATACTTCTAAATTAAAAGTTGTAATAACTATAAGTGACTGTGATTCCCAAACTTGGGTAAGTTATGCACAATTTTGTATAAAGATTCCTAACGGCCGTTACCTACCTATTTTGTTATTATATTATCTTGTGTTAATTTGAAGGTACGAGTCCGTCTAAATTTCGTAGCTTATTCCTATCCTGTGTGTAATGCTTTGCCGTTCTTTCACTATGTTCTTAGTATAATGTTTGTAACCGCCTCTGCTAGCGAACATGTATCTGCATTATAGATAATTGTGTATAGCCAGCCCATTTTTTTTTCTTTCTTTTCTTTTAATTAATTTTTCAATATGGCAATTCCAATTAAGTATCTGCTGCTCCAAAAGTCTGAGCTGATGTATGAGGTGGCAATCCGGGGAGAACTTCCTTCTGACAGCGTTGCTGGATTAAGACGTCAAGTCACTAAATTAACACAATTATATTCGTCCGATGACATAGTCGATTCGGTTTTTCAGTTTTTAGAGGATAGCAAAGGCTCTCAAGAGACGCTAGAGAAAGTTAAGACTAATCTTGATGCCTTAAAGCTTAATTTTGATGAACCTCTTTTTAACAGGACTAAAGCTATGTTACACCATTTAGACTATAGGCTTCAACGAATTGAAACACCGCAGGCGGCAGATGATTCAGCCAAATTAAGTAAATTAAGGAAAAGTTACGAAGGGTATTATGAAATACTTTTGAGCCTTGATAAGTCAAAGGTCAAGGACCAGAAACAGGTCGCGTCTTCAGTTACTTCTGAGGAGGAATTGCCTGTTAATTCAAATTTAGCCGGGATGAATATCGCCGTTTCATGTGATCGCGGGCTAATAGGAGATCTGAATAAATTAAAATATGACGGCAAATCTTGTGTCAGATCGTTTATACAAAAGATTGAAGAATTCCGTATGTCTAAAAATATAACCGAAACTAAAATACTAAGTTCTGCTACCGATATTTTCACTGGAGACGCACTTCACTGGTACCGCAACATCAGGGGCAGTGTCGGTAGTTGGAACGAGGTACTGACTGCGTTGAAAGATGATTTTGATGTTCCCGACTACGACTATCGCATGGCCTCAGAAATACGTCAGCGTACACAGGGCGAGGAAGAGAACATTACGATTTATTTATCTATAATGCAAGGCATGTTCTCTAGGCTAAGTAAACCTTTAAAGGAAGACGAAAAACTAGAAATTATATTACATAATATTCGTCCTTCCTACTCTAATATTATAGCTGCTAGCCCTAATATTAAATCACTCGAAGATTTAAAATTAATTTGTAGAAATTATGAACGTATTAGGGTTCGTTCAGAATTTTTCAAGGAACCACCTTCAGTTTCAATTAATACTTTAGCTCCAGAATTTGGCTACCAGTCTTCAAAGCGTAAGTCGACGACTAATAGCCAAGGTAATTTTTACGCTCGTAAGTATGAAGGTGCTCACCAGCAGGGGTCGCACAAGGTCTCCGAAATTCAGGCTTCTGAGGCCGAAACTTCGGCTATATCCAAAGTTCCTTACTGTCACCGTTGCCGCGTTAACACGCATTCTATGAGAGACTGCACGGCTGAGCGCAAAGTTTTTTGTTTTAAGTGTGGCATGAAGGAAGTTCGTACACCGGAGTGTCCAAACTGCAAACCAAAAAACTAAAAACTGAGAATTGTGGGACGCATGCGGTTACTCATACAGATAGCTCGGACTGGACTGATTGGCTCATGTTTGTTAAAAACTTCTTTTCTAGGAAAGATATTTCTACAATTCTCAATGTTAAACCGAGTAACGACCCTAGGCCTTATGCAAAGGTGAGAATCAATAAAGATTTATTTTTATATGGTTTGTTGGATTCTGGTTCCGCCGTCACTATCCTAGGTAAGAACTCTCATGAACTATTGATAAATCTAGGTTTGATTTTATGCAACGATGAGAGGATAACTGTTACTGCAGCAGGAGGTCAGAGGATAACATCCCTTGGTTATATTCTTCTTCCCTTGACCTTCGAAAACAGGTTTTCTATTATCAAGGCGCATGTTATACCAGCGATCGAAACCGTTTTAATCCTAGGAATCGATTTTTGGAACACTTTTAACCTGTGCCCTAAGTATTTATCAGAGGAAGAAAACTTATTCTTAACCGACCCCAGCCTCTTGGAAATTTCTTCGTCATCTTCTCAGCACCTATGTGGCTATGACGTTTTGAACTCTTCTCAAAAACTGTTAGCCGACAGCGTGGTAGATCTTTTCAAAGACATTTCGTACACAGAGAGAGGTTTAGGTCGTACTAACGTCATTAAACATCATATAGATACTGGTAATGCTGAACCTATCCGTCAACGATATTACCGCATGTCACCAGAAAAACAACGTGTTGTTGCTGAACAGGTTGATGAGATGTTGGCCCTGGATGTTATTGAACCTTGTGAGAGTCCATGGTCTTCTCCAGTATTAGTCGTGGGCAAGAAGGATGGAAAGCCCCGCTTCTGCTTAGACAGCCGTAAATTGAACGCTGTAACAAAGAAGGACGCATATAAGCTGCCATATGTGTCTGAAATTTTGGATAATCTGAAAGATGCGCGTTATCTTTCCAGCATAGATTTGTCCAAAGCATTTTGGCAGATATTAATCGACGAAAAGGACAGAGAGAAGACGGCCTTTTATGTTCCTGGTCGAGGAACTTTTATGTTTAAGGTCACAGCTTTTGGACTTACCAATGCTCCTGCTACGCAACAGAGACTTGTCGATCTTTTATTCGGGCCTGAATTCGAACTCAAAGTCTTTGCATATTTAGATGATGTAATTATCATAAGCAAAACTTTTGAGGAACACGTAGAACTACTTCAGAAAGTTTTCCAAAAACTACAATCGGCTAATCTCACTGTCAATCTAGACAAGTGTTACTTTTTCCGAAGTCAGCTACGGTATCTTGGCTACATAGTGGATGCTCATGGCTTAAGGACTGACCCAGATAAGGTCAAAGCCTTATTAGACTTTCCCACTCCTGTCAATAGAAAGGAGGTTAAGCGTTTTTTGGGTACGGCGTCGTGGTATAGGCGTTTTATCCCACAATTCAGTACCGTAGCAGGTCCTTTAAATAAGCTAACTTCTAATAAAAAGAACGCCCCTGCGTTTCAGTGGACACCTGAGGCTGACAAAGCTTTCCTAGAATTAAAGGCTAAACTAGTTCAAGCACCTGTCCTTGCTTGCCCTGACTTTAACCTTCCTTTTGAAGTGCACACTGATGCTAGTAATTTCGGTATCGGTGCGATGTTGGCTCAAACAATTGATGGTGTGGAACATCCAATTGCGTACATGAGCCGTTCTTTAAGTAAACCAGAGAGAAACTACAGCACAACGGAACGGGAGGCACTTGCAGTTCTTACTGCCCTGGAATACTGGCGCTGTTACCTTGAGACAGACAAAACCTTTTTAGTCTATACTGACCATTCTTCTCTTAAGTGGTTTATGTCTCTCACTAATCCAACCGGTCGGCTCGCAAGGTGGGGAGTTCGCCTTTCTTCTTTCAATTTTGAAATAAGACACCGCCGTGGTAAAGATAATGTTGTCCCGGACGCCCTATCTAGAAGTGTTCCAGTTGAGGCAATATCAAACGCTGATGTTTCCACTGCTTCAGTACCTGATACTCAGGATTCTTGGTACCTGAAGATCTTCCAGGGTTGCCAGGCTAACCCTATAAATTTCCCAAACTACAAGGTGGAGAACAATGTATTATACAGGTACATGAAGACTAAGGTTGACCTTACGGTTGAGTTTGCTTGGAAAAAGGTTATTCCTAAAGAACAACAAGGAGATATTTTAATTGAGTGCCACTCTGAACCAATTTCCGGTCATTTCGGCGTGTTTAAGACATATAAGCGCTTAGCACTCCGTTTTTATTGGCCCGGCATGTATTCTAGCGTAGTTCAATTCGTTTCAAATTGTGAAACATGTCTAGCTCATAAACATTCTACCCACGGAGTCTCTGGAAAAATGGGTAGGCCTAAAGACGTTTCTCGTCCCTTCCAAGTGCTATCAATTGACCTGGTTGGTCCGTTGCCTTCTTCCCGGAAACAAAATCAGTTTATTTTCGTTGTGACTTGCTGCTTTTCTAAGTATTGCCTTCTTTTTCCACTTCGTCGAGCTACCTCGAATTTGATAGTTAAACATCTTGAGGACGATGTCCTTCTCGTTCACGGAATCCCTCAAACTATTATTCTTGATAATGGAAGTCAGTTTATTAGCCGAGATTTAGATAAACTTTTCAAAAAATACAAAATTCCCAACATACATTTTACTCCGAAGTACACCCCACAAATAAATACAGTAGAAAGATACAACAAAACGATAATAACTGCTGTTTCAAGTTTCGTAGATGGGGATCATAGGTCTTGGGATTCAAACCTTCCTCAAATCCAATTCGCTATTAATAATTCTGTCAATGAAAGCACTGGGTATACTCCATCCTTTTTGGTACACGGAAGAGAGTTAGTCGTTTGTGGTTCTCATTACCTCGAATATCCAGATCCAACAGACCTAATATTTCTACCACGTGATGCTTATGCTGCAAACCTGGGCCAATTATCGCCAATATTCGACAAAGTGCAGGTTGCTTTGTGGGAAGCTCATGTAAAAAACACACAGCATTATAACTTACGCCGAAAACATGCAGAGTTTAATGTGGGCGATATCGTTTGGAAGCGTTGCTACTTCCAGAGCGATAAAGATGCTCATTTTAGTAAAAAGTTGGCTCCTAAATTTCAAAAATGCCGCATAAAAGTCAAACGATCACCATTAGTTTACGTCTTGGAAGACATGAATGGTCGCGATCTTGGCGCCTGGCATATCAAGGATCTCAAGCTTAGGATATACCCGTCGTAAGCTAATCTTTCGTTTCTATCAAAATGTCTCTTTGCGGATTTCAATAAGTTAAAATCCTTTTTCTGGGGAGAGGGGTAATGTAACATAGTGTACATAACATGTACACTACTACTACAACTACTATAAATAATAAATAAAAAATCAACTATTTTTAACTATTATTTAACTATACATACATAACTATAAAACTAAAATTGTACCTAGGTTGTAGTAGTGTAACAATCAAGTGACGCGGACAACCGCATTATTTTATATATACGGAGTAACAGGTTCCTCGTCGCGGCCCGCCACCCGGCCGCGCGCCGCGCGAGCGCGAGCGAGACGACATCACGGAGTCCGCAGCCAAACCTCTTGAGGCACGGACGCTGTCGCTCGGACTATTTCTACATTTGCTTACCGTCATTGCGAAATATAAGTAATAGACAATTTACACCATTCGAATATTTTATACTAAGTATCTTGAGACTGGATTGCTTCTTCATACTTCTAAATTAAAAGTTGTAATAACTATAAGTGACTGTGATTCCCAAACTTGGGTAAGTTATGCACAATTTTGTATAAAGATTCCTAACGGCCGTTACCTACCTATTTTGTTATTATATTATCTTGTGTTAATTTGAAGGTACGAGTCCGTCTAAATTTCGTAGCTTATTCCTATCCTGTGTGTAATGCTTTGCCGTTCTTTCACTATGTTCTTAGTATAATGTTTGTAACCGCCTCTGCTAGCGAACATGTATCTGCATTATAGATATAGATTCACGCTTAGAATTCTTCCCGCCTTATAAGCCCTAATTTGCCAATCTAGTTCTTGCCATGCATACCTAGCGTTTCCCGTGCACCCCTTATACCGGCAGCTTACTGATGTGGCCTTTGTCCCTAGGAATTACGTCACGGTTTTACTGACCGAAACCGTATGCTGGATCTGTCGCCTACAACACCTGAGTGGAGTGGCCGAGCTGACGGGGACTACGCCTGAAGGACGGGAGCTCGCCAGGGAAGTGTGGTAGGCTAGACAAGTGCGCAAGACCTAGGCAGAACCTTTCTTTTTTTTTTTTAAATATACCTACATATTTGTTAATTCTAAACCTAGTTTTATTTCTCTCTTGTACACGCCCTATAAACGTGACAAAGTCTTAAAATCGTACTAAATAAACACACCAACTTTAACATTTAAAACATATCACTAGACATAATTAAGTGTACGTTAAAGGGCTGCTACAGCGATGGTACGTCATAAGTAAGCCCCGTCTTGCACATTGTATGCTAATCTTACGAAGCCCCACGAACTCTGACTGTAAAGTGTGCACGCCTTGTCAAAGGATATTCCTTGTAAAACGATCGTGAGGGGAATAACATATAGTGTCATATTGTTTTCTTTGAAAGTGTTTCACGTACTACCGAGCATACCGACGCGGTCGACCACTTTTCAACCTTATTACTAGAGGCATAAGGCGCGAATTATACAGAAACTAATCATAATCATAAAAAAATATCATAACAGACCTATGTTTGTGGCCGTACGCACATACTACCGATACACTGACGGTCTATCACTTTTCACCCTTAGGCGCGAATTATACAGCGGCGTAAGGTGAAGGCGCGGCGCAGGCGCTGCACAGGCATGATGCCGTCAAAACGTTTTCATACAAAATGTACGAAAGCGACGTGTGACTTACACCCAAGCGGCGCAGTGCAGACATCGCGCTCCGTTCTTTCGTTATCTGTTGCTCGCCTGCGCTGCGCCTTCACCTTACGCTGTTTCTGTATAAGTGTAAGAAGTGGTAGACCGTCAGTGAATTCGGTAGTATGTGCGTACGGCTACGAACCATTATAGATCTTTTATGATTAATTTTGTGTTAGAGAGAGCATAATAATAAAATTGCTTCAAGAGCTACAAAAGACTATGTAGCATTAGCAAGTTCGTGTTAGCAAGCAGGGTTGATAACCTAGGTGTGCCATACGTTGTTCAATGTATATTTTAATTTTCCATTCGTGACGGCAATACCTTTTTTGTGTCGGAATAAGTGATACAAAAATAGCTTATATTGTCTTGGTAAAATATTCGGTAAGGCTAAGCGGGGCTGGCTACACAGAGTACCCCGGATATAGTACTTAAGTATCTTCACTTGTGCAGGCTATTTATAGTCCAACACAGTTTCTCAACCTCGTGTACAAGAAATTTTTAATTTCCTCTTTTCCTGTAGGTAGCTTAGATCGACCTAGTAATTGCGATATCATTTTTAACACAATTTTCCAGGAAATTGAAACTTCACTAAGATATGAACTATCAGTCACAATAGTCTTTAAATCAATCAGCACGCGATGATTTGTAGTTCAAAATCGTAATTTGTCCTTTTACCTCGATAATACTGTCATGGTAATGATGTCTGCTCTAACAAGAAAGCTTACTATGTCACCTCATGACTTATGCCTAAGCTATAAAGAAGTGACCAGACTCCATCGACTTGAGCTGGTCGGAAAAAGCTTTATAGTCATTATTGCTCATGCAATAAAAGCCACAAGAAGTCATTCACTTCCTTTTGGATCAGATGACACAACTTGATAGTGCACCGAACTATAAAACAAATGTGATGATACGTGATCGGCCCAAGCCGATTCTACGTCGATGTGTGTATGGTTACTCTCTTAGTTTAATCAGCCCTCAGTTTTGAGAGCACACAAGTAAATTATACGAAGTAACGCGTTTCCCAGGAGACAGCCTATCACCCTTACCTTAACAAAAAGACTCCTAATAGCAAAGTTCTAAAGTTGGAAGAAAGATAGTGCTTACCATCATAGTCGATCTCTCCATCTCTTGTGCGGGGCAGGTCGACGGGCTGCGACGAGTCCTGCTCGACCGCGCCCTCCGTCTGGCAAGTGCGACTGGCGCTGTAACAATACAGATCATGTTTAGTTATATGGCAACAATTTGAAAAGTAGGTTGTCCTCATCATTCAGCCGAGAGACGTTCAATGGGCCTGCCTCATAGCAGTCAGAGAATTTTCGCTACTTTTAAGAACATGAGAAGGTAGGAGTGTCTAGTTTAAAAAAATACATCTTCAATGTTTCTTCGTTAAAACGGTAAAAGCTTAAGTAAAAACCCGCATCATCACCATCATCGGAGTAGATTTTCCCAGATTTCAGTATAGCTGAATACCAGCATTTTACATGGAGCAAATGTCCGTCTGATTTCTACAATACGTTTACTGGGTAATGCGATACTCCTTGGTAAGACCGAAGAAAGTTTGACAATCATGTCAAACTTTCGGTCCAACAAAAAAACCCGCATGTCGTGGCGAAAAGGTTTGTGAGGTAGCTAGGAAGTTAAATGTCATGGATACTGCATACGCGACGTGATCAGTCATCAATATAGAACTTAAAATTAAACCGAACGTGTACCCATATTACGACATAGATTTACGTGGATTACGTCGTACAAAGAATACAAATACAAAAAGTTTTATTCAAAAAATTTTGTTACAACAGTGGGTGGTCGTGTTTGGGGACTCCTTTTAAGCAATATTAGCCTGTGTTAGGAAACCCCGCTCTTCCATAGCATAATAATTACAGCAGAATACTTCCGTGACAGTGTTCCTGCTCAGCCCATATTAATCACACTTACGAGACAGTTCGAACTCAATTTAGAAAACGAAATTGCCTTCGTACGTCGTGTTAAGACGACATGAGCGACTATTAAGGAATATAAAAAAGTAATAAGCCCTTTGCCTTAAATAAATTGCTGTTCACTAAGAATTGATGGCTCTGGGGAGGAAGGGTTCGTGGCTGCAAACCAGGTGCAGGGGAATGAGGACCAGGGTGTAAAGTTCCTCATAGTCCATAGAAAAGGGTGGACCTTCCGATCCGATGGTTATATGGATATGTCGTTATCTCGCGGATAACTTTGATTGCGCGATGCAGGATTTCTAGTTCGCATGTAGCGAGATAGATGTCGCTATCGTCTCTGTCGTAGTTTACAGTAGACACTTGTACGGCTATAACAAGAATAACGCTTGTTCTAAGTATAAAGGGTGTAAATAGACCCTAAACATATCCGAAAGGCACTTGTTCTCCCCGTCTTTCCAACATTTTTTTTTGTTCTAGACCATACCTGGGAACCTTCTAGTTACGGAGATATTGGGGTTCAAAGTTCCAACTTTTTCACAATTTTTTTTTTTAAATTCATGTTTTTAATGTTAAATTTTTACTTTACACACCTCCACGTCCCCGTACTATTCAATCCATCAATCAGCACAATGTTTTGAGTGTTTTCCATCGAGTCCTACCGTAAAACGTGATTTTCACCCCAAAAAAAGTCGATTCCCAGCAATAATTTTTGCGTAAAGTTACTTAGTTTGATGTACAGAATGCTTGGTTGACGGCTATGTGAAGGGTCTGCTTACACTCTGTATACTAAGTAACGTTTATAGAACCCAACTCTCCGTAAGAAGGCTTAAGTTTCGGCCGAAGGAATCCCTAAATTTAAGTAGTTGAATTCTCTGAGGATAGCCCTTCAAGAGTGCTTATTCAAATTATCACTAACTTTGGGAAAGCCTTTGGGTATTTACAAATACAAATAACTTTATTGTTTCAGAGGTACATTACGTCAAAAATAGGTCTCTGGTCTCCCGTCAGGTCAGGGTTCCCTGTGTCGTGGAGGCCAGTCTCTTTCGTTGCAGAACAAAGAAATTTGCAAATTTACATAAAAGAATTGAACAAAAACAGAAATATTAACGAAATAATAAAAAACCATGATAATGAGTGTAGTGTCTATGCATGTGTGGGAGTGCGTGTGTGACTAAAGGGTGAGTAGGGGGTGAGAGTGTGGGTGTGTGTATTTGTGTGTGTATGCATCTCCAATAATTAATATGGTTCTTCTAATGTACAGCTTGGCTTATTGTTTAAAAAAAATTTTTTCTGTGTCATTGTAATCCAAGCCTTCAAGATAACTTTTGATATGGGATTTGCATTTTAATCTAGTCATATGTTCTATTTTACTATTTAGTTTGCGGTAAAGGAATGGACCCATGTAATAAAAGCTTCTTTCACTAAAATCTAGTCTACGTTTGGCTTCATGCCATTTAGGTTTCCTGCTAGAACTAGTTTGTGGATAAATAAATATTTAGGGTTAATTAAACTGACTAGCGAACTTTATACGTGACGGGTATTTCCTATACTTTGTTTGCGATTTCACTGTTTACTTTAATTTGAACCATTTTGGCTAAATGGAGTAAATCTTGTTTTTACTCCATTTTTATTAGCTAAAATGGTTCAAATTAAAGTAAACATTCAAATTAAGATTTAATAATTAATTTGAAGCAGATTCTAATTAATTAATAATAACTTTACGCATTAATTTTGATGAGAATGGCGTATCCTGTGTAATATTGAAAATGTGTTGCAAAAATATTGAGATCACGAGTATTCGCGAGCATAATTACCGGTTTACATGCCAGTACAATTTGCACGAACGTTAATTAACTTGAAAACACGGAATTACAGAACAGTGTATGTGTATTCACTGTAAGTAGGTACGCACGATGGCCAATCAAGCTATACAAAACCAGTTTATGCGGATCTCTCGTTGTAAGGGAAATTTATACAAAGCGAGGCCATGTTATACTGGAAATGTATAGCTTGATGTGCCGCCGTGTACAGGTTTATGGCGCTATTAGAACATTTTATGGATTAGCACGGTTTTATGAAAGGTCAGGAATGGCAGCGTTATGAATCAATTAGCTTATGACCGCGGCTTCGCCCGCGTGGAGATCGAATTGTCCCAAAGAATCGTACTACCGGGATTTAAAGTATCCTATGTGTTAAACCAGGTTATAAACTATCTGTGTGCCAAATTTCATCAAAATCCGGTCAGTAGTTTTTGCGTGAAAGAATAACAAACATCTAGACATCCAGGATGTATGGACATCCTCACTAACTTTCGCATTTATAATATAAGTAGGAAGTAAGATAGGAAGAACCATATAGGTATAACCGTATAGGTAGGTATCTACGTTGGCCTATTACCTATCGATAACTACAAGCATTTGAGTCGTAGCAGTATACTCTAAAAACGTTTGAAATATTTTCGAAGCTCCAATTTTTCTGTGATATTCAATTAGAACAAAGGTGGCAGGGCTATTGCTTAGCTCACTTATAATGCCAATGTCTATTGTTGCGACGATTCAACTATTCTCATTGCGTTACTTAAATTGTTGATCAGACGAATTTTTCAAAACTAGCTATGGATTAGGAATTTCCTTTAAAATCGTTCTATTTGTGATTGAAAGTGTGTTACACACTTGGGGTACACTTCAGCCAACTTATGTGTGCAGGCTTAAATGTACCAAATTTGCCATATCGATGCAAATTTTCATGACAAGCAACGCCACCTTGAACTGCACACTTAAAGTGGTCATACTATACCGGTTTTTAATGACGTTAAAACATAACTACTTTTTTTTTGTCAGCGTGAACTGTCCCACTCTTGGTCAAAGGCCCAGTCCTTCCACTTTTCTCGATGCGCCAATACATAATAACAATAACTTTAGTTTTAGAAAATAAAATCAATTAAAATACTTACTTGTGTATGATAAATATATCGAAAAGTTGTCTCTCAAAACCTATGCAAAGGGTCTGTTATTTATATCCTTGTCAAAAAAGATATTTCCACGTGAGCCGTGAGGCTGTCAATACGCCTCCCTCGGTCGATGCTCAAATATGACGTGTTAGAATAAAATCATTTCAGACCTGTCACAGATACCGCTTATGCTTCAACACAACCAGTCCTCAAAAAGGAGATAAAGTGACGAAGTACCACATCAAACCGTCGTCATTTAATGTTTTGTTCAGAATAAAGGCTATTTTAGCCCATCTGTCGCACATAACGACGGTTCCAGTTGCTTATCGCTCTCTGGAGAATAACCCGAATTTATTATTAAAAAGGAGGCTCTGTTGGAGGTTTAGGCGTGTGGTTTTGTAGTTGTGTTTGTGTGATACATTATTTTTTTAAGTGTTTCAGTGTTGAAATTGGTTGAATACTATACTAGTGACCTACTTCACATGGGTGCAACGTACTGATGTAGTGAAATTATGTAAAAACATCAAACTTGATATCCAGGGTGTAAGGAATATAGCGCGCAAACTGTAACCCTGGATTCGGCACATGATTGGGCCATAAATCATGTGCTAAATTCATGGTTACATCGTCTAGCATAGAAATTTATCGTCGTGCAGGTATTGCACTTTTATATCTAACAGTAGATTTTTTTTTATAATAGAAGATTTCTTTTTTCCCCTTACACCATGTATAAAACTAATCACGATAACACGTGGCTTGCTTAAATTAACAAATATTTATTAAAAAAGATACGATGTTTTAGAAGATTTCATAGGAATACAATTTTTTTTTCAATTTAACAGGTAAAATTATTATGTCGTGTAACAAAAATTAAATCTGGATAACGCGTGGGATAAAGGTCAAACTGTAGGTGGAGAACTGGGAAGTTACTGTGGCTATAAAAATAACTAAATAAAAATTTATTTTAGACTACATCGTCCATAATTTATAATTTCTCTCTTTTTTTTCGTCTATATATCTAAACCTAGAATTAGATTAATGCTTAGTCATTTATTCTGAACAAAAATACATTTGTGTCGAATACAGGATTAATACAATAATAATAATCAATAAAAGTTACAATCAATAATATAGTTAAAATGTCAAAAATAAAATAAGTAATATCAAGAACTTAGTTAAATTAAAAAAATAAAAACACAATTAGCCTATTTAAAAAAAAACAAGCATTCAACTTAATCAAAAAAATAATATGTTAAACTTAAACAAATAAACAAATTACACTGTGGCATTATTTTTGTCCCTAAAAACTCTTCTATACTATAGTAGCACTTCGTCAATAGGAATGAGTTGAATTTGAATTTAAATATTCTTGGACTATTTATCATTTTTAGTTCTAATGGCAATTTATTGAAAATTTGTACAGACTAACTACCCTAAGCGTGGGTATTAAAACAATCAGTATCTAAAGTTTCAATTCATGGACTTTAATCCATCTCTGTGGCATTAAGTTGAACTTTTGTAAAGGTAGGGCGCTAGGCGATATTTATTACAGAAAATATTTTGAAATGAATTCCGGATGAGGGCAAGCCCTCATAATAAACATAATATTAATGAATGAAATACTCATGTTATTGATCAACATACAGGTGGCATAATTTAACGTGTTATGAATAAAATAAAAGCGTTGATTTCACTCGGAGAGTCGAGAAATATTAAATGTGAAGTAGCACGCGTTGGAAATTATAAATAAAAGAGAATTCATTATATTTATAATGTAAGCAGTTCTTTGTGTTCCTGAAAGCATGATGTTTTATTTTTATTTGAAAATATAAATAAAAGAGAATTAATTAATTGAATTAATTGTGTTCTTTGTGTTCCTGAAAGAAAAATGTTTAATTTTTTAATCTTTAAAATAATGAATTCTGCCCATTACTGTTTACTACACTAATAATGGTAGTGTGTAATAAAGAACCAGAACTTAATATGAATATAATATGAATTTCTGTTTTAACAAGAAGCCACTGAAAGATATCTTCAGCCACTTGTTAGAGAAAGTAGTGTTACTACCATTTTAATGCGAAAGTTTGGATGGATGGATGTTTGTGACTCAATCACGCAAGAACGGCTGAGCGGATCTAGATGAAATTTGGCACAGATATAGATTATAGTCAGGAACAGCACATAGGCCTTCATTAAAATTTCCACGCGTACGAAGTCACGGGCAACAGCTAGCTACTCATATTTCTCACAACACCCCAGAAAAATATGTAATGGTTGGGAAGTAGAAACGATAAAATATACATAATTTTCACGTGGACTAAGGTTATAACTACATGGCGTGCTATTGTACTTTTTCATTAGTTTCTTTCATAATATAAGTTAACGTGACCTCACTTTTAGGCAGTTGTTAACCTCACTGTAATCTAATAAACCCTAACCTAATTATATTCTCAAGGCTAACCATAGGTATTATTTAGGGTAGGTAGTACGATTGTGACTTTATAGTGTAACAACAGCTAACGTTTACCTTATGAAGATTTGCGTATAGCCAAGTAGCCACACAATTAAAAAATTTACAAAATAGGCATTATGCAAATAAAAATAATAATAATGCTTATTTTGTTCCTTCCTGTTGCATTCTAAATATTTGTTATGCGTTGTATGTTTATTGTATTTTTTTGTCATTTTGTATGCACGTCATGTCGCTGCGAATAAATATTTTTACTTTTTTCTTCAAATCAATAAATGGCGGTGGTTGGGATATTTTACCTAAGGTGGGGATAAATGCTCACTTTCAAACTGACATCTGTGCCAAGTGGACGTACGGTTGCAATGTTTACCACGTGTTATTTAACTTAACTAACTAGCAGGATCTTCAGCTTAATGTTCACCGGGATAATGACATTACGCACTCTACCTCGTAACTACAGAGCTCATAAAGAAATAACGACTAAAGTGATAAAGTCGGGTTGTGTCTTTAGTAGGTGAGATTAGACGATTCTGGGAGATGTTAACTCTTTAAATTTTCACAAAAAAACAAGCACTATGGAAAATTACTTTTAATTTTTTATTCTAAATGGGCTTACTCTTGACCTCAATCTAGTCCTGAGGACAGAGATGAAGTCGACGATGGAACGAAATAACCCAAAAGAATAATTATTAAATCATTATGATCAGCCGGTTAATGAATAAAAGCAGCAGAAATACAGATACAGATGAACCAACGAAACCTACGTAAAGAGTTAAGAATTTATATTCCACACATAATAAAATACAGACCATTCAGTCGAAACATGCAAATCTTATTACCCAACATAACAGATTTAGTGGGTAGTTGTAAATAATACATTTTGGCATCTAATGTAAAAACATAAAGGTCAGACCTCGGCCTTGTGTCCAATACGTAATGTTGGGGAACATTGTTCGGCAAGCCACGGGTAGTCAAATCTCAGCTTATGGCTCAGTAGGGATGTCCCCTTTCGGAGAAACTGGAGGAATTTGCTACCACAATGCAAAAAAAATATGTGTGTAACATACATGCTCAAGCCTTTTTCCCATGGGGGTAGACAGAGACTACAGAACACCACCTGCTACCATCCTTACTTACTCTTCACCCCCAAACAATTCTCGTGACGAGAGAAGAAGATGAAGATGGACAGACATAGAGATCTAAATTTAGAATCTATCAGTGAAAAAATATCGCCATTCTTCCTTGACAATGTCTGATTGGAACATAGATGTCGAATGCAGGAATCAATGACTTTACTAAAGAATTCAATAAACCAATATTGTAAAGTCAAAGTCAAATTATTGTATTTCATCATCAACATCATTTCAGCCGAAAGACGTCCACTGCTGGACATAGGCCTCCCCCAAGTGTCGCCACATTGACCGTGTGACTCGCATCCAGCGGATCCCTGGATCATCATCATCCTTATTGTATTTGATTGTTGTTTAATTTCAGAGGCTCTTACTTGGCCACCTCATAGTAAGCAATAATACAGTCGAAGATGGGTCAAATGGATGATGACTTGGATGTCGATATTTCGATATCATACTGAAGATTTCCAGATTTTATTATTTATCCGAGTGCGTCTGGCATCCCTAAATGTGAGGGTATTTTGAATTTCGGAACATTATGAGCTGATTACGTATTCCGTGAATACAAGGGAAGCTGTAGGTGTATTGTGATACTAATCTGACAGATTATTTGCTGTTGTGGCCATAAATGGCTTTTGTGTTCGCTTTGTGGGGGACTAATAGGATAACATTGTGCTATTAATTTACTTGTCAATCTAATAATTGTTATCTATACGTTTACGGTAGGCTGGCTCAGTATATTAGGATAGCGGGAAGGAGCCAAGTGTGTTGATATATTTAGTCAACGTGAATAGTAACACATATTACATAATTTTATTTCATTTATTCGGAAGAACCAACAATTACTCTGTATAAAGGGTGTAACAAGACCCTTAACGAAGCCGAAAGGCGCTTGTTCTCCTCTTCATTGCGATATTTTTTTCGTTCTCGACCATACCTTGGAACCTTTTAGTTACGGAGATATTGGGGAACAAAGTTCTTTTTCACAAGTTTTTTTTTAATACATGTTTTTAATGTAAAAACTTTACTTTAACACGTCCACGACCCTCGTACTGTTCAATCCATCCATCAGCACAATGTTTTGAGTGCGTTACATGAGTCTTACCTTAAAACGTGATTTTTCACCCAAAAAAAAGTCGTTTCCCAGCAATAATTTTTGCGTAAAGTTACTTAGTTTGATGTACATAAGGCTTGGTTGACTGTCGGCTTCGTGAAGGGTCCGTTTACGCCCTGTGTTACAAAAAATAGAATATAAGGAGTTATTCAAATGTGCAACTAAAAACGTTCTCCACGGATACACAAACGACAAAGACAATGTTGAAGTAAAAGTCACATAATAACACTTTTATTGTATGTTTAGTTTTGAAAAGGTGTAAAGTAAAGGTAATTGTATTCAGTCTCTGTTTTATTAATAAGAACTCGCAACCTCTGAACGTGGATGAAGCAAAGGAGTACTATGTAAGGATCCTAGCTAATGGCGCTCTGTATTTTCTGTTCTTAGTCGTGAGTTTATGTATAAGTTTTATGTACTAATAAAGAAATATGATTATGATTGGAACGTTCCAACGTGGTCGCGTTATCCGTCAATTGTCATATCATAAGATAACCCTGAAAAATAAACCTTTCATAAAGTGTGGAAATATGATTTCCGAGAGCTTTCAAGGTAATTCAGTAATAACAAATCGTATTATCGTAACATCTAGAGTACGGTCGGCAGTAAACTCGCTTGACACCCTGCGAAAATTAAAATACAGAGAAAATTCATCCTAACTTCCTAATCCTAACTAATATTAAAAATGCGAAAGTAAGTTTGTTTGTTACCTTTTCACGCCTAAACTACTGAGCCGATCATCCTGAAATTTTGTATGTACGGTGTACAGAAACGGACATAGGGTACTTTCATCCCGATAAAAAGTACTGTTCTCGAGGAAAACAATAATAATGTTCTTATGATAATAGATGGCGCCACGTATCTTTCGAATTATGATTGAATTATATAATTATTACAAGCAGAGTACAACGGGAATTGATTGTCAAATTCTGAATTAACGCGAGCGAAGCCACGGGCAAAAGCTAGTATTGTAATAAAGAGAAAACGTACAAAATATCATCATCTGCCTGCTTTTTCCCAACTATGTTGAGGTCGGCTTCCAGTCTAACCGGATGCAGCTGAATACCGACTGATTATCTGACCTCCAAAACCTAGTTAGTACTAGGTGTTACGATACCCCTTGGTAAGACTGGTAGTCAGACTTTCGGGTCACTGACTATCTATACAACTGTCAAAGATTTACAAATGTCAGACAGCCGCGAACAACGGCTTAACGTGCTTTCCGGGGCATGGACGAAACTCGGCATGTAATGGGTGGTCACAAAAACGTGGTCATCACGCGGTGCGCCCGCGAAGAAATATCATGGTTAATTTTTTTTAAAATACAAGAAAATTTCACCAATATCCGACCTTATCGTTTTCAATTTTTTCTTTGAATGACGCGTTCCCAATAATGAATCAAAAATTGTAAATGGTCATACTGAAAAATTTAAATTCTGGTCACCCATCTATGGACCAATCTAGGCAAATGCGGCTGAAGATCGAGCCGAGCGGCTGTTATTATTTAAGAACGAGCTCCTATAAGTTAATGTAGGTACTAAATTATTATGAGAAAGTGCTGGTGTCCTTTTGAGTGAAGACTTGGTATACTGTGAGAGGTTAATACTAACATACTAATTACATTATGGTTGATAGAGGAACAGGATAGGAAACTCCATAGAAAAGGGAAATTCGGAGATAAGACGAGTGATGTGGTTAGATTACTGCTCTACAGATGTTCTAGAATTTTTGTTTAACTGGCTTATGCTCACGTAGAGTTTGGTTATTGTCCCACGGCATCATACTATCAGGATAAAAGTATCCTATGTGTTAATCCAGATTATATATAAGCTGTCTCTGTGCCAAATTTCATCCAAATACGTTTAGTAGTTATTAATCGAAAGAGTAACAAACATCCATCATCATCATCATTCTCTTGCCCTTATCCCAATTCATTTGGGGTCGGCGCAGCATGTCTTTTTCTTCCATACTTCTCTATTACTCGTCATCTCATTAGACACCTCCTTTCTTGCCATATCATTCTTTATACAGTCCATCCATCGTTTCTTTGGTCTTCCTCTACTCATATACCCATCCACATTCATACTCAAAACTTTCCTCACAACATTTTCCTCATTCCTCCGCATCACATGCCCCATACCACGACAACCGATTACCACACAACTTTTCAGTCACCGGCGCCACTTTCAGACTTCCTCTTATATACTCATTTCTAATTTTATCCATTCGCGTAACACCACACATTCCCCTTAGCGTTCTCATCTCCGCCACATGCAAATGCCTTTCATTAATCCCTTTTGTGGCCCAACATTCTGATCCATACAAGACAGCAGGTCTAACCATTGTTTTATAAATCTTCCCCTTAAGTTTAAGGGGAATGCAGGAGTCGCAGATTGTTCCCGTGACCTGCCGCCATTTCATCCATCCCGTGTTAATTCTGTGCTTTACACTACGATCTATTTCGCCGTCGCTTTGCACGAGTGAACCGAGATACCGAAAGTCGGAGCAGACAGGAAGAAACGCGCCATCTAGCGCTATGGCTCAAGAACTGGAGAGACCGCCGAAATCGCAGAACATGAATTCTGTTTTAGTTCTGCTGATTTTCAACCCAACATTCTCCAGCTTCCATCGATCACAAACTTTCATATTTATAATAGTAGAAGGTAAGATGGAGCACAGGCTAGATGGTCAGACGCGATCAAGAAGGCTGTTGCGAGACAGTCTGTACCATGCGGTTCACACTGCAGGACACCGCATGGCTTGGAGACGTGTCATATGTGGTCGCAACCCTCAGCAGTGAGGGCACGAAGCTGACAGGGGAGGATGGAAGAAAAAACGTTGCGCCGACCCCAAGTAACATGGGACAAAGCCTGAATATGTAACAGATAGCGTAATTACGCTATCTCTCATCTACAATCGCGATGCAGGATTCTGTGACGTCATCGCGTCATCAGTGTGAGCGTAGTTCGCACGTGGCGATATAGATGTCGCCACAATATTACTTTTCATTCTAGAACTTTTCCAGCCAACTGTACCTCACGCCGGTACTAATTTCCGCGCCCCACTTTCTTGCTACAATAGTACTACCGGTAGGTATACTCCTTATCAGAACCTTGAAGGTAACTTCAGTCACGAATCGTGTGTTAAATACAGTTTTACATCATAATGTTAGCTTTATGTTTACTTTGTTGTTCGAGAAAGTTCGATGGGTTTTAATTCAGGCGTGTTTTTGTTTTTCGAAGAAAGTTAAACGAAGCGTGGTATTTAAAGTTCTACTGTTTTTGAAAGACTTGGCTTTTCAAAAACATTTGCTTTTATTCAGCAGTGTGTGGCTAGAGTAGTGCATAATAATCAGCTTATAATGTTCCCACTGCTGGGACACACGGCCTCCTCTCTATGAGAGGGAATGGGCTATAATCCACCAAGCGGGCCCAGTGCGGGATGGCAAAAGTCACATGTCTTCGAATTTTTGATTCTAGGACATGCCGGTTTCCTCAAGATTTTTAATTTTAGGATGGACCGAGTGAAGAATGACATGGCTAGAAAGGAGATGACTGCTGAGATGACGAGTAGGGCAAGAGAATGATGATTCAGCAGTGGGTGGGGTTCATAGGGAAGAATGGAAGAATAAAACGTGTTTTGCTGACCTCTAGTAATATGCGACGAGGGCTATAAGATTATGATGACTGAGCAGGGGATGGAATAAGGCTGAGAATGATGATGGTGATTTACTTGAGCCAATAATATTAACTACGAAGAGCGGTAGCAGTCTTCTAAGTGGAAGACCAACCAAGTGTGTTCCCATATGGAACACACTTGGTCCAAATAAATTAGCTAGCGAAACTATCACCTGCCGAGCCATTTCCCAAACTATGTTGGGGTCGGCTTCCAGTCTAATCGATGCAGCTGAATACCAGTATTTGACATAGAGCGACTGCTTATCTGACCTACTCAACCCAGTTAGTGCTGGGTAATACGATACCCCTTGGTAAGATTGGTTGTCAAACTTTAGGGCCACTGACTACCTGTAACGACTGTCATAGATCTACAACTGACACCCAGGACTGACGACGGCTTGACGTGTTTTCCAAGGCACGGAGGAATCTCGGTACATAATGGATGGCTTAACTTGAAGATCGACCCGAGCGGCTGTTATTATTAAACCACGAGCTCCTCATTGAAAAAAAAACATTTAGTAAGGAAGAAAATCCGTTTACGTACGCCTATTTAATTCAATCACTCTAATTTGAAGCCAAGTTAAATAGATAAGGAACAATATTTCCAAGCACTTAAACATCATTAATTATTCCGCCTAGCTCCTGTCAGGTAGAAGTAATTGATGACTTTGTAAACACTCGACCGTGATTAGGGTCCAACTTTTGAGCCTAAGAGTACTTACATAAAGTAGCAGGTTTCCGGTACAGACAAATCTGTGCGGGTCGGTACCGATCGGTGCAGGGTTAACTTGCTTATAGAAATCTGTTTCTTTATAAGTGAGCGCATAAGATAACATAGAAATTAATACTTGCACCGATCGGTACCGACCCGATCGGTACCGACCCGATCGGTACCGGAAACCTATTTGTTTATGTAAGCATCCTAAAACATTTCAACCTTTGAAACACAACTCGGTACGACAGACCAATTATACAAAATTATTCTTTTAAAACAATTAGCAATCACAAAGAGAGTACCCATTAACGACTGTCACTTAAATTGCCAAAAAGATACTTTACGACGGCATTTACTTTTTATCGTTTTAATTATAGCTTCGAAAATGTGTAAAAAAGCTTTTTAATGATCGCTGAGCTTTGCGAAGTGAACAACAAAAGCTCTTGAATATTTTTTGTTTAGATGTGGTTAACTCGTAAATGTTTGTTAAAACAATGAAAGCTTTGTTTGAATATGAAGTTGATTAAAGATTTTCTATTAATAGCGCTGAAAAACCATTTCATTAATAAAGAGAAATCTAGAGAGCTACTTTGTTCTTTTTATAACATAATAATAGGCAGCCAATGAATAAGAAAGATTCCATTGTTGATTGGTTTTCGTACTGAAATTAATTAGTTGGGATATTATTAAACTACCCTTCAAGAAAAGGCAGGTATAGAAAACATTGTGAGCTACACTATTTATCATATAAGTACCATCTTCATCTTCCTGGCCCATTCTACTTGGGGTCGGTGCAACACGTTTTCTTCTTCCATTCTCCCCTGACAGACGTCACGGCATCATTTACTCCTTTCTCTTTCATATCATTCCTCACACAATCCATCCATCCTTTCTTTGGCCTTCCTCTTCTCCATCTATCAACAGTCATATCCATAACTCTTTACTTAGCATATACGTACCATTTACCATTAAAACTGCCCGTAACCAAGCAAATTCATGTCAATACAATATCAAGATAACCACTACAAACAAAAATGCAACAAATATGCATGACAAACTATCAAAAGATTACAAATCAAACAACATAAAAATGGATTGAGAATTCCTATCTGAAATGAAATCTATTGTATAAACTACGAAGGACCTTCGACTTCGTCCTCGAACCTGACCTTGGAAGGCACTTGACCTTCGCCGTGGCTTAAGCGTCAGTAATGGCGGCAAATCGTATTGTTACACGTGTAATTGACGCCTGTGAGTCTGACGATCAATAGTGAATAGTGACCTGTAATAGAGCGATTAGTGGTGAACGTGACTGTAATAGATGAATAATAAAAATAACGACACGCCTGTATAGAATTAAATTAATATTAATAATTTTAATATGTAATAATAATGTACTAAGGAAGAGGAGGCTCTCGCATGGTAGCCGGATCAAGGGCTTGATTCAGAAAGCAGTACTTCTGGACACGGCGCGTATTGTTAGGAAGATCATCTCTAAAGAGCCCTGACCACCGGTAGCTAGGACCCTGTTCCCGAAGCCAGTGGGCTACTATTTTTTATATTATTTCCATTTATTTTTTTAAATGATATTTAAAAATGTAGTTAATTTGTAAAAAGATAAATAAAGGAAATTGTAATGTACTAACATCGTTATAAATATTATTTACTAACATCTATCGAATGTTTTAATTCTGAAAATAAAATGATTACCTAATAATAGCGAAGGGCTAGGTATTATAATAAAATTATCCTTTACCATTTACCGGTTGGCTTCCAGTCTAACCGTATGTAGCTGATTGCCAGTATTTTACATGAAGCGACTGCCTATCTGACCTCCACAACCCAGTTACTGTATAACACGATAACCTCTGGCATGACTGGTTGTCAGAGATTCGGGTTTCTGACTATCCGAAAGAATTGATGATAAAGATCTAAGAATAAGAGCCAGAACTGTCTCGATGTGCTATGGTCATCCACGGACCGACATCGGAAAAACGTTTCACTTCGAAGATCGAGTCAAGCGCCTGTTTTAATTTAGCCATGGGTTGGCATACCTATAATTGCTATAAGATGAAGGTCGTGGTTGCTAGATTTTTTTTTTAAACTTGAGCAAATGTTGCAACTTTGGCCTCCAATATCTCCGTAACTAGAAGGTTTCCAGGTATGGTCCAGAACAAAAAAATATCTGAATGACGGGGAGAACAAGTGCCTTTCGGCTTCGTTAAGGGTACTTTTACACCCTTTATATATTTGTAATCACGTTCTCGAAAACGTGTCTATCGATTTCGACGAAAGTTAGGGGTTTCCGGGGGCGAAAAATCGATCACATCTGGGAAAATTCGTTTTCTCTATTTACACCCGAGCAGAACCCAGCCGCCCAGGTACTTAGTACTTATCTATGTTAAGTTGCGGATGCCGCTTTGAGCCTCGGTGATTGATAGCACTAGTTGTGTAGATAAGGCGTTATCTGTGTACGCAGTAGTCGAGTGCCTAGGGCCTAGGGAGATTTGACCTTCATAGCAGTTGAGCTTTTTCCATTGGGTTCATTGCAATGTTCCATGAATCGCCAACAGCGGTCTTCGATATAATCTAGTAATTAATTATACGTATTAACTGCCTCGTTGGTTTAGTGATCGCAAGCGCGACTGCTGAGCATGGGGTCCTCGGTTCGATTCCCGGGTCTGGCAGTGTTATTGGGTTATTCCGACAGGAATTTCTCAGCAGCCACGGAGTCGAGTTTTGTGCCCTGTTGATGCCAATAGGCTCGCCCCCTATTACACGGACTTAAACATAACTGGCGAAATGTGGGTGTACTATTAGGTAAACTGCTGCCTCTAACCCTTCGGGGATTTCAGGCGTGGTGTCGTGTTATGTTAAGATAGGAGACGGACACAAACGTTCTAAAATGCAAATCAACATTATTTACCACAAGTTGTAAATACCTACATCAAATTTTAAGTGGCAATTTACAGGCTGGGGTTTCCATCTGGAACATTCCATGATTTCTCTAGCGGGCAAGATTCAATTAGTGGAAACATTTCAACACCCAAATATTTCCATACAAAGTTACCCAAAAATGTCGTGACGTAATTCTCACTAGGCCTTGATCGCCAAGGTCACTCTAATGCTGCAGTGACCCTCGAATGTCAACTAGTAGTAATTGTACGCAATATATCGGTGCGGGCGAACGGGGATCAATGCTAATGTGATTCTAAACGATTCAGCGACGATCTAATGAGCTAGAAGAAGCTATTTCCTAAAGAGTACGATTTTCTGATACTGATAGAGAGGGACAAACTCATCGAGGCAGTATCGACTTGAGTTGGTCAGAAAAAACTTTATGATCATTCAAGAAAAGTGAATAGTCTGACGCGGGAGTTGCGCGGTCCAAACCAAGACGATGCGAATTAACTACGTCTTTCTCACTAAAGACCTTTGTGACCGACTCAAGTAAATTTCGCGTCGATAAGTGTGACCATTTCCATAGATAAAGCTGCGAATATAAGGACTAAAGAAAGAAACTACCAGAAACTATGAAACACAAGTTCGAAGAGAAAAAACTATCAATCACGATAAAACACGAATAAAAGAACACCCACTGCCTAGAGTTATAGAAACTGTTGTCAAGGCTAAAAGTGAAAAACACCGTAATGTGTGCTATCCATGCCTCGAGGCACTCGTACCTACATTACATGTCCCATACATGTAAAAAAAAAAAGAACAAGTCACAATTAGACTCGTGTATTTTGGGGCTACACGACCACCAATAAAGAAAATAAAAGGTAATTCCAATTTTTCCCTGACATTGTTCCATCCTTGTGCTGATGAACGACGCAGTATGATTGCAGGCAGTTATTAAAAATTGATACGGACATCCCCCTTTTAATTATGACGTGACTTCGACCACGTGGGAAATCGTCAGCTGTACTACCAGGGTCATTGTGAACTTACATATTCTGTATGTTTCAATTGCATGCATTGTACTAGTGTGGAGTGGGCTTATGAGCGTGTGGAGCAGGTATATGTAAAAGCTAGAGAAGATAGTTTTGTTATAATATTTTAAACTATCATGGTCACTAACATTATCGTTAACACTAGAAACGGGATATTTATCATGTTTACTGATTGATTTGAGTTAATTTGAGTGAATCAGTAAACATGGTTAATATCCCAACCCGTCTAGTGTTAATGATAATATAGATTTGTTGTATTGTTGTGAAATGATACATGATCTTGAGGTGTAACTTGGATGCGTTTCTAGTATCGAATGACGAAGTTGAATGAGAGATACAAAACAAAAGGCTTTTAGGTGACTGCAACGGGCAAATTCTGGACCGGCAGATATCGGAAAAGTTTTTTTTTTGTTATATTTTAAACTAGACTAGTCAACAGTCGACTTTACTATGTTTTAGTGTGATGTGGCAAAATAATCCTTAAAAGACGTTCAAGTTCCTTTCATAAAACTTTGAATATTAAATTCATTTAAATGCCCATTTCTGCGTCATTTCTAAACCAATTTTTAATACCTTTACAGAAAAATATCACCTATACTTTTTACAACAGCGAAAACTGATGTACTTTCCCGCGTTCGACAGTTTGTATCATTTTTATCGGTAACCTCGATAATACTAACTGTCTGAACCACGTGGGAGCCCGCAGTTGTCAGACAGGGTCACTGTCAACTTACATTATAGATGAATATCGATTGAACTTGATTCGTATCTTCATCGTTTCACGGTCAGTGTCGCCCCCTTAGGTAGTAGATTTAAAGTCTGTGACTGTTTTCTAGAACTTTATGTTCTATGTTTTGCAGTTAGTTTTCGATTACCTTTCAAGGTTTTTACTCGAGCCAGTGAACGTGGGTACGCAGAGTTTTGGTCTCTAACAAATTTTGGGGTTCTTTTTAGACAAAGCTGGAGTTCGGTAAATATTCTAGAGGAACCTACTCCCGTGATAAAAAGTATCCTACGTCCAAACCCAAGTCATAGCCTATCTGTGTGCCAAGTTGGATCTGAATCCGTTCAGTCGTAAGTTGGGATAAGGTAACAAACAGGTAGACAGACAGATAAATATAAAAATTTCGTGTCACGGTGTTTGTTGTCGCACTCCTCCGAAACGGCTCGATCGATTTTGATGATTTTTTTTATGTATGTTTGGTAGGTATGAGAATAGATTTTAAACTATATTTCACACCGCTAGGTTGTCAAATTCTAAATGAACAAAAAAAGGCAAAAGCTAGTATTAGTATGGATTTTTGAATCCCCATATGAGCTTAAACATAGGCTTGTAATAACAGTACAAACATCATCATCCGCCTAGCCTTTTCCCAACTATATTGGAGTCGGCTTCCAGTCTAACCGGATGCAGCTGAATACCAGTATTTTACATGGAACGACTGCCTATCTGACCTCCACAACCGAGTTAGTACTGGGTAATACGATACCCCTTGGTAAGACTGGTTGTCAGACTTTTTGGACCACTGACTACCTAACGACTGTCAAAGATGTCAAGTGACACCCGGGACCAGCGGCTTAACGTACTTTCCGAGGCACGGAGGAAACTCGGTATATAATGGGTGGTCACCCATCCAGGGACCGACCTAGGCAAGCACGGCTTAACCTAAAGATCGACCCGAGCGGCTGTAATTCTTTAGCCACGAGCTCCTCCCTGTAATTACAGAAAAGTCTTGAAAAAAAACGTTAGAAAAGGCATATCCATATACTGCTTTAATAGGATAAAAGAAAATCGGAAAACAATGTCATGCTTAATATAGAAAATTGATCCAAAAGAGAAACGAGGTAGAAGTTTCCATATTACATAACGGGATCATACATAACATAGCTGAAACCGCATACATACTGAGATGAGAGATATTTATTATTTATATCCTACGCATTCTCCTAGATCTACATATTTTATGCTCGTGTAGTTTATGTAATACATATGTAGTTACAGTTCGATGCTGACGATCTTTGCAAGGTCTTACCAAGGAGGCCACCTCACTACTTGAGACAGAAGATCAGCAAAATAGCTACAGGCTCTTGATAATGATAAAAAATAATAAACTAAGAGATTTTTTTTCCATTAGAACCTGACTTGTTCCTGAACATGAAGTATAAAAAGTGGAGAAGCGCAGAGAGGAATCGAGGAAAGCACTTCTTTTGTGGCTCGAAGCTACGAAGTGAGAGAGAGAAAGAGGGAAATTAAAAGGAAATGCCCACTTTCTAAAGGGTGTAAATAGCCCCTAAACGAAGCCGAAAAGCACTTGTTCTCCCCGTCTTTGCGACCATTTTTTTTGTTCTATACCATACCTGGGAACCTTCTAGTTACGGAGATATTAGGGGTCAAAGTTCTAACTTATTCTCAATTTTTTTTTAAATACATGTTTTTATTGTAAGATGTTTACTTTGAACACCTCCATGCTTTGAGTGCGTTCCATCGAGTTCTACCGTAAAACGTCATTTTTCACCTCAAAAAAACAAGTCGTTTCCCAGCAATATTTTTTGCGTAAAGTTACTTAGTATGATGTACAGAATGTTTGGTTGACGGCTTCGTGAAGGGTCTGTTTACACCCTGTATGATATATTCGTACTTCGAATAAACATTTCAGTAAAACATTATGATTCCCGGTTTCCCTCAATCTGTTTACTACACCGGACTGATCTACTACAGATTTAAGGAAACTCTAATGCCCCAATACGTAAATAACAAAATAAACAACTCAAACGCAATAGTAGCACACCAGCCGTTTATTTACTCGCATTATGCCAAGTATATACCCACTCAGTTAGACAATACTGAATGCTGTGCCAAATGTACTGCTATAAATTTTCTGCGAATCGTCTGCACGGAAGACGTCATCAGATACAAATTATTATAATATTTGCTTCTTCGGAAAATGGTGAAGAAAAGATTCTTCTCATGCTTCGGTAATGCGTGAGCAATTTTCCGTAACCGTACGTAAAATACGCGTCTTAGCAATCGAGTTGCGGATGCTCGATATACATAACATAACATCATGCATACAATTCCCGAAGGGTTAGGCAGAGGTGTACCTAATAGTATACCCACATTTCGCCATTTATGTTTAAGTATCATGTAATAGGGGGCTATTCCCATCAACCGATTTGACGTGGCTGCTAAGGAGAAATTCTTCATACAAAAACTCAATAACACTTGGCCGATCCGGCAATCTAATCCAGGACCTGATGCTCAGCAGTCGCGATTATGACCACAAGACCAACGAGGCAGTGAACTTTGAACTCTTTAAAAGTTAATTTAATTTCAAGATGATCATAAACACCATCTACCTACTCGATCATGATTTCAGTTTATTACTTTGTTTGGCAAAATTTTGTTTACAGACTATTTTTTTCCAATTGTTTAATTACTTATTAATTTGCGAATTGGTGAATTGGCCGTAGGCCAAGGGGATTGCCGATCAATGAGACAAAGTTGAATAGTCTTGTGTCTGTAATTTCTCCTATAAGAATATACTTCAACAAATGCGGTGAACATAGAAGATGTTGGTACTTTCTTGAACAGAATTTTGATAGAACAGCAGATTTAAATGATGAACTTTAAAATAATATCACACCTTGTAATCCCCGAAGGGCTAGGTAGACGTGTACCTAATAGTACACTTATACAACATTAGTTTTAGTATATGCGAAACCTGATACACGTGTCTAGTATTTTTGTAAAGAATGTATGTACAAAATTTCAAAACTGTATCATGAAAAATCTCAAAGTTATAAGCTTGTTCTGTTACCTAGTTGTCCGCACAAAGACGTTCTCGCACATTGATAATAATAATTTGGCAGTAGGTACCTAAATTAGTGCGATAGGTACTCAAAGCGGCTCGGTGTCCAACTTTTAACTTTTTTAAACATTTTTGGGAAAAAAATATAACATGGTTTAAAAATTATTGGAATCGATTCAGTTACTTATTCTGAACAAACTATATTCAGGTTTCGCATATACTAAAAATAATGTTGTATATCTCTAGGATGAACTGTTCTTTTGTAATCTTTTTTAGGAGTTCTAATAACATGCGACTAGTTACCTAATCTGTTGTTGTACATGGACACGTACCACAGTAATCAGTAGCTAACTGAGTAATAGGAGCTTAGCTACCAGCAGAGGTCGTTTCGTTTCAGTGATTGTGAGCTAGAGGTAGTCAGGTTGTAAGGTCAGTCCACTTATTGTCAGATCTAGAGATATAACGCAGACTTGGCTTACCTCAGTCGCGCTTCATCCGAAAATAAAACTTATTAGTATAAAGTTAATGTGTATATTCCTACAAGGGACCGTGATCAAGTGTATCATAGGAATAAGAACATTAACCTTATAAAAATAAGGTTCAAGTTAAGTGTAAGTTCGCTCTGCAGATCTCAGCCTTGGATAACTTGGTAGTTGAATAAAGTTCACACTCTGAAGCACTTTTATTTGGCACAGACATGTGTGTGCATAACGTTGATCGGTTTTTGTTTCCAAGTCTTCAATCGAAATCTCAAACTCAGTTTGTCATCGTTCTGGTGAAGGTTCATGCTATCCTAGTCACTAGTGTACTGTAGCGAAGAAACCTTTGCACAGCATGTCTCAGAATGGTAAGGTCATAATTATTATTAAATAATTTGAAAAGAGTAACCATGGAGTTTCTTGCCGGTTCTTCTCCATAGGAAACGACCAGCCCGAACCGTGCACCTTTTTTCGACGTTTTATAAGTGCCCATCTAGGGCTATGTGAAATAAAATATTTTGATTTTGATATTTGTTAAGGGTCTGGTACAGCCAGCTAGAGACAATCAAACTGAATGACTTTCTTTATAGGACCAAAACCGTAATCGTAGAAAAGTAAGTAGCTGTCCCGTACAAAACGTAAATAATACCTATAAGACTCAAATATGAGCACAGATTTATGATTCACACTGTATAAGAAAGATCATCTTGATTTTTTTTACCTTTGGAAATGGCTAGAACGTTACGTTTTCATTAATAAGTTTTCACCTTTGAAAATATCTATAACACTAGCCACAGCTTTATTATTAAACCATAGAGCGTTATTTATAGACTTCATAAATAGCTCGCTTTTAGGGCGCCCGTTGTTATATTTCATATTCAGTAGCCAATATCGAGTGCTTGAAAATATTATATCATATTTTTGGAAAATACTTTTCATAAATAATGTAAAAGTTAATTATGATGAATATTTATTATCTGTTGAGTATGGGAGGAGCAGAATAATTCATTATGGGAAATTAATGCAGTAATAGACCTGTACGGAAGAAGACATGCTGTGCCAAACTCAAATAAATTGGGAAAAGTGCATGAGAATGGTGGAATATTAATCCTACATTTGTCGAAAACAGACAAAGTATTTCAATTTCAGTTTTCAACCATGAATTTACATGTCAATGTCAGGCATAATCATCTGAAGACAAATACAAAATATACAAATGTAAACACAGATGGTGCACAACTGTGCCGCTGGGAGAGTTTCGTTATTTTGATATTACATTCAGTTAAACGTTGAGAAAAATGTAGAAAATTGATTCCCAATCCAATGCTTACGAAAAAAGACATTACATAAATACTACGAAATGAATAGTATTACATAACGTCACGCCTGTAATCCCCAAAGGGAGGGAATCCTATGCGACTTAGTCAGAGGTGTACCTAAAAGTCCCATGTAATAGGGGCAAGCCCATTGTAATGAATGTACAGACAATCACATCAAGCTACTACAATCCGTCAAATGTCTTTAATAGTTTTTCAACTTTAACGCTAAAGCATTAGGTTCAAACTTGATTGAGAAAACTTGACAGTATCGGGTAGCTTGATGTGCTGGCGTCTGTACATTATTACTACAACACGACACAAATCCAAATACGTAATGGACTAAACCACCTGTCTATTAGAACTAAGTTTCTCACTAATGTCTGAGCACATACGTACAGACTGTAGAAGTTACTAAAATTATTAAATTATCCTACCGAGCCCTGCTAGTGGTCTTAATATTTTAAACTTATACTGTCACTTACGGGATATCATGATCGCGGGTCAACCCGCGTTCATGGCGCTTACAACAGCGTCGAAATATCGGGAGCTCAAAATAATGATCAATCACGGAAGATATCCCGTAAGTGACAATATAAGTTTAGTTGTAAACCGTGAAAGCTTAAAACAGTATCTTAATATTTTGTCGAGAAAATCAGAGGTAAAAGGCGGAGTTATTTAGCAATGAGAAGGTAAAGAAGCTTATATAAATTAAGGAATCAAAAATTAATTCTGGGTTAATGTCTAAAGTACAGAAGTCGGACGTCCGGCGGCGACATGGGCAGACATGGGAAAAACGGCTCCGTATCGAAACGTCCTTAAGCTGCCATCAGAGTCATCAGACGGACTGCATGGCTGCAGCTTTGGTGAGATGCAGCTGAGTCCATTGAAAATAGCGGCGTTGAATATATCGACTGCGCGCAGTTGCTGCGATGCAGTCCGCCTGATGCCAGCCTTAGGACATGGTCCTGGTCCTATTAGCAAAACGACCTATTATATCAAAACGACACTAGCAAAATCTCCTATTAGCAAATGGTACTAATAATTAAAAAAAAAAGAATAATAAAGTAAATGTTATTATTTTTACTCATTACTCACACATATGTGTATGTACATACATGTAAGTTTTTTTTAAGGAATAAATATATTTATGCCAGGTACGTGGAGATAGGCACAAAAAAGAGGCCTATAGCCAGCATTGGGTGGATTCAGGCTATGGATGATGAGAGTACAGAAGGATTTCCCCGCCTTCGGTTGCATACTCGCTACGGTCCCAACAACTAGACTAGACTTTAGATTTTGAAATGCCCGTTCCAAATCTAGAACCTTTTCGGTGGAGCTGCGTTCATGTGGCTGGCCTAATTTACAATGCTTTGCCTAGGTCAATTACATAACTACCCTTTAATAAGTTTTGTTGCGTTGCAGAAGTGGTTGTCACAAGAGTGTTTTTATTCGATAGAGTTCTTTCAAAAGTGTCCCTGTAAATTTTATACATTAAAGCATAGACATATTTAACTGATAAGTAGATTCATAAATCGACAAAATGGAGTTACCTAGGTTCTTTAATTAATATCTTAAGTGTAAAAACTTGTAGGTACTTTTGCATGCTATATATTGGCCAAAAGTGTGTTACTAAATATTGTATATAAGAACTTCATGTACCTACCATATTTGATGCAATAAATGAATTGAATTGAAAAAATTTATACATAGATCTTTGGCAAGTGTTGAAAACACTCTTGTTACATCAACTCGTGACGCGTGGTCAAACGATTATCTAGTTGAGTTATCTAGTTGCCCACAATTGGCTGGATACGTCAACATGTGTGTCAGTACAGTATGATCTAATACACTACAGATGTATTGTAGTTTGTAGAAGCAGACAATTTTGATTGCCTCCTAAATAAATAATAGGCAAAGGAACGCTTGGTGGAGATGGAATAGACGCTATTGTCAAGGGATTCTTACAAGTGTTAGTTATTAATGGAAAGTTGAATGTTATTTTGGAATAAAGACTTGTTAGCTAAAGAAGCCAAATCTTCATATGGCTGGGGTTCATAGAAACAATTTCTTTCAATATTTGAATGTACAGATATACGATAATCATTTTAAACTATCATGGTCACTAACATTATTATTTAGACTCGGGATATTAAAAGAAACAGTAAACATGTTAAATATCCCGTTTCTAGTCTAAATAATAATACGATAACCCATTACACTAAACAAGGCCTGATGTAAATACTGACTTGATTTGCAAGCTCACCATCCATTACGTTATCACCTTCAGTGACTACAGACTTCATCACATGTTTTCGTATTTGAAAGCCTGCCTACCCCTGTTCCATATTACTTGGACTCAGTGTAAACTCTTGCAAACAGATTTCAAAAACTGCAAGTGGTCATACTCCTTTATTGTACCTTTTCAACCGTCGCTTGATCATACAGTTCCTTTTCATTGGCAGCACCCTTTATCATAATCAATAAACATAGGCCTGTCCCGAGCTGAGAGACCACACCCCTAACCTTCGCCTTCAGCAGCCAGTATAAGCCAATTTTATGGGTCTGATGGCTTTGCATGGGTTGAACGACTCCACACGGGGCACGTAAATTGATCTAGTTACATACATACATAAACTCACGATTTATTATCCCTGTAGGCAACCCTATATAAGACTTAGTAGTCTTACAGTACCACAGAACACCACCTGCTACGATCCTTACATACTCCTTTCGCCGCGTCCACGTTCATACAGTCAGCCCCAAAAAGATGTAAACACGGACTAGGAACCATTTCATTGTCTACAGCCATTATTCCATAATTATGTCTACAACGCAAAGATAAAAAAAATATTAAACAAAAATAAATGTCGTATGACATTGTCAGTCTGTGTACCTTGTTTTGGCCATAGAGTGTTTATATTATTATGTATCCGGCCTGTGTAGGAGGTTTTGATGACATGAATAGTTACTATGTTTTGTAGCTTTAAATTGTAGACACAATTATGGATTAATGGTTTTATACAATGAATTGGTTTCTAGTCCTTGTTTACATCTTTTTGGGGCTGACTTTACATCTGGCCACTACTTATTTGATCTAGTTATTCAATATAAACTGTATCTTCAATCAAGCATGTCGAGTCCGTGATGAAGAGCGCGTGCCGCGAAGGTCGTACTGTTCAAGACTAGCAGCCATGAAGCGTCCGTTATATTGATCAATCTGAGTGTTGCACTGTTAAATAGAAGGAGAAGGCTTTACTCTTCTATTCTCCTTTGTCAACCGTCGCTTTATGATCCATTCATTATCATCATCCTTCCTTGTGATTTCCAGTGTTTACAATCCGCTTCTTTTTCGTCAACTTTCCTTCCTCTCTGTCGTCAATCAAGCGTGTCGTGTCCGTGACGAGCGCGTGCCGTGAACGGTTGGACGCACTGTTCAAGATCAGCGGCCATGAAGCGAGACCGTTATGTTGACCGATCCGAGTGATGCACTGTTAAACTGTAACTATTGTCGGGAAGATTGTGTGTTGAGGAAATTAATGATTAAACGGATGAATATTTTAGCTTGACCGAATAACCATTCGGTAGTGTTATACATAATATGGAGGATAAATAATGGCTGAAGGTGTGGAAAAGCACTTCAAAAAACCTTAATATCATATTTTGAGTAAATAATTTTTCACCTAAGTCAGTCTGAATAACGATTAAATTTAAAATTTAAAAAACCCCTATCGCAACAAGGAAAAGCGAACAAATATTTGAAAAGTCAATAAAATGGCTGAGCCGGTTTTGATAAAACATGTCTAATTGTAACATAGACATGCCCTTTCATTTGATACCCCACCTGGGTGTATTTGAAAATATTCGATTATTCATCACCACTTTCAGACCCATGTCTAAAATGGCTGAACTGATTTTAATAATACAAGTCTAGTTGTAATATACACATCATTCGCTTTCATTTGATACCCCACTTAGGTATATTTGAAAATATTCGATTTTTCATACTCACTTTCATCCCCCATATCTAGTAAATGGCTGCACCGATTTTGATAAAACGAGAGACATCTAAGAACCATAGCCAAGAAACTAGTTTTCAAATTAAAAAAAAAAAATCGGTTCACTCGTTTAAGAGCTACGGTGCCAGAGACAGACACACACATTGCGATCAAACTTATAACATATTATATATTAATATTTGTTTTTGTCGGGGGTTAAAAATTAAGATAATTGCGCATTCCAAAGCGTAGCTCACTATTTACTTATTTGGAGAAGAAAAAGCAAGAATTTCCTTGATCAGTCTTTTAAATCAAGTTATTGTTGATAGAATGCTCAGTATCGCAATGTTTTAAAATTGGATAACTGTTAATTGGACGTGCAATTTTCTTCGTCGACCGTGCCAAATGGCTCATAAATGAGCATGCCATAATATTTGTTTACCGAGCTGAGCAAAACCATATAAATGTATACATATTACAAAGTTAAATTAAGCCAAAGAGGTGGTGTGTTACAAAAGCCACAACGTATACGCGGAATTGACCCTGACCTTGGGTATGTGGATTAGGAAATGGTGCGTCAAAACAAAAACACTCTTACGCAAGCATTTTATATTGGTGGAAAGATTAGGGAGGGTCTATAGGGAAGTTGGGACGAAATCGGCCACTTGGAAACATTATCCCTTAGCGGACCTTTTACTGGCTTCTCGAATTTGCGTGCCTGCACAATGAAATCTATACTTAAACAAGTAAAGTTTGTAAGTTTGGATGGAAGGGGTAATCTTCGGAACTACTGAATCGATTCAGAAAATTCTTTCAGTAATGGGAACCTACATTGTCCCTGAGTGTCTTAGGCTAAATTTACGAAATTTCGACTGTAAGGCGAGCGAAGCCACGGACAAAAGCTTGTGTTAAATAGAATAGTATTCATGAAAATCATTCTATGTATGTATGTAAAGATTTTAAATGAACGTAAGGCTCAATCACTGTAAATGATTGTGTTAGTTTAGGATTAACCAAATGTTGATAATAAAGGTTACAGTTCAGATTCTGTTAATGAATTGAAAGCCTCTTAGATGTTGTAAGTAGGGTACAGACGTGAATAAGTAAGAAGGTTTCACTCAGACCTGAATTAACACTCAACTAAAAATAGAATAAAGAACCTTCTAGCGAACATTGACCTGTGTAGGGTCTACATACGTACATAAATGCGTCATTTCGAACTGTTCAAGCGGAAAACCTCAAAGAAAAACTTTCTCCTAACATATATCAACATTCTCTGTTCACCTTACCTACACAAAACTTTACTAAAGGAACACATGACAAGTCGGCATGTCGTGAAACAAAAGGGTATCAGCATCTGTCGAGTACCGTCCAGGGATTGTCAAGCAAAAACGTCTCTTGACAAAGGGCAACGGGCGAAACCGGTACGAGTACAACCCTTCAGACTCACCTTTGACATTTACGAACTTGTAAAAAATAATGATGCTCTAGAAAACAGGAGGTACGAAGCCAAGAAGCATATTCTAAAGAGATAAAATTTCGAATTTATGCACGAATGTCTCCAGACGGATTTTGCGAAACACAAGTATTTTCTTGACTCTGTAATTATGTAACTTAGGTTGCGACGAGCCTTGGGGATCTTAATTAATTCTCTTGGAGAGACATGGTAATTTTGTAAAGGGATTCGTGAACTATTTAATGTTATAGTCCTTTTATAGGTGGAGGAGGACTCATAAAAAGCTTGCCTAGTAATGCAAATCTCAAAGGACTGTGGGCGGTTTTGGCACTGTATTAAAAGTCATTGCGTATTTTCGGGACGAAGTAAAATTAAAAAGCCGCTAAGCTTTGAAACTAGACCCATTTCGAAATAATGAAAACGAGAGAAGGCAATGTTGCAATGTTTACGTACTGTAAGTACTTTTACTTTTAAATTTGACAAAGCCTCATTATGCACAGAGAATATTAAAAAGACCTCACCCTTCGCGATATTTCTATCACTGCCCTTTGATTTCAGCATCATGGCTGTTTTAGCTAATCTATTCCGGTTTAACCTGCGTCACAGAATGTGGAGTTGGCTTATGTATTCTGTCCCCTTAATGAGTTATTTAACTAAGCCGGCAAATGTTTACGGGGAAGCGCACAGATGGTTCATTAATAAAGGTTTATGTAATTAAAACAATGAGTACCGACAGCGCGCGCTTATTCAGGATAAGCACTAAAATTTCACCCTACAGCAATATTTCTATTTAGGTTAAAATATATTTTTTAGGTAAAATTACATAGTTAATATTCATTGTTCAAACCTCAGCGGCATAATAAAAAAACTTTGAAAAAACACAGGTCTAGTTAATGGCAAAACTTTGTTGAAATTAAAAATAACGTAGCATTCCGTGGGAGATCACAACGGTTCATGAAATACAGCAGAAAAAAAAAGGAATCCTCGGAGGTAAAATGTACAAGAGAAGTGAAATTAGTTTTAGGGAGCAAACAAGATGCATACCAATTAGATGTAGGCCACGGTTCGTTTTGGTTTTAGGCAGATTAAAATTAGAATCAACATTGAGGATGAGGTAAAGGGAGGTAATCACGTACATTTAAAAACAAATATTTTTGGAGTAATAAAAAAGAAAACGAAGAATTTGGAAATGTTGCATAGCGTACACGTAAATGTACATGATGCTAACTTTTTAGAGCTTGCTTGTCAGTGATTGAAGTCATTTCTCGTGTAATAGCAATAACAAGACTTATTTCAATAGTAGCAACAAAATATCTATTCAGGCCTTCGAAAGCCTTATCATCATCATCATCAACACCCTGAATTCACCCACGGCTGGGTATAGGCCTCTCTTTTCTTGTGCCAATCTCCACGTTCCTGTGCTCCTTTCTAAGCCTACGTCGTATTTTTTTATGGTCAATGAAGTAAAAAATAAGATTCACAACTCCAAGTTGTTTTCCTTAACTGAATAAAGCCACCACAACTTTAATAATGTTATAATGGATTAAATAAGCTTAGCCTTTGGGCGGAACGGGATTATGCGAATGGGAACGAGCTCGACTTGTATCGAAAGTACTATTTGCGATTGTTTTTTTTTTGTTATTTAATGGATCAGTTAAGCGTATGAGATTTTGTGTTTGTTACAGTATGTGCATATGTATGTAGTAGGACCACTGATGGATGGTTTTTCTTGCCGTTTATAGGCACAAAGTGAAGTTCCGTCCGTGGAAGACGTTTAGAAATAAAAAAAAAAACAAAATGATATGATGGCGACGTTACCATGCCAAACTGTAGTAATAAAAAAGCATGTTCGGATCTTGCAACATTATGCCATTATCCAGCCATGAATATTAGTGAAAGTAGAATTAGATAATATTGTAGGAGTGTAAGCGGTAGTTTGGTGATAAGGATAACATATAAAGGTTTACTGTAACGTTCAAAACTAAAGGCAGCATGTTTAGATGAGACTGCTGTAAAATATACAGAACTAAGGATAATGGTAATGACCACCAACTGAGAGAAGCAGATAAGTACAAACAAACAAGCTTTTCAGTCAAAGGGTAGTTTGGACTGGCTGCAGACACCACTGTCAAAGTACCGGACACCGGTCCTTACCGGTATGACCTTCTTGTTTGGAATTTCTGCAGTTGTCATTAGTAACAACAAATCATCAAATCCTCTCTTGCCAGTGTCGTAAAATGCGGCCAGACATAAAAGTTGGCACTTACAACATCATAATTTTACAGCGTCAAGCTGTCTGCCAAAGGCAGTTACAGGAGAATCATTTATTTTAACCGCTCTTGAGAAAGTTGAAAACAGAGAGGTATTTATGACACTAGCGAATGTTACAAAAGAAGTGGACAGAGTTAGCAAGAAGAAGAATGACATAGTTATTGTAGATAACTATACCGATGTGTATATCAGAAACGGTGAAGGAAAACGTCGTGAAGAAGCCTGCATGCCCTAGAATCAAAATTTCGAAGACATGTGACATCTACAACGCCGCACTGGGCCCACATAGTGGATAATGGCCCAATCTTTCTCACAGCGAGGCGGCTTGTGTCACAGCAGTGGGAACGATATAGATTGATAATGTTAAATGGATGTGGGAACACAATGAATTTAAAAAAAAAACAGTATAGAAACTGCGAGAGAATTTCATCTTGCATCCAATGCACCAACTGCGTTGTCTCCCAACAAAATTCAAATCATAAATTACCAAGATGACAAGTAAACGCTGCCAAATTGACTAATCTCTCGTCTACAAGTAACTAGGTTATATAAGTATCTATTCGATTATAATCTACTTTAACAACTGTTATAACTCTTAGTTGGAGAATGAATAATTCATTACTGCAGATTCAAAACAGAAACTTGATCCTGTGGGCGTCGTAAACGGAGAATTTGGGAGTGTTGAATAAGACCAGAATCTTGAGATGCCTACTAAGAGTAGTGATTATGGCGTACTGCCAAGTTTTTTAGGTACAGTCTATAGGGCAGGCTTATGCTCAGTGATTAAGTTCAAGGCTGATAAGTAAATGGTTTCGAATAGTTAAGATTACAAGAGAGTGCTTTTCACACAATTTTCTATGAGATTAGTTTCGGTATTCAACCAGTTTCAGTAAGATCTTATGAAGGTCACATTTATTTTGTTTTACTATAGACAGAAATATGACAGTCTAACGACATAGTAAACTAATGACTTAATTTGTAAGGTTTCTTGTGGCAAAAGGGTTAAAGATAATTACAACTGTCTTGAACTCATTACTGACGAGACTCGTTATTTTACAGGGCGTAAACAGACCCTTCAGGAAGCCGTCAACCTAGCATTATGTACAAACTAAGTAAGTTTACGCAAGAATTATTGCTGGGAAACGACTTTTTTTTGAGGTGAAAAATCACGTTTTAAGGTAGGACTCAATGTAACGCACTCAAAACATTGTGCTGATGGATGGATTGAATAGTGCGGGGGTCGTGGAGGTGTGTAAAGTTCTCACATTAAAAACGTGTATTTAAAAAAATACTTGTGAACAAGTTGGAACATTGACCTCCAAAATCTCCGTAACTGGTAGTTTCCCAGGTATGGTCTAGAACAAAAAAAAATCATGACGGGGAGAATAAGTGTCTTTCGGCTTCGTTAAGGGCTTTGTTACACCCTTTATGATAGTCAATGCTGTTGAAAAAACTGGTCTTAAGCTTGATAACGATCTCAATTCTCATGCTACGTTTAGAAGCGCAGAGCTAGCCCAGCCAGAAAAAGAAAATGTTAGACGAAGAGTATTAAAAGGTAGAGCATATTTTGAAAATCTATTTCATCATCAACATAAAGAAAAGGCTCATACATAAATATAACTTTCAGACTGGAAAAGTAAGATGGTGAATACAATATAAGATAAATAGAAAGAGTAAACTTCATTGCACATCAAAATTGTGAGGTACAGTACGGCTGGTGTTTCTAAGACAGGTACGGTAAATTTGAAGAAAAAGCGTAGATAAATATCAAAACCTCACCTGCCACTGTCCCGTCGCAACGACCACCTTCTAGACGTCAACGCGCGAAGCATTGTACACAGTTCAATGCACTACAGTCACTACATCAAACATCACAGTATCTAGTGAAACTTAACAATAATCATAGTATAAATGCACTTTTATCACTTTATGTTACACTGCTTCCATTACGTTTGGAAAGTTTAACATTATCACACTTCCGAGGCACTGAGTTTGAGTTTCAAGTTGAATTAGAAGAAGAGGTTTATAGGAATGATCTGAGAGAAATAGAAAATTTAGAATGATTAAAAAAAACAATAGGGTATTTACGAAAGAGACACTTTGCAGAGCCTGTCAAAGGCTTTACATTGATCAAATATTCATAAACCACTTAAGTTTACATGAAACCAATGTTGGTATTGAATATTGAAAAGTATTCTTAGCTTTACAAGACTTTGAAATGACTACTTCAATTTAAAGTATTTCTATTATAAATGTGGCCTCGCAGGCGTGTGCCTCGATATAAGCATAGAAACAAAATTTATTTTTAGTACTGTTTTCATCTTTCTCAGTGTTCGCAAGAATATTATGCATGTTTAAAACCATTAGGAAATTGGAGTTTGTTTTTATTTGGTGCATATTTTGGTTTACGTTCTATAGTTTTACGTATACTAATATTATCAGTATATGGAATTGCTGTCATATGAGTGTTGTCTATATCTTCTTGTATGTTAATAACTAGCATCGTCTTTGAAGTTTTTAATGGGTATCTGGCTAGTCCAAATAAAAACAGTGTTTTTAGGGTTTAGTTTCACCACGTCACTGTGATGAATAACACGTTTTTTTTTCTTGAAAACAGTTAACTTAAGTTGAATATTTTGAAGCTAGATTATTGTGACGTTGGCCATTTTAAACATTTTAATATTTTAAAGAAATCTTCCATAAGTTATTAAGGGCATTACATGGCTCAAATCCCAAAAACAGCGTATGTTCAAAGAAATTTGTTGATGAATCCCTTCGTGCGTTTTCCGTGTAAAAAAAGTATGTTATAGTTAAGTTCATCACAAATAAATTGTATTGTTTAAAATTTTAATAAACCTCAATTTTTTTTGGTTAATCGTAGAAAATAGGTCCTTTTTCAACCTTAATTGTAAATTATCTCTGTAACGGCTAAATAGATCGGCATGAATTTTGTAACAACAAATACGTAATGATATACTTAACAATCTGTATTGTTTTTTTTTCTGTTATTTCTTTTAATATTTTTAAATAATAAATAAAAACCGAAATTTTGCGAAATGTGCGGGGCAAGTCAACAAAAACCAGTACAGGGATCAAATCATCAAGGTTATCGAGCAATGTAATGCCCTTAATTCATAACAATGGAATACAACTATAAGTTATTAGAATATTATGGATAAATAGGACAAAGAAGTTGAAGACAACATTATTGCAGACCCTAATCGATTTAATATGACCTCCCAATTATTTTAAAACACCTAGCACGTGTGGAAAAATTGTAGCCTTCAGCGGTAAAATCAATAATAAACAATACTTCATAATGATACTAAATAGCATAGAGCATCTGAGCCGAGGAATGGGCGAAGCGTGTGAAAGTGACTGCGAAGACAATGCCCGATAGAATGACGTCACTGCATAGAAATATTAGAGCACACGTCAAGAAAGGAACGTCGGAATGCCTGGTAGATAATAAAGCCTGTAATCTTTATCAGAATTTATTTATTTATAAATAATATGCAGGTAAACACGTGGAGTATTAAGAAACAATTGTTGCTAGAATCAACTTGACCACCGATTTAGATGACAATTTTAAAATTAATATTACGGAGGATGATGTATATGAGTAGAGGAAGACCAAAGAAACGATGGATGGACTGTATAAAGAATGATATGGCAAGAAAGGAGGTGTCTAATGAGATGACGAGTAATAGAGAAGTATGGAAGAAAAAGACATGCTGCGCTGACCCCAAATGAATTGGGATAAGGGCAAGAGAATGATGATGATGATGATGATGGCTGAGAGCTGCCATGTAATACAATACTAGCATTCAGTAGTACACATAGTTGGGTAAAGGACAGATGATGGCGACAACGGACAAAAAACGAATATTGCAAAAAAAAAATACAAGAAAACGAAAATGATGTAATTATAGTCCTGAAGGGTCTTATCTTAACTTGCATAAGTTTTGAAAGGAGAGAGAGGATACCTAAACAAATATCCGTCGACGAACGGTAAATCATCCTACTATAACCATCTAATAATAAAACTTGATATTGCCCAACAAATCTTATCTGACACGGGCTTTCCTTTTGTAAAGAAATTGACAATAGGGATAAACTGAATTTTACTGACCACTAAACGTTTTATTAAACTGTAATGTTGGGTTATATTGTATGTTGCCAAAAGGTTTTTGGTAACATTAAATATTTTACCAACAACGTTTTTAAGTACCGTAACGACTAAAGGAGTTCATGTGTTATCAAATTTGGGTTTTTCTTTATCAGTCACCGCAACGATCCGGTAAAAATAACCCTCATGATCAAAAGAATTTATCGATAATACTATTTATTGAAGCTTCAATATCCCCAATAAAGTTATTACATCCAACCCAAGCAGCATTAATACAAATTGCTTTATCGTCACTTATAACTTTGTCGTATCTCCGTTTTTAATCCATTACGGGATACCCGAGGCTTTTATCGATACCTGTAACTCGGTATATCTCGATACTTTAATCGATGCCTGCAAAATTGATTTACCTCGAATAAATTTAATTAAACTTGATGTAGACTGGTTTTTGTACCCTGGTTTCGAGTTACCAAATTTTACATTCTTTCACTAAGGTCTACCGAAATTTCTTTAAGAAAATCCAGTTTAAATATATCGAGAAATATTTTTAGGAAACGATTAAATTGTCAGTATTTTTCTAGCAATCATTAGCAGAATTGCAATTGGAGAGGCCTATGTCCAGCAGTGGACTGTTGTAGGCCGATGATAATATAGAATGAAATTTCGAGCATTTGAACATAGTTTATTTCTAAAACTGTTTTAAGTTTTCACGGTTTATCCGTGATTGTTCATTATTAACAATAAACAAATAAAAACAAAAAACAATCAACAATGAACAATGATCAATGATAATCACGAAAGATATCGCGTAAGTGACAGTATAAGTTTATAATTTTCTTTCTGTTCATGATATTTTCCCAACAGGGATTCCATTAATGTACAAACTTTTACCCACGGGACACGGATCGGGGATCCTTTGCCTTTATTCAAAAGCTAAAAAATAAAGAAGTTTATTGAGAATTTGTTTTTTCACAGAACGATACAAAATTACTTCGTTTTTAAAACGACAAAAGTGATTTTATTCTTTGGAGAATGCAAAGCAAAATTAATGTTTTTCCTTTTAGTCGAGGTGAATTCAAATACGTAGATAACAAAGAACCAGTTGTATCAAATCCTTTTAAATTATCAACAAAAACTTTCAAGGACAATCAAAATATTACGTTTAAATAAATTAAAATTCTTGTTTGTCATTTATAATGTAGGTACATTGGCAACATGTGCCGAGTACAAAAACAAGTATAATAATTTTAATAATAAAGCCTGGTACAGCAGATTTTATAAGATGAGGTGTGGCGGCTTAGCTTTAACTTGGAGTGGTAGATATAAGAGCGCCTGAACGAAATCTGTCCTTTTACAGAAGATCAGGATTCGAAGTACATTTCGTGATACTTGTTCGAAATATACTTGATAAAATTAGGACAGGAATTGCTAAGGTCAAAAATTTCAACGACACTGTTGATGAATTCTAGAGTTATCTCCTGGTGTGGACGATACATAATAGATCATTAGTTTAGATGCTACACCGCTAACAACGTTGCAAGAACGTCCAAGAAAAAGGTCTGATCTAGTTAGCATAATATTTAATAAATAAGGATTTTAACTTAATCAAGAAACTATTTCACATATAAATGTCGTATTTATTCAAATTTATATCGGAGCGCAGTAGCATCCATATGCTGGTGGCATACTGAGAAAACTTGATTATTTCGTTCTAAAACTAGCAGAAGTAAACCGTGTTCCAGCTTTTGTAAAACCCCTAGTAAAAAAATTAAAACATTTTTTGAGCACAACAGTGGTAAGAACACGCGATCATGCCGAAAACTAGGAAAAGGACGATAAAGAAATGTACTAATGAAAAAAATATTAGATCCAAAGACGAGGTCTCGGCAAGTGAAGAAGAAAATAACTCGTATCACGCAAGAATACACTACCATATATTTAAGAATAGGCTCTCATATATTCCTATGCAGAGTAGAAAGTACCTAATGCAATTTACAGCAGCCGACCAGCTGTTGCATCGTGTGAGTTGCGATATTTGAAGCAGAAAACTAAATTATTAAGATTTAAACAGATGAAAATAAACCGAACTTACAAACATTGTATCATATCTACCAAATATTCTCGTTTGTTTAATCTTTCTAGGTTCCACTCAGAAGGAAGAGACTGTCAAAATTATTTAGAACAAAATGTGGAAACTGCAATCAGTACAACTGAAACTGGGCTGAAAATTGAAGCAAAACTAGAGAGCTGGAAGTAAACAGGTTGGAATCAATAACAACATATATGTATTGCATAAAGTAAAAGGCTGGTAGAAAATGCCTATGGCATTAAGTCCGCCTCTGTACTTTGTGCTTGAAGTGATAAATAAATAAATAAATAAATAAGTAACTGCAGAAGTGCAGAAAGCAATTAATGGTTGTGAAATATGGGTGTATGTGGGTTACCCTACCAAAGAACAGGCGTGAAGTTATGTTGTGAAGGAAGAAAGAGTCAAAGAAGACAATTTAGCTGCTAATGAAGTCATCTCACTCGCGGAAGAAACCAATTTAGTACAGAAAATTGTGTCGCAGAATTGAAGCCTTATATCTAATCATACAAACTGTTGTTTGACCAAAAATCGATCGAATGTGAACGCTTAAGCCGGGACGATGGCAATTACTTTTATTGGAGATACACAATGGGAGTTATGTCTCCGTAGGAAACGACCAATTACAATCGTTCACCTGTCCTAATTTCTGCCTTTATATAAAGGTCTGTTTTTGGTTTATTGATCACAAGCTTTTGTTTCGTTCTTATTGTTGAAACCTGTGAGTTACCTACCATTAAGAAAATGGAGTTTCCCTGGCCCCGAATGTTTGTTTTAATTTGTATACCGAGAAAGATTAAAGGTCTAAATATAACATTTTCATTTTGTAATACAATTTCGGGATTCGGAAGGAGTTCTTAATTTATGTTTTCTTTCTTCGTCCAGTTTATCCTATCCAATTTGGTTAGGATTGTTGAAATAATCTTGAATCATTGTTATATTGATCTACAATAATGATTCAAGATTATTTCTCTTTTTGAGTTACTATTGAGGTTATCATATTTTGGTCATAGTTTCATCACATTATTTAGGCTACTGAATTTTTTAGTACGATGCTCACAAATAATGTTTCTGTCCAAAATGTACGTTATACTTGTACTCCTAGAATATATTTTAGTCTGGAATGTTTAGTGTTGGTGTTAGTAATTTATTACATGTTTGGCAACATTTTGCATTACGTGAGCAATTAAAACTGGGTGAATTGGTGAAATGGTGTTACATCAAGTTACAGTACTCCTAAATTGCCGTATAACATATCATCTATACTAATATAAAGCCCGAATTTATATAACCAGTCGAATTTGAAAAAATATTTTTGCATTGGTATCGTAATTGACACTACGACCCTTAGGAGCTGAGCGGCAGGCGATACCGCAGGGCACGTTTTTTTTTAATTCTAGAGGTATAATTCAGAGTGGAAACTTTCAGCGGGGCAGTAAGGGAACTACCTTAACCGTTGTAGCTACACGAAAATTGTTTTAGAAGGCTATCTGTCGTTTTTCGTGAAATTTTGATCCCAATTCACAAATTTTCAAAAAAATCTAGTTTTTACTCAACAAAAAAAATATTGATGCCAATCGATCTTGTTTCTAATACTTATCAAAAAATTCTATGCAACCTACCCAGGTCAGAGGACTAAAATAGTCAGAAATAGCAAAAAAAAAACTTTTCCCATACACTTCGTAACAAGTACATGTGTTCCATTTCTTGGATTAACTTCTATTGCAAAAAAAAATTCTAACAGTACGATTGACTTTTCCGTCAGACATTTTCGCTCTTTTCCGTTTCCTTACCCTTTTAAATCGTGCCAAACAAGTTAAATGATACCCACCCCTCGAACGAAGGGTGTATTGACCTTTCCCAGACCTCTGCTTTTCACGGAAAATCTTTAAAAGGCTCCGCATGGACCATAAAACGTTATTAAATCCCCATCGCTTTACTATTTCGTAAAATAACAGCTTAGGGATATAACCTTATTTATTTTCTAACGTAATATTGTTACAATAAAATTGACAATTTGTAAAGTAAACATTCCTTTTCAGGACCTTTTCAGTGGTGTACGGTTGTAGGTTTATTTAGGAAGGGTTCAATAATATTGACAGAAGGGTTTGGAATGATTATACAGGGTGGTCCTTATGTTTGTCGCAAAATATACAGGGTAGAGCGCCTGACTGGAATATTAAAGTTTTCACTGAATGTGATGTAAGAGTACAAATTTGGAAATAGTTCAGGATTATGTTGACTAGGTTATGTTTAGGATTCCCGGCAAAGAAACTGCACAATATGTACCGATTAAACAAAAAAATAAACTTCGTTCTTAAACCTCACATTTGGATGCAGAAACGGAAGCATTTTCTGAGCTGGGTATACCGTTTAAATACCACCAACCTTACCAAACAAGGAATAAAGTCGAATATCCAAGAAAACATGCACAACCCACAATCGGAAGTCGCGAAAACAAAATCTAAACACGGTTTAAGTTACCAAAATCTACAATAGAATAATTTTGAACGTGAACATTAAAGTTATAACACAGGCACGCACAAAACACAGAACATGCGATCCAAATGAGTGACTGAGTAAAAACTCGCGATTACATGTAAAAGTACGACGTACGTAATTTTGCCGTTTATTCCGCGCGGTAGGACAGTCGCGTACAGCCGTCGTGCAGCGTGTGTTGGCGTATCGATCGCGTGGTACTGCGGAGTCGAGTCGCAGAGGTGTGCCGCCCGGCGCGTACCGTCGGCCACTGAAGTGCGACAGCTCGAGATGAGCGTAGACCAAAATAGAACAGAGGGGCTACAATCATATGGATTCTGGTTTGTTTGTTTCGGAAGTCTTTTGGCTAAGGGAAGGTTGGCCTATCTATAGACAAAGAAATGGCGGATGAGTTCAAGTTTGTATAAAGTGCATAGTTGACGTGGTTTGTAGGGATCGATAAAAATAACAGGTTTTTGATATTTTATTTTACGAAGCAAAAGGAGTCGTGTAAGAATCGTAGCCGGTATGTTGTTCCTGCCTACCACCTTGGGAAAATGTGAGTACATGTATGATATTGATTTAACTACTTTCTAAATATTTGACCGATTAAGGAAAAGTAAATATTATTCAATTGTTGCCAGGCTAATATACAAAAATAGGTAATTGGACAATGATATCCAAACGACACAAATAAGCAGCGTTAATAGTATTGACTTTTTCCTGTTTATTTATTACAACCACAAAGTTAATCATCATGAATTAAGTAATTGTGCTCCTAACGTGATGTTAATCACGTTCAAAGGCGCCTAATTTGGTTATAAACGAGTTTATTTGACGAGAATTGACTAACAAAACTTACAAAATCAACTTTATTAATTAAGTCATACTTGGTTTCCTGTTATTTATTCGTTGCCGCGTTATGTTCGCTTGATGATTTTCTTACCAACAAATACTTTACTTAGTTTTTTATTTACAACTCCTTATTTTCCACATACAAACATAACGATCAGAACTCATTCCTAACGGAGAAGGCTTTTATATTTATGGATTAAAAAAAAAACACAAATTCTCGCCGTTTTCCCATGGGAGTAGGCAAAAACTACAGTACGTCACCTGCTACTCATTTTGCTTTGTCCCCGTTCATACACTCAAGCCAGTCGCGAGACTATACACCAGACTTTTTTGAAGAAGACCACATATTTTTTTTGTTTTGCGTATTGTACCTACATCTAGCAGACAGTCACATACTCTTTGCCCGCTGACCGTATCGCGTCGGCGCATCGATGCGGCGATCGACGATGGCAACGCACGGACGCATCCGAATTCTGTTTATAAATAAACACTAATGTGCGTTAGGATATTTACAACAAAACACTTATTTTAGCGACTGTACTGAATACGATATTTTAAACGTTACTTAAATTAAACTTATTGCTAATGCCGTTAGGTAATTAAAAAAAGGTTGTAAAACTGGCTTTTGCTTTGATTACTCGACTGTGCCTACTCATCATTAAAGCTAATAAAAATTAACCTTATTGTTATTCAATTTAAGTGTACAAAAGCAGTGTTAGAAAACATTGTGAGGTATGTGCCATCTACCAATCTGCATTGGGCCCACGTGGTGGATTGCGGACCGCTCCCACGAGACAGAAGAGGCCTGTATCCCAGCAATGGGAAAAAATCATTTAACAGTAGGCTGCTTATGCTTAGAGTCATATGGTTTTTGTTTACTAACAGGATGGATACTAGTTTCATCTTTCATAATTAAGAATATTAGTAGGATACCTAACTAGCCATATTCGTCACCGTTTTGAGGTCACATACCCGCTTAGTCAGCTGCAATACGAACGCAAGAGTGTTAACCCTTTTTGGAATATGGCTACATGCTGTATACGGGGTGTAAGGCACACCGACGGTAACCACGTATTCAGTACATCATTCTGACCCCGCACATAGAAATTTTTCATCGGTTATTAATAAAAAATCAGCTGTTTCCTACAAAAGTGCAATACCGACACGTCAAAATGTATGGAATAGTTTTTTTTTTTATAAGCGATGAAAAATTTCTAGTACACACGTTAAATTTGAACATAGTAATTCTTTTAAACAGAGGCCTAGTTTGGAGACCTCTGTTTACTAATTACTATGTTAAAATTTAACTTGTTACGATTATATCATACCTCTAAGTTAGATTAAAAAAATGCTTGTAACAAAGGCTTAATAAATTTATTCACATTCTTAAATTGGTACAAAAGTGATGCTTATAATTTGTAACCAAAACTTTTTTTTTTTCATTGTCAACATTTTCTTTTATTTATCCGATTCTTGAGTGAAGAAAAGCGCGTGGAAGCAGTTCGGCAGGCCAAATGTGAATCTAAGTTGATTAATGTGCTGTCAGACCGAATGGTGTTTCCTTCGTTGGTAATGGACGATTACAATTAATGGGGCGTAACAGAAACTAATGTGTTTTAGTACAAGTGTAGCTGTTAGGTATACAGGCAGCTAAATTATACTGTTAGAGGTAGAAAGAAAAAACTACAACAGAACAACTTCATACATTTTTGACCTTTTAGGTAAGCAATTTCAGTAGAGAAACCTTGCGGGGTAATTGCGTAACACCAACAATTCTAATGCTATTAATTTTTGACAATTTTACAACTTACAACTTTACTGTCGTTGTTGAGTAGACGTATTTTTTCAGAAATCAAACATATCGTCGGGGATAGTGCAAATCCGCGGAACTTGCATTAAATAATTCCGCGTATCTGAAAAATTTAGCTAATTTCAATTACGCATTGTCGTAGCGACTAAATTAATGAATTTAATAGATTTCAACAATACATAGAACACATAAATTGTTACTATTCATGTAAAAATAAGGTCAAAAATCGTTGAAATAAAAAAATATAAACTCATAACCTTCCCCTGTAAACTTACAAGTAGTGCAGATACGCGCACTTTACGTATGCTAGATTCGCGGATTTGCACTATCCCGATGATATGATGTAATGGAACATGAATTTCCTTCAAAATCGTTCGGATTGTGATTGACAGTACATATCATCATCTGCCTAGCCTTTTCCCAACAATGCTGGGGCCAGCTTCTAGTCTAACCAGATGCTGAATACCAGTATTTTACATGGAGCGACTGCCTATCCGACCTCCACAATCCAGTTAGTGCTGGGTAATACGAAACCCCTTGGTAAGACTGGTTGTCAGACTTTCAGACCACTGACTAGTCTACCTGTAACGACTGTCAAAGATCTACAAATGACAGCTCCAACAGCTTAACTTGCTTTTCCAGGCACGGAGGAAACTAGGTATGTATTTGGTGATCCCCCATCCACGGACCAACCTAGGCAAACGCGGCTTAACCTGAAGAAGCTGTTATTATTTGGCCACGAGCTCCCCAGCAAGTATTAAAAGATAATGCCTTTTATTTAAATAATTTTATGTATGTAAGTACGTACTATAGTCTCCAAGTTTCCTTCAACCGCATTGTTTCATTACTCGAGTCCTTTCAAAGGCAACAAATGCTACAATTAAATTAATGTTTTGTTGCTACTTTAATGTTCTCGTAACGCCTGAGGCGCAGTCCTTATTGTTGAAGTAAACGTTTTACGAACAATTCATGTTAAATTGTTATAGCCTAGTCAAAGCGGATAACTCAATTCAAAACGTGAATGTGTTATTTTAGCTCATTATTTGTTTATAGTTGTAGGAATGCTAAGTTTTGAGGAAACAATACAACAACTTGGTTGACAAATACATTGACAAAAGAGCATTACCGACTGAAACTAGTTAAATTACGTGCATCAAAAAGGATTCTAGAAAGCGATTCTATTAACTGGGCATTTCTTTATAGTGTGTAAATTGACCTTTAACGCAGCCGAAAGGTACTTGTTCTGCCAGTCTTTGCGATATTTTTTTTGTTGTAGACCTGTGAACCTTCTAGTTACGGAGATATTGGGGGTCAAAGTTCCAACTTTTTCACTAGTGTTTTTTAAATACATGTTTTAATGTAAGATTTTTACTTTAAACACCTCCACGACCCCCGTACTATTCAATTCATCCATCAGCACAATGCTTTGAGTGCGTTCCAAGAAGTCACCGTAAAACGTGATTTTTCACCCAAAAAAAAAGTCGTTTCCCGGCAATATTTTTTGCGTAAAGTTACTTAGTAAATTGTGGAGACATCATGTATAGGACCGCTAGGTGTTCCCTACTGGTTAATCTTAATACTACAGGGAGTGAGAAATACTCTGACATAGGAGCAACACAACGTACGATTTACTAGCGTACACAACGTTGTTTAGCTATGTTAATTACAACATAAAACATAAAGGTAAATTTACCGCACGTAACACTGCTAATTATCTACATAACAGCATAAAACGTACAATCAGTCTCCGGCCAGTTGTTACTCGCAAAACACACCTAATAAAACCTAGCTATGCACTGAAATATGTGTACAGTCGCTAGCATATTAAGTTACCACAAACTGTGAAATTTAAAAAATTGTAAAATAAAATGTTGACAGTTAAGTTCAAAATCAAATGAGAAAATTTGACAGTTTGTAGTTACTTGATGCGTTGGCGACTGTACATTCCTATACTATAGTTAGAATCGGACCTGTTCTACATGAAAAAACACTAATCGTTGATATTAAAGTGAAATCTAAATAGACACTAATCGCTATTACAAACAACCTCAACAGTGATTACAGTTACAATGAATATTCACATCCAAAAATATCGGCAACCTAGATAATTTTACTAAGATTTAGTAATGTAGTGTATGTAGGATTTTGGCAGATAGGAAGACAACAAACCGAAATATACTTACGTAAGTAATCATAGAACGATGTCGAGAAAGCGCGATAAACAACGCGATTCGCGACACAAATAGACTGTGAGACAGTGCCTGTCTAGTCTGTGTCTGAGTATAGGATATGTAGTGTTACTATCTTTTGTACATTGTAGTTCTATGAATGAATGAAATACCATGCATAGCCTACGCCACTGAAGATAGAGAATGCCTTGTGGCATTAAGTCCGCCTATGTACCACTCTTGTACATGAAGTTTAAATAAATAAGATAGAGACATATGTACAGCGGGCACCAGAAAAGTGTGATCATATTTGAGAATGTGGAACAGACCACCTAACTGACCTGTCTCCATGGGATCAAAATCATTATCACGAAAACAATCTGCTATACCCAATGATATTATAAAGAAGATACGCTTCGTTTATACTGAGCGGCTTTCCAAAATCGTTGCGTTGTTTCGACTGTGATGGATAATACGGAACGTATGTTACAGAAAGAGATAGCTATTGCGCTTGAAGTACTAAAATTACGACAATTGTCTGAATTTGTCTGCAACTATTTTCGCGCGCTAGTGCGATATCTACCTCTTTTTATTTATAATGTTGGCTATTATATATATACATTTAGGTCGAGTAGGTCTTGTAATTTTGTATGGAACAGTTGTTTTTTTTCGCGACATAAATAATTGTGATACACCACCTAATGTTAAACATGTTACTTATTACAGTTCGTGTCTGTGAAGATACAGAGAGTGACTATCTTTTATACATTGTAGTTATATGTTCGATTGAAAGATAATGCTTAGCCTATTAAACCATGAGAGATCGAAAAATTAATTTTGGAAATTCACATGAGACATGTTATGTAGTGCGAATTTACCTCTCTTTGGAGTTGCTTGTGGTATATTATTTATATTTATGAGTGGCTTTTATTGATTTTTTTAATGATTTTTCAATGATATTTTTCTACTTTACTGTTTTATTTAATCTCAATTTATTATTTTTTGTTGTATATGGGTATTTTGCCTGAATGAAAACACAATTTATTTATTATTTTATTTTATTTATATTGGCACGAGTAGACTCAGGTTACTGCTGACTTTTACACTCGAAACAATTTAAGTTTGGTTGATGTCGAGTTGCTAAGCGAGTCAAACAGAAGAAAAGGTTCTAAAGTGAAAGAGGTTCTGTTTTCAAATAAACAAACAAACAGTGCTACTAGAAAACATCACATTAGCTAAGCATTATGATGCCAAACACAAACTGACCTTTCAGACATTCGAATAAACCTAAGCAAACATAATGAACCTGTACACATAATTCAGTGGAAAAGCATTGGTCTATAAATAATAACTTCTCAAACGTGAACACAAATACTGGAAGTGCGTCAGTCTAACCAAACAGAGCATTTCTTTCACGAGTACAATAGCTGCCCTACCCACTAGCCGGCCTTCCAGAATGGGCCCGAAAAGCCGACGAGGTCACTGAACCGGCAACTTCATGGCATTTACAGACCTAGTACAAATATAACATAAAATCACGCCTGTAATCTCCGAAGGGTTAGGCAGAAGACCTAATAGTACACCCATATTTAGCCAGTTATGTTGTAAGTCCCATGTAATAGGGGGGGAACGTATTGCCATCAATCGGTCACGGATCCGAACTTCGTGGCTGCTACTGAGAAATTCTTGAAAACTCAGTCACACTTTGCCCGGCCCGAGAATTGAACCCAGAACCCCTTGCTCTACAGTCGCGACCATTAGACCGCCGAGGCAGTAGACCTAATACAAATATTTTCAGTACGTAAATCTAGAATGATAGATATCTCCTCAACCATGCCTAAGAAGATGGAACAAAATGGATAATTCAGAAATAAGATACGGAGATGAAATTAAAACCAATAAAACAGAATTATCCTTTTTCGTAAATAAGGAAAAACAAGGATGATGAGCAAATCCCACACAGTAAAATATCTTAATTGAATGTAAACACTACGGGGCTAAAGGAGAGATAGACCTTTCTTTGGGAATGTAAATTAGGCTTGAAAATTACATTTAGAAATGTTTTCTCAACTCGCCTTAACGTTCATAAGGTCAGGTAGGGTAATCCGTTCATTATCATCATCATCATTTCAGCCGAAAGACGTCCACTACTGGACATAGGCCTCCCCCAAGTGTCGCCACATTGACCAGTCCCGTGCGACTCGCATCCAGCGGATCCCTGCAACCTTCACCGGGTCATCGGTCCACCTAGTGGGAGGTCTTCCAACGCAGCGTCTTCCGGTTCGCGGTCGCCACTCCAGAACTTTTCGGCCCCATCGGCCATCCGTTCTGCGAGCAATGTGCCCTGCGCACTGCCACTAAAGTTTGGCTATTCCAGTTTAGGTAATCCATTACAAGAAATAAAGTTTAAAATACACAATGATACCACACAGTTAGGTGTAAGTCTAGTAACTACACTATATTTGATCAATTAGTTAAGAATTCTAGAATTCGACCTTATAGAGCGCTTTTAAACGAATGAATATGGCGACATTGATGGACTAAAATAGATATTATTTTGACGAGCATTTAGTATTGATGGAGACGTCAATGTTGATAAATGGTCTAAAGTTAAAATGCCGTGATCATTATGGTATTTCACCTTCAGATCGTTCATTATGATTATGCCATACACCAAACCTTAGAAGGCAGAAAAGATGATATCTCTACAAAGGACTAAATACTAAAATGAGGGCCGCCAAAGAATAAGACACGCTGTTTTGATTTCTACTTAATTGGGAATATTGGAATAAGACCAGGATATTTAAAATTTAAAACCGTCAAGACTGTCATGAGTAAAGTTTTAAGTATGAATGTGGATAGCATTTTTTTTTTTTTTCAGTTGAGGATGACCAAAGGTGAGAAGAGCGCTGCTCATAAATTCCACACTAAACGACTGATATGACTTTCAATACGAGTGATAATACTGATCAAAAGTAATCGTCAACGATTTCTGATAAATATTTTGCGGCGTTCGGGCTTAAAGTCACCCAAAGGGCAATGGAGAGGGCTATGCTCGGAGTTTCCTTGTGTGATCAAATCAGAAATGAGGACATCCGCAAGAGAACCAAGGTAACCGACGTAGCCCGAAGAATAGCCAAACTTAAGTGGCAGTGGGCAGGGCACATTGCTCGCAGAACGGATGGCCGATGGGGCCAAAAAGTTCTGGAGTGGCGACCGCGAACCAAAAGACGCTGCGTTGGAAGGCCTCCCACTAGGTGGACCGATGACCTAGTGAAGGTTACAGGGATCCAATGGATGCGAGTCGCACGGGACCGGTCAATGTGGCGACACTTTGAGGAGGCCTATGTCCAGCAGTGGACGTCTTTTGGCTGAAATGATGATGATGATGATGATGTTCGGGCGAATCTTAAGACTTCAATCTTTTTAGCTACCAATGTACGCATGTGCGTGCGTGTTCGAGTGTGTGCGTGTACGCACTACAAATAACACAATATTTGTTTTTAGGAAAATATTTGTTCTATTGTTGGAAAAAAATATACGCATTTGTCTTGTTTACATGCACAATTGCAAATGCAATGAAGTGAATCAGTAATTGTTATAAATCTTGGCACTAAGCAATGAGTGTTAGCGATGTATGTGTTCGTGATTCAGATTCAAGGAATCTGAGGGATGCTATGCTACTACTTGTTCTTCACACAATGTTAACTAAAAATTACTTTCAAGACGCCGTCGTCGTTGGCATCTTTAAGTGGGGGGTGGATACTATAAATGTGTGCGATAGTTGGCAGATTTTGTTCTTATATAGGCGCTGAATCGAGCAAATATGCACTTTATTTCCATTTCCAAACGTTACATTTAATACGTCTAACTGTGTCTACATGCATCTGTTTGAATGAAAGATGCGAGACTGCACAAAATAAGCGAAATTTATGCCATCCTGATGAAACGGACTGATCCTAGTCCATACGCATCATTGTCAGCGAAAATTCCACTGACCTTTTCTCGCAACGACAAATACAGGCTTATTTTTAATAACCGATGAAAAATTTCTGTGCTTAGAATGATGTACTGATGACTACGTGGTAACCGTTTTCGCGTCGGTGAGCCTTCCACCCTGTATAAAAAATAAGGTGGAAATATTTGAATTGCACAATAAGCAATAAAAAGTACACGAGTTATCGAAAACAGGATCATTAGTACGAAACCTTCGAAGTTTCCTTACATTACCGATTTATAAACTTTCTAGATTTTTTCAACAACGACACGTATTTCAGCGGTCAACCATTCAGGCGTAAATTCAAGTGGTCACGCGATTTTCTGTGTGAATTCAACCTATAGACCGACCGTTTTAATGAGTCCTCCGCCTTGCCCCATCAAAGGCACATTAAGAGTCCACAAAGTCCTAACAATATCCCACAGGTTATTTGCTTTAAAATAACCATAATCGATACGAATTGAACCAATACGTGATCAACTTTCAGAATATTCTATTTAAATTGATACCTTCGTTAGGACTCCTTAAAGCGGGCGGTCTATAGCCCAAAACTTATATTGTTTATGCCAACTATACAATACAAGGCGTAAATATGAAGTTTGCGAATAAAATCGGATTTGTGGTGTGCCTATGTAATGTGTTGGTTTAACGCTCGGATGGCTTAGCTAAAGACGTCCATCAGCGATAAAGAACAGTCAAAAATGTATTGGATTCGCATAAGCTTATACCGATTTTTTTATTATTAAAGCTACCGACATCATCTCTGTCCTCAGGACAAGATTGAGGTCAAGAGTAGGCATTAAATAAAAGCCATCATCTGCCTATCCTTTTCTCAACTATGTTGGGGTCGGCTTCCAGTCTAAACGGATGCAGCTGAATAACGGTATTTTACATGGAGCGACTGCCTATCTGACCTCCACAACCCAGTTAGTACTAGGTAATACGATACCCCTTGGTAAGACTGGTTGTCAGACTTACGAGGCACTGACTACATGTAACGACTGTTAAATATCTTCAATTGACAGCCGGGACCAATGGCTAACGTGTTTTCCGAGGCACGGAGGAAACTCGGTATGCAATGGGTGGTTTTCAGTCAGTCTGTTTAAAATTGATGTAGTAATTTGAAACACTTTGAAAGTGCTTGTACAGTCGCCATCAGATATACGTATGTTCCGATCTTTATGATCATCCTGACTGCGTAGATACCGTTGACATTCTGTGCTTTCTGATATTTTACCTCGTTATGTGAAAAAGTCGCTGCTCTTATATTTATGATAAATTGCTTGTTCTGATGTTATTGACCATTTCTAGTATAACGAATTTATTGAAAAGTAATGCTGCTCCGAAATATTTGAGTATCTCGCCCGCTACCATATATCTGATGGCGACTGTATTATGCCTCCTCTCAGGTCCTCTGTTAGGTATAGCCCGCTGTTTGCGCGTGACCCTTCCCATTTTGTGTAGCCTAGTTTCGTGGCTAAATATTTAGCTCAAACTAGGAATAAATCAACTCAGTTTAGAATGCGCTAGATTTCGTTCAGAGATAGGCGAATATGAGAGGTTGTGAGGTTTGTGTCGACAAATGGACTGCGATAAGTGAAGTTGATTGGTTAGCGAAGCGATTTAGTTGAACGATTACGGTCTGTTTATTTATTTCAACTTCATGTACAACAGTGGTACATAGGCGGACTTAATGCCACAAGGCATTCTCTACCAGTCAACCTTTGGGTTAAATAAGAAAACATTGTTTAGAGTCAGCATTTCGTGAGCACCTCGAGCTACCCGAAACTGCCAAATTTTCGCAATCAACTTTGAACCTAAAGCTTCAGCGATAAAGTTGAAAATTTATTAAAGAAATGTGACAGATTAAAGTAGCTTGATGTGCTGGCGTCTATACACCATTTGCACCATTAACAACTTTATTACGAAAAAAACCCAGAGTGAGGAAAAAATCAGCAGCTTCATACAATTTATGAACAAAGTGGGTTTTTTTTTTAAATTACAGAAAAGAAAATACAGAGTGCGAGACAAAGGCAGAAAAATGATGATGACACCGTGTATACTAAAATATCGATAAAACACGCCTGTCAAACATTGACTTATTTTTATTCTTGGAAACTTCTTGTTCATAAAACACTACTTGCTAATCTACAAAATCATGAATAGATTGTTTACTAGCTGAAAGTCGTATTCAGCGGGAAAGGTCCCTTGTGATTGTGAAAATGTTTTAAATTCACAATCACAAGGAAACTTCACAGAAACTAGGTTTTCTTTCGCCGCTACCCACTTGTTTACAAAAACTGAAAAGTCACAAATAGGTATAAAAAGCTAATTCTTTGTTCTCAACACCGATCGGCTTCAGAGCATTGTGACTGAAAATTATTTACTCCAGACAAAAGAAACGTTGCCTTTACAAGATTCAATAAAGCAGTAGGTGTGCTTATACAAAGGTACAAAAAAAAAACTACATGGTACGGAACTCCTCCCCTTTGTTTTTTAAAATGATTTAATAATAATAATAATAATAAAGTTTATTTGGAACAACTTAAGTTATACAGGTTACACAGGAAAAACGAAGATAGCTACTAAAGTAAAATACTGTGGCGCAGCTATCATTTGTTGATATAGCGGCACAATTTTACCTAATTAGGTTTGCAGCCAATAATAAATGTTGTCAAACATAGGTCTAAAGTGCAGTCTGTACAAATTTTCAATAAATTGCCATTAGAACTAAAAATGATTATAGTCCAAGAATATTTAAATTCAAATTAAACTCATTCCTATTGACGAAGTGCTACTATAGTATAGAAGAGTTTTTTAGGGACCAAAATAATGCCACAGTGTAACTTGTTTATTTGTTTAAGTTTAAGTCTAATTTCTTGACATGTTATTTTTTGATTAAGTTGAATGTTTGTTTGTTTTTTTTGACTAGGCTAATTGTGTTTTTTTAATTTTAAATAAGTTCTTTATATTACTTATTTTATTTTTGACATTTTAACTATATTATTGATTGTAACTTTTATTGATTATTCCTTTATTTATTTTCCTACACACTCATTACATTTTTAAATATTTCTTAACAAAAACCATATAAAAAAAACATTTAAAAATATAAAAAATAGTAGCCCACCGGTATCGGGAACAGGGTCCAAGCTACCGGCGGTCAGGGCTCCAGAGAGTCCTCTCTCTAACCTCCTAACAATACGAGCCGTGTCTAGGAGTACCGCTTATTATTATTATTATTGTATTAATCGTGTATTCGAGACAAATGTATTTTTGTTCAGAATAAATGACTACTAATGTCTACTACTACTACAACAGAAATACAGAATCTTCTATTACGGATCATGAGATACAATACAACCCGCTGACAGACAGAAGGACGGACGCACGGACAGCGGAGGCTTAGTAATATAATAGGGACCCGTTGGTTACCCTCGGGTACGGAACCCTAAAAACGACAGCCTCATTGACCAATGAGACACTTGAAGACATCCATGAGTGACTGTTGAGCCTGGCGTTCTACAGGTTCTAGTTTCCACCCTGGATCAGGCTCAGTGATTCTGATTTATTTTTCATTAGAAAATTAACTGGGTCAGCTCGTAGAAAGGGCTTTTGCCCTGTTAATAGAAAAAGGCTTGCCTCAATTCCAAGGGACTTATACAGCACCTAACATAACTCGAGGTTAAATAATAACAGCCGCAAAGGTCGATCTTCAAAGTTAAGCAGCGCTTGCCAAGGTTGGTCCGAAGATGGGTGACCATACATTACATACTGAGTTTCCTCCATGCCTCGGGAAGCACGTTAAGCCGGTTGTCCTGGCCGCAATTTGTAGATCTTTGAAAACCGCTACATGTCGGCTCGAAAGTCTGACAACCAGTCTTACCAAGGGGTATCGTATTATCCATGTTAAGTTAAGACGATATTGCTTGGTAAGACTGGTTGTCAGACTAGTACTAACTAGATAGAGGCGGTCAGATAGGCCGTCACTCCATGTAAATACTGGTATTCAGCTGCTTTCGGTTAGACTGGAAGCCGACCCCAACATAGTTGTGAAAAGATGATGTGTGTTGTGGCAGATGATGATTACACACGTAACATAATCAGCGCCATGACACTTTTGATAGCGGTTTTGAATTAGGAATTAGGTAAGTACTAATGTAACCTTTTATAAGGTGTTTTGTACCGCATGTTCGTTGGATAAGAAAAGTATTTTATGATTATCTGTCTCTCGAGTACTGCGGAGGCGGCTAAGGGACGAACTACACCGAAGCGGAGACAAGACGAGAAGAGCGGCGATGAGTTTTAAACCACCAATAGAATTTCGTTATTTACACTGTGTTGTGATATGAGCCACATGAGCGGTGTGCGGCATGTGGTGAGCTGTGTGCGGCGTTCGGTGAGCGGTTTGATGTCTGCGATGAGGGGTGTGCTGTGTGCAGCGTGTGCTTTGAGCGGCCTTTTTTTTTAGGGTGGGAAATCATCAAATGACCCCCCTCCCGCTCTGGGCGGAGCGGAAGGGAGTGTCAGACTTGTACTGACTAAAACCCATCCATGTTCCTTCTTTGCCTTTTGTGTTCCAGGGCCGCGGTATCTCTTTCGAACAGTCCCGCAGCCCTGGCAGGTGCGATGAGCGGTGTGCTGTGAGCGGTTTGCCGCTTTGCACATCTCCGCACAGCTTCGGTGGATACACCCTACCACCCCCCACCCCTTGTACGCATCTCCTCTCCTCTCCGCTTTACACATCTCCGCTCGTATCCAATTTGGTGGAGCCCGGGCCTTAAGCGGGAACACATGTTACGGTTATACTGCGCAGTTTTATCTAAAGTGTGTGGGTGGTGTTACACCCACATTGTTTTAAGAGCTGTTCAAGATTATGTTGTGCTTACTGAATAGTTGTGTTGCAGTAAAGTTCACAAGACGAAATAAACGCTGATGCTAACAAAAGCCTTTTCATTCTTTCATAATATTTTTGTGGTAAAGACCATTATGTTTCGGAACGTATGTTTACGTTATAAAGTAATAACACCTATTATGCTGCCAGTTCTTTTGTTTTGGCCGATTTTGACATTCGGTCAGTGGAGCAACTTTGTTATTTTTACGGCTTGAACAATGATTTTGTCTCTGACTGTACCTTAAGTTACAGTTTTCTTTCATAACAGTATACAAACAAAAGTATTTCGATATTTAAATAACAAAGAGAAGTAAGTATCGTAAACTTTCGATATAAATTATTTATTGTAGTCGCGAATTATTCAAAGGGTCTGCCCTAAAGCCTGTACATCATAGAGGCCCGTGAGGGAATAGCAATCGGATGGTATGTGTATCTCTTTTAGATGTAAGTCTAATTAATATTTATGAAGGGATCTATTTCAGTTCTATTTGGAAAATATGGTTGTAAACAGTAGTGGATGAAATAAGTTAGGAATACATCCATAAATTTACGCCTTTTTTCATGGGGGTAGGCAGGACATACAGAACGCCACTAACGTTTCTGAAGAACATCGCAACTATGCACTGCTAACTGGCTTGTAGCGGTACTACAGCAACATAGTAAAAGAAGCACTACAGCGCCATCTATGGCACAACTGAAGAACTAATATCTAAATCGCAATGTTTAAGATATCCGCGACTAAAGACCATACAGGGTGGAAAGGTCAAACGAAATCAGCTGTTCCATACATTTTGACCGTGTAGGTGTTGCACTTTTGTAGCAAAACAGCTGATTTCGTTTTAATAACCGATGGAAAATTACTATGTGGCTCTGAATGATGTACTGAGTACGTGGCAGTAGCGAAGGGTCAATTTTTGTAAGCAGGAGTACATATCTTTAATGTCATTATTTATGGTCTATCTTTTCATACACGAAATATTTTAAGAGTAACTTCTATAAGTCGTAAAGTCACAATAACAAAAAAAAAATATATATCCGAGTGTTTTTTTTTCTTTACGAAATTATTATAATTCTAAAATTTTTTGAGACTTTTTGCATAAAACCTTTAATCCCATATTCTAACAATGACAGTAGGTAAATACGACGTAGTAAACTAGCGTAATGGATGTTTAAAAAAAAGGAGCCAGTATTTATTTTGTGGGTCAAGTAATTTTAAATTAATATTTTTTATAAAAAAATATACTCAGTAAAAAAAAAATCCCTTGAAATGTCTTCGTGTATGAATAGTTAGACCTTATATTATTTGTCTACAGAAATCTGACTGTGCCAATTTTCAAAGAGAATCCGGTAGGAATCGAGTTGTTTGGAACCACTGGTACAAGTTAACAGTTTTCGCGTCATTGTCCCTTCCAACTAGTATAGAAAACTCCGACTATAACCGTCAGGCAGTAGCCACCTGGCAGAACACCCGTCTGGTCGAAAGAGCCTCCTTTTTCTATGGAGTATTGAGGAACTTTATACCCTGTTCTTCATACCCTATTGGCTTATGTTCTCACTGCAAGGCGCTGTTGCCTTATTACAATATGGAGCTCGTGGCTAAATAATAACAGCCGCTGCGGTCGATCTTTAGGTTAAGCGGCGCTTGCCTAAGTTGATCCGTGGATTGGTGACCACTCATTACATACAGAGTTTCCTCAGTGCCTCGGAAAGCACTTTAAGCCGTTGGTCCCGGCTGTCATTTGTGGATCTTTGGCAGTCGTTACAGGTAGTCAGTGGCCCGAAAGTCTGACAACCAGTCTTACCAAGAGGTATCGTATTACGCAGTACTAACTGGGTTGTGGAGGTCAGATAGGCAGTCGCTCCATGTGAAGTAGCCGACCCCAATAAAGTTGGGAAAAGGCTATGCATATGATGTGGCAGTGGGCTGTAATCCACTGCCCGGGTCCAGTGCGGGTTGGTCGGAAATGCTAATGCAGAACAATTTTATCAATACAAATAACATAACATAACGCCTGTAATCCCCGAAGAGTTGGGGAGGGAAGCTGGAGAAATGTGGGTGTACTATTAGGTACTACACCTCTGCCTAACCCGCCGGGGATTACAGGCTTGATGTTATGTTATGTAGTAGTAGTAAGTAGTAATCAATTTATTTGTCAGAATATTGTTGTTACAAAGGTGTTACATATAATATGATGTCCATAATATTCTGCTGTTTCCAGCGTACAAATATTTAAAACAATTAAAGTTAAGGTCAAACCATACAGAGTCGAAAATAAGGAAACTCTACTATCAAATACAATGTTAGGGGTTATTAGTTTAAGAATTATTAAATACAATGTCAGGGGCTATTAATTATACTGTCAAGCATTATTAAATACAATGTAGAAAAACAAAAAAATAAATAAAATACAAGTCATAGAAATGATATTCCATTCAATTAAAAGTCGTCGTCTAATTTAAATTTTGAATCAAATTTTTCATTTAAAAATTCATTCGTTGAGTAGTAACACTTTTGCAATAGAAAGTTAAACAGTTTATTTTTAAATGTCATAAGGTTAAGACTTTTAAAAACATTAGGTAATTTATTATAAATTTGAATTGCCATACAATAAACATTATTTGAAAATAGTTTAATTCTTTGTTGGGGTGTACATAATTTATGGATATTTCGACTTTTCCTTATAACAACATCATTGTGTACTTGAAATAAAGTTAAGTTTTTACGTACAAAGATACAGAGTTCGAATATATATAATTATGTTTTATTAAACAATCTCCATGTTTTGTCAAGTCATGAAAATCGTGCGAAGTCGAGGCAGGTCGCTAGGATTAACATAAAACTAGGTCCACGTATCCAATACAATAATGCTTCCATGCGAAACGGCCGCGAAACGATACAGTAGTTCATTGACCGATTATTTCAGGAATAGCCGCTGTCAATTGACCTGAAAACGGCAATGCATGTCTAACTTACCCCGTAACCCGATTACGGGTAATGGAGTGGTTAGATTTAGTGGGGAACGGAATAGTTTTGCTTTGTATACCAGGTTTATGAAAAAAAATTCTATGTATGACATAGATATTTCAGCGACATGGCTCATTTATAGCAGCTTCAAGATTATTGACCGAGTTTTGAGATTTTAAAAAAAGATGTCGAAATTAAAGCCAATCATTAAAACAAGTATATAGTACTAAGTGTGTTTGTGTGTGTCTTGTTCCAGTAGTGGTAACCTGCTTGTCGCAGTCACAACGTGCAAGCTGTTAATTTTTTCTTTTTTTGTTCCGTCCTGTTGAATTTATAGTTTATTGTTTTATTTGTGTTTCGCTGTTTTTTTTTTTTGTAATTTTGTATGATGCACGGCATGACCCTGCGGCAAATAAATATATTTTATTTCTTTCTAGTAGGTACAACATCAAAATATACTTTTCAGTCTAGATTTAAATTCTTTAGGTCGAATTCAACAATGAAACTGAACGCGCTCAGCACATCTAAACTGTAATTAAGAGTTGTCACGTTATCCATATCTCTTGAACGCATTTTAGATCAGCGCGATCAGTTTCATTCTTTAAATTGGCTCTTAGTTATTGATGTTTTATTTCAACATCTAATGACGTCTTAATTTTTCATTAATACCAGATCTCCAAGCCAATCCCTAACAAATTGAATTATAAATAAACCGTCATGTTTCAGTAACGTAAAGTTCACGACCTAAGGGACGTTGTGTCGTCGACCCGCGACCTGATTCCGGCGGGTAGTCCGATGCATATTGTATGCAGTTCGCATGCATAATAATGTGCTAAGTGACGAGGTTGGTGTATTGGCTTCATGATAATCGAGGTTTGAAGCGACAATTGATTGATTTTATTCGATGACTAAAGAAGAATAGCCAAACTTAAGTGGCAGTGGGCAGGGGACATTGCTCGCAGAACGGATGGCCGATGGGGCCGAAAAGTTCTGGAGTGGCGACCGCGAACCGGAAGACGCTGCGTTGGAAGGCCTCCCGCTAGGTGGACCGATTACCCAGTGAAGGTTGCAGGGATCCGCTGGATGCGAGTCGCACGGGACCGGTCAATGTGGCGACACAGGCCTATGTCCAGCAGTGGACATTTATAATACAGGGTGGAAGGGAAATTGACGCGAAAACGGTTACCACGTACTCAATACAGACATCAAACTAAACCCCACATAGAAATTTTTCTTCGGAAATTAAAAAAAAAAAATCACCTTTGCCATTCATTTTGACCGTTGGTATTGCACCTTTGTAGGAGACAGCTGATTTTTTTTTAAATTTCTTACTATAAACGATAATAATAATAATCAGCCCATGGCTTAATTGCCAAGAGCCTCGACCAATACCTGAGGAGGCTCTCGTTAGGCAGCCGGATTCAGAAAGCGGTACTCCTAGACACGGCTCGTCTTGGTACGAGGTTCCTGTCTCTGGAGCCCTAACCCCCGGTAGCTTGGACCCTGTACCCGATACCGGTGGGCTAATTTTTTTTTATATTTTTGTTTTTTTATTTTGTTTTTTTAAGAAATATTTAAAAATTTAATAATTTGTAAAAATATAAATAAAGGAAATAATAATCTACTACTACTTAAATGGTTCTACTCTTGACCTCAATCTTGTCCTGAGGACAGAGATGAGGTCGACGATGGAACGAGCTAACCCAAAAGAATGGATTCAGGTTCGGATGTATTGAATACGCGGTAAGCGTTTGTGCGTCGTGTTCCTTCCACCTCATTTTTTCTGTCTCATTCGCGGTAACAGAACCAGTTGACCATTGTGATGTAATGTGAAATGTGTATTATGTGTATTTTAAACTAGCTGACCCGCGCAACTTCGTCTGCGTTTGGATTTTCCCCGTTTTTGCAATCTTTTTCATAAATGCTCCGCTCCTATTGGTCGTAGCGTGATGTTATGTTAGCCTATAGCCTTCCTCGATAAATAGGCTATCAAACACTAAAAGAATTTTTCAATTCGGACCAGTAGTTCCTGAGATTAGCGCGTTCAAACAAACAAACAAACTCTTCAGCTTTATAATATTAGTATATATATGTACTGTATGCCTGATTTATGTAACTTTTTGTATATTGTGCATCACATATTATTTTATTTCTGTTATTTTAGTTTACATCTTATACATATGTCTCTCTAGTTACTAAGTATTTAAAGTAATCTGTGGAAAACGTAGTGGGTAGCATATTTATCATAGTTTTCAATGTAAGCCTTATTTTAAACCTCTAATATGTTACTGTTTGTTTTTCCCAAATAAATAAATAAACAGAAGGACGATCAAATATTCACTGGCACTTGGTTGAGTGGTTCAATGGGTTCATTGCACGATAAAGCCAACCTTAAACTAAGATTAATAAACTGTTAACATATTAACGAATAATAACGTTACACTTGTGTGATAAAGATCTATTTAGCAAGTACAACTTAAACTCAGTCCAAATAGAGCCATTTACAAGTTATGTGATATTACTTAAGTTAGGTCGTTATCAAGTTATCAACTGGTTTAGTCACGGAAAACGGTAGTTACTGGTATAGAATGGAAATAATGGAATAAAGGAATTTTGTATTTGGGTACACACCCAGAAATCATCGTTCTACGTCTTACATTCATACTAGTCCATACCTCCATACTAATATTATAAATGCGAAAGTATCATCCTGAAATATTGTATAAACGTTGTCAGGTGTACAGAAACGGACATAGGGTACCTTTCATCACGAAAAAAAGTACTGTTCCCGAGGAAAATAACAATATCGTTCTAATGATAATAGATGGCGCCACGTGTCTTTCGAATCATGATTGAATTGTTTTATTACGAGCAGAGTTCAATCAGAGTTGATTGTCAAATACTAAATTAACGCGAGCGGAGCCGCGGCCAAAAGCTAGTTGGCTATAAAGGTTGACACAACACAACCGTATTTCAATCAAAGTCGTCAAACAAATGGAATATTATCATTCTCGTCATCCTCCTTCCCTTATCCGAATTTGTTTGAGGTCGGTGCAGCATGTCTTCTTCATCCATACATCTCTATTACGTGTCATCTCAGCAAACACTTCCTTTCTAGCAATATCATCCGTCACACAGTCCATCCATAGTTTCGTTTTATAAACAAATGGAATATAAAGGGCCCATATTGTGAGATGGGGCAGTTATTATAAGGGTAATTAACAGTGTGGGAAAGAGATGGCGCTAGACGACCTGCATAGCTCTATCTCTTTCCCACACTGGAATTACTCCTACTTTAAGACGTCATGGTAACCCCCCAGAACTTAATTGCTAACTGTATTCAGACATTTTGGTAAAATGGTAGTCAGCTAGAAAGACGTTAAAATTTACGTTTTTTTTTTATGATACCAACTGGCAACATAATTATGCAGTTTTGTATAAGGATTGAAAGACACTTCTGGACCAACTCTAGTTCGTGTAAACAAACTAATAGTAAACATTTTTTTTTTTGTATGACATGTTTAATTAAATATGATGATGAAGATGATTTTTGTGTTTATTGATAGATGTTTTTTTTAAATGTTTATTTAACTTTTTTTTTATGTAACACATTCAGACACAATATAAATTATTTAATGTTTTTTTTTTTTTTTTTATCCTGTACTGTCCCACTGCTGGGCAAAGGCCTCCCCCAATTACTTTCATGTACTCTTTTCCCGCGCCTCCTCGGGCCAGCCCTTTATTTAATTTATTCATTTAATGAATAAATGAAATGAAATGAATGAATGAATCCATAATACTTCTGGCGTGGCACTAAATAAAATTACTGGTACTAGTAAAACTAACAAGTTTCTTTGTAATTACAACTGAACACTAAATTCAGCTCAAAAATCTCATAACAAAATTGAAAATGGTTTAACACTGATTGTGTTTCAATACCAAAACACAGATTCAACTATAACACAATGGGCATAGTTCAGCTAAAGTCTATAATAGCCGCGCTCGCTCTGCATAGTTTAGCCGGGAACTGTAGCCAAAGTTAGCTCGGGTCGATATTGGGCTAAAATGAGACCCTATTGAGTTATAGTTTAACTTATAAGGCTATATTTTCACTTACCTGCGATGTTGCGAAGCCTGCAGGTTAAACATGGAATTCATTCACGTATCATTACACGTTGTAGTACCTACATATTATGTAGGTATGGAAAAATCTAAACGGACGAAAACGCATATCGTCGGGGATACTGCAAACCCGCGAGTCTACCAAACGTAAAGTGCGCGTATCTGCACTACTTGTAGGTTTACAGGGGAAGGTTATAAGTTTTTTTTAATTTTTTTATTTCAAAGATTTTTGACCCTATTTTTACATGAATAGTAACAATTCATGGGTTCTATGTATTGTTAACAGTAGAAATCTATTAAAGTCATTAATTTAGTCGCTACGACAATGCGTAATTGAAATTGGCTACATTTGTCAGATACGCGGAATTATCCAATGCTAGCTCCGCGCATTTCATTTGCACTATTCCCGACGATAAATCACTTGAAACACCGGCAGTACAAACGACATTGAAAAAAACACTAAAATTTGTTAGCAGCCTGTCAATTGGATTGGATTGAATTGGATAATAAATAACAATTCTTCTGGAAACCTGATACATTTTTAATTATGAGTAAAATTAGATTTTTAATTGGTTTCAAATCAATAAATAGTTGAGTCATTAAGTTGGTAAACGTGACGTCACATATTCTTATTGCCATACAAAATCTATGGTGGAATCGCGTCTTGACAGTTCATAAAAAGTATGTCAATTGATTGGTGGTGTGAACTACCTTATTGATTTGATTTTCTGTTGATAATGTAGTCAGCCAATCACAGTCGTTACAATGATTATACAGTCAATCAGCAAGTTTTTGTGTTGATTACTCTTTCAGAATGCGCGATACGGCGGGAGCATTCGCCTGTAATATTCAGATTCACTTCAGTCATCATCAATCGACTGCACTTACACCGATTTATTTGCAATCGGCGCGGGCGCAGCAACAGCGGCGGCGTCTTCAGATTCACTTTTTTTCTGTACAAAATCGAATCTTGGATTGTTCCTTTACCAGGCGAATGCTCCAGCGAGGGAGCGCCTTTAGAAAGTAACCCAAAGTAACAGCGCAGCCACCGATAACCCAGAAGAACTGGCGAAGTTTTGATTCAGCAAAAAAAAAATACTGTCGTGGCAGCGATACGAACAAGAGGCAACTAAACGCGAATTTATGACACACAAAACGTCCTTCTACTAACCTGGGTCCCGGCTTAGTGTCGACAGGCTCGTCGTCCGCATCATAGAAGTCATCCTCCCCCTCAGAGGACGAGTACGACGTGTCTGGTACCAGCAGGGACATCGCTTGACATGTAAACAAATTGCGTTGTCAACTCATTGGCGTGAGGAAAATGTAAACGATATATTGTAACCTACTGAATATTTGTCATATAAGTAATGTGAATGCAGTACCTACTAAAATAATAATGTAATATAAATTATGTGTGTTGTGTTATGTTCTTTTATGACATTATTTATAATGCACAGCACTCATTTAAGTGTTTAATTAGCTGACAAAAGTAAAGAAAATGTAAAATTCTTATTATCGATAGGTAACATGGTAATAACTGCCGCACGGTTCGATCTTCATGGTTAAGCAGCGCTTGCCAAGGTCGGTCTGTGGATGGGTGACCATCCGTTACATATCGAGTTTCCTCCGTGCCTGGGAAAGCACGTTAAGCAGTTGGTCCCGACTGTGATTTGTAGATCTTTGGCAGTCGTTACAGGTAGTCAGTGGCCAGAAATTCTGACAACCAGTCTTACCAAGAGGTACCGTATTACTCAGTTCTAACTGGGTTGTGGTGTTCAGATAGGCAGTAGCTCCATGTAAAATACTGGTATTCAGCTGCATTAGTTCTACTGGAAGCCGACCTCAATAAAGTTGGGAAAAGGCTAGGCAGATGATGAGACAGGTAGGATACTCTTTTGAGCACTCCACGATATCGGCCTAATAAGCGATTTTTTAAAGGAACACTGGATAGAATAAAAGGTACAGCTAAAGACACTTGCGCATAAAGTTGCGTCAAGTAGTTGTATGCAGGTAGGTGATGGGCTGCGTCTGAGGTTAAGTAACCACAAAGGGAGAGGGAGATGTCTCCCACTCTGCCTATCTGCCCCCGAAAATCCGCAGGAGGAGGGTCGACAATGCCCTCTTCGGCCTCCCATAAAATGGCCTGCTGGCGATGGTCTTGTCGCAAGCAAACCGTCACTGCTGGGGTGATTGTGGAGCGTGCAAATGTGTCTCCGCACCCCAGCCAGAAGTAACGGGGAGGTTTTAATCAGTAGGAGTTTTTTTTTTTTTTCGGATGGGAAATTATCAAATGACCCCCCCGTTCTGGACGGAGCGGAAGGGAGTGTCAGACTTCTACTGACTAAAACCCATCCATGTGGCTTCTTTGCCCTTTGTGTTCCAGGGCCGCGGTATCTCTTTCGAACAGTCCCGCAGCCCTGGCAGATCAGTAGGAGTCTGATAGACCCCTGAGACATCTATTGAGGATTTCCACACGAAAATAAAAGAGGTAAGGTGCGAAAGGACCGAAGTTCTATGTAAAGCAATTTTTCGAGTGTCATGCCCTTGCCCAACGATATTTCACATCTGCGGCGCAGTATTTTAAAAAGAAAAATCACTCAATGCAGAGAAATTCATTTATAATGTCCCCTCTACTAATAAATAAACGCGAGTACGCAGAGGGTTATTGATGTCACTGAATAAAGACCTGTATAAGTATTGCCCCTAAGTATAAAATTGGGCGTTCGCGCATCCCAGAGCCCGAGCAGGCGCATTTTCTGCGTCGAATTTTATACTTAAAGGTCATACTGAAACAGTTTTTTATTCAGTGATATCAAAAAAGTGCTCGAGGATTTTTGTGCTAGGTGGAAACTGATCCTTGTACGGAGTACTTACGAGGCGCGTCGAGATGTTCAAACGAAGGCATAGGATGCGTCGGCGAGGCGAGCTCGCGACACTCCGCGCCCATCTCCACGCGAGGAGACAACTCGGTGTCTAAGGGAAAAAAAAATACGCTTAAATAACAAAGATTTCAGGTGACACCTGAGCAACTCATTCATTTTGAGTAAAACGATCTATCCTATCTTTCACTCCGTCCAAAATATATATTGGAAAATATTGCCGAATCGTGCTAAACTTGTAACTAAATATGCAATAAAGTAACACAAAATGTTTTCACAAGAGTGAAATAGACTGCGTGATATTAATATCATGACTCAGTGTATTCAACTAGACTTTTTCAGACAATTGTATTTGTGTAGGTATTGACGACATAACATCTTCTATTTACATTTTGTAAGCGAACTTCGGGACCAAATATTCCTCAGTTCTTTAGGCACTTGCTTCTCATCGTCGCTGACCCAGCATAGCATTACACAGGGTGCAACAGAAATATAAATAAGAAAAATAAAAATAGTCATATGAAACGATATGCTGCAGACCATAAAACTGAACAACTTCCTCCATGGGTCCAATATCGTAAATGCGAAAAAATTGTCAGCTGTCCCATACATTTGGGTCGAGTAGGTATTGTAATTTAGTATGGGACAGCTGATATTTTTTTCGCATTTACGATATTGGACCCACCCTGCAACACCCTGTATATTAAACTATAATTTGTATGTATATGTAACAAATATTGCAGTCAGCATATGTTTGATTCTACAGGAACTGTTCGTGAGGTAGGTGTGCGGTGCGGGAGGGGTGTGGCAACGGATGAATGTATATTCTTTTCTACAAATGTTTTCATGAAAACTAAAAAGAACTCAAATACCTTGTTTGATATGTGTTTGTGAAGGATTTGTAGGTCCCTGATATACTCCGTTTACTGGATTTACTGTGTTCTGCAAGAAAACAATCATTTACTATACAAATAAACAAATTTAAAGTGTCTGTTTGTAATTTCAAAATAACAGCTTTTTACTGAATGCATATGAAAGTATGTACAGTACTTATAACAAAAAAACATTTATTTTTTATTTGTTTGTTTGTTCCGGCTAATCTCCGAAACGGCTGGACCGATTTCTTCTATTGGAAGATAGCTGATGTTATAAGGAGTAACTTAGGCTACTTTCATTTTTAGAAAAAGGGTTCCGTGCAAAGTTTTTATTTTTAATAAAACCCTTGAAATTGTTAACAAAATCCCATTCAAATGAAGTTATATTTTATAATAACTTTACGCCGACGAAGTTCGTGGGCAACAGCTCGTTCAATAATATGAATGACGTATATGTAGTGTGCATGTTTATCCATTATTCCTCAATTATCTATAGGCGGGATTGTTAGTTGATTATACTACTGTGATGAACTTTGAATATATTATTTGATTTATTATTTAATTCAACAAAAAGGACATTCATTGCACTGCCGTCATATATTATATATTTAAAAGAGTGTCCATGGAGTTTCTTGCCCGTTCTTCTCCATAGAGATCTACGTTAGGGAATGGGCAACTACAGTACTTCCACAGTTTTTATGCCTTGTGACTGGGACTGTAGCTACTTTTCATTGTTGTCTTTGTTTCGACAATTCAAAAGTGCCTGTAATTGGCCTATTTGAAATATATGATTTTTGATTGATTATTATCTCAAAGGCTCATTCACGGGGATACGGTGGGTTGCGCGTCGTGTGCGGCGTGACGTCACGCGGCGCGTTGCACGTTTTTTCTATTTACGGAGATACGGCGCGTGCAGCGGCCCGCGTTTAAACACGTGTTTACATATGACAGTGTGTCCCGATGTGTACCTTGTTGTGCACGACGAGGGACGTGAGGCGAGGGAGGGAAGGAACACGTGCGGCGCACCCCGCCTATGTAGGTAAGGGATTTTCGATTCACTTTAAAAAATCGGTCACCTCTCTCGAGATTTTATCAAATCGAAGATACTAAAATCATCACGATTAAATCGAGCATTGAAAATCGATTTTTGGAAAACTAGCAAAAGGCTCCGCAGCGGGCGTAGTGGTGGGCACTGCTGTACTCGTACTAGCTGACCTGCGCTACTTCGTCTGAGTCACATAAGAGAGAGAGGGTTGGAGAGAGTGGGTCGTAGGCAATTATAATACAATTCTAAAGGAGCTGAAACTTGCTTTGTTTTATCCACGAACCAATTGAGACCCATTTTACAAAATTTAATAAAATTTGGTACCTACAGTGCTAATTTAAAATCACGCGGACGACACCTAGAGAAACAATCAATCAGTCAACTTTAGTTTTTCACCACAATATACATACATTATTTTACATAGTATATTGGTCAGATTCGACAATGATACAAAATTCATATATAATAATTACTATTCAGACTAGAAACGGTTTTTTTTTTCATATATAATCTATAATCTGACACTGACCTGAGCCTGAACAAATTGCAAAAAACGTAAGAAATTTGAATTTCGTGGGCTACCCTGGCACTTCCACCTTAAAGGATAATAAAAATCGCGGTACTTGATCATTATTTTGCTGCGGAATTATTTTAAAACTGTGATTTCTCCTCAGTTATTCATTGAAATCAAATGATGCAAGGGTAATTTTGTTCAATATTAAATACTTGTGATGAATAACGTATTTATTTCGATACCATGTTTATAAAAAAAAACCTTCGCAAATAATGCATTTTTTTAGAATAAATTTGATTAGGGGGCGTCCATAAATTACGTGAGATGTTTAAGGGGGGGAGGGGGTCGAGTCAAATCTCATCTAATCTTACGTTGGAGAGAGGGGGGTCTCGGCAAATATCACGCAATTTTTTTTCTGATTGAAACAAAAAAAAATTATACTATTTTGGTCCATTTAATCCAGATTATACATGCTTAAGAATTAATCTTAAGCGTATATCGCAATACGATTAAGATCATTCACTAATTCGTTGCAAAGAACTCTCAGCAATATTGATTACTAGTCGTAAATAAAAGTACGAAGTAATTTTTTTTTCTTTTTACAATAACAATCCAACGCGTTTACATAAGAAACCCACATTTTGAAAAATCTCACGTGAGATTGGGGGATGGGGGAGGGGGTTGAATAAAATCTCACGACATCTCACCAGGGGGGGAGGGAGGGACAGAAAATTTAAAAAAACACCTCACGTAATTTATGGACGCCCCCTTACCATAAAAAACGTTGTAGTGAGTCAACTTTAAAATTCGAACTAGCCGTTCCTGAGATTAGCGAGTTCAACCAAACAAACAAACTCTTCAGCTTTATAATACTAAAGTATAGATTGGCTCGTGTGACTAAGCGTATTCCGTCGCGGGTATCGCTATGCCGCTCCTCCGAGTATTGCAGGAAACCGGCTGAACGGAACCCGCTGCCGCGTTGAACGCCGTGTTCATCGCGGCGATGTCATTTGCCAGCTCTATCGCAAGTAACGCTGCATTTCAAGCTAACGCGCGTAGAATTGCTTTTCCGTAAACGCTCTCAGACATCGCCATGTTTGAATTTACTGCGGGTCGGGCTACACAACCAGACGCGCGACGTCTCCGAAAATGAGGCCTTAGGCACATGTCCCTGCGCCCGCGAACAAGCAACTAGCTATCGACTATTTGCTCGCTCAAGAAACGGACAAAAGATTGTAGGTCGCGTGACAGTAACATAAGATACATATACAGGGTGAAAGGGACAGCCCTGCGCAGACTGGTGGGGTGAATACAGTATATCATAATAAGATGGCCGGTACAAGAAATTATTTCAGGAACATTATGAGGATCCAATAAATTTGATTTGTTTTAGTTCCTCATTATGTGATGTGATACGATAATGCATCGTTACCGTGGCAAAACGCATGTAGCGAACGGCAAGTGCGACGTCGTTTACTATTAGTTAGGCAGGAACTGAACAGAACTGATTTCACGCGTCGTTCGTTAGAGTATTTCTACATCCGTTGCTGGTTTTTCGATTATAGCCGTATTATTTACATAAATGGAATGCTGCGGACAGAGAGTGTAATTTTACATTTAAATTAAGGAATAGTAACTTATATTACTAATAGTAACGGCAAAAATGAAAATTTTCCTGACAAAAATTCCGATGGAATATGATTCAAAATAAGGAGCTGAGTGCAGCCTGTCAGTTTGCGGTGTGCTGTCCCTTTCGCACTGTATAATTATTATTAGCTGATCGCTGACTGTTCACACCGCCCGCGCCGGTGAGATCTCTGACAAATAAATGGGTTCACCCTTGTTTGGTATAACAACGTTTTGTCGAAAATCGCTCCGGCTCATTTTAGTTACAATAAAGTCATTTCGTATAATTATTAATTTGACCGAATAATTAATTGGTAGATTTTTATTTAGCATATTTATTTTTTTGAAATAATGTCATTTGACCGAATTTTAAAATGCACTAATTTTATTTAAATTAATGTTTTGACCGACCGTCTAGGGTTAGCGTTTCCGTCAGCAGGTCGACGGAGCTCCTATTTCTGTCTGCAGGGTTTAAAGGAACCTAACTAACCGAACCTCGGGGTGCCCCTGACGTCGACCGTCTAGGGTTAGGGTTTAGGGGGGGTCTGGGTTTACCACCTGAACATTACATAAAATGAACATTATACCTTTTGATCAATAGCGCAAATGTTGTTATCGCAAATAAATATTCGATGAAATGAAAATTATGTTAATCGATATTATACAAATTGATTATTTTCTTAAACGTTGTTCGAATTACTACCATTACATCAAAAGTTGTTATACCAAACAAGGGTGAACCAAATAAATGACTCGTGTTTAGTTACTAGGTCTACTCGCTTCTCGCTTATCGCCGGTGGCGTGACAAATGCCTTAGGACTTATCGTACAGATTTCATACGCGTTGATTCGTAGGACGTTTTGCTGATACATCAGGAGATTATGCTTACCTTAGCTATTTGTAGCAGCACGATGGAATGCTTGATGTGATCCAGCATAACCTGTAAAACATTTAAATATGTTAGAAAATAATTCTACAAAACTGGAGTACAAAATGGGTTTAAAAGTACCCTTAACGAAGCCGAATTACACTTGTTCTCCCCGTCATTGCGACATATCTTTTGTTCTAGACCATACATGGGAACCTTTTAGTTACGGAGATATTGGGAGTCAAGTTTGTTTTTAATACAAATTTTTGATGTTATATTTTTTTTTTTTAAATGTCGTCACGACCCCCGTACTTATTCATGCATCCATCAGCTCAGTGTTTTGAGAGCGTGACACTGAGTTCTACCGTAAAACGTGATTTTCACCCCAAAAAGAAAGACATTTGCCAGCAATAATTTCTGCGCTGAGTTACTTAGTTTGATGTACAGAAGGCTTGGTCGACGGATTCGTGATGGGTCCGTTTACACCTTGTATATTCTACCTAAAACTTTATCTGTTTAGTCTTTTTCACAACTGTGTTGAGGTAGGCTTCATGAATACCATATTCATGAACCTGAATACTAGATTTCACAAGAAGAGAATCTCGCTGACGAAAATAATTAATCTGACCTCTCCAGCTCAGTAGCTGGGTAGCACGATACCCCTTGGTAAGACTATTTGGTGGACTTTCGGCCTTAACGATTGTCAAAGATCTACGAAATAATGGCAGCTGGGACCAATGCGGCGCAGAGCTGGCTAAGGGCAGTGCAATATGGTATCGCTGAACAGGTGTCAGTTTTGTAAATGTTAAAATAAGGTTGAAAATAAATAGCCCTCCGTTAGTCTGACAGTGCATCAAAGTGGACAGAGTTGAACGTCTTAGGGCGGACGTCTTAGTCTTATTATCGACTTTATTTCAAGTACCGCTATGTTGATATTTTTTTGGCTGGCAGCCTTTTCAGCCGGCGCAGGCACGGCGCCTGCGCCGGCTTTTAGGGCCACATAACGCTTCAATAGACCAAGCAGACCTGGCGCTAATTTAATAGGATTCAATAAATAAGTACTTACATTGGAATGGTCTAATATAACTTGTCCTTTGTTCTTCTCGAGTGGGTCAGCTAGCTCTGACACTCGAATGCCCATTTTCTGAAACCAATAAAAAATAAACATTTTATAGATTCTATCATAATAACTAACACTGTCGTTCCTGAATATCTTGGGGTAATGATGGTCAGGAGTCATTGGCTTATCCAAGCAAAGATAGTTGATGAAAAGTACAGCATTACACCCCTGGATTTGACGAAGTTCCAAGGGCTTTCAGACAACGCAACAGATGCAACAAAGTGGCGACTGGCTGCCCAACAACCGGCGCTGTTAAAGGCGTTAATTAAAACATTGCTTTTGTCGAAGTCCCAATACTTTAGGATCATAATGGGTACCAGAGTCACCGGTGCCGGAACCTTATCTGTGGTCCATGCAACTAAATGAAAGCTACTAGCATTCTAAGTTAGTACAGCGCCTTTCAGAAACTAAGACGTATTAGTTTCGTACATAAAGCAGCTGCTACAAGAGGAGCTTGTAGGCCAAACACCTCTTGTAGCAGTTAGTATGGACAAGGTGTAAAGTTCGTGACTCTCCAGAGAAAATGGAGGATCCTCCAAACAGACGGGTGTTGTATTAAGTGGGCTACAGGCCGACGGCTGTTGCAGGGTGGTTGCATATGCTGATCTCGCGGATTAACTGCTTCCGCGGATTTTAGTTCGTATGTTGCGAGACAGATGTCGCTACATCCCTCCCCTTCGAGATTGGAGGGCGATAGCAGGTTAAGTCTTCCATACATCTTGCGATGCTGTTGCATAGTGATGGGACATGTTGTCTGCTAGTGCTACAGGGTACTTACAGACACTAGCTCGATCATGATCTGCAGATAGGCGTCCGCCTCAGCTATCCTGCGCTCCAGGTCGCCGTGCCTGTGCCGCGGGGCTGGTACGGAGCGCGACCATCTCTCTCGTCTGCCGTGCCGTGCTATGGTGTCTTCTAGTGCTCGTACCCAACGTTCTCTTTCGGAGCCGTCTCTCGCCTGAAAATATGGAGAAAATGTTTGTTACGTATGTATTTTTTTTGTAAGCTGGTTTATTTGTCATATTTTTTTTTTGTCGTAGTTAATTGTCTTATTTTTCTAGAGAGAAGTATGAAATATAGACCTTATAATAGGCCTTCAAATCACAACCACAAATTCTTATGGAAGAGTGACATCATAATCAACTAGCTTAATTGCTTTTTGGGGGTATGAAGAACAGGGTGTAAAGTTCTTCATCCCCCATAGAAAAGGGAGGATCCTCCGACCAGACGGGTGTTATGTCTGGTGGGCTACTGCCTGTCAGTTGTCGGATTTTCCTATATAGTCTTAATTCGCGGATAACTTTACTTGTGCGATGGAGAATTTAGGCGTTTTCGCAGTATAGTTCATCGTCTGTGTCATAGATGGCGCTGTAGTAATTTTTGTTCTATGTTGCTGTAGTACTCTTTGTAGTGCCGCTACACTTCAACTTGGTGCGATCATTGCAGCTATGCATACACACATAATCAGCTTAAGGCGATGCCACTGTTAGGTTCCGTCTCACTGACAGGGAACGGGCCGAGGGTTGATCGGTAGACGTCACATGACATAAAATTTTTGACTTCACTAGCAATTACTACTAGCAGACTCCTCCTAATCCTATGACTTTTTATCATTTTTGTTAAGTAATTCTCACCGGCTTAATCCACACAGCCCATTTTAAATTATCTGTTTATTGTTTAACTTAAATTTTGTAATGGTATCTAACTTGTCCTTTTATTATTCTGCGAGTGCTGTGCACTTCTACAGGGTGTAACAGAAAGGGTATAGTCATATGAAAGGATATGCTGCTAACCATCAAACTAAATAAATGCGAAACAATTGTCAGCTGTCCCATACAAAATTGCAATATCTACTCGACCCAAATGTATGGGACAGCTGGTAATTTTTTCGCATTTACGATATTGGACCCAAGGAGAAAGTTGTTCAGTTTGATGGTCTGCAGCATATCCTATCATATGACTATACCCTTTCTGTTACACCCTGTATAAGTGACGAGTTCACTATACTTAAAACTGTTTGTCATTTCTGTTTATGTATGTTCTATTTTATTACATTTTTAATTTTATAGTAAGTCGTTGAGTGCCATATAAATAAATAAATTAACAGATTTAAAACAAATTGAATCTTAATCCTGAGCCACAGAGTTCAATTCTGATAATTACCTGGAAGTGGAAGGTTTTATGGTCTACGGTGATGGTGAAGGTGGAGTCGTCTTCATCATCGATGCCTATGACAGCTGCCCTCAGTCGCACGCATCCTCTTCGAACACCCCGCATCATCTTCTCCTTAGACTGAAATGAGAGAAATAAATAATTAAAAGGTGAAAGTAAACTTTATAATACATGCTAACTCAAATGCAAATGCTTCGAATAATGGTATAATGGTACAATAGGAAAGTAAGTACCTAAAGTTTTATTAATTGTGTGTAACCTAGCTAGGACGCTAGCTTTACTTGTGTAATTCATCCTAATCTTCCTAGTCTTTTCCCAACTAGGTTGGGGTCGGCTTCCAGTCAAACCGGATGCAGCTGAATACCAGTATTTTACATGGAGCGACTGCCTAGCTTACCTCCACAACCCAGTTAGTACTGGGTAATACGATACCCCTTGGTAAGACTGGTTGTCAGACTTTTTGAGCCACTGACTACCTAACGACTGTCAAAGATCTACAAATGACACCCGCGACCAACGACTTAACGAGCTTTCCGAGGCACGGAGAAAACTCGGTACGTGATGGGTGGTCACCCATCCAAAGACAACCTAGGCAAGCAAGGCTTAACCTACCCGACCCGAGCGGCTGTTATTATGTAGCCACGAGCTCCTGTAATTGTTGCTCTTTAATTAAGTTTCTCCGTTAATATCTAAATTCTTAATAAGTATACATATTGTGTACCAGACTGAACCATTTTTTGATTAATAAAACATAACATATATATAACTTCAACGATGTAATCCCTGATGGGTTAGGCAGAGGTGCACCTAATAGTACACCCACATCCATTTTCGCCAGTTATGTTTGAGTCTCATGTAATCGAGGGCGGACCTATTTGTATCATAAAATTAATTAAACATTTCTTAACATCAGTGGATTGAACTTATACTGTCACTTACGGGATATCTTCCGTGATTGTTCATTATTTTGAGCTTCCGATATTCCTCCCCCCCTCCCCCCGTTAAGTTTCTCAAGTATTTTGAGGGTGAAATAAAGCACACCTTGACCCTTAACAGTATTTGTAGTTAAAAAAACCTAACCATCAGAATACGGGTTGGGACGTGATAACACAAATGCCACGACCCGCATTGATATTTCATGGAAATTGCTAATCAGCTGAGAATTTCATTGTAAAATCAATTTCTTCTTTTAGAAACCATCCTGTTACATAAACATTAACAAAACAAAGTCCTTGCATTTAACATAATACATACTAACGAATTGAATTAACTTCAATGCAGGTCCAAACTCCTTTTCAGTATCGAGTGTCATCCAGTGAAGTAGTGTTAACAAATCGATGAAACATGGATACAATCCAAAGAGCTTACAATATAGTGTTTTACGAAAGAGCAGGTAATAAAATAAACATATAATATTATCTGCGTGTTGCATGATAGTATAAAATGTAATGAAATTGCCGTGTTGTGATGCAAAAAGTTAAGTGCAACGGTCATTGAGGTAGAAGGTGGAATTAGCAATGCGTTTCGATATTGTGTCTACTCTCGCTTTAGTTTTCTATGTGTGTTTTTACCCGACTGCGCGACGCAAAGGAGGGTAATGTGATTATTAAACATAATATTTATCAGCCAGTAACTGTCCCACTGCAGTCACAGTAGGACATGGACCCTAGAACTAAGACGGCATGCACAGATATAGATAGACCTAGATAACGCAAGTATCACGATCTGTATGAAAACCAAGCGTGCCATTTTTTGACTACCTATTATGACGTCACAAGCACTATTTAGTGATGGGAAAATCAAATCGATTCAAAGACGCCGCCGCGGACGGCGCCCCCCTCGTCCTACCCCCCGCCATGACGCCCACAGACGTCCGACTAGCGCTATGCTCCGATGCAGACTGAGTTCGAAATTGGCCACTTACGATTTTTGTACGTAAGCTACATAATAATATGGCACGCGAAGTAGTTGCTCTCGCGTTATCTAGGTCTATCTATATCTGTGACGGCATGTGACATCAACCAACTCCGTTTCCGCGTTTTGGATTTCTGCCCATTCCCTCAAGCCTGGGTCCCAGCAGTGGGGACATGATAGGCTAGTTATATTATCTATCCAAATACTAGGCAATAAGTTTTGACTACACTTTGAATTAGAAATTTCCGGAGCCGAAGCTGAAAGACCCTGAACCGATTAAGGTGTCTTAAATGTAGAAAATTTCCAAAATCATACGATGCTAACTCAAATGCGTAAAAGACATTTTCTAAAAGTTAAATGACACAGCGGCGGGCGATGGCATTTATAAAGTTTCTTGTTGGAAACAGTTAAAGCTTCGTAACCCTCTTTTGACGTCGTTATCATCGAGCAATAACAGCAAATATTCCAAAACACGGCATTATTGCGGAGAAAATCCGTCATTTCATCAAATGGCTCGACATTTTTACAAATGTCAGCGAAATAAACGTTATTAAACGACTTCCAAAATTGCTGACCTTTGGTACCATATGCAAGCACGTGAAGTGCCTTTTTTGGGTTAATATGTACATAAACTCACGCCTTTCTCTCATGGGGGTAGACAGAATCTACAGAAGGTCCCGCTTACTCCTTTTGCTTCGTCCACGATCACACATCTGGTTAAACACGGCATTGCTCTCTCGAAACGAAACGACTATCACAATAATATAAACTAGACTCTATTAAGAGATCCCGATGGTTTCATTTACATGGACAATAAGCCCTAGACACAGACCAGTCAAAGCTCGTTCATAATCCGGCATTACCCTTTATAAAGGAGAACGAACTGTCATAATTTCATAAACTTGAACCAGCTACCAACATAGACAATTACAGTTCTATCGCAGTAATTCTAAATCTGACCAAGAATCAATCCACTTCCAACTCTAAATCAACGACAGTAAAGATCAAATTGATTTGACAGTGATACAAAGTCAGGGATAAAACAATTGCGAAAAAGCTGTAAAGTTCAATTACCATCACGAAGTCACGGGGACCGACAATAACGGGGCAAAATGGCCTGAAAATTTTCCGTGTCTATCCACAATCATGACAACACTATCGTTTAACTGACTACATCAGACGATATAGCTTTTACCATGGAAAGTATTGTAGACAGAAGACCCACTAAGTACTTTGTAATGAATATTTCTGACAAACAGGCGTTATTATCAGAAATCAGGACCCATCGCTTCAAGTTCTTTAGGGATTTCTAGCAAAAATGTAAACGATCTGTACCATCCCATACATTTCAGGTTAATATAACTTAAAAAAAAAAAAAAGGTTCATATAACTTCTGGGCTATTGGCGGACTCAGTCTACTTGTCAGAGTCAGGAACAAGACTGCTTGCATGCATTTTGTTTGACCTCGTTCAGTCATGCCCCGAGCAAATACATTTAGGGTTGAGATTTTTCAGTACGGTCGGTTCCGTGCAGAGAGATGAGGCTCAACGCTTAACGTATGTACTCAAAGTCAAAGACGGCATGGTGCCCGAAAGGTTAATAAAGCTATAGTTTAAGTCACCAAACTTATTCATAACTTTATCATCGGCCTATTACTTTTCGGCGGAGTAAATAATTATGAACCATGTTGATTTTCTGTCATATATTTCGCAGTAGCGTTCTCCAAGACTACCGTGTTAGAGGAAATTAGTCACGATTTTAAGATGGCAAAATAAAATAAATGGAACATGTGTTGTGTAGCAAGTTGCTGAAATCAGGAAATATGCAATCATGTGTTTGTTGCTTTATTTAGGTAGTTTTGTTTATTAAATTACATACAACTTTATGCACGACTGTTATGTGTTCATCGAGTTGGGTGCAAAGTCTAGTTATGTTGAATTATCGAGTATCGTTAGACATGACACTTTCCTGCTAGATGCACTGACGATCATAAAAAAGTGGTTGAGTGAGAGTGGGTGCAAAAAACGGAGGACCAGATGTTGTGGCTCATCTTGGGAGAGGCCTATGTCCAGCAGTAGACTGTGACAAGCCGAGTTAATTGATCTAGTATAATTCCTATTCAAACCATATTAAAACCTGGCAAATTCGATCAGAGCTAATGTGTAGTGTAATTTCACATTAATTTACTTGCGTGCAAACCAAGACGTTAGTTCAGTTATTTTGCTATCGCCATTAGATCCTAATCACTGGTAGTTATAACTATCTATACATACATCACAATCTTAAAATTTAATTAGGACCTTGGAGGTCCTAATTAAATTCAATAAAAACCCATTTATTCCGTTTCTAGGTCCCCTCAATCACGAAGCGGCAAAACAATATCAAATTAGACCTCAGTTCACTAACAAAAGACAAGACGAACGTCCATTATATCATTAGTAGCCTTTCACCTAAGTAACGTGTTGCGAAATCACGATGAATATGATTTAATATTTCTTTGTTGTGCTCTGATGCAATGATAACGGACACTGGAGATTAATTTATGCCGATACTAATAGTAACGCGAGTAAATCGTGCGTTTGCGCAGTCACCGTAACGGAGTTCCGTGAGGTTTTGTGATAACGGTGTAGATGTGACTAGAACACATGTGACTAAAACAGTCATGAATATACGTAGTGATGTATGGACAGGGAAAGGAGGACCAAAGACAAGATGGATGGATTGTGTGAGGAATGATATGAAAGAAAAGGAGTCGATGATAGCGTGACGATTGACAGAGGCGGGTGGAAGAATGCGCCGTCCCCAAATAACATAGGACAAGGGCAGGAAGGTGGTGATGATGGTGTAGATGTGACTGGGGTTTCTCAATTTGAAGTAAGCGGTGTCTGGACTTGTGGTGTTCATAAAAAGAGTCAGAGATACAACTACGTGATTTAAGATTATAGAATACAATATAATAGTAATTTATTTCTCTCAAAAAGGTACAATTTTGGTACATAGTATCTAGGTTAGAAGCAGATTCAAACCTTCGTGAGAGCTGGAGTCTATTCTGGGTTCGAGACCTGTATGACAGATCTCCAGGCTCACCCTTAAAATTACATTACATTAAAGTTCGAGATCACCAGATTCAGCGGAGGTTTTATGTGGATACAGAAATTGATCTCCGGTCATTCAGTGTGTCGATCATTTATGAAAATCTCTTGTAATTATTACTGTCATTGGGCAGACGGCAGATCTGGCCAGTCCAGTCGTATTTCAGCTTAGCGGCTTTTTGAGCTTGTAATAGTAGTGACAAAAAGCCTAGCCTTGCAACAAAACCTTGCCTTTTAATTTTAGGTCAATTATGACCTAAATTAAATTTAAAAGTAGCATTTTAAAAGGTAAAAAAATATCTTTAATAAACCACGGAACCGCCACCAGCACTTAGCACTTAATACTATAAAGCTGCAATTTGTATCATTACGAAATCTAGGTCAGTCTGGCTGAAGCCACCTCGTTCGGTTAAAAAGTGCAATACTTCTTCATAATGTTACTGATCTGTCTCAGAGATTAAATTGTTAGATGTTTACGCTTCTTCCTTGATACATAACATCACGCTTTGTAATCCCGAAGGGTTGGCAGAGGTGTACTTTATAGTACACCCACATTTCGCCTGTTATGTTTAAGTCCCATGTAGAGGATTCGATCCCGGGATCCTTTGGGATGGACTTTTACGAAGTTTGTTTGTTCATTTTAGAAGAAGTTTGAAGTATAATTTTGTTTAACCGGCTTTATGAAGAATTAAAACTTAAATACATTGCCAGCCAAAAGATAGAATAAATTAAAATTTTGACATGGTTTACTGACTTTTTGTTACCACTTTTCATTACCAATACAATTCCGGGATCCCGGGATTCACTGTAGAAAAACCCAAAATCCCAGGATTAGAAACAAGGGCCGGGATCGTCCTATTGCCATCTATCTCTTGTCACCTTTCTTGATATTACAGGTTAGTTTAAGAAGATTCTATGTCATCATCATAATTCTCCTAACCTTATTCCAATTCATTTGGGGTCGGCCCAGCATGTGTTCTTCTTCCATACTTCTCTATTACTCGTCATCTCATCAGACACCTCCTTTCTTGCCATATCATTCTTTACACAATCCATCCATCGTTTCTTTGGTCTTCCTCTACTCATAAACCCATCTACATTGAATGGGTTTCCTGTACTAAAATTATGTTTATGTGAAAGCAGCTCATAGTTGCTTTTTAATCTAAAAGTTTAGTCTGAAAAGAAATATGAAAGAGAGAGGAGTAAATGATGCCGTGACGTCTGACACAATTAATGGAAGAAGAAAACGTGTTGCGCCAACCCCAAGTAGAATGAGCAGGAAGATGATGAGTCTTTGAAAAGAAAAATATTATTGTAACAACATAAATATTGATGACGCAGATAATGACGATGAAGACCTATTTATGAAACATCATAGTAGGCGATTATCATCATCATCTATCAAGCCTTTATCCCAATTATGTACCTAGGGTCGGTTTTCAGTTAGTTTAATAGTACCTGCAAACGTTTTTTGTTTCAAAATAAGTTCACAAGACACAACATCCTCTTTGCCAGAGCGAATTCAAAAAACGAAATTAAACAAAAACCACACTGATACAAAACGCTATAATTTAATCATAATACCTAATTTAGACAGGTAAGAGAGTTCCATTATGTTATTACGTGTGGCCTGAGAACATAATATCTCATAACTAAAGCTTCGTGACGTTGTGACGGGAAACTAAGAATAGAAAAAAAAAAATATAAGTGAAGACTATTTTATTTACACGCGTGGACCTACGTAGGAAAACTACTTATAGAACATTTTATTTTTACATACACTTTATACTGTTACTAATGGAAAAGTGGAAAATTTTCTTTTGTATTAATAAAAATGAAGAGAATAACTTCATAATTTAAATGCTAATGCTTTGATAACACACAACGTAACATCACGCCTGTAACCCCCGAAGGGTTAGGCTGAGGTGTACCTAATAGTCTACCCACATTTCGCCAGTTATGTGTCCAATGTAATAGGGGGTGAGCCTTATCATCAATCTGGAACGACTCCAGACTCCATGGGTGCTACTGAAAAAATCCTTATGGAAAAAACCCAATAACATTGCCCGACCCGGGAATCGAACCCAGGACCTGAAGATCAGCAGTCGCGCTTGCGACCACTAGAGTAACGAGGCAGTCAAATGTCAGTGCAAATGCTTTGATTTTATTTATAAAACTATTTTTAGAAAACAGTTAATGACTTAAAAGCTGAATGGTTATTTGTACCTATCCACGTAGCTGGATACAATTGCAAGTCTTTCTTGCCATCTCCATTTATCCTTTGTTGTCATCATCCTCTTGCCCTTGTGCCAATTTATTTGTGGTCCGTGCAATGTATTTTAACAAGTCTTCAAAGTTTCCCTGCCCCTTCCATTCTCCCCAGTAAACCATCCATCTCCACCATTCACTCCCTTATATATCATTCTATCATCCAAGTCATCATCAACAAAACATACTAAACGCCAGAACTTAAAAACCAATGCCTTATTTCTAGACCAACGCGTCAAAGACTGGGCTCTGATGACATCACCTAAGCCACTTGCAGTCATCATAGCCACCTATCTGGTCATCATCAAGCTGTTCCTGCCTTCGTACATGAAGAACAGGAGGCCGTATGAACTGAGGAGCCTCATCAAGTGGTACAATGTGGTGCAGATCGTTGCTAATGCTGTGGTGACTTGGGGGGTGAGTTTATTTTTTTTTTTCAAACTGTTCCTAGTGCGCAAAAACCTGGACTGAACTAAGGATTACTTTGCCTAATTGGATAGTCGCTTGTACAGGGGTTAACGGACCCTTTACGAAGAAGTCCACCAAGCATTATGTACATTGATGTACATAATGCTTGGTGGACTTCTTACTAAGAATTTACGCAATTTTTTTTGCTGGGAATCGACTTTTTTTAGGTGAAAAATCACGGTTTACGGTAGAACTCAATGTAACGCACTCAAAACATTGTGCTGATGGATGGATTGAATAGTACGGGGGTCGTGGAGATGTTTCAAGTAAAGTTATCATATTAAAAAAGTGTATTTAAAAAAAATACTTGTGATAAAGTTGGAACTTTGACCCCTAATATCTCCGTAACTAGAAGGTACGGTCTAGAACAAAAAAATATATCGCAATGACGGCGAGAACAAGAGCCTTTCGGTTTGGTCTTGTTACTCCCTTTAGATGGTGTCAAAAAAATCATTCATTCAAATTACTAGAATTAGCATTTTTTTTCATCAAAATGATGTGGGACAGCCCCCAAAATGCCCGCGCCACACCACTTCCTTGTGTTTTAGCTGGGGCATGTATGTAGTAGTTATATTATCACCAATTGCTATTAATTTCAAGAATAACTAAATTGAACCTAAAATGTTTCCTATTTTACACCACAATTTAACTATCCGCAACAGTTTTAGAAAAATAATACTAGGGTCTAATTTATTTGTGGAGCTCTCTTGACACCGTCTGTGCTTTTGATTAAAATCATAAACGTTTCAACAAGCAATGGCCTAAGTTTTGGACCTCAATCTATGCACTGCTATTAGACACGATCTTGGGGAGTTGCCAAATAGTCAGGCAGTTAGTCGTTGAAGATGGAGGTGAGGTGTTTTATAAGACATTAAATTTCCACTGCAGAGTGAGTTATCCAAGGCAGTGGCGATTTTCATACAGGGTGTAAGGGACAGGCCTCCACAAACTGACAGGGTGCATTCAGCTCCTTATTTTGAATCATATTCCACTAGATTTTTTCTCCGGAAAACATTACTTTAAAAAAAAAAAAAAAACAGTTACTATTCCTTTATTTTAATGTACAATTACATTCCCTGTACACAGCACTCCATTTACGTTAATAATACGGCTTAAATAAAAAAAACAACTATGGATGTTGAAATACTCGAACGAACGATTCGTGAAATCAGCTGTTCACTTCCTGCCTAGCTACAGAGTTCATCGAACTCGTCGTCGCGCTTGCCGTTCGCTATGTGCGTTTTGCCACGGTAACGATACATTGCGTATGAGGAAATAAAACAAATCAAATTGATTGCATTCCCATAACATTCCTGAAATAATTTCTTGTACCGGTCATCTTAGTATGATATACTGAATTCACCCCATCACTTTGCGGAGGGCTGTCCTTACACCCTGTATAGTAGACACACGCGAGCGAAGCCGCGGCAAAAGCTAGTATGAAAATAATTTATAAATAGGCACAGGTGATGTTTCTCTTAAGCAAAAAACTCGTGTGTTAAGTGTAAAATACGTAGTTACGAGTAAACGTTGACGGTACGGTTGCCGCAGTGGATGAACAATTGATTGCTGCATTTCGATTTCCGCATGATACAGGCATTTCTAGTGTGGGGCAAAGTCGAAAAAAGTTGGATTTTCGACTTTGGATTCAACGCTGAGAGTTCTAAATCCAATGTGGAATTAATATTTAGGCATTACGTTCAGATGTAGCCTAGTCTTAGCCAAAACAGGCAACAGAGATCACAGTTAGTATTAAAATTCAATCTATCGCAATTTTAAAGATTCAACGTGTGAAAGCGAATAGTAGCTACACATATACATAAGCACTATAGACATATGTATGTACACAATAATTATACTGTATATATCTGTGCGTCACACCGGATGTTCTCGTGCAGTCCGCGTTACGTGCGGGTCACGCAGTGTCAATTTGATTAATTTCATACCGCCCAGTGCGTTTAGGGTGACCATGTACTGGGTGATACGTAAATATGGGTGGGACTGAATTGAAATATTCTTTCTCCGTCTAAAATTTGAAATTTTTAGACCGAGAAAGCATTTTTCTACGGGAAAACTGCATTCACGATTTTAGGTTTGTCGTGTTATATAAATTTATACTTAGGTATGTAACACGCCTAGGGAATTAAATCTAGTTGCTTTTGCTCTAAAACTCATGATCATCTGCCTAGTCTTTTCCTAACTATGTTGGTATCCGGTTCCAGTCTAGCCGGACCAGCATTTTACATGGATTGACTAAAACCTAACACCACGTGAAACCTCAACACAATAGAAAAAAAAACACAGTGTTTCATGTCACTAAAATTAACGACAAGGCAGAAAAAATCTCATGGAAGAAAACGTGTTGCGCCGACCCCAAGTAGAATCGGACAAGGGTAGGAACTTGATGTTGATGATGATAGAAAAAATAGTTAAGATTAAATAGTTTCACAACTTTCAGATTTGTCCACGTCTCAACGAATCCACCCTGTATACATTTCCAAGCGATTGTATATTCTTCCATTGTTTGTTCACCACCGTTTCCAAGAGATGAAAAGGGTTTCCATTCCATTGTGCGTCAGTCACGCGGCTAAACGTCTGATATCTGTATAATTTGTGCCTACTTGTGTACTTTGAGCTGGGTCAATTTAGGTTTGCGCTCAAAAGCTTTTCATTCATGAGTGTTGATTTGTTTTTATTTATTCAAGACCGTAAGCAAATTGATTTTGAGTTTGTTTTTTTGCTTGGTAACATTTTCAACCGGATTAAAGAAATGATTTATTAATTATTGTTTCGTTTTACTCTTTTAAATGTTCGATTATAAAGAGCTCTATATTGGTAACAACACTAGAAAACACTTGTTGCAATATAAACTTCCGGCACTGACCAGAGTGTGAATCCAAAACTGCGCTTTTATTTAGACATTCTAATGATGAATGGGTATAGTCCTAAAGTAAATTAACGAATTCCTTAGCTTGATGTCACTAAGTCCGCCTTCTATCATGCCTCCAGCGACAGAGTATCAACACAACAACATCCAGGTGAGGAACAATTTCTATGATCAAAATCCTACGTCTTCAAAACGCATGCACACGCTAACATGTTGTCAGTACAATGATAATGTGGAGATTGATAATGATTGTATGATACAATACTATTACGAGCCCCAGACGTTTATCATCTGCGCTAACATGTTTATTACATACCAGTTTATTAGTTTCATGACATGACGGTATAGTTTGTGACTGATCGTTTTATGTTCTGTACAAGCCGTGCGCCTCATGAGATTTCCCACCAGAAAATTGCAAACTTTCATACCCTACTTGAAAAAATATTTTCTAGTTGCTCACTTTCGGTGTATAGATTTTTAGTAGATGTTCGGGCTGGCTGAGGTTGCTGGGGTGATTGTGGAGGATGCTATTATGTTCCCGCACCCCAGCCAGTAGTGACGAGGAGGATCACCATGGGGTTATAGTTAGTAGGAGTCTGTCAAACCCTTCCGCCGGCCCCACGGCGGAGGGCATCCATTGAGTATTTCCACAGGGAAAAAAGCGACTACATTGAGGCAGCCTATTTCATAGCCTGATTGTTGAGAATGTGATATTCCAAAACTAAAATAAGATTTGTATTGTAACCCTGACTCTACAGAGCAGAACGTTATAATAGCGTACCTTGCTTTCACATTGTACTCGTACAGGGTGTAGACGGACCCTTCACGAAGCCGTCAATCAATCATTATGTACATCAAACTAAGTAACAACGTGTCTCAAAAATCTTACATTAAAAACGTGTATAAAAAAAAATCTTGTGAAAAAGTTGGAACTTTGAGCCCCAATATTTCCGTAACTAGAAGGTTCCCAGGTAGGGTCTAGAACAAAAAAATGATCGCAATGACGGGGCGAACAAGGCCTTTCGGCCTCGTTTACGGTCTTGTTACACCTGTTACTGTCCAGTTTTTGCCGAGTCACACAATGTGTCCAGCATAAGAAAAACAACTATATTACTATACATAACTATCTACATTCCGTCATTACAATAAAAGGTAAGTATACTCTTTCAAACTTATCAGATATCGTGCATATTGTTTATTTTTATCCGTTCAGGATTACACCGTACATATTTTATCGTTTTTCGCGCGCAGTGCTATGACTCACTGGTTTATCGGTCAATATTCATGATACTTTTTGTATTATTTACTCTACTTTCAGACCGACCATGATTTTTATTTTTTTGCTTTGATATTTATTTCGATTAATACCAGATTATATTTCGATCACTTAATAAAAAGCAACAGAAAACGTGTTGAAAACGATTTGATTGCACATGCTAAACCTTAACAAGTATGACGTAGAAAAAGACGTATCTATACTAATATTATAAAGCTGAAGAGTTTGTTTGTTTGTTTGTTTGCTTGAACGCGCTAATCTCAGGAACTACTGGTTCGTTCTGAAAAAATATTTTAGTGTTAGATAGCCCATTTATCGAGGAAGGTTATAGGCTATAAAATGTCACGCGGACGAAGATCGCGGGCAAAAGCTAGTATTATATACTAGCGACCTGCCCCGGCTTCGCACGGGTGCGATATATACATATAAACCTTCCTCTTGAATAACTCTATCTATTTAAAAAAAAACACAACGTAATTCGTTGCGCAGTTATAAAGATCTAAGCATACATAGGGACAGACAGACAGCGGGAAGCGACTTTGTTTTATACCATACTAGCTTATGCCCGCGGCTTCGCTCGCGTGTGTTCGGTAATAGTTCCACGGGGTCTTACTACCGTGATAAAAGTATTCTATGTGCGGATCCAGGTTATGAACTATCTGTGTGCCCATCCAAATCCGTTGAGTAGTTTTCGCGTGAAAGAGTAACAAACATCCATCCATCCATCCTCACAAACTTTCGCATTTATAATATTACTAGCGACCCGCCCCGGCTTCGCACAGGTGCAATATATACATATAAACCTTCCTCTTGAATCACTCTATCTATTAAAAAAACCGCATCGAAATCCGTTGCGCAGTTATAAAGATCTAAGCATACATAGGGACAGACAGACAGCGGGAAGCGACTTTGTTTTATACCATATAGTGATTTATATTACGTCATTGTAAATTATACACATATTGTTATTCCGCACTAAACAGATCTATTTGAAGTTCCGAAAACAAATAAACTTTTCATTAATCAAAAACGTCAAACGACGTTTCATATGTTAACATGAATCATCAGCAACTTCAGTTTATTTTACTAACAGTACTGAACGATTTGCAAAGCTCATAAATTTTCTGTTTGCTATTTCTAGATCTAACGATAAACAAACTGTTATAGAACTGTTTACGTTTTTATAAACTTCTGGCAGGCAAAGAGTATGTACACAACTTTATAAAAAGTTTAAAATAGACGTATACTAGCTTTGCCCGCGGCTTTAGTCGCGTGGATGTCGGAATTTATACCTTGGGATATCCATATACGGGGTGGAAGGGACACCGACGAGAAAACGGTTACCACGTTTTCAGAACATCATTCTGAACCCTCCAAATAGAAATATTGCATTGCATCGGTAATTTAAAAAAATCAGCTGTTTCCTACAAAAGTTTAAAACCTACAAGGTCAAAGTGTATGGAGCAGCGGTTAAAAAAAACAGTAATTACGGGATAAAGTATCCTTCGACCTGACTCAGGCAACGGTTCACCTGAGTAAAATCGCAAGGTGAGAAAAGGACAGACATAGAGACAGAGCTACTTTCACATTTATTATATTAGTTTGAATGAGTCTTCTACATCGCAGTTGAGAAGAGGCCTTTGCCAAGTAGCGGCAAAGTTACAGGATTGGAACTTAGGGGCAGTCTCCACGAGCGAGAGCATCGCGGCGATATTATCGCCGTGCCACGTATATCTATACGATAATATCGGCGCGATTCTTTCGTTTGTGGAGTCAACCCTAAGAGAGTGTATAGAAATACGTGGCACGACGATAATGTCGCCGCGATTCTCTCGCTCGTGGAGACAGCCCCTTACATGGGCTTGACCGGCAATCAAAGCTGTAGCCTCTGACCTCTGCCTTCTATACATATTGTATGCTACAAGATATGTGGGTTCTAAATAACAAAAATCCGCTCTTGAGTCTCGAAGAACATAAATAGACAACCGATAGCGATAGGGCCCTCCAAATGAGACACATGGGTAGTCTTGCATCCTTTACGTATGTACGGGATATAAATGAATCGGATGTGGACGAAATCTATGTTTCGTATTTCATTTGAAGACAAACAGATTCTTTAGATCATTATTAAATAACATAACATCACAGCTTGTTGATCAAAACAGTCAAGCAGAAATGTAATACGGCGAACCTATTGCCATCAATAGGGCACAAGTTCAGACGCCGTTCGTTAAAACTTAACAAATAATGATCTTAAGAATCTGCTACCCATGATGTAGTCTTACAAATCGTCGGGGATAGTGCAAATTCGCGAATCTACCATACGTAAAGTGTGCGTATCTGCACTACGTGTAGGTTTACAAGGGAAGACTATAAGTTTTTTTTTATTCCATCGATTTCTGACCTCATTTATACATGAGTAGTAACAATTCATGTGTTCTATGTATTGTAGAAATCTATTAAATTCATTAATTTAGTCGCTACGACAATGCATGATAATTGAAATTGGCTACGTTTGTCAGATACGCGGAATTATCCAATGCTAGTTCCGCGGATTTGCACTATTTTTTTGCAATATTTCACTTGTCCGAACAAAAAGTCTACTTTCTTCAGTCTACCACTAGAATACATAAAACGTACAATTAATCGTACTTATTGCCCGTTGAATTTAACATTGCGTGACACTAGAAATTCCTATGAAATTAACTTAAAGTCTTATGAGTTACGACTTATGAGACGAAACGTGTTATAGAGCCACACCCGTACTTTCATTCAACAGAATGTCGAAGGCTATTAAAACAGCGGTTGACAGAGCGGAGCGAGAATATTATAGAACTAGAGATTGCAGGTTATCATGGCTACGGCGAAAAGGAGAAATGCTTGTAGTAGCTGAATTTGCAGCATATGTTCTTTAAAAAAATAAAGAAGAAAGAGAAAGAAAGGAGGTGTCTGATGATATGACGAGTAATAGAGAAGTATGGAAGAAGAAGACATGCTGCGCCGACCCCAAATAATTGGGATGAGGGCAAGAGAATGATTATTATGTTCTTTAAAAAAATATTTGATGGTCTTTAGCACTATAAGGCAAATCCATAAATATTAAACGTTGGCTGGAATTTCATATGGCAGAGATTTCTTTACCTTACCCAAAACAATCTTTTGTTGCCTTTTCTCAACCGAATTAAATCTCTGGGGCCCAAGTTGTTTTATTTATTCATCGATACCCACTTTTTACAGCTTGCTTACGTATGACAATACAAGCTTTAGTATTGCAGTCGTCAATTTAAAAAACGTAATAGCAAACGCAGCGATTTTTGTTCTCTTGTAGTTAAAATCGTTGTTTTCGCGGCCCATAATCGCGGTCGACCATCAATAGATTAGTCATTACCGTGAGTCACACAGCGAGCTGTTTTGAAGGCGGATACCTGTGTCCATCAGTTTATATGGCACCCTTACTGATAATTATGGTCAAATTGAGTTATCAGACCATAAATTTAAAAGGTGAAGAAATTAGGTAAAGATTGAATTGTTTGAAGATGCTGTAGACCTATTACTGAATGTTCGATATTTTATGGAATTGATTTTTGTAGGAAAGGCTCTAAAACAGTAGGTTATTAGCCGTGACTTTAAGTCCCATGTAATAAGGAGCGAGCCTATTGACAAAAATATGTAACTACAAAATGACAAATACACCACTATTTTTTAATTAGTACAAATACTTAAAGGGCTTATTAGAGAAGGTCTTGTTATTATATATGTAAAGTCTCAATAAATAATATTCATAAACAGCAAAGTTATAAGCGTTTGTTTATATCCCAAAATGTCACTCAATTTATGGAAATATAGTTTGCCGGGACGTATGAATGGCGACAGAAATGGAAAAGCACTGCGCGTAGTATTTTCTAGTGGTAATTGTTACGAATGTTTGATTCAATTATGAATTTACCAGTAATGACAAATTTTCGTGGACAATTTTGGGATTTCGTTTTTTTGACTTTTGATTACACAAATATGATCAGTAACGGATAGAGCTCCATTTTTTTGTACTAATTAAAAAATAGTGGTGTATATGTGCAGTATGTCAAAAACCAAACATTTATAGCTTCACTGCCAACCAAATAGTTTCTAATGAAAGATTTCCGAGTAACAATTCAGCGCTTAACTGAAACAAAAGGAGGGGACAGCAATTAATTAAACGATCCTACAACAACTATTCAAAACTTCCCTCTGTCTACATTGTCGAAGTAATAACAAAACTGTTATATCATACTATTGTACAAAGCAAAGATTTAAATCGTTAGAATACCTAGGTCACTCGCTCATGGAACTATAGATACGATGTTCAGAATGCATCATCATCTGCCTAGCCTTTTCCCAACTATGTTGGGATCGGCTTCCAGTCTAATCGGATGCAGCTGAATACCAGTATTTTACCTATCTGACCTCCACAACCCGGTTAGTTATTGGTAATACGGTGCCTCTTGGTAAGACTGGTTGTCAGACTTTCGGGCCACTGACTACCTGTAACAACTGTCAAAGATCTACAAATGACAGCCAGGAGCAACGGTTTAACGTGCTTTCCGAGGCACGGAGGAAACTGGGTATGTAATGGGTTGTCACCCATCCACGGACCAGCCTAGGCAAGCGCGGCTAAACCTAAAGATCGACCCAGAAGGCTGTTTCGAACATCGTGATGTTCAGAATGAGTGAGACAGACTATTCAAATATCTCCAACAAAAACAAAACAAAAATGGCACCATCTTTTGACGCCGTCAGCACATCTAGTGATTTCCAGTGCTGCAATGTTCTTTCGGCGGAAAAGGGCTGTTTGTGAACAAGTGTAGAAAAAAAAATTTAAAAAAAATTAAATGATGACGGCGCGCTTGTGTTCTAATAAAAGCTACGCGCCAAAAGATCTATGTATTTCAAAAGGCCAAAATTTCCACTTGGAACAAATTTACATAAGCTCCAAATATTTGTGGCAGGTAGAAAAGTTGTAACATAATTTTGAATGGTATTTCACTATTAGGTAATGCACTTTTTAATATGGAAAATGGGGTGTTTTAAACCAAATTGTTGCCAGTTATAGTTGTAATTTTCCCTGAATACGATTCCTACAAAATGTTTAGTCAGGTAAAAAAATTAAATATGACCATTTCACAAATCACTCTTTAACTATAAATCTTTGATACAAATATTTAAACAGCCAGTAATTGTTAAACCTACTGTAAAGCCTCAGAAGAATCTCCGTTCAGGACCCAACAATGTGTTTACGCCTGTTCTGTCTCAAAGAAGGAAGTTTCTGCGGCAGACTTGAACAAATAGGAGAACTAATTACGGGTCGGAACGTGGCTTTAAGAAACTATTAGTTGTGGAGACGGAGCCTTTGTCCGAGGCATAAGGGCGATTTTTCTGGATCATTGCTTCAGTTTGGTTACATTTGTTTTAGTTGGCATAGGACCTTTTTAGACATACAATAATAAAGTAGAATCGAGTTAAAGAAACCGGGATGTTATTTAATTGAATTGACTAGAAACCAAATTCTGATGAACTTTAGCTAAGGAATACGAAGACACATGTCATAAGATCGAGAAATCCATTAAAGCGGACATATTTCTTAGCTCAGTAAATTTATGAAGCCTAAAACTTGGCATTCCAAACGTATCCACTTATTTATTCACATTCCCTTAAGGAGGTCCTAAATTTTAGACCACCTGTCTGGATTGGCACCCATTTACTACGGGCAAATTATTTTCTTAGGGCTAAACACGCGACACGACGGCGTAACGTACCACGATGTCGCGTCGTGAAAATTCATGACACAATGTCGTATCGTGTCACAATGCACGGCACATAAATACTGAGCCCGTCCATTTCCACACTACACACATAGTTTTATCGTCAGGTTTAATATGTGCCACGATGCGCCTTCGTATGTGTTGCCTTGAAGGGGTCCATACCAAAATGAACTGAGCAGAGACCCTCATTTAAGAACCCGCACTTCATGAGTTAAATGTACACGAATTAATAATTCAGGCAGACCGGAAGTTTCCTATGAAGTTTTTAATAAATCCATTTAAGACAGTCTTCTTCTTTTCGTTCGGTTAGTCCCTAACCTGGTGTCAAAGTTTTTATGCCGCACATGGGCCTCTGTGTTGGCTTTAGATGCCGTCGAGAAAATATCTCTCAGGCATACTGGTTTGGTTTCCTCACGATGTTTATTATTGCATGGACATAAAGTTTTTTCTGAACGGCTCAAACCGATTCCGCGTCGGTAAGTGTATTCATGAGACCTGAAGGTTTGGTAATTTTAGTAGAATTAGACCTGAATGTATTTTAGTTTCCTTTTATGCTATTTATAATAAAGGTTTATAAGTCTCGTCGGTTCTAAGCCGACATGATAGACGAAATAAAACCGCCTCGGTGATCAATCATGTCCCAACAGAATAGACATTTTAAATCCAATGATTTTAGAATAATGAGAAAAAGAGTAATTGATTTCTCCTGTGAGCAAAATTCGTAAAGATTAGCCTGTTAGTTATAGGACCGAATATAAAGGATGATTTTTATACAGGCGAATGTACGTCTTAAAATTCCGTTATGATAGCTCTGTGTTTGGGGATTCTTAGTAACCCTGTGATTAGACTAGTGGAGTGACCGTCGGACTGCTAAGTCATAGGTCTGAAGTTCGAACCCAATACACGCACCTCTGATTTTTCGGATTTATGTGCATGTTGTATAATATCACATGCCTGAGAGGCATGAAAACTCTGACACCAGGTTAGGCACTAACCACACGGTAAAGAAAAACTAACCCTTTTACCCTAAGAGCGAACTTCACCATTGAAACAGTGACTTCAAGAACTGTCAGTATCATCCTTGTTCACCAATTGACGTTGACAGCTGTTGAACTCAGTTTAAATGTGCTTATCCGTCCTGTTCTAATTTTAAAGTTCACTCTTTATCAACGAACTCCTTGTTACTTCCAGATAATGACATCAGGCTGGACTACGACATACCACTTCGGCTGCATGCTACCAGACTACTCCATGAACCCGGAAGCACTTAGGATGCTTCGATTCCTCTGGTGGACTATCATGCTGAAGCTTCTCGAGCTGTTTGAGACGGCCTTCTTTATCTTGAGGAAGAAGGACCGACAGGCTTCGTTTTTGCACGTCTACCATCATGTCAGCACTCTGATAATCATATGGTCTGCGTTGAAATATGTTGGAGGTACGTACTCACCTATCCATAGTACACGTATGTTTCATATGTTTCAGTCCCATGACGGCCTACTAAAAAATTCAGTTGGGATGACCCAATAACACTTTGCTCGACCAGTAAATCAATGCCAAGACCGCACGCTCTGCAGTCCCGATCGCTTACTACTAGACCAAAGAGGCAGTCGAGATTTATAACTATAATGTTATTTAAAATGATGTCATGAGCATAACAGTTTATAGCACAATGAACGTATTTTAAACAGACGTGAACATAATCATAATTGTTTATCGTGATCATTGTTTGTAGAAAGATCTATAACAATACCAAATAGAACAAATCTTTATTTCCTACCTTAAGAATACCAACGAACAGAATATTGGAGGGAACTTGAGTCTTTTCAAGAATAGCCATGCAATCAGCCTATGAATAGTTATCCGGCTACTGGAAAAATAAATAATGGGTGTAAAAATACTATTAACGAAGTACCCTTCTCTCCGTCATTGCGATCATTTTTTGTTCTGGAACATACCTGGAAACCTTCTAGTTACGGAGATATTGGACGTCAAAGTTCCTACTTTTACACAAGTTTTTTTTTAAAGACAACTTTTTAATGTTATAACTTTACTTTAAATACCTCTTTAATTCGAACCCTGCCGTACTGTTCAATGCCTCCATCAGCACAATGTTTTGAGTGCGTCACATTGGGACCTACCGTAAAACGTGATTTTGCACCCTAAAAAAGTCTTTTCCCAGTAATATTTTTTGCGTAAAGTAAAAACATTAAATTAAGTATACTTTCATGTACAGAATGCTTGGTTGGCGGCTTCGTGAAGGGTTCGTTTACACCTTGTATGCCTTCACTAAACAAACACATGCTTGATTGAACAGAGGTAATCCAATGTTCTGCTTTAACTGTCCGAGACAAAACAGTATCTATTAAACTATAACGTCACAATTATTTGGTTTAGACTGTAGTATTCATTGTTTGGTAAGGGATGAAGGGTCCCTTATCAACCCAAGATGTCCAAAGCTGAATGCATAACTAACTTTAACTACAAGAATAGCCATGAGAATACCATACAGTGGAGAATGGCATCTATACAATGGGACAAGAAAGCAAGTGAACTCCCTCTTCACAGAGAGGAGACTTGTGTTCCAGCAGTGGGAACATCATAGGCTGATTTTGCTAAGAAAGCGAAAAAGAACTTCATATTAGTTGATCAACATTGTAAAATCAGAGCAAAACCTGACACTTTCTAAAGCCCAAATGTTTTCCGCACAAAACGCGCCTCTAAATTTACACTAAACGTGTGTATGTTCCAAAAAAAATAAAAATGGTTCTTTACATTGTAAATATATTATTTACCCGTTTTATTTACGGATCGCGTGTACACGGGTCGTTTGACGGCACAGTGCGGGCAAACCAATCCCATCGGGCGATTCTCGCAAATTCGCCGCCAACGTTTGGCGAAAAAAATCGCATGCAATTTATTCTAGCATGAAGACGTTTAGCGAGTTTATTGAGGTTAATTTTGTTTGGTAATGTTGGTAATTTCTTTACTCGATTAGCCTATTTGTCGTTTAAGACGGATTAATATCGAAGACGGGTAGTAAGCGGAATGGCGGATTAGGAGCAGTGCCTGAGGTAGTTTTTTTTCTTCAGAGAATTCTTCAACCTAATTGATATTTATGCTGGAAAGATGGTGATATCTTTCTAGTTTTCTAGCAAATGCGTCGTCAGTCATCTGAGTCCATTTAGTTTCGCTTTAATATTTCTGCATTAATCGAAGACTGAAAGGAACTAAAATCCATCTTTAGCTATACAGGGTGGAAGGTCACCGATGCACTAACGGTTAGCACGTATACAGTACATCATTCTGGACCCCCCCTACATCGAAATTTTTTTTTAATCAGCTGTTATTTTGAGTGTGTAGGTATTGCACCTTTGTAGGAAACATCTCTTTTTTTTTTTAATTACCGATGATATTTTTTATGGGGGGAGGGGGGTTCAGAATGATGTTCTAAATACGTGGTAACCGTTTGTGTCAGTATACCTTCCACACTACATTTTCATCATTATGGAGTCCTGAAATTCGAGATTCCATCTAATAGTTTAATAAATCTGAATCCTGGGCCGTTATCAAATTACAACCAGCCTGTAACAATTAGACTAACGAAGCAGTAAATAGGCGATTAAGGACCATGAAATAACTCTGTAATAGGTTTGAAGACACAGCATTAAGAGAACAGTGGGGTTCTAATTGATACAGATATTGGAACGTCACGATTGTCGTGAACAAATCATGACAAAGCTTTCAGAAATCTTGAGATGTGCAGTTGACAGCTACGAGGGTGGATCAAAAAGTTCGCGGGATAGAGGGGTTAGAGAGGGCAGGGGCAAGAATTTTGATATCAGCAACATTTTATATTGAAATTAATGAGTCTTTATAAACCTTCAAATTTGTAAGATTTAGAAAATTAAAGCACCTTCATACTCCTTTTGCTTCGTGCATGTTCATACTGTCGTTTCTGTCTACCCCCATACGAAAAAAGTGTGAGTTCTAGAATTACTTGATCCACTAAACTACAAAAACGAAAGCAAAAGCAAGCCTGTTATAACAAACATTGCAAAATAATACTACCTTAAAACGACATTAAATGTGGAAATGGCATTTTTACGATAAGTTTCATTCAACCAGATTTAATCGCCTATAAAGTCAGATGTCGCACCGCCCGAACAGCCTAGGGATGGCACACGCTATGATATGAACGCAGATTTCTTTGTAATCGTCCTGTAAACTGGGATATTTATTTGAATAAACGAGCTCATCGTAGCTGAAACTATGTTCATTGCACTAAACTTACAAGTATTTATTTCAAAAAGACCAATAACAGACGCTTTTGAATTTTCAAACTTAACGTTTTAATCAAATAAAATCTTGAAGAATTATTGAGGTAGAAAAGGATGCCGTCACAAAAACACAAATATTACAATAAAACCTAGGACAAAATATATTATAGTAATCTATTTGAAAACCAAGCCGACAACATATTCCACTTTCTTATTCAGTGTCCTACCTCCGTAGCATGACCACCGTAGACAAGGATTTCTTTGACGGAAGAATCGACAAAATGACAGATTGTGTCGACACAATGACAGACTTCTTTGCACTATCTGTCATTTTGTCGATTCTTCCGTCGCGATCAATCAATCGTCAGATCGTCGGTCAATTCGCGTAGAAAAGCAATCTTGCCAACCCTAATCAGGGATTTGCCATAAAAGATTTTTTGCGTTTCAAATGTAGGCCAATAAGATTTTTGGGCGAACGCCGCTCCATTTTGTCGTGTTACAATAATAGCTATCAAATGAACTGTTACAAGCAGTGATTGATTCTATTGATTGATAGCGAGCAGTTGTATCAGTCAAAACGCTCATTATTGATTGATAATGAGCGTTTTGACTGATACATAAACCGCTGGGTTTAGTTAACGAGATTTATTCTTTAGGAATGAGCGAATTTGGGGGTACATGTAGATTAGAAGTTGGTGTGTTGTTTAACCAACAAGTGTGATAGGTAGATATAGTGTGAGGGCCGACCGCTTTCAACCTTATTACTTAGGGCATTAGGGTGAAAAGTGTCAGACCGTCAGTGAACTCAGTGGTACATTGCCACCTACAGAGCTACAAGAATCTTTAGGCTCATGGCTGGCATTGACAGAAGGACGTTTTAAGGAAATTTGTGTTGTACAGAAAAAAAAAACAAACGACGGCGATAGTTCCAATTTTGAATATGAAGATCTTTTTACAGCAGAACGTATTACAATGTAGTAAAACGAATTTAAAGTAAATTACGAGTCGCAAAGCACATGGCAATGGCTGATATGAATGTCACCATTCATGAGCTGCCTTTGCAACATCAGATATTAAAGAGATGTGGATGACGATGAATGAATATGATGGAAACAATAAAAAAAACAGTAACATGTCACAGGGATCCTTCCTGTGATACAATATCAGTTAGGTTGGGCAAGACGCTTTTAAAAATAACTTAAAATAGCAGTACATATGTTATTTTATGTCACAAGTGGACTCCAACTTAGTTGGAGAAAGGTTAGGCAGATGATGATGTAAGTATTTCCACAAGTCACAAGATTCCCTCACTGAGCCAACGATATAATATGCTGATGACCTGCAGTGAGGTGCGTAACTTTACTATTCACAAAACTACCGAAGAGCTGAGCTGAACACTTTCCTTGAAGAGTCGGCACAGTTACAAGTCACACCAGGGTCTACTTAAAGCACATAACTCACTAAAATAAGCCGTATATTTAGAAAAGGTAGCCTGTCTCTTACATAAGATAACTCCCTGATATATCGGACCCCGGCTAAGGTTCATAGCACACTTATATGCATAGCACGGATTAGATTTCCTCAAATCGACCTTTCCATAAAACTCCATACTGCATCGCACTCTTAAAAGCACCTTAACGACTTCGGATCGGGATCAGCTAGACCAATCCTGAGCCTATCGAAGGCTGTGGTGGATTTGAGAACGAGCTATCTCAATTAAACGCGTACTTATAAAAAATTGTGTCTGTGCTGTTGACCGTTGAAGAGTTCAGCTGGAGCTAATCCTGGGTGTAAAACCAGATAATGCTTAACATTCAAATGCATTGTCATCGAAACTGAACCAACGGGTAAATTTACATCTCTGTAGGATGAGGGGAAGTTGTTCTAATTCAGCTTGCAAAATTTGACCTGAACACACTAACAAACCAACATTGCAAGTTTAACATAAGCTTTTAAAAATGAGGATGTGTGTGTGAGGATGTGGGTTTGCTTCCAACTGTGCGTCAAGCTTTCCTCGACACAGATGACTGACTGCTCGGGATAGAAACATAAAGTTCATTGAAAAAGCGCTTCGTAAACTTCAAGCCGCATGAAACCAACCATACGGACTGAATAAAACAGTGCCTTTTCAAGCTTCTATTTGCGTATATAGGTCAGCTATTCTTGTCTTTTGCTATAAAATTGCTTTATAAAGACAAAAGAACAGGTAATAATAGGATTTTGCTGCAGAGTAAAATGTTTTGAAAAGGCTTAGGGAGAGGCCATACTGTTCTACGCGGAGTCGGTTTCAGTTCAGAAAGAGTTTTATAAAAGCGAATAGTTCGACGTGGTATCGAAGCGCCTCGTCCGAAACTAGACGGATGACGTCCATTTCACTTTTTTGCATGGATATAAAGATTTTTCTGACCGACTCAAGCAGAGTCCGCGTCAATATGACTCCGTTTTCAACAAAGTGGAGATTGCGGTACGGTGTGATGACGTGCAAGATGGTGGAGGTTGCGTGGCTGGAGGTGTTTTCTTTCTTTCAAGATGCGACCAATCACAGAAGAGACCAAAGTCGTCATGTACACAGATGTTCAACCAAAGGGATTAATTGATTCCCGCAAGTCTCCTCTCCGCTCCATTCGTCTTCTCTTTGGTGGATATCGGTACTTTTCGACACGGTTAGCAGCAGTACGGTCAGAAAAAGTTCTAAGTCCATACAAAAGCGAAAACGGCGGTCACTAGTCCCTTAAGCTTCGTCGCAGTTCTAAAGCCGCAACAGCTTTGTAACGAAAGTACAATATGATTCAGTTATCTGTAGCCACAATACCGCTGATCTGGTCCAACCGTCTCAGATTTGTTTCATAATTCCTTTTAGGTAATAAGCTTAGTTTCATAGCGGCTTTCAATGTTGGGTTTTCATTATTTTACACCGTGAATTTCAACATTATGTACTTAGTCTTTTCGCAACTATTTTGGTGTCGGTTTCAAGTCTAACCAAATCGAGCTGTATACAGGGTGTAAAGGGACCCTTCACGAAGCCGTCAACCAAGCATTCAGTACATCTAACTAACTAACTGGGGTGAAAAGTCACATTTTACGGTAGGGCTCAATGTAACGCACTCAAAACATTATGCTGATAGATGCATTGAATAGTACGAGGGTCGTGGAGGTATTTTAAGAAAAGCTATAACATTGAAAAATTGTATTAAAAAAAAAACTTGTGAAAAAGTTGGAACTTTGAACCCCAATACCGCCGTAACTCGAAGGTTCCCAGGTATGGCAATAACCAAAAAATGCTCGCAATGACGGGAAGAACAAGCCTTTCGGCTTCGTTAAGGGTACTTTTACACCCTTTATCAGTATTTACCATGCAGCGTCTGCCTATCTGACCTCCATAACTCAGTAACAGGATATCCCTTGGCAAGGCTAGTTGCTAGACTTTGGAACTTTTAGACTACCCCTGACGACTAAATTCTAAACCGTTAATTTGTTTTTCAGATTCAGAATCAGATTCATTTTATTTGCTTGAAATATTATATTTTACAGTTTTTTTTATAACAAACAGGTACACAATAGTTCAGCATATTCCGCCTACTTAATTCGGCATGCAAATTTTGTGACAAAATAATTAAATTCCAATGTCAAAAAAACAACAAAAAAGTTCTAAATCAAGAATTGTCTACATAAAATATCTAATTACAAATGTCAAAAAAAAAAAACATTAAATTACAAATTTTCTAAATATCAAATTTCAAATAACAACCAAAGAAATTAAATTACAAATATCAATAGCTTAAAATAAAAATGTAAAAATAAGTACTAAGTTTCCTGAAATTTCACATATAATATACTTGGTCTTTTAATCCAACTTTCGTATTGTAGGTACACCTTTACAAACATCAACATTCGGATTTCAAAGTAGAATTTAAGCAAAGGTTTAGTTTCATTAAGTTTAATCGTTTTCCGTTAAGTGAGATCTATTGGCGAATCAGAGGACGGCTATTTTCAACTGGAATAAATACTTATCTCTACTCTAAACGCAATCCTAACTATAATATCATAAATGCGAACGTAAGTTTGTTACCTTTTCACGCCTAAACCACTGAACCAATCATCCTGAAATTTTGCATATACGTTGTCAGGTGTACAGAAACGGACGTAGGGTATCTTACATCCCGTAAAAAAGTACTGTTCCCGAAGAAAACAATAATAACGTTCTTATGATAATAGATGGCGCCACGCACGTGTCTTTCGAATCATGACACTTTAGTAGTTTGTTAAGAGTTTAACTGTCAAATTCTAAATTAACGCGAGCGAAGCCGCGGAAAAAAGCTAGTGCTTCATATACATTAAGATGTGTACCGGTTAAGTATGACCTTGCATTATAACAACAAAAAATAATTAAGGTCAAGAGCAGGCCCATTTTGTAATAAAAAAATAAAAAAATTGTTACAGCACCATAAACTTAAACCATGATCTTGTAGTAATTAATGAGAAATGTAGATCATTAAGCGAAGTATATACCTGCATAGTAACAAGCATAAAACTTGACCTTTACCTGCGAGAGCGAACACCGTGAATGTTCAGAGAAATGCAGAGCCCGACACGAAAACGTACATAACATAACAACATGCCTTTAAAGAAATTTTATTTTAAAATGTAGCTTGCTTGTAAGCAAAAACTTGTCACAACATTTTTTTTTTTTGTTATAAAGAAAATTTTAAAGCGACTGGCGTAGAAGCTTGTAACGATATTTGCCTACATTTTCGTTAAATTAATTAATCTTCTTATTTTAATTAACTGAAAGTTCTTAATAATAATTTATTAAGAACTGTCCGTGTTCGATCATAGTTTAATTAAATCTTGCTTTTATCAAGGTCTTGATTGACACTTGACGACGGTAGAACGCACCACGTGGAATAAATTAATGTTGACCATCGGAAAAGTTAGGAAATGTTGTAAATACGTCATCCCCTGATTTCTATAGGGATTTTTATAAATCCAACGTTTACTAATCGTAGATTTGTGAACAGAAACACCGAAACAAACTCAGACATAATATCTATTAAAGTCCAAGCAACGGCATTGGAGTAGATGAAATTATTCTAATATTATAAAGCTGAAGACTTTGTTTGTTTGGTTGAACGCGCTAATCTCAGGAACTAGTGGTTCGAATTGAATAGTTATTTTAGTATTGGATAGTCCATTTATCGAGGAAGGCTACAGGCTATAAAACATCACGCTACGACCAATACGAGCCGAGCAAAAATAAAACAAGTCAGAAGTGGCGGGTGAAATCGCGGGGCACAACTAGTAACATAAAATACAAGGCACGTAATAAAGAGAAAAAGAGCTCTTTCATAAAGGATTCATTTCTCTTAAGAAAAATAGTTTTTCCATTGCTAAATGCCGTTAAGACCTACCATTAACCGAACTTTCTTCAATTTCCAAACCGTCCACAAATCTTCCGTAGGTACTACTTTCATTGAATTATCCATAACTGGAAGTGGGTAAGTACTCGAGTTCCTATAACCAATGATTTATGGACCTTGCCCTCATTCCATGGACGTTCAATATTGGACTATTCGCTGGAACCGACAGGGCGGTACTGGGTAACCACGTAACCAATGTTGGCTGTATAAACATTTCTGGGTAGTGCTATAACGAGGGAGGGAGCTAGAAAAGCTCGTAGTGGAGTTTTTTGAAGTCTAGTGCAGGCGAGGGGTGGTCTAGATATAGGTCACATGTGGCCGACGTGGCGTCTATTTATAGTGTCTTGGTATGAATATATGCGGTGACCCTTCCTTTATAAAACAGTAGATATACATAGGGTGACTGGTAATTAGTGACCGATTCTTAAACTCATGATAACAAACAACTTTCCCAAAGAAACATATTTTTATAATCATTCACTTTTATCACAATAAAACTTACGGAGCGGGCTTGCGAGCCGCGCGGGTGCTCTACCTACCCACTGTTGCGCGGTACGATAGTAATGAGACAGAACGACGACACACGGCTAACAGCTGATAGGTCAAAGGCGCGAGCGCGCGAGTTTCATACGGCTGTTGTGATAAAAGTGATGAGTACAAAAAAAAAATATTTGGGAAAGTTGTTTGTTATCATGAGTACAATCACGCGTTTAAGTATCGGTCACTAATTAGCAGTCACCCTGTATAAATGGAAAAGTGGTGAAATTAGAGGGAGGGAGGTTTTTCTGTGGAATTCAATAATCATAAATACGCATCCTTGTTGTAAACTCTGGTAAGCTTGATGACATCGTCAACAGAGATCACGGTTGTAGCGTTGTGCGATAGAAGAAAATATGCTTCACAAATAAATAAATTGGCGTAAATAATTAAAACAATATTGATGCATAAGTGTTTGAAAAAACCAGTATCTCTCTTAACTAACACTTAGACCTTAGTGGTCAAAATCCGGCAAAGGTAAAGGTAGAACTACCAATGAAAATCTAGGTCAATCCGAACATGAACTACGTACGATTTCCATTTGTCACGTGTTTGCAGCCGGTGCAGCATAATCGGCTTACTACGATAATTAAGCCATGTCATTGGTGCATGTGTGTAGACAGTAATGGCCGACGCAAATAGAGCAGCAGTCAGTCTTCTGTGTTATGTAAGTCTCTGATCTGATTCTATGGAAGTTTCTTGAAAAAGCGTTTTTATTTTATTTAGTCTGAGACATCATTGGTGTGTTCGCAAACAGAGGTGTGTGAGCATGAGGTCTTGGGTTCGATTCCCAGGTCGGCCAAAGTATTATAGAGTTTTTCTACTCTCAGGAATCTCTCACGGTTGATGGCAATAAGCTCGCCCCATATTACATGGAACTTATACATCGATGGCGAAATATGGGCGTAACTGCCAATCATTTCGGTGATTACAGGCGTTTAGTTATTATTTGCTACGTAATATTATTCAAATTTTATGAAAAAGGACCTTTTACTTTACTTTCGTTTAACTTTTGAGATTTGGTTACTGAAAACCTTAATTAATGTCAGGCCTAAATTCACAATTTGTTTTACTTAAAAGCAGTTCAGACAAAAATGCTTGAACAATTAACGCGCGTATTTGAAATGCTCAGAGTGCCCTTTGTTACTCAAATATTTGTAAGGCCGTATATTACGACGTGGTATATGAATGGCCCTTCATGCTAGCAATTATTAGCATTGAAGCTACTGCTGGTACATGTTAACATGCCCAAAAGAATGGAGATAACTGTGAGATAGCCTTAATGAACATCATCATCTGTCTAGCCTATGCCTTCTTGATGAAAAAGAATACCTCCCCCAACTGTGAAGTGTGTGGAGTTATAGAGGACATACATCACTTGTTGATGGAATGTGTCCGATATGAGGCTGATAGGAGCAAGTTGTTCAGGGCTCTAAAATTGAACAAGAACGACATAGGTACATTTCACCGATTACTAGCTAAACCGAGTTCAGATGAAGCAAGAAAGTTGTTCGACTTTATGGCCCTGATACATTGATCTCTTTTTTATATTGTTTTAGGTTACGATGGGACTGACATGCGCTGTGCGTCATAAAAGTCCCTAAAATTAAAAGAAAAAAAAAAAAAAAAAAAAATCTGTCTAGCCTCTTCCCAACCATATTAGGCTACCATCTGGATATTAACTGGCAGGCTGGCAACTGAATACCAGTACCTCAGAGCGTCTGCGTATCTGACCTCCACCATTCTCTTACTGGGTAGCAAGATACTCCTTGCAGACTGGTTTTAGACTTTCGGGGTTCTGTCTATCCGTAACGACCGTCAAAGACCTACTTTGACAATCCAAAAGTGCCTGTGTGTGTATGTGGTCTATTTGAAGTACATGCTTAGATTTTGATTGATTTTACCAACGACAGCCAAAGCTTACAGAGAAGGGTCTCAGTATTTTAGGGATGGTTAATTGGACACACCGTGAGGCTAATTCCTCGCAAGCCATGTTCCCTCTTAATGATAACCATTAAGAGGGAACATGGCTTGCGAGAAATTTGAAAGATAGGTATTTAAAGAAACTATTGCCGTCGCGCTACATCAAGTCTACCCCCGCAGAGTGCGATAGGGAGAGGTGAAGCTCAGACCGATTATATCACAAACATTTTGACGACATCGACGTTTCGTATTCCCTTTTTTTCTTCTCGAAAATTGAGCCTTCTTTTTAAGAAAGAGTATGTCTAGGTTCCTAATAATTTTTGTTTATATTAAAAACTTTTCGAGATTGTCTAGTAGTCCTCTAATCACAGCCGTCAAATGGCGCATTTTTTGTCATTTTTGGAGGGTCGTATTTTCTTTACTTAATAGTTTCTGAAAAAATGGAAATGTTAGGGACGTGTTTACAGTAGACCTTGATTTTATGAAAAAAAAATTGCTTCAAAGGCTTCATTCAGGAAGAAAAAAGAGGAATATATATTTTATATTGAGAATCGCAGCCCCAATTCCCTCTTAAGACACAAGTCCTGAGAATAGTGTGAGTTTAAAGAACCGTAAAACGTGAACTCTGAAATTGCAGTTCATGTCTATTAATGTCAAGTACTGGTATCCCACACCTTGCTAAGTCAATGTTCTATAAATACAGCAATCAATAAACTCTAGCAAAGTCAACTGGGTCCGTTTGCGCAACATTGTTTGTTTTTATAATGAAAGTGGATAGAATTGAGAGAAAATTGTGCGACGCCCACGTTGGTCAAGATTGTGAGTCAGCTGGGACAAAAATGGCAGAACTAATAACGAAACAATATAACAAATCAGGGCGATATATAACAATCAATTATATTTATTTCGGAGTTTATAGCTGAATACACCATATGTGAGTCTCCAGTTTTATTAGGGGCTCCCATTAGCGTAATATACTTGAAAGCGTTTGAACGAAATTCTTAATAATACGTATTGCAGGAAGTTGAAAAATGCGTCTGCTCGACAACGTGAACGTTGTATTGTCAAAATAAAAGTCGTCATAATTATCATCATTCTACTGCCCCCATCCCAATTCATTTGTGGTCGGCGCAGATTGTCTTCTTCTTCCATACTTCTCTTTTACTCTTCATCATAGCAGTCATCTCCTAAAAGACATTTTAAGTATTTTACGTCAATAGGCAGCTAAAAGCGCCATAACATAAAACTAAAGCACCTGTAGTGTTTTTAAAGCAACCAAAGAGGCAAACCAGCATGCGTAGTATGACCTCCGAAGAAACGGGTTTTTTGAAGAATCGATAAATTGACAGATTAACAAAAGAAATCTATCATTTTGTCGATTCTTCCGTCGACAAAACCCGTTTCTACGGTGGTCATGCTACGCGTGCAGATAACATAATGAAATCTTCCTGATGCATGAAAAAGATCAAGCTAAACAACAGGACACAAATAACAAGAAACGACACCTTATTTTTTGTCAGAATATTTGCACATCATCTAAACAAATTTGAAACGGTAGCAATTGAAGGTGTCCCGACGATACAAAATAAGTTAACGTTGTTTACATAGGGCGTGCGCCGTTCCTCATGTTTCTTTAACAAGATACACTTGCTGACTGGTTTCTTTAAGTATATATTTATTTACCTGCTGCTTTTTAGTTGGTACTGGGTTTAGAGCGATTTTTTTTTTATGAATGGCAACACCTACTCGTTCGTTTCTTAAATTTGTGTGGAATAATTGTGTTTTCCATCAGTTCAGTTTCAGTACAAATTGATGTTTACGCGATAAAATAGAAAGAAAATACATTTATTTGCTGTAAATCTAACGGATAACGCTAACAAACAAAATCTAAGCACACAAAGATGGGAAATTATATGCCACATCTACGCATAATGGCCAACGCTTACCATAATGCTGAGAGGCCCTAAGAAAACAAACGTGAGGTTCTATCCATAGTGTTTTGTAAAACCCCTCTCACCATCATAATCATCCGTGGTTATGATAGCACTGATGATTATGCTGCTGCTGGATATTGGACTCTCCAATTACGTCGCACTGAGTTCAATTCTCAGCTGCATCCATTAAGTCCCCCAGCCAATCTGCGAATGCTCATTATTAAGACTATGATTCCACTATAGGTCCCAAAACCGAAGACTATTACCCAGAACTTTTATGAACAACATCAAATTTTATTTTGCGGTTTTTTAATACCCCGGGTAAAAACGGACTGATATTTTCATTGCCTAGGTTCAGACGGTACAATATCTCAAGAGAATGTGGTATCTCTATTCAGTCGTTAAGGGCAGTCAGGAGCCCGACACCTTGAAAACCACTAGTCTTAATAATATAATAGTTTAAAAAAACACGCTTTAGAGTGACATCATTTTATTTCTCGTATTCTTTTCAGCAAACCCTTTCATTTGATACCCATTTCATAGTAATGCATAAAAAATAACTACTCCGCCATCTTTGGGAGTCCGCCATATTGAATTTAGAATGACGTCAATTATAGAACGACCGCTTTAATGAGTCCTCCGCCTTGCCCCATCAAAGGCACATTGAACGTTCACAAAGTTCAAACAATATCCCACAGGTTATTTTTTAAAAATAACCATAATCCACGTAGGTATTTAGATACTAATTGAACCAATACGTGATCAACCTTCAGAACATTCCATTTAATTTCTACCTTGGCGAGGACTTATTAAAGCGGTCGGTCTGTAGCTAACCATGCATTGTCATCCAAACTAAACACGTATGCAAAATTTCAGCTCAATCGGAAACTGGGAAGTGTGTCAAATTTAATTTCTAAGATTTTTTTTACATAGTTACGGGTGAAGTTAATAAAAGCGTGTTAAAAGGGGTGTCGTGTTTGTGGAGGTCAGATAGGTTGTCGCTCCATGTAAAAATACTGGTATTCACAGCTGCACTCAATAAGACTGATAGCCAACTCCTTGGGAAAAGACCCAGCAGATGATGATATTGTATCCCTATTAACTTTAGGGAAATAGTGCTTCAGGTATCCAAAAATCAAACAATCCACCCTTCACAATGACAGACAATGTTAATCAATCACGACTAGTCTGGCATTACAGGATTATCATCCAAGTACGTCTACCTGTCTCAGACTAAAGTTCTGTCATCAATCATCTAGCTTTATTAACTTATTAAAACTTTTAGGGACACTGGCGACATGATCTCGTTAAAGTTATAATTTTGGAAAACGCCTGAACGCCTGACGCCTGCGCGGTCTTTATATTCGCAAATTCGTATAAACAGGGTTGCCGCTAATATGTACATGTAAAAGTATTCTGATTTAAAAGAGTGTCCATGGAGTTTCTTGCCCGTTCTTCTCCATAGAGATCTACGTTAGGGAATGGGCAACTACAGTACTTCCACAGTTTTTATGCCTTGTGACTGGGACTGTAGCTACTTTTCATTATTGTCTTTGTTTCGACAATTCAAAAGTACCTGTAATTTGCCTATTTGAAATAAATGCTTTGATTTTGATTCTGACCCGCGTGGTGGAATACGGCCCACTCCCTTTTACAGAGAGGCCTGTGTTCCAGCTGTGGGGCGTTTTAGGCTGATTATCACAAGTGACAAGCTCTTCGTGCATGTGAGTTATTTTTTTTTTAAACGCAACCACGTTACAGGAGATATGGATAGTGTGTAAAGTTTCTTAAAAAAAAAAGTACCCGAGTGTTAAATCATGCGAAATGAATCCTTAACCTATTAATTTTTAGAATCCATATCGCGTAATTTAGACTGCTTTTAACTATCATCCCGAATCAGCACATTAAATCGAGGTTTTCCTTGACCCGATAAGATTCTTCTCGAACCGTAATTTTCACTTAAAATAAATATATCCTGCTCTATTACAAATCTAAAACATTTCCCGTACGTACACTCTTATCATAGTAAAAGAAGCGAAACTAACGTTATATTGTTATTATCACCATTTACGACCTATAAAAGGTTGTATTATTACCCGCGTTTCAGCTTCGTATCTAAGACGCTATGGACGCCATTTTAGAGGTTGCGCCATTTTAGTACACATAATTGCTACGATTTATTATGTAATATTTGAGGCAATATTGGCTATTAAAGATTTGATTGAACAGGGACCCGTTACGAAGTGTAAAAGGACCACACCAAACAATTATAGCTGTATAAGGCTTTATAAATCCGTGAATCTATGTCCGTAGTTACAAGAAAATTGATCTATCATTATTAGAAAGACTTTCAAATTCTCCTTACCTAGCATTTTCCCAACTATGTTGGGGTCGGCTTCCAGTCTAACCGGATGCAGCTGAATACCAGTATTTTACATGGAGCGACTGCCTATCTGACCTCCACAACCCAGTTAGTACTGGATAATACGATACCCCTTGATAAGACTGGTTGTCAGACTTTTTGGGCTACTGACTACCTAATGACTGCCAAAGATCTACAAATGACACGCAGGACTAACGGCTTAACGTGCTTTCCGAGGCACGGAGGAAACTTGGTATGTAATGGGTGACCACTCATCCACAGACCAACCTAGGCAAACACGGCTTAACCTAACGATGGACCCGAGCGGCTGTTATTATTTAGCCACGAGCTCCTCCTTCCCTCATTCCTATTCTCCTTACCTAGCAAAATACATAATTGGTAGCACATTGAATCGGCCCCTACAAAAGGTCAAAATGAAGTAGATAATTGCTCCACCCAGAAAAAAATATTCGAAACATTTTTGCGCTCCTAAAAAGTGTCCTTTTTAAAGTGTACTTTTTAACGTCAACATGATCTTAATTACATAAATTATAAAGGTTTAATTATACGGATCTCGCATTACCTTGTCATAATTTCAAGGGACCTTTTTATTAAGTCATTATTATTCAATTACGTTAGTGAAGAGCTTTGGAGAAGATTCTGAGGGTCCTTTGAAGATCAGCATGTTCAGCTGAGTGAATAATCTCGCGATCAAAGCTGGGTTGGATTGAGGATAGCTTTCAGGTTCATAAGGTTGGGTCGTGCTTTAATTGATTGAGGAATGAATCCTACTAATATTATAAATACGGAAGTTTGTGGGGATGTATGGATATCTGGATGTCTGTTACTCTTTCACGCAAAAACTACTGACCGGATTTGGATGAGATTTGGCACACAGATAGTTTATAACCTGGATTTTTAACCTTTTTATCCTGGTAGTACCATCCCGTAGGACAATTACCGAACTCCACGCGGTCGAAGCCGATGGCATAAACTAGTTAGTTAGAAATAGATTTGGAAGGATTGTTTGGTGAACTGCGAAATAACTGTATGGCTATCGATCTGACTGACCTTTTCACGACTGAACGAACGAACGGGTTTCGATGACATTTGGCATTCCGGGTTAGCACATACATGGGATGCTTTTAATTCCCGTATTCCTCCATGCCGGTGAAGCCATGGCCTAAACCTAGTTCTTTATATTTGGATCCTATTTATCATTATCTCTTCTAAAATAATTATTTATAATGTATCGATTATTTAATTTATTTGAGACTAGCTGTTGCCCGCGACCTTCGCAGAAGAAAGAAAGAATTTCTTAAATCGAACCAGTAGTTCCTAAGATTAGCCGAAGATTAGCGCGTTCAACCAAACAAACAAACTCTTCAGCTTTATAATATTATATTTGAGATAACACGTACAACATAACAGACAAATTCAAGCTATTGCACAGTTAAAAGAAACATATTTACAATATGGAATGATAAAAATATTAAATCAAATACTTAAAAACAAGAAAATGTCATCTTTTGTACATCCTCTCACAGAACAAGCTCAAGAAAAAGTTTGTAATGCAGTATAATGCTGGCCAAAAACTTGTTGTTAAAACACCAAAGCAGGAAAAGGACAATTCTCCGTAAGGAACCAATCAGTTTCCAAAGTACCGATCTGAAAACAGACTGAAATATACCCAATTGAGCACTATAGGTATTAGCACTCAGCTCATATAATTGCTGTACTCTCCCCAGACCCGAAAACGTCAAAACTTGGCGAAACTACGAAATTGTGCGGCCTCCAGTTTGTTTGGAAACTTAAGACTTTTAATGCCTTCGCGAGGAAATTTGTCGAGAAAATGGCAAAACAAAGTGAACGCTTCGGCACAGTACGTGATGTTGAAAAACATTCTTGTGTCTCTCTTTTTTATTATTTGATTTTTGTACAATATAAGAACATACAAAGTTGTCAGACCCTAAAGCGTTTCAATTTAAATGTCTCCCTCTTGTATTTCGGTTCATATTGTTTTCTTTTTCTCTCTCGCTTTTCTATCCCACTAATTGTTATATAAGGTCTATCTTTGCATCGAACGAAATATTTTAAGAGTAACTTCTATAAGTCAGTCGCCATAGCAACGAAAAAAAAAATTATCCGACTGTTTTTTTTACGAAATTATTATAATTCTAAAAGTTTTTGAGACTTTTTGCATAAAACCTTTACTCCCATATTCTAACAATGACAGTAGGTAAATACGACGTAGTAAACTAGCGTAATGGATGTTTAAAAATAAGGAGCCAGTATTTATTTTGTGGGTCAAGTAATTTTAAATTATTTATTTTTTATAAAAAAAAATATTCAGATAAAAAAAAATCCTTTAAAATGGCTTCGTTATAGCCGTTAGATGATTCTCTGAAAATACTTCGTGTATTAATAGTTAGACCTTATATATGCGAAAGTTTGTGAGGATGGCTGTTTGTTTCACCTTCACACAAAAACTACTGACCGAATTTGGGTGAAATTTGGCACACATTATAACCGGGATTAACACATATAATACTTTTTATCCCGGTAGTACGATCCCGTGGGACAATTACCGAACGCCACGCGGGCGAAGCGGGCATAAGCTAGTTTACGAAATTTCATAAGTGGGTGTCACTTCTTTCTTTTTTGTTCAAATTTTTATTAAGATTGCCGTAAAGCTATAAGATGTAGCTTATAGCGGTGAAGGAGAACATCGTGAGGTCCAAAGACCAAAAAAAACGAAGTTATGTGACATTTACCAATCCGCGTCGGAGCCGTGTGGTGGATCACAGCCCACTGCCTCCCACAGAGAGAACGCCTGTCTCCAAGACTCCAAGCATTGCGAAAACTATAGGCTGATTTTGCTATAGTAAAAAACAAATAACTTGCCTTCAACGCGATATTGATGACCACTTTCGACCAATAATTCCCTCTTCAAGCTGTTCCAGACGATAAAGAACCTTTTATTGCTCACCACCCAAGGAAAAAAGGACAAAGAAAGTCAAACATCAGTACCTATTACCATTCCCCTTTCCAAAGCCTCATTGACCACCATTTATTTACATCAATCAACATCAAAATATCACATAGTCACCAAACGCCGCCATCTTATTTGAAAAGCATTTGAATGTTTTCGCTGGACGAACGGCCTTTAAATAAAACATGGGAGGTTTTATTTAAAAAAACATGAAAGCCTGAGGCTTTCGTTGGCACCAGTGCTAAATATAGCAGCGGTATTAAGTATTCTTTTTGTTTTCCAAGCCATGTCGTGGATTTGTTTTTTTTTTAACGGACCTTGTGGAAGAATTTGCGGCTTTGGATTTGAACGTAGCGAACTCGCGAATATGGTATTTTGAAATCCGGGTAGACTGGAAGACGATCCCGACATTATTTGGCTAGTTAGATGATGTTGATGAGTATGGACTTTTGAAATCGGAAATTCTTTACCGATTTCGTCGAAGGTCGTGTGAATATTTTTAGGGGTAGGGTTTGGCCTGCACGTATACAACATTAGTTTTAGTATATGCGAAACCTGATACACGTGTCTAGTATTTTTATGTAAAGAATCTATGTACAAAATTTCAAAACTGTATCATGAAAAGTCACAAAGTTATAAGCTTCTTCTGTTACAAAGTTGTCCGCACAAAAACGCGGTCACCACGCAGCGCGCGCCTCCAGCTTCGTCTTGAGCTCATTGATAATAATAATTTGGCAGTAGGCACCTAAATTATTGCGATAGGTACTCAAAGTCGCTCGCTCGGTATCCAACTTCTAACTTTTTTAAATATTTTTGGGAAAAAATATAACGTGGTTTAAAAATTATTGGAATCGATTTAGTTACTTATTCTGAACAAACTATATTCAGGTTTCACATATACTAAAAATAATCATGAGTATGATGTAAATAAGTACCTAAATATTTAGGAACGAGAAAGGATTCACGGCTAAGGTTATAAGGAATAAGTCGCAGCAATTTGTGATACTTTAATAAATAAAATAACCAAAGCAGTTCTTGTCGAATGCGACAATAACTGCGTCTGAAATATTAAGCAAAAACTGTGTTGCTGATGTCTATTGCAGCAATGTACATCTGAGGCAACTTTTCTTCAAAAATTGTAACACTATCGAAGGCATGCATACAGCTGTAAGCAAGTTTTAATGGTTTTGTGACAATACTAGCACTTCGCCCGCGTTTTCGTCCGCAAAAATTGTGTTAGCTCGGCTAATATGCATGATATAAATTTAATTTATAGCCTATATCACCCACGAATAATGTAGCTTTCTACCAGTGAGAGAATTTTTACAATTGGATCATTAGTTCCGGAGATAACCCTTTACAAACAAACTTACAAACAAATACCTTTTCATAATATAAGTATAGATATCTCAAACACCACCACAAGAAACAAAGAATTCCCCTTCAATCCTTTTACTAAACAAACAAGATTGTTTATTCTAACTGCGGCTGTATAAATTAATGTTTGCACTTAGTTAAATGTTGCCCGTACTTTCGACAGGTAGCTAATAGCACTCGTTACATAAGCTTTAACAACATAAAGTGGATGGTTCACATACCCAATAAACATTTATTGGGAAAACGGTTATTTTGCCCCATTGCTAATTTGTATCAACAAAGTCGATTTTGTCGACGAGGGATATAATAATTACATTATATCTATACAAATCAATAAAATATAAGTGTCTGTCTGCAACTTCAGAATAACAGCTTTTTACTGAATGCATATTAAAGTATAATATACGGTACTTATAACAAAAACATTTTTTTAAATTCTTGTCTGTATTCCGGCTAGATCGATTTAGACGGGACTTTTACTGACAGATAGCTGATGTTACAAGAAGTAACTTAGAGGTTATTATTTTAAAAAAAAATAGGGTTCCGTGCAAAAAAAAGGGCACCCAGGAAATTGAAAAAAATAAATATAAAAATTTCACGCGGACGACGGTCGCGGGGTACAAAAAACTAGTAACACATAATATTCATAATCAGCCTACTCTTTCCCTTTCCCACAGCTGGGACACAGGCATCGTCTCTGTGGCAGAGTGGGCCGTAATCCACCACGCAAGCCCAGTGCGGGTTGGTAGACGTCAAATGTCTCGAATTTTCGGTAAAAACCTATAATGTTCCCACTGCTGGGACACAGACCTCCTCTCTACGAAAAGGGTGCTATCCACAACATGGTTTGGTAACTTCGAATATTTGGTTTTAAGAGATCATTACGTCACAGTGTTTTCCTCCACCGTATGAATAGTAAAACAAAAACAGCAGAGACAAAAAAAAATATGGTACAGAAAAGTATGCAAAGAGTAATGCATAGGCATGCCCACGTTTTCCTGTCAAGATGTAACCCCGTGACCTATATACAGAGCACCCATTATCCACAGTTGTCGTTCAGCTGAAATATTTTGCTTGTTTAGCCAAGACTTCGGCCAACGTGACATTTGTTGTTTTGTAAATAAATGATGTTTATAAAGCAAATAGGTTTTTACAAACGTATTTTTTTTTTAAACTAGATTGAGCCGGTGTTTTGTACTTGACTACTCTGAGAAGAAACAGCCGAAACAAACTCAGAGGTCATAGTTTTTTTAGAGTACAGAAATCTAGATCAACTCACATGAGGACTATGCAGATTAGATGGTCTTTTGAAGACAGAACCACACAAATTTGAGTGGACCTGTCCAGTCAGTGCAAGCATTTGTCAGTTATCAATAGTTTTATGAGGGGTGCTATAATAATTGTTCAGGTCTGTACGTTTGATCGGCAGTATTTTTTGAAAAACAAAGCCGATCCGAAGCAATTAAAATTTTACACATATTCGGCTCGTAACGATCGGCAAATTCCGCTCGAATTCTACCAACTCATGTTCGGCTTGGCTCGACACAATTCGAGCTAAACTAAATGGCATTTTCCCGAAACGACTTTGCCGTGTGGCTGTGCCGAAACAAGCTGACACGAACATGTGATACCTTGAAGTGATGCGTTTAGCTTTAGAGTCGAATAGAAAGGCAGTCAGGCATTTGTTCAAAATACGGCGAATATATTGATGTTTATTGTACCACATAGGTATTAAAATGCCATAAATAAGGCTTTAATGGTGTTAACATTTGCTAGTGTGTCTGGTTAATGCATAGTGTCCTCATAATTTTCGCAATGATGTCTGGTCAATGCGCCAACGGACGCAGCAAAGGAGATTGGCAAACGCCCATAGTAAAATAGGCCCAGTTAGAGTAAGCTCGGCGAACAAGAATGACAATTTAATCAAATCTCTGCTCAAAACACACAATTAACGATGAATACATTAAAATAAATATTTATCATGGAAATAAATGATAATCAAATGTAAACAAGATATTTTTTTGGTTATAGGATACACACGGCGACACATCAACCTATACATATCCATTGTAACCTGATCTCGCTTTGTATAAGCTTGCCGTACAATGAGAGATCAGTGTATACTGGTTTTGCATCGCTTGAGTGGTCGTCGTGTGTAGTTTTGTTTTTTTTTTTAAATTATAGTCGACCTTGCAGTGATTATGAGTGTATTTAATTGGTAGTCACAAGAAATCGGAGTTTTCAGTATCCTCAGCGCACGAGTGCAAAAGCGAATAGTTTTGATATGTGATTTTATTTTACAAACACGTATAATTATAGATGCATGAAAACGTTTAAAAAAAGGACAGTAAAAAATACACTACTCCATGGCTTTCGGACAACATCGATAAATATACAAATATTTATGCGTTTTTTTACATACATATATTTAATTTCAGGCCGCTAATGGGCCGATTTTCACCGATGTCCTTTGTGTGTTTTTGTACCAATCACAAGAACAATTTTTTATTTATAGTTAGTCTTAGATAATAGCTTTGACAACCGTCAGAAACATCATAGTTCTTTTTTATTGCTTAATAGGCTCGCCTTTGACCTCGATCTCCGCTGATGGAAACCGAGTGCATTACATCTACAAGGAACTGATCTATGTATACATACTACTATTCTGAAATTAGAGACGTCGTTGTATAGGCAACCTATAATGTTTCTACTGCGGTGACACAGGCCTCATCTCTGTAAAAGGGAGCGGGCAGGTTGGTATCACATGACTTAAAATATTTGATGAACTGCCTTTAATAATTACAAACGATCCGTCATTTTACGTTCTTAAAAATAAACAACTTTCCATCCACGAACTCTGCTCCAATTCACGAGTTCCGTAACTCTGTCTGACGATTACGTCTCGATATTATCTCTCCCTGGCCATACATTCACTGATAAAACTGACCCTAAACAATGTCTAGTAGTTTATCGTTGGACAAGAATTGCGAAGATAGCGATGGCTGGCCAGTGAAAGTGATGGGCTGGGCATTGACCACACAACTCACAACGAAAAACAAACTCTATTGACAAACAGCGAGAGTATTATTTTGAACGGTCCTCCTCTCGCGTGAGACCTTTCTGAGTTTCCGACGGTGATATCATATTAAATGTTATTGTATAACACCGTATAATGTGTGTGCCTTGGATACTCTTCGTGTTTGTCGACTGGCTCTTATAACACTTAATTTGCAGTGAAGCCAGCAAGTCAAATGAAAGGTTTCTAACCGCAAACTTAAGTCCTATAATTGAAAAGAAGCAACATGACTCGATAAGTGTGAATAGTTTAGAATGGAGCGGATTTTGCGCTTCTTTAAATATGTGAATGTAAATAGAAATACAAGATAAAGTTGACGTAACCTATTCAAAAGATAAGGTGTTATTTATATCCAAACTAATATGTATTATAAATGCTAAAGTTACTCTGTTTACTACCATTTTCAAAGCGAACGACTAAACGGAAATCGACTTTACTATTCCGGTAGTACGTTCCCATGTGTCAATTTGTCACGTTCAGGCGGGCGAAGCCGCGGTCAAAAATGAGTTTAAGAGAACTACCAAATCACCACACACAAACTGAACACAATTTTTGGATCCTACGTGTAATATCTTGGTAGACGAATCGAGTGTGAAGAAAAAGATCACAAAACAAACAATCTTTGGATGACAAAGGTGCATTGTAACAAGGCTTCAGTAAACAACCCACCACCTTCGTACCAACATAACGACGTGCCACATGCAGAAGTTATCAAAGCTACGGAGACACTTCACATAACAGGTGTCTGCATTCAGTGACAGGCCAATCTTAGATACGGAGCGCACGGAATTTTAGAGAATGCAAATTACTAACTAGACGTGCCCAAGGCATCGCACAGCGTAGCTCTAGTGCATTCCAATGGTGATCCCGGCCCAGTGTCCACATTTTATGAACTGAAGACGGCCATACCGCTCTCCAAAAGAATTTTCCCAACAAATAGGTGCTTGACATTGTTGGACATTCTGTCAAAGCATTCCAAATGAGATAAAAGAAAAGAGATCTTTATGTTTTCGTTGTAGAACATATTTTTCTAGTGTTGGCCTATTACAGAGGACTTAAACATAACTGTAGAGATGTGGGTCATGTGGGTGTACTATTAGGTATACCTCTGCCTAACCCTTCGGGGATTATAGACCTGCGTGATGTTATGAGCAAATTCTTGTTTAAAATCGAGCGTTGCTATTGTAGTCAATATAATGACAATATACTTAGCGATACTCTTAATATAGACTCCAAAAGCAAATCAAGCGGTAATTTAGGGTTACAAGCACGATGTGGGAGTACTTTTGTGATAAAAGGGTCAGGTATCGCCCAGGATTGGGAACATGCCCGATGGATATTGATAAGCCCATTTCGCATTAGGACCAAAATGATGATTTTTGGGTCCTGATAACCGAATGGTGTCTACTGGAATTAATGTTCTTATTATCTTTAGGGATATATGACGTTTAGAGAGTAACTATGGAGTTTCTTGGCCATTCTTCTCCATACGAAGGTACCCTTGTGAATGGGCAATTAAAATAAAGTCAAAAATGCCCCTTTAAGGGCCTAGTTCAAAATGGAGGGATTTATAAACTCTGATGGCGTTAGCAGCATGACGTCTATTGGAATTTACCGTCAGTCTCCTTGTTTAAATCGGAACAATAATGAAGTTAAACTTAGACCAGCCCCCGTAGACAAGGATTTCTTTGACGGAAGAATCGACAAAATGACAGATAGTGCAAAGAAATCTGTCATTGAGTCGACACAATCTGTCACTTTGTCGATTCTTCCGTCAAGGAAATCCTTGTCTACGGTGGTCATGCTACAGGGGCTGGTAATAACGGTCTTTTTAGCCAAATAACTTGTCACAGCCATACGGCAGATCACGAAGAAGATGGCGGGACGAGTGGGATGTCTTCCTTAGGCATAGACAAGAAGTGGCGCAGATCCGGGATAAATGCAAAAATGAAGAGGTATTTGTCCACCAGTCGGACAGTACGGGGTAACCATAATGATACCTCGTCACAGTCTTTTTAATGCCCCAAAACTCAAGTCACTCATCGTAGCGGTTTGACATTTAACTGGTATCGTGAGAAATGTTGAAGAAGATGCTTCAATCAATCAATTTACTTTCACTGAGAATGTACTCGGCCTTCCGCTTTGAGTACGTTACTTGAGCTATCTTGTGCCAAAGTTAGTAGGTTCTTTTGTAGCTTTGTGTATGGTCAATAAAGCTTTTACAGTAGTATGCGTATCATTCTCATCATTAGCTGGGTTTTCGACTCACGTTGTTAAGTTCTCCTAAAAAGAATTAGTAGCCTATTGGAAACGGCCACGACTTCGTAGGTCGTTGTTTCAAACCCAGCTAGGCGTTTAGCTTCGTAATTTACTTCATCACTACTGCTCTCAAAACGGTAAAAGAAAACATCGAGAGGCAAACTCTTGGAACCAATAAAATAGTATAGCTAAAATAACTAAAAAACACGCTTTAGAGTGACGTCATTTTGTTTCTCGTATTCTTCTGAGCAAACCCTTTCATTTGATACACTTATCACGGGAATGCATAAAAAATAACTAGTCCGCCATCTTTGGTAATCTGCCATATTGAATTTAGAATGCCGTCTCTTAGCTAAACATGCATTGTCATTCAAACTAAACATGTGTGCAAAATTTCAGATCAATCGGAAACCGTGAAATGGGGCAAATTTAACATCTAAGATTTTTTTTACATAGTTACGGGTGAAGCCAATAAAAGCGTGTTACAAATATGATATCTCTAATCCAATACGCAGTGAGCCTGCCTGGATTACGACCTACTTACTCCCTTTCATACCAAAGAGCATGTAATAGGCTGATTATGCTCGGAAGTTCTACGATTTATAATTCAATTTTGTTTATTTTTCCGTGCCTGTTTAGTCAAGAAGTTTACTAAAACGATAACAATATTATTAAAACAGTCTGCACTTTTGCGAATCTTGTATCGTTTTCTATTTAGCATAATTTATTCGCAAGGCCACAAACTTTATCACAAAATCTTCTCTTATAATTTAATTCCAGTTTTCATCGTCCCAGCATGAAATCCGTTACATTCAAGTTATTTTTTAAAGACTAATAAATAGAAGGAATGGGGGGAGACCTTTGCTTAAGAGTGGGGCAGTTCACGCTTATAAAAAAAAAAACATAACTGGAAGGTGGATGATGGGTTTACTACATTACATGCGTGATGTTATGTTTTTATGTTGTATTTTTTTTGGAGAATTTGAACACCTGAAGAAGGAGATGCTTGTAGCTGATTTCAAATAATTTATACTCTGTACAATCTACTACCAGTTTGTGTATGTAACATAAACATGTTCCCGGAGGCTTTAAGCCCGTGATTGGATTTGAGATTATGCCCGATAACATGATAACGCAGTCGACACCTAAATTGACACCACATCCTTAATGGAATCGGGTTGACAGCATCCATTAGATGAATTCCCAAAACCGATAACATTTATCTGATACATCGGTTTCAACTGAAATCTAAGATATCCTTGTCGACAAGTTACATCACGTCTGTATTCCCAGAAGGGTCGAAAGTTAATCAAAACCAAAAGCTATTTTACTACTATAAATGCGAAAGTTTCTGAGGTTGTATGAATGTTTGATAATTATCACTTGCTTCGGTGAAGGAAAACATCGTGAGGTAACCAGCATGCCTGAGAGATATTTCTTGAGGGCATGGAAAGTCAAGTCAGAGGCCTATAAGCGGCATAAAAACTCTGACACCAGCCCCCGTAGCATGACCACCGTAGACAAGGATTTCCTTGACGGAAAAATCGACAAAATGACAGATTGTGTCGACACAATGACAGACTTCTTTGGACCGTCTGTCATTTTGTCGATTCTTCCTTCAAAGAAATCCTTGTCTACGGTGATCATGCTACGAGGGCAGGTTAGGCACTAACCACACGATAAAGAAACAAAAGATTCATTCATGCAAAAACTACTGAACGGTAGTGGATGTTTGGAACTTTTATTCTCGGTAGTACGATCCCGTGGGACAATTACAGAACTCAACGCGTGCGAAGCCGAGGGCAACGGCTAGTTTATCAGAATTACACTGAGAATTTCCACTTAATGAACGACAAATTTACTTGGGTTCGGTGGTAAAATAACTCTTTCATACTTTACTATTACTCGTGTCAGCAGTCACCTCATTCAAACCATTGGTCTTTGGTTACCAAACCAAACCAAAGTCTTTGGTGGACCTAATAATAGGTCTTTAAGTATGAAATTGCCCGTTTTTCCTCAAATTTTTTTCTGTTTGTAACTTTGAGGTATGGTTATACAATATTTTCCTAATTCCATTTTTATTGAATTAATTGTTAAATGACGTACCTTTTAGAGTTTAAAAACCGTACTATGGGGTATTGTGTCAAAACACCTGTTTCAATGTGCCGTCGTTTTCACTACTTCAAATGGGTATATTTTTGTCATAGACTGTGTTTTGACACTTTAAGATACGCAGTGCAGCGCAGCTTTTTTCACTCTAACTATAGTTTGCAATTGCATCATAATCGGTTAAGACGTTTCCAAGAAAAACAAAAAAATATAGTATGAAAATATCACTTTTCACGAAATCGTCCATACAAATCGGTAATTTCATACTTTAACCCCTAATACAAGTATTATTATCCACAGGTGGAATAACCTCCTTCTCCCCAATGATAAACAACTCGGTACATGTCATCATGTACAGCTACTACCTCCTATCCGCCGAGGGGAGTCCGAAAATGAAGGCTGTCCTTATCAAGTATAAGAAATGGCTCACTATTATGCAGATGGTAAGTACTTTTTCCAATAATTCTTGGACAATAATGATCTTCTTTTTGTGTGTAATGTATGAACTCGGGAACACCGACGCAGGCAGAGCATTCCACTCCTTGGCTGTGCTCAAAATAAAAGATGTAGCAAAGCGCTTCGTGCGAACTACGTAGTGTGTGCGGGGCAACCGGTCTGACGTATTTCATAGAGTTTCACACATTACAACCGGTGCGTGTACGCACACGCATTTCGTCTGCTTTGGTCTTTGTACTATTAATTAAAGTTGTTGGTCCTAAGTTACGACTTATCCAAGACTATGCTTCGTTAGGAGGGATGCGCTATTGTAGCCCGCAAAATTTATTCAATTTTCTTAAGTTATTAGCAATTTGCAGATCTTAAACTATCATGGTCACAACAACAACATAACACAACACCATAACACGGTGCCCGATATTTCGGCGCCAATGTTGATAGCGCCGAAATATCGTATAATTATAATATATATAAATATAACTTAAATGTATATAAATATAATATATAACTTAAAGAAATCAGTAAACATGGTAAATATCCCGTTTCTAGTGTTAATGATAATTTGCAGATCAGTGTCAGGTAGTATGTTGATCAAAACCTGTTTTGAGTCCGTAACAAATACGTATTTACGAAATTGTAAAAAATCGAATAAATCGTCAATTTATAACTGTGAGAATTATATTTTGATCAACATACAACCTGATACAAGCAAATTCCATAAAAAGATACGAGTTTTGCGTTAAGTGGCTGGGATAACATAGTTAATAAAAACCCGCAACATTCTAAGACTATAAAGCCGTAACTTAAGCTATGAATACTGGAAAGGTTTTCTATTTCTAGCAGAAAATCTTTCCTTCAAAATGAAGGCTACTATTTGAATTCATACTGATGTATCCGCTGGGATGTGCAAAACCCAATTTCCTGCCAAACGGTTGGCAGAAATAGCAAGGTTGAACCGTATACGATTCGATACATTTGGAGCAGTAGTTTGACCGAACGAGTTTTTAATTCTTTTTGGCGTGTTAGTGCAAAATCTAGCGATGTCCTAACAATGTTTGGACTGAGTCTAGAGACTGACAGACTAAAAGAGTTATGAATATAAATGTTGATGGATGAAGAGGAAGACCAAGAAAACGTTAGATGGACTGTGTGAGAAATGATATGAAAGAAAAAGGAGCAAATGATAGCGTGACGTTTGACAGAGGGGAATGGAAGAAAAAACGTGTTGCGCCGACACCAAGTAACATGGGATAAGGGCAGGAAGATGATGATGGACTGAGTGAATTTAAGAAGGAGAGGAAGCCCGAAAGAGCCATCGTGTTAGCTTACTAGTTTGTGGAGATCAGATAGGCAGTCGCTCCATCGACAATACTAATATTCAGTTGCATCCGGCTCGACTGGAAGACGTCAATAGCTAGGCAAATGATGAATTTAAGTATGAGTGTGGCTCTGTATTTGGAAGACTAATACTTCATTAGTAATCTGTAATACGTTAGATACGTGATCACATTAATAAATCGTTTGGTCCTTAGGACCGCGCGCTGACATGCGTGCGACTTGTGGCCTCTTGTTAATCAGAGCTTAAAAGGTTACGATTAAAGGCTTTACTGTGAACATAAATTATGCAGTTGCAGATAGGCCAGATGGCCTATGGCCGTTGTTGAAGGATTGAACACATCTATTGCTACAGTCACAATAGACAATGACAGGTTTTTACCGGTTTCTGAGGTCCACAGACAAACTATTGAATTCATCTATAGCTGCTGAATTTAAATGATTTCTAGTTTATTTCAAGCGAAGTTATTATGATTGAGAGTTCAGAAACGTTTACGCAAGATATCGACAAAAGCTCAATCGAATTATAGATTAACTACGGCTAAGAATACCTTGGAAACAGCACCAATTTGAGCCCGAATTATCTCATGCTTCAAAAGCAACTAAACACAGTCATGGCACTATAATCCCTTTCAAATGACATGGGAGTATTCAAGATAAATTAACAATTCCTCCAAGGACAGGGGTGGGTTCGTTCATTAGCATTTTATTATAAATTCCTTTGAAATAGTTTAACTGAATGTGCTGACGTTTATGTGCCCTATTTGAACATCAGATTGAGAGAGATTGGAGTGGTAATTTGATGGGAAGCTTAATTATGCTGATGGGTCTATTTCTGAGATAGTTCATGATAATTTTGGGTCTTTGCCTTCATTTCAGAGCAGGTCATATTTAGGCTCAATTTGTGACAGAATATTAAACCATAAAATTGTTTGGTGTTGAATAATAAACAGAATAATTAACCATAAAATTGTTTGTTGCTAAATAACATAACCAGCGTACCTCTGATAAAAAACTATTATGAAAGATGTTTAAATCCTGTGTTGAGGATACTTGATCATTTAAACACAATAAAAGTAATTAAACGCAATTTTCTGTCTAAGAAAAGAATTGTCATAAGTGAGTGATGAAAATAAATTGAGGTCATGGCATAAAAAATCAAAAGTCATTGCCAAGGTATAAAATGCATTTTTCAAACATTCTCTTCTGGTAAGTAATGGTTTATTGGTAAAATAAATAGTAATGAATACTTTTTCTTTTCAGATCCAGTTCACATTAATGTTAATATACTCCATGCAGGTGTTCCTACCAAGCTGCCCTGCTCCGCTAGGCATCACCATCCTTTACTTTCCTAATGTCATATTTGTCTACTACATGTTCTACGATTTCTTCAGACAAAACTATTTGAAAGATAAGAAAGCGCTGAGTCAAGTTGAAAATGGCGTCAATAAAAATATTTAGGTAGTGTTTAATTTAATTATGATAACAAAGTTTAGATAAGATTTTGTGATTTTTGTTTGATTTTGTGTTTGATTATTGCATATAACTGGCCTACATTATCTGGGACCCTAACTCCATGACAGATAAAGTGTGAGTTTTCTTAAAAAAAAAACAGTTTTTTAAAACAAACTGATCCTTACTCAACATCTACTAACCCGCACTGGGCCTGCATGATGAATTACAGCTCGCTTCTTCTCGGAAAAGGAGGTCCACTACACTACACTGATTAACTTATAACTGAAACGAGTGAAATCTAGACTCATGTCATGAAGAAAAATTTTAAAGAAGGAAAATTGTAATGTCAAAGAGATAGTTTGATTGTGGACAATACAAATCATTCAATCTAAACATTTTGCAAATAATCTCATACTGATAAAAATATTCCTACAATAAAAACACCTGCATTTTCCTATCAAATACATCATCATGTCATTGTATGAAACACAATAAAGAGAGTATATTCTAGTATGATAAGATGCAATGCTAACGTTTGAAACGGACAAAAGTTTTATAAGCATTCAAAGTTTTGTTAGTTCTACTAATGCATCTAACAATGGTCGAGTATTCAGTATTGTCTAGTTCTGTTTTCAAAAAATGCAATGATGACATATTTTAGCCTCAATTGTCTGAAAAGAGAGAAGTTTATAAAATCCCTAAACATTAATAGATGTTTTAATTATTGCTTATTTCCAGTGACAATACCTAGACATTTATTTTTTTTGAGTTTTATAATACTGTTTTTTTTTAGTTTTATTTTTCTAAGGTAAAATAAACTGGACACAGTTGCTATTATTATTAGTAGTAGTTAGACTTTCATCCTGATATATTATTTTATTAGCACCAAAACTTTGGCCAGCCATCCAAAAAATCATTCTTCTCTCTCCTAAAGTATTGTTAAACTCTTTCCTATCATTAATAAGCAAAGAAGTCTTTGTATTGGCCGTGTACACAAGGCCTTTGCCTCGCCTTGGCATCTATGGTACACATAAACAACAAATGCTTAACCTTGACATTGCCACTAAAGAGTTTTTAACACTTAACTATTATTTTTATTCTGAAATCACAGTACTATTAATTTTAACTTGCCGTACTAGGTCACGGTATTGAGCAGAGACCAATTTACTGTGTATTTTTATACATTGTATGTGATTCTTCTGTGTGTATAATCTCATGAGAAGGTTAATCTTGAATTATATTTTTTTTATTTAAGTAATAAGTAGCTGAACTTGCACATATAATATTCTCAAGGTATGTAAACGCATGTGAGGGAAATCCGTGTAGAAATCACAGTAATAAACGACATATAATTTGGTAATACGGTTAGTATGAAACGTCACTTACCGTGTAATAGGAAAGCAGGCCAGCATTCTCGTCCAACACGAACCACCGGTACTGCCACCCCTTCATCACATTTGTCCATTTACTAAGAGAACCCTCCATCATGATTACAGATCAAAAACTATAGCAAAATACATGAAAATAAATAAAGACTGTGAATTTCACACTGCGGTATAGACCTCTTCCACCATAAATAATCCATATGTTTGACAGCTAGAGTCTGTGTTGCCAGATGGGAAAATTAATATTCCTTTGAATCGATTCTGCTCAAAAAGGAAATCGATTCAAATACAATGGGAACATAGCAGTCTAATATTTTAGATGTTACAGTCAAAACTGTTAATCGGTCAAAACCACTTTTGACTGGTGTCAGTCAAAATCCTTATTATGTTAAAATGTGTTTTTCCATTTAAAATATGTTGTTTCAGAACGTTGTAATTACCTAGTCCTAGAATTACTACAACATAATGTTTTGCAAAGGGTCACAAAAAAAGACTTATCAACCTAATAAGTTTCTAAGTAAATGTTAGTTATTGTTAAAATACTTTTTTAATTTTTTACCCGAGTGCGGTGAAGCCCAAAAGGAGGGTTATGTGTTTAACTTGTTTGTATGTGTGTATGTCCGTTTCTATGTTCCCTCGTAACTCCAAAACAAATGAACGGATTTGGATATTTCTTTATTTTTTTTATATGTCGTTAGATTCGTCTCGATGTCACTGGCTTCACGGAAATACAAAAAAAGTAAAATGGCGGATTTCAGGTGCCATTTCGTAAAGATAGATTTCTTTCTTTCTTCCAATTACTTTGAGTGGGGTACCAAAATGAATGGTTTTAAAGGGTACAAAAATATATGCTACTATGTTTAAAAGTAATTCAAAGTGACAAATCATATAAAAAGGGAGACTGCGAAATCTTTCACGTTACTAAACTAAAAAGTTTTAAATAAAAAAGGAGTTGAATAAACTAAAAAACCCGACTGAAAAAATCGACAAAAATTTGAATATAAAATTACGAAAATGGAATGGGCCCCGCCTGATTCCAGCTTTTATTTAATTTAAAATGAGCTTGTTTTATGCGTTTCTGTTTTTTCAGTCGGGTTTTTTAGTTTTTTAACTGAGTCGTAAGTGTGTCATTTCTTTATTTAAATTTTGAAATCAGCAAACAAATAAATTATGGCATCTTTTTTAGTTGTCGTCATAATTAATATCAATGTAGTTAAAATCTGTTTCTATACAATCATGTTAAGGTGGAAGCGCCAGGGTATCCCGCAAAATTCAAATATTTTAAAGTTTTTTTGCAATTTGCAGGTGAGTTTCAGGCTATACATATGTGAAACAAAATAGGATTCGCGACCGTAACATGTATGTAGTTACAGAATTATAATCCTTAAAATCATCATTAAAACCCTCAAGTTCAATTAATCCCATTTAATGATATTTCATGAAAAAGTCATATCTTAATCAACATACAATGATACAACCTAACACTGACCTGTAAATTGCAAAAAACTTAAGAAAATTTAAATTTCGCGGGCTACCCTGGCGCTTCCATCTTAACTAAACACTATGCTTAATTGGTATTAATTTGTGAGGAAAGCAGGGTTGAAAATGAAAGTAGGTTTATTAGGCAGTTATTTTATATTGTACAACCATTATCACTTTTGTAAAAAAAACAATTACGACTACACGCAACAATCGCGTTGAATTTAATTTAGTAATACTAATACTAGACTATTTACAAGGATCAGACACCATTTGGCATTTTGCATTTCAATGTCTCCTAAACGATCTGCCGTGTTTCGTTTTACTGTAACCTGATGATATTGACACTTGGTTTGTGTTTCCCTGATCTAAGTTTAAGCCTGATAAGTCTACAAATAATGGCACATTTTCAGAACCTTCCGCAGCCACGTCGTCGCTTTCATCCTTGTCAAAATTTTCTGGAGTACCCTCTCCTTCAATGGCCAATGATTCAATGTCTTTGCTTAAAGAGTTGTTCTCTGCAGCCTCAACGAATGCGTTTGATAGGTCACCGTCGAGTTTGTTCACGTTTCCAGAAGCGATGTCGTACATGAAGATTTCTTTTCCATCAGCAGTTTCGGCATCCCTGTAAACACACACGTTGTATTAAAACAATGTCATAAAAGCACATGTTAATAAGCTTAATGTTATAATAAGCAAAGATAATTTCTTACCCAGTCACAAGCAAGACGACCGATTGTAAATCAGTGGCGGTCTTCTTCTCAACCTCCAACCATTTCTTGAAGTTGTCCTTTGTTGGTCGTTTGAGTAATTCTTGCAAGCTCGGGCCAGCGACAAACTTAATTCCTTTCAAGTTTTCTTCCGCTGCTCGCTCTGTCCTTGCATGGGAGCCCAAGGCCTCAGTCTCAACGGGGGCCAGAACAACGACTGAAGTTACTTTCCTGCCTTTTAGGATGTCTGGTAACGGGAACTGATTGCCACTTACTTTCAATGGCAAATATCTATTATACCTTTTGTCGTTTAGTGCCACGGGATCAACTTGTGTGGCATTTTCTTTGATGTATTTCTCAGCCAATTGCTGTCCCTCTGCAGTATCAGGGTTGAAATGAACAACTTTCATTTCAACAGCTTGACCATTCGGTGGAGGAGCAACGTAACTGGGAACATTTTCTGAAGCAGCAAATTCCTGGTCATCTTCAATGTCTTCATCAATTCTAGATTGAATAGAATCTCCGTTAGGCTTAACATAGACGGGTCTATTTTCACTAGCAGCTATCTGTTGGCCACCCCCAGCACTGAAGAAGTTAGCCAACTGGTCTGGAGGTAGAGAATCCAGAGGTGTCTCCCCTACTTTATCGTAATCCAAAACACTGATGTCAGCATTATCTAAGATGCCAGAAGACAAAAGCTGCTGACGGAGGTCATCTGGTACTTCATCAGGAAGTTCAATAGATGGCTTCTTTTTCTTCTCGTCTTTTTTAGTTTCAGGTGCAGAAGTTACTGAGTTTTGCGTGGAAGACACATATTTTGACGTTGTGGGTTTGATTTCCACGGTCCTAGATGTCGATTGATAGTAGGGAGGGGATGCTGTGCTTGAGGCAAATGTAGGATGTGGTCTGGACCTTTCTTGGATGTATTGGGATCTTGGCGATGTAGCTTGTACTTGTTGCTGGTAAACGCTTTGGTATTGCTCTTGTTGTTGCTGCTGTTCATGTTGTGAATGCAATAGTTGCGCTTGTAGCCGTTGAATTTCTTCTTGTTGCTTTTGTACGTTATGCGCTAATTGCAACCTGACTTGTTCCTGCTCCGCGTCCAATTGTTGCTGCTGCTGTTGGTATTGCTGCTGCTGCTGTTGTTGTTGACGATGTTGCTGTTCTTGTTGGTGACGTTGTAGCTGTTCATGTTGTTGTCGCTGTTCATGTTGCTGTCGCTGTTCATGTTGCTGGTTACGCTGTTGTTGTTCTTGTTGTTGACGCTGCTGTTGCTCGTGTTGCTGACGCTGCTGTTGCTCGTGTTGTTGATGACGCTGCTGATGTTCCTGTAGCTGTTGTTGGTCTTGTTGGTGACGCTGTTGTTGTTGATTATGCTGCTGTTGTTGTAGTTGATTTTGCTGTTGTTGCAATTGATGGTACTGTTGTTGTTGACTAGGAGTTGGTGTAGGTTGACTAGGACTGGGCTCTCCAAGGCCACTGAACGGTTGAGATGTAGGTCCATTAACCGTAATATGTTGTTCATATTTAGAAATGGCCGGTACCAATTCACCCCCACCAGGGACTAGACCACCAATGTTTTGTTGATGATCAATATTTGATGGGTGGTTAAAAGGTCTTTCTGACGGTGAGCCTTGGTGGAAGACATCAGGCGTTGGTGAGGGTTGAGGGTGGAAGTTATATGAAGGAGCAGCAGAAGGCGATGGAACAAACTGATTTTGAGGAGAGGGAGATGGAGAGGGGAATGAGTGTTGCTGTTGGAACGGAATCTGGGGAGATGGCCTTGGAAGCCCCTGAGGACCTTGGTGGAAACTAAATTGTTGCTGTTGTTGAGGCTGCAGGGAATGTTGATGGAAAGGTGGGCGATTATTTTCAATATGCGGTGGGGAAGGTTTCAGGTTGAAGAATGGGGATGCACTGGGATTGATAGCGATAGATGGTTTATTGTGGATTGAATCGAATTGCTGAGCTGGTCTCTGCTGAGGCAGTTGTTGATTGAGCGGTACAATGGGAGGGCGGCGATGCTCTTGGAACTGATCTGGGCTCGGGCTGGGGCTTGGGCCCCCGAAAGATTGCAGGGGTCGGCTAGGCAACTGTTGCTGTTTGGGAGAGTCAACTTGTTCGTTAGTGATAGTGTGATAATTCTCTTGCAAGTATTTGGGATCATCGAAATAACTCTTGGGTCCGGATGGGAAAGGCCTCTGTGGTCCGGAGTGGAAACTTGTTCTTGGGGGTCCATTGAACTGAGGTCTGGAAGCAAAGGAAGGTGGACCATTTATGCGTGAATGGAAACTGGGCCCATTGTTTGCTCTGGGGAATGAGGGTGTAGGGAAAGCAGTAACTGGGCTTTGAGCAGTTGGGCTACCAAAATGTGTTATTGGACCGATGGGACCATTAGAGAAAGCCGCGTTGAAGGTAGGAGTAGGTCCAAATGGAATTCGGGGAGTTTGTGGCTGTAGTTGGGGTCTGAAGGGTGAGACTGAAGGACCTTGTCTTGGCAGCTGTTGTTCGTTTGGCACTGGTTGAGGCTGGAATTGAATTCGGCTCTGTGCTTGCGGAGGTCCAGACCTGAAGAATTGTGTCTGCTGCTGATGCTGGTGTTGGTGTTGATGTTGTAAGAACGATGGTCTGGTACTTGATTCTACGAACTGTGGCTTTGGTGACGCCGATCGCTCTAACTGCGGATGACTTTGATGAATTTCGACGCTGTGGTGGCTTTGTGGGGAGGGTTGTGGGGGTGAATTAGGAAAAGCAATAGCAGGCTTTGGTGCTGACTCTTCATGGTGCTCAGAGTGGCTGTGGCTTTCACGCCTGTCGCTATAATGGCGACCTTCGCCGCCGAAAGTAACCTTTACACTGCTGTCACTGTGGTACTGCTCGGATTCGGGCTTGATTATGGCTCTTAAAGTGGTCGTTTTAGGAGGTAAATAAGGCTCAGGAGTCACCGTCACATATTCATCTTCATGTTCATGATGTTCGTCCTCGTCGTTGGTTGGAGGAGTAATAGCGGGGATAGGTTTCTCGTAAATAACCTTGTCCTTAGAATGAGGGTCTTTACTGTATTTTACGTAGAAAACGTGTACGGGTTCCTTCTTTTTCTTTTGAACTGGTTGAGGAGGAGGTGCCGGCAGCGTCTCATTGGACTCCTTAATAATGATTTCGATAATAGGTTCAGGTTCTTCGTAGTAATGAGGACGTTGGCTGTACAGAGGAGCGGTTGGCAGAGTGCCGTAAGGAGGACCGTAGCTTTCGGCACTGGACTGGTCTTGTAAGTTCAGAATTTTGGACTGAGCGTAGATCTCGTTTTTGTTTACAACCGTTTCTTCTAAGTTGTCCTGATTGGGGTCATAGAGAGGATCCTTTTGCGAATACTGCACGACTGGCTCCATCTGGACCGCGTATGGTGGCAGCTTTCCTTTCGTTGGCCCATGAGAAATGCGTCGGTTGTTGCCAAGTGCTCTATAATGTTGAACTCTTGAGTGTGGGAGAACCAGTGAGTATTGTAAGTTTTCATGCGTTCTTATGTTGTCTAACTGTCGTTTCGGTTTCGTTTTTGCCGTTGAATTTTTTGCCGTTGCTATGCTGAGCACAGCCAACGCTGTGACCTGAAACAAGAAAAAATTAAAAATTAATCGATTTGGCAAACGAATATTATCGATAAGATTTTTTGCATCAGGCAACATTTATTATGACAGTGGCTGAGTGGCCTATTGGGACATTTCGGGTATGAACAGAGCTGCTGAGATATCTGATAAAATCTGTAATTACAACCTATGCTTAATCATTATTTTACCATAATAGTCAGCATGAATAAATTATCTTAGTAACATGAGTGCCGCTCACACTGTAGTTTCAAAGAAAGTTTTATTATTTTAATTTTACTCTCGTAAGCACCACCGTGTAGGCACTTCATAAGTAAACAATAACAAATAAAAACCATTGTTGTCACCGTGGTCGCCCGCCTCCCATAACACAGTGTTGTACGGACACCATGAATGTCGATAAAGTGAAGAGAATCGATTTCATGGTAGATCACTTGAGTGGGAAATCATGTTTTTAATTTGTTTACTTTTGAAATTTGTTGTTGAATGTTGTTATTAAAACACTGGCTATTGCCTGTGGTTTCGTCTGCGCAGTTGTCAGAATGTATCTTGTAGGTATGACAATTTTACTGAAATCTGTTCAGCCGTTTTGGCAAGAAGAGTTAACAGACGGAGTTTCTTTCGGATTCAAATTATTACCTGTTCTAAGTATAGATTGTTACCTTTTTACCTACGGCTTCTTACATAAGTTCTGAAGCAGGTATGTTTATTTTAATAAGAAATCGATATTAGGTATGTTGAGTAATTTGTGTTTAATCGCATTTATTACGTATTTAGGCAATTAAAAATATTGATTTCCGCCTAGCTATCTTAATTTACTCGTAGAAAGTAAAAGTTATTGACAAGATTAGTGAAGTGGTTCGGCTAATTATGTAAATTGAGATGAGTGTTTTGAGAACAGGTGTTCGAATCGTACAAGCTCGCCACCCAAGATGAGAGAATACGGCATGGATGATGCTATCACTAGATGTCGTAGATACAGGTTCCTATTTTTCTCTTTCCCTGAACTGAATGGTGGAATATTAGGCAATATTTCACCATTCAGTTAAATTTTTGCATTAAAAACAAAATTTTCCTACCGACAAAACTGTAAAAAATAGTATAATCATGGTACCCCTCGTGCAAGCGCTATGGCTGATCATGAGGCCTGAGTTCGATTCTCGGATCGGGCAAAGTGTTGTTCGGTGTTTCCATCAGTTATTTAACAGTAACAGATTTTGGGTTCGTGCCCGGTTGATAGCAATATAGGCTCGCCTCCTATTGGATGTTAATGTGAGTGCACTTCGAAGAAACAGACGTGTTGTTATGTTATGTTAATATCATTGTCTGTGTCCGAATCTCTAAGAAGACAAGAAACAAACAAAGAAAGCAGTGCAATGTTCAAACACGTGATTATTACGAGGAAGACAACAACACACACACTCACACAGACACGCACACACACACACACGCGACACGTAACGACGGAGAAAGTGTTTTGATGTGAAAAGGCTCGTGTTTGCCCACTTTGGGACCACACTGCCTGCGCCTGCGCTGATGGCACGCGCGGAAGCGTTTGTCATGTCAACGCACTGTGTACAATGGAAGTCTTGTTATGAATAAATGAGGATGTTTTTAATTAATGTTTTAAGGCTGTTTATGTGAGGGATTATTATTTAGGTACCTACTGTGTGAGAGACTCGCGTATATGGTAAGGTGCGTAGTTAGAAATCATACACTATATTGTTATATTATGTAACTACCGTCTTTCGGTAGATGGACCAGCCATCCTAGGTATTATCTTCACTGATCAAGAATTGCGTTTGGTCAAAGTTATCTTGGCCACACACAACTATAGTCCGAGTTTGTTTCGCCGTTTTTTTTCAGAGGTGGTCAAAATGACAAAATATCGACTCCATCTTGTTTTTTTTATAAAAAAAACATGACGTGTAAAAGTGATTAAGATACCCTATTTATAGAATAAATAATTTCAACAGACAATTAATTAGTTAACAAGCCATGGACACAAGTAATGTGATCCAATCATATATTCCGTTTAAAAATCCGCTCCTCCCTTACTCTTGCGCCGCTAGCGTCAAGGAAATTTGGTAGGCTGTCCAGTTGACCAGTCGGTCGGCATTCCAACAAGATTAAAAGTATACCACGGAAAGCCAGCATCCACTTTTGATTCCGACACTCCCCTCGACGGACTTCGAAATTTTTGATAGTCACTATCATTGTCTTTTTTTGTCTTATTGAGGAGAAGCGTAAAGGAAAGGTGAGAATGTGAGATTGATGGTGCAAGAATCTTGTGTGTGTGTCAGGTTCTGAATTCTGACCTATACGTACACTTTTCCTGACACCCAGAAACCAGTTACTGGTTAATACGATATCCGTTAAGTAGTCAGGAGTAAAAAGTCGATGGTCAAAGATCTAGAAATGACAGCCGGCCTCACATGTACGGTTTTAAACAGGCAGGTAAATCTAATTTTTATATTTTACTGTCGCTAGTCTAGTGCACCTATAATCTTACAAAATGACTGCAAAATCGTTTACGTAAGAAGTGGAAATATTTCAGTGTTGTAACAAAAGCAGTCAGTGTGAATCACTCACTTAGTATCTGTAGGTATTCATGAAAAATCATACCTAATACACATTGCAAATTGCATTTTTGTATCTCGCAACACCTACATTATGCACGGTGTTGCCAAACTGAAAAAAGTAAAAGTTACCGATTTGGCGTTGCGGCCATCATCCTAAAAGTGGAATAATGGGTGTTAATGTTTTTTATAACGTGGGCAGTGAAAATTCTTGCAAAATTGAGTCAAACAACTGTCAATGTGGGTCGTAGTATAATTTGAACCAAATTGTTATTTCCAACAACAACTTTGAAAAGTAAAGGAGATCTGATAAAACATTTTTAAAATACTACGTCTACACCCACACACAACTCAACTTTTGATAACCAGTTCCGGACAATTAAAAGACGGACAGACTGTGTAAATACTTATACAATTGGTATGTAACTGTCAATAGATACTATTTGTGATTCTGCCGTAGACGAACGAAAGGCTTCGCGTGGTCATATGAGTCGCGAGTTGTGAGTGTGCTTCTAAAAGCCCAATATAATTATATTAGTGTTGTTTGAACTCAACTATAAAGTGAAAATATGGCAGATGAGGGAGATATGGCTGAGGAAGAATGATAAGAACTATGCTGACCTTTAGGATGAAGATATGAGCATGATAGAATGAACTTAATGATAACATGGATTCAATTCAATGATCAGACGCTTGCTCAGTATTGGATCCAGTTTTCGACATTCATTCAACTTTAAAATAGAAAATACTTCGCAAAACCTACTCCTGGAAAATTCTACAGCAGTCCCAATCTCTTACCTACCTTTACGGAAAACACGAATATTACAAAGAAGAGCCTAAGAAAGTACGTTTCACTGTATTCCTTTGTGTATAATTGCCATGTTTAACCTTTAAGCCTGTGGTTGCGTTTGCGCAATAAATCTGACCACTCTCTTGAGCTTTGCGTCACTTTTGCTCGCTGTATTATTTTAATGTTTTCCCATACTGTTCTGTGTCTGGCGCCTTGGGAATTTAGCAACATATTTTGCAAAACTAAGCTTGGGCTTAGAGTGTGAACGTGATTGTTGGGATCTGTTTCCGAAAACTGATTGTTTTTCTTACCAGACTGTATATCATCATTATCAACATTATGATGTCCATAGGCTGACTTCATCACTCACTGTTGGGTATAGGCCTCTCTTTGCTTGTACCAAGCTCCACGTTCATAGCTTTTGATAAATATAATTCACTGGCATGTCAATATTACGCTTCTAAATATACTAAATTTTGAAAACTGGAAATCGAAATTTCCGAAAATACGTTTTAGGTTATCAGTAATGATTCGATACGATTGAGTCATCGAAAGTGGTGTAGGTAATGCCAGATCCTTTACCTCCATAAACAATGATAATATTCCAAAGATGGAAGCTTTAGTTTTAGGTACCTACTCCACACGTGCGTCCTTTACTAGAGATGGTACCTACCTATCTAAATGTCTTAAGTAGGTATCTATTCAGTACTACCGAGTGCACTGAGGGTCGACCACTTTTCAACCTTATTACGTAGGTCATAAGGGTGAACAGTGGCAGACCGTCAGTAGTACCTATTCCTTAATAGGCAATACAACTAAGAGATAAGTAAAAACCCTAGTAACTACCCATAAGAAGATTAACTAAAGCGAGTTAGCCATTTGAAGGCCTCGGAACAGCTGCATCGTCTAATCCGACAGTTAAAGATCGATTTGCTACTACAGCCCGTTCACACTTATTTTACCTCTGGCAAAAACAATTCAAAAGCAACTTTATTGTATCGAGAGTAAAGTTCATTTATTTTTGACAGACTTGGCAGTTATAGCAACCTTATTGGTAGGGGAATAGGTATCGTTGTGATTTTGACAGTGATGCATATTCATAGGTAAAATACTGTGAAAGGATTTTGCAGCTGCGCAGCCTGGTTACCCAATGATTTATTTGCTAATCTCTAGTTAGGTAGCATCTATTAGGATTTATGTTTTAAGAGAGCATCTGTAAGTTCTTGCAACTAGTCAGTCCGATTACCCAATTTTAATCTCTGGTTAAGGACGACACGTATTTATGGGTAATAAATGAAAGATCTCTAGTTAGCTAGCATCAATAAGAATTTATAAATTTATAGAGCATCTGTAGGTCTTGCAACCAGTAGTCAGCCTGATTACCCAATGTTAATCTCTGTTTAACGACAGTAGGTATTCATAAGTAATAAATGAAAGCATCAAAAACAATTTATGAATTTAGTCTGTATCTGTAGGTCTTGCTGCAACTAGTCAGTCAGATCACCCAATTTTAATCTCGAGTAATGAATGAAAGATCTCTAGCTAGCTAGCATAAATAACAATAATTTATGAATTTAGTCTGCATCTATCGATTTTGCAATCAGTAGGCAGCCTGATGACTCAATTTGAATCTCTGGTTAACGTCAGTTGGTATTTGTGAGTAGTAAATGAAAGTCGAAGGATGTTGCATAGGGCACTCGACCTACATTGGTAAAGTTTGCTTCTTCATTTGTAAGATTAAATAGTTGTAGATAATCCGTTTAGCACGTTTTCAGATTTATCGTTACCCAAACAAAGCTCTTAATAGATTAAATAAAAACTAGCGTTTCAAAAGAGTTACAATGCTTTTGAAATCTCTAAAGAATCAAATGCCAATATTATACTTAGGGCGCAATTTTGCAAAGAAATTGAAAGCGTTCAGCACATCTAAACCGCCTAGCTGGTGAAAACAATGATGAAACTTGATACAGCTCTTGAACGTGGTTTACATGTGCTGATTCCGTTTAGTATTATCGGTGAAATTCGCCCTTAATAGATGACAACATTTTGAACACGGATTTTAAGACCGTCAAATATAAAATATTATATTGCTTTTCACATGATTACGTTAATTAACAACAAATTCATAGCTTTCAATTAATTTCTATCAGTTTCTAGTCTTTTAACACCCACAGACTAAATTAAATAAATAACTAAGAACGCCAAAGCATGAAATCAACTTTTCTTTTTATAGAATCACCTCAATCGCGTAACATCGTTACATGAGTTGCGTCCGCGCATCTCATCTAAGTGCCTACTTCATATTAGACAGTCATTAGGTTACACACGTAATAACTTCTGGCCCATATTGGAGTGCTCAGCGAAATGACGGGGCACTTTAGAATGTAGTTATGCTAGGGTCACCGTTTGACAGTTATATGGCTGTAGATTACTTCGAAACTAAGCACATTTGATAACTACACATGAATGAAGCGGACGGGTAATGGACAAGCATTTTTATATTCTACTTATTCAATTCTAGCACTTCGCCTGCAACTTAGTCCGCAAAAATTGTGATAGCTCAGCCAATTTGCATGCTGTCTGCCCGTGAAAGAATTTTTAGAATTGGATCATTAGTTCCGGAGATTAGAGACACCTCTTTATAATATTAGTATAGATCTTAATTTGTCTGACAGATAAGATAACACAGCCTAAACCGCCAATTTTCTTATCGAACAGGCATATAGAAAATAATTCCAAATTATATTTTACAAATAAATTTTTGTTGATGAAAATCAAGTGCAATATAAAATTCACCTTTAAATGTGCAGTAGGTACATCTCAACCCGGACTTGTCGTGCACAAAACTCTTATTCAGGTGATAGCCCTGCAGCCAATTTATCCATTACTTCCACTATTCCATTCTAAATACATGCATTTGTCTGTTCGGAAATGTTCCAAAGAAACTCTACGTGCGCAGGAGTTGGAGTGAATCATTTAGATCCATCAACCGATTAGTAACACTCCGGTTGATTTGCAACGAGTGTTTGTCACGGTGTTGCAGGTTAAAGGTTAATGGATCATTGTCGATTTCTCAATTTAGAATGCGTAGATTTTGTTTCGGTAAGATGTGCTTTGATTAGGTACGGAAGAAGTTCCGTGGGACGAATTCCGTGGATCTTTAATGCCTTTTAAAAAATTGGCATCTCGGTAAGATATCCTTTAATAGTGGTGAAAAGGTAAGCCAGTCGATCTTCAATGAGAGAAGACCATAGACTGGAACAGACATCTATAAACCGTCTCATCATAAACATTATTTCAGTCGGAAGATGTGGAAGTCCAAAGATCGTCACACGTCTTGTGCTGTCCACATCTATAGTATCCCTGGGGCCTTCTCCAGGAGGATGGTTAACTATCTCACATGGTCCTTTTTAACTTTGTCTTATTCAAACTTTATCTACCAACCAACTTAAAAAGTTTCTCAAAAAGCACTACCTCTCATTGTGTCCATAGATAATTTTGCATCTATCATGTATGGGTGTAAAATGTGAGAATGTAATCTGTAAATTCACTTTCTTTTTTAATACTTTATTTTAGTTATTAAAGAAAAAAAAACGAAATTTGTGTTAATTGTTATTGTGAAACGAAAACAACTGCCGACAAACTGTCTTGCAGTTTGGCAGACTTTTTATATGTTACTGTATTACAGATTTTGAATAAATAAATAAAACAAAAAAATCTACCCAATGCTGAATGTATCTAGATTCGTCCATTGCACACCACTATAACAGATTTTGCAGCCTTACTTCTTTATAATTCTAAACCCAAATATAACTAATTTTATAGTTCATAACTTGACCTCGAGCATTTAAAGAAGCTCAACCACATATCAAATAAAACTGCGCATGCGCATTGCATAACGTTATATGTGTTTGTGTAAACACTTGAAATTGAAAGGTGTTCGCAATTTACAGTGCCGTCACTAGCAAAAATGACGAAACTTTGTATTTCAGTTTTACGGTAAATGTTATAGGTAAATGTTGTTGTTAAGCTTTCTCATTGCGCATGATAGTTTTGCAATGTTTGTTCGTTAATTTCATTTAATGTTTAATTATTGGTGGGTGTTAAGATTTCTTCTTGTATGAAGTGCTAGTAAAACCGTCGCTTAATGAGATTTTAGATTGCACATAAAACGCAATGTTTAACTTAAAATATCTCTAACACAATAAAAATAAACAATTACGCTCGATTTAGTCACACTTTAAAAAATACTACAGCAATATAGTACAAAAAGTACTACAGCGCCATCTATGACACAAATGCAGAACTAACATCAAAATTGTAAATGGCACAGTTGAAGTTAACCGCGACTTAAGACAGGGATATAGAAACAACATATACAACAACTGTCGTGCAGTAGCCCACCAGACACAGTACCCGTCTGGTCGGAGGATCCTCCCTTTTCTATACCCCGGGGATAAAGAACTTTACACCCTAGTCTTCATACCCCAAAATTAGCAAAAGGACTAAAATCTTTGTACTTGATAAATAATCCGCTAATAATCCATTAAATTCTGCCACTGCACCACATACATCTCCTCCATATTTCCTCAATCCAACCTGTCAGTTTGCTCTAATAAATCAGAACTATCTACTTTCCTCAACATCATCATAACGTAACCATCATTTTAGTTTATAATGGCTTCCTAGTCGACCACTAATCGTAGTTTGTGCTGTTCTTACTGCTACTAGGGTGCGTATACACTTGCGTGCAAGACTTGCGTGCTGTCGCTAACTCGCGACATGCGTTTTTAGACACGCAAGATGCTTGTGACTCGTCTTATGTATGTTGTATTACATTAAGTATACTTACCTAATGTTTTTGCTTGGATGCTTTAGATCATTCATACGACTTTACTTTTAAACATTTACAACACTTTGCATGCTTTTTTGGTGACGGCTTATTCTTGAAACGAATTTGTTGGCGGGATTTGTACTGTCATTGTCATCAAATTTTTCTAGAGCATCCAATGTGGTTCTAACGAGTTGATAAATCAAGCCTCGTTACTTACTGGTAAACCAGAACTTGAACATTTGTCAAATAGGAAAAGAACCAATGATATTATAAATAAAAATAGGTAGATATAGCACTAGCGCACCTAAATTGTCGTAGACAAATTCAGACAATTGTCGTAATTTAAGTACTTTAAGCGCAACTCACATTAATTTGCAATGTGCAATAATCTTTACATTGAATTGAAGTCTGACATTTGTGGCAATTTGCCAGGTCGTGGGAATGGGAGGGATGGGAAAAAATGTGGCAAACAGTGTGGTGATCTTGTTTGCCATGGGATTAGAGGGAAGCGGGTTGGTGCAGTACTGGCGGTAACCTGTTGTTAGTTGATTACTGACTGCGGAGCGATGGGAAGTAGTCTTGTCTACTTGGTGAAATAGTTTGCTTTAGAAATCTGGGCTCGTCGGTGTTTAGAGCATAGCCAATGTAGCTCTTGTACAGTCACTAGCAGATCAAATTACCACAAACTGTCAAATTTCTCCAAATGATTTTAAACCATAAAATGTTGATGGTTAAGTTCAAAATCGAATGAGATAATTTGACAGTTTGTTGTAACTTGATGCGCTGGCGACTGCATACAGCTCATAGCAATTTGGAATCTTTGACCGACTTCCAAACCTAACCTTATTTTGCACTTTGTACTATTTTTTTAATAGTTTTTTTATTTGTTATACATTCTTTAGTCTCTACTCTAATAATTTACGTGGTTTTCATGTTGTACAAAATCTTTGACATTACTTCATTAAGATTCAACCACTAACAGGGACCGAATTACCGTTACTTTTTTCTTAACGTTACCGATTACCGTTATGTTAACGTTACAAAAGTAACGATATTTATAACGATACCCGTAAGTCCGTTAACGTTACCTATTAACTAATATTATTATCGGTAAAAGTAACAATACGTATACCGGTAATTTATTCGCCTATCTCTTTCTAACGATGTCGGTGGGGAGTCTAACATCTTACGATGTTAGTACAACTAGCTTCGGCGTGTAATAGTTATTGTTTCTGCGATGCATCTGCAATGATTACTTGAACACACTTACTTCGCGACGGACCTCGACGGTGAGGTCGGAATGATGCCGGCTTGTGTTTGCATAAATTACAGGTTTCCCTACTGCTTTCCTGATGGAGGGTGATGGAATCGTCGGGGGTGATTAGAGTATACCGTCGGCGAGTCATACTGATACGTGATGGTTTGTATCGGGCGGCTGACTCCTCCCGCAAACACGACAGCTATTTATTTACTGAACCATCCTTCGAGAAAGTTCCACAACTTTCTGGTACCTTCTTCACAGTTCCATAGTGGAACATTCGGTTGGAGTGTATGTAACGGGGCACTGAGAAAAAAAGACTCAGAATTTTTTTGCCAAAAAAGTGTTATTTTAGCAAATCGTTTATTTTCTCGATTCTAACGTATATACCACCTAAATATAAGGATAAAAGCGTCTTGGTGTTTTTTGGCTGACCAACCGTTTGTCGTAAAAACGATGTCGAAGGAATCCTTTAATAAAGGCACCTACAATTGATAAGCCTGTATATTTTTATTTTGTATGGATAATAAAATTTGATTTTTTCGTAATTAATTATTACCTACATGTCGGGAATTACGCGCAAAGGGGTTATTAAGGGGGGCAAATTTTTCATTATTTTTGCGATAGGACACACCGTTTTCGAGATATAAGCAAATTTAGAAGAAAAAGAAACACTGTTTATGCGCTCGAAGTCATGGGGTCGGGAGTGTCAAGGCACTGGAATTTCAAAGACAGGTCGACCTTGAACTCCAAGGTTTCAAGTCCTCCAGTATCACTTGATCTTGACCTCAAAGTCACTTGTCCTTGACCCTACGGTCACTTGACTTTGCCCACAAGGTCACTAACCATGAATATAAATGACCTGTTACTGTTCCTGAGAACCGCGGGTCTTGACTTTTGGAATTTTGACCTTGATCTCAAGGTCAATGCCATTGAGGTATCCCATGGTGTTCCCTACACTACTACTCCCTCATCCCACCGGGTCCCGAAGGCTTGATTAGGCGAAGGATTGTGGTCAATTTTTTCTAGGTCTTTTTTTCATAGACTATACTACTTTTCGTATGATCCACTACCATGGCATGGAAGGTAAGTAGATTTATTATTCTTTAAAAAGTTATAGTTATACTGATATACTTTGTTGCACTTCTTTCGGCCTATAATGATATTTTTTACACAAACAACTAATAATTAGAACAACAAAACAAATAGATGTATTTGGTGTTCGCCATGTTTGTGTGACCAGACGTCTTATAAAATGAAAAAGGCGCGAGCCGTCGCGTTTTCGTAGGTATCCGTCCGATCGTCCTAAAATGCTAGCTGTTGCCGCTCCGATTAGAAGAGCCGAACTAAAGAACTCGCGGCGCACGTTCGGTTTGGCAACGTCGCACCAGAAATTATTAGTTTTTAGCGAAGTAACGCTACTGGTAACGCTATTTAAATACCGGTAAATCGTATGATTTAACGATATTTTTAACGTTACTAGGTAACGTAGCATAACGTTAAGGTTTTGGTAATTTTACCGGTATTTTTGTGGTAACGGTAACCGTCCCTGACCACTAACCTTCGTCATAAGACATTGGGTGAGCAGTGTGAGTGGTAAATGAAAACTTAGAATTGAAAAAATCCAACTGACTGATCAAATCTGACAAAATAACCATCTTTCGTAACTCAAGATACAAATCTATCTTCACAAAATGATTAATTATTCAATTCTAATTAAGATTACTATCACAATGTGAGACAGTTTAGTTAAAATCTCACAAAAAAAAACTATCAAATCGTCCACAATGACACAATCACAATGGATTCCCTAGGAACTGATTAACACTAGCATTAATTCATTGTTAAAAACGTTGGTTACTTCCTTTCTTTTTATGATTTTGTGTGTTGGTTTGGCTGATAAGAAACTGGTTCTGATTGTTCTTCCAACTTTTGATTTCCGTTGTTAATCATTTGCATCTGCTTTCCGGTCTTAGCTTTATCCTTCCATCTATCTTCCGCGACAAGTTTTGACTTAAGAGTTAATGACAGACGATTAATTGTCTTAAGTTACCCTTACAGGGGCCACGGGCGTCTCATGATCTTCATTCACAACCCAACTTCATACTTTAGTTCACACCGCGAACTATCGAAAGAACCGAACGAAGTATAAAAGGGTCTCGCCCGCCTCGCTAGTTCGCTCGCCAGCTGGCGGTGTGACCTGCGCTTTATCCAGGTTCGCGATTCTACCTATGGGTTCTATTCACATGGGCAATACAAAGATCATCACAATCAAACTCCGATCATCTATTTACCGCTATAAAGTATTCTGCCAACGTTAGTGTCCTTTGTCGTTCTGCCCTAACACCTGCGCACTTGACGATCTTATGACTGCTACAGCGAGCGGAGTTCGCATAGCTGAATTTTGGGCCAAACATATTTAACTAAAAATTTGCCATCGACACGCTAAGAAGAAGAAGTGTCCTTTTAAAAATGATCTCGGAAATGTATCACATTAATAAGTCTCCCGGGATGTCCCATCAAAGGATAAAAAAGGTCAGCTCCTCAGCTGGCGGCGTCAATGCACCGCGTCGAGTAATGGGTGCCTCGAACGCAATCCCAATGCCTTGACTATGGTCACGGTAATTTTCACGCCTATCTACGTTCGAGTGTGGGTAGAGTGATGAGCGGGTAGCGGGTGTTTTGTTTTCTTTAAAAAGTAAATCTTTGTGGTTGCTAGGACGGTTTACCCTTTGACCTCAAGCTGTTACAATTATGTTGCTTTGAGTGACTTTGATGAGGTCTGGAATGCAATAGACTTTAGTGGTGAGAGACCGGCACGAGCTTTGATCACCACGGTTGCTAATGGCAGATTGGCGATGCAGACTGATATTCATTACAAGTCGACTATAATTATCACTCGATAAATTTATGTTAGCTCCACAGGATTAATTGGTAATGATTAGAGGCATTGGGGCCAAAACGACCTCAACCTATTCCCACACTTTAAATGTGTGAGTACTCTGGCTTACTCGAACGATGAAGCCGAAGATCTGATGACGGTGCCAAGTGGGCCAAAAATATAGACTTGTAGAGGATGAAGCTGGCACAGAAACGTGGAGAATGGTATAAAAAAGAGAGGCATATACTCAGCAGTGAGGGAATGCAGGCTATGGGTGATGCTGTAGAGGACCGAGATAATGATCTTGTAGATTATCGATCCTCCAACGTATGGAGTGGCCCAATCTGTTAACTTCGCAAGAACAATGCTGCCCGCTATATCTTTCAATTTAACAGCACACAACAGTAATGCTCATCACATTAATTCCATTACCTTATCTCCATCGCATAATCTTCTGAACGTTTTTAAAGCGAATGAGAATTTAATCATAAGTCACGAATATGAAAGTGAAGTTTATACAGTTGATCGTAATGGTGTTTTGTAGGTGTAGTTGAAAGTGATGAGTGGTGTTTTGGGAGAGGATGGTGGTGTGGCAATATCTATCTATTGATTCATAGAAATAGTTGAAATAGATGAACGAAACAAGTTTAAAGATGAAATGAAGCGTGAAAATTTCAACTGTCTTCCTGTTATGGATCATGAGATACAGCCCTCTGACAGACAGACGGACGGACGGATGGATGGACGAATGGACGGGTGACGGACGGACCACGGACGGACAGCGGAAGTTTAGTAATAGGGTCCCGTTGTTTACCCGTCGGGTACAGAACCCTAAAAAAGGCGTGCGTTTATGAATGATAGAAAAAGAGAAGATGATCTTGAAATATAAACAGAAAATAAAGATCAAGGAACATAGGCGGTTGTCGAGTGCAGATAGATGGTCGCTGTATGTAAAATACTGGTATGCAGTCTATGCAGATGTATCCAGTTGGACTGGAAGCCGGCAACACACGTGGGAAAAGGCCAGGAGCCTTATGATGAGATCAAGGGACATTGGCCAAACAGAGTCAATATTAGTTTTAATAAGATGAATTAAAGTTTAAATGCATAAGTAAAGAGAAAAATAAAAGTAGATAAAGAAGAAGTCAGGATTAAAGAGGTTTCTATAATTTTACCCAGAAATAATTAAATGAAATACAACGAACGAACAGACAAAACCAAAAGAGTCCACAAGGGATCTAACAGTAATAACATAATTATTGAATGACTTATCAATAAAATTCACGCTGCGTTTTTCATTCACACTATCAATATTCCTACAGCTAAACAATTGTCTATCATGACTCAACAATGGACGCCCCAAAGATTTGATTGACAAGTGCATCAATAGCTTGATGTTTGATTGACGGTAAGACATGATAATCACACCTCTTGGATTGACCATGACGTTATGACGTATGACGTAATAGCAGCTTGGCCACGAGCTTCAAGCTCCAGCTTGACGCGTGTTGCGTAGCGGCGACGTCGACGGACAAAACAAATGAAAGAATTTCCATAGATCATGGCGGTAGATTCCAGCTAGTGGCGAAATGCGAAGAGTCACGAACTCCTGAAGGAGACACCCAAATAGCAAAAGAAGGAAAAAAAAATGGAAAGATGAAAGAGAGACCTGTGCTCTGCAGTAGGACACAACATTACTATTGTGTCATAATAATCTGTACTATATGGATATGGAGCGCAGCGAAAGTGGTGTGACGACCTGATCTTGTTTGCGGGGCGAACATGGCCAGAGATCGCACAAGATGGAGAGGTTTGGAAGGAGAAAGGGAAGGCCTTTACCCAGCTGTGTGACCCTTGACAGGCTAGGAAAAAAAGGGCAGGCTGTTAAGTAGTTCTACATTCCACATGGAAAAGGGAGGATCCTCCGATCAGACGGGTGTTGTGTCTGGTGGGCTACCATCGGGTTTTTCTATAGTCGCTTCCCGAGGTCGTGTCTGGGGAGTTATTATTACGTCACTGAGACGAAAGTGTCGTAATTATTATAATTACTTTCTTTTATTATAACTGTGTGGGATGTGTGCTTAAATGATGTGTGGGTGTGATGAATTAAAGTTAATTTGTTGTATTATTGTTATAATTGAGGTAAATTGTCCCAAGGGGTTCGCTTTGTCGGTACCTATATGGTATTGCTTTTTAGTAAAAAGACATTTGTTTAATTGTGTTTCATCATTCTCATCCATAGCCCGGATTCACGCACTGCTGTATATGCTCTTTGCTTGGGCCAGTCTTTGTCTTAGCTTGTGTCTTCAAATGAAGAAACCTAAGTACCCAGCCAATCTACGTAGGTAAGTCTGTCTAGTAATGGGTCCATAACCCTCAGGTCTAAATTCACTTGCACGCCATGAAGATAAGGTATGTTGGTCAATATGACAGAAACGACGGATGGACTGTGTGAAGGATGATATGGCACGAAAGGAGGTGTCTGATGAGAGGACGAGTAATAGAGAAGTATGGAAGAAAAAGACATGCCGACCCCAAATGAATTGGGATAAGGGCAAGGGAATGATGATGATGGTCAATGTGACAGTTAGGGGTTGTAGTTTCAAAAGTAAGTAAACCTTTTAGAGATTTTTCGTTAGAAGTGATACCTAAAGCCATAATAAGGTCGATCTAAAGGTTGTAAATAGACCCTTAACATAGCCGAAAGGTACTTGTTCTCCGCGTCTTTGCGATATTTTTTGTTCTAGACCATACCTTCTAGTTACGCAGATATTGGGGGTCAAAATTCCAACTTTTTCACAAGTTTTTTAAATACATATTTTTAATGTAAGATTTTTACCTTACACACCTTCACGACCCCCGTACTATTCAATCCATCCATCAGCTCAATATTTTGAGTGCTTTCCATCGAGTCCTACCGTAAAAGTGACTTTTCACCCCAAAAAAAAAGTCGTTTCCCTGCAATAATTTTTGCGTAAAGTTACTTAGTTTGATGTACAGAATGCTTGGTTGACGGCTATGTGAAGGGTCTGTTTACACCCTGTATGTATATCTACTACACAAGGCACTAGGACCTAGCCACAAGATTTATGAAAAACCTATTGCAGTTTTAATTTACCAATTCAAATCTAATCTTAGAAAAGTTAGATCAACGATGTTTCTAAGGCCTAATTTGCACTAACACAAATTGCATAGTAGGTAAGTAATTAGTCTATTATATTAACAGTCTCTTTCACTTTCATCTTATTACTGCAATTAATTATAATCTTTGACATCAACCATTATTGTTCTTGCAGCAACCAACGAAGCAACATTGTCATGAAAACTTCATCTGGTTTAACGTTCATCTCCGTCTTGATTCGAATAAAATTATTCATCTTTAGAACAAAAAACGCAACGTAAATTGAACATAATGACAATATCACAAGAATAATGACATCATGTAGTTACAGCATTTGTGGTTACATAGATGCATTTGCATACATTGCCAGACCAAAAAAAACAGAATTTCAAATCAGTGTTACCAACAATACACATTCTATCTTCATCGTGAGAATAAAAAATAAACAATAGATTCGATTACTTCACTTTTCGAGATCCACTTTCATTTAAATTTGTGTTCCGTATGCTAATAGAATAAGGTTGAAATTGGCAAATAACGTTGTAATGGGATATTCTAATGAGAATATTATGGTAAACACATTTCACTTATAGGTGTTATGCAAATATATTGGGGTTTTTCTCGTATCGTGTAAAGTCAGCTTGAACTAATGTTACGTAAAATGGCTAATAGGCCAATTAATAAATAGAAACTTTATTTTTATTGGCCCATGCTGTGCTAGTTATCTTTGGGTCAGAGGTTTAATATTATTACTCAAGACGGCAAAGGAAAACATCGGTCCGTCCCAGAACCAAAAATTCGAAGGGATCCATCTACTAACCCGGGTGCACTTGGCCCGCGTGGTGGATAACAGCCCACTCACTTTCATAGAGAAGCCTGTGTCCTAGTAGTGGGAACATTATAGACCAATTATATACTAAGTTACTGATCTTCATTTTTTTATCACCTTTAATTAGGCAGTCCGAAAGTTTTTCAAGGACATCCACATCCCAAATTAAGTACACTTTTGAGTAGATACATCGGTATTTGCGACTTGTTTCCACCATCTCTTTCGTGGATAACCTCGATCTCGTGTTTCTGTTTGGAGACCCACGACTTGCTGCCCAATATTGCTTATGGAAAATTCGACTGCTTCGTTAATCGACTGCTGAGCATCAGGTGTAATACAGGGTGTAAACAGACCCTTCACATATCCGTCAACCAAGCATTCTATACATCAAACTAAGTAAATTTACGCAAAAATTTTGCTGGGGATCGACTTTTTTTTTGGGATGAAAAATACGTTTTACGGAAGGACTCGATGGAAAGCACTCAAAGCATTGTGCTGATGGATGTATTGAATAGTACGGGGGTCGTGGCGGTGTGTAAAGTAAAAATCTTACATTAAAAACATGTATTTAAAAAAAAAAAAACTTGTGAAAAAGTTGGAACTTTGACCCCCAATATCTCCGTAACTAGGAGGTTCCCAGGTTTGATCTAGAACAAAAAAATGATCGCATAGACGGGGAGAACCAGTGCCGTTCGGTTATGTTAAGGGTCTATTTACACCCTTTAATTTGAGTTTTGGAACGCAGTATCGAGTTCCTCTCCTATGTCCGCTCTCCATTGCTCGCTGACAGACCCCGAGTGCGGACTGACAGCAGCAGCATGGCAATAGGCTTGCCCCCTATTACATGGGATTTAAACATAACTGGCGAAATGTGGGTGTACTTGGGTACACCTCTGCCTAATCCTTCGATGACAGGCGTGATCTTATGTTATCAAAGTTCTAACCCAAAAATTTTATGTTCACTGGCCTCTCAACTATTTTCATAGTCAAGTGCCACCAACCCATCCTTCTAACTATCCTAATTCCAATAAAAGCCACCACATTAGGTCTACGTGACTGCCGCCACAAATACTGGCAGGTGTCGCGGTTAGCATCGTAATGGGCCACTATGTGATAGAACATCGTCTACACGTATGTCCATCAATTTCGCCCATCTCTCTTTGACTTTCTCGACTGGCCGTTCGGTTTTCCTTGCTTTTCCTAGAGATACTGCGGAATTAGCATATTTTGGAAAAGTGAGGAAGCTCATTGATAGTAAGTTGTGTGAAGTTGTCACTTTTGAATGCTAAGTTAAAAGGCTTGCAAATGGCAGATGAGGAACGACAAAGCAATGAATTTAAATAAATTACAATGTACCTACATGTTAGTATAAGAAACCGTCACAAAATAATGTGTGGGAAATGAAGATGAAATATTTCAATCAACAAAACGCTGAGTTAGTGGACCAAAATGCACAACGTGACAAACAAATGTATTGCTGGAGAGTTTGTTCCACCACTTCAAGTCTTCTCTCCAGCGTTAACACTAGGAAGGTGAAGAGCAGGCATTTGAGGGGACTGCCTATATAATTAAGACATTCAAAAAGTGTTGATTTTTGGTCTAATTTGAAGAAACGACTTATGATTTTCATGGTTATATGTGGCACTTGCTTAAACAGCCACGACGCGTTGTAATAAGCAACTCAGAAACATCACAAAGCGAAATTCGCGTCTTCAGAAGTATCTTACATTGTTTAATCGTTGTCGCCATTAAAACAGTCTTCACATAACCCATACACGTTTGTTGGTAGCGTGTCCACCAAAACTATACGAAGATCAAGTTCACGACACTTTCTCCGCCGGTATGGGAGGCGCCATGTTTTATTTATCAATACGGACGTATAATGGGCTCCTACGCATTCACTGTGCGGTGTGGTGTGCTAGTACATCCGCGACAGGACTAGGTTATATTGATGGCGGAGAGAGGTAGAATTTAACAGGTGTTAAATGTTTTGTGGTTGACATTGTGAAACTTGGCAATTAGACTCCGTCCTATGTTTGGATTTAGCGTTTGAGCATTGTGTGTCAACCAAGTCACCATCGAAGGCCGGATTAAAAATTGCCAACTTAGAAGATTCAACCAATTTAAATTTAATGCTGATCTACTTACTTTTTGTTATGCTTTCATATTGTCTGTTTAATCTTCATTTCTCTATAGTTACACACATAAAGTTAGACCTAGGCCAAGCTTAGAACACAGGATGCTTTTTGTCCCAGTACTACATCCCCGCGGAATAATTACAGGCGGGCGAACCCACGAACAAACGCTAGCTTATTCATCTCTTCGCTCGCAGTAGAACCTTATCTCTACATAACGATTGTTCAGATCAGGTTTATTGATGATAAATGATTGTTTAGACTCACTCTCGTTAGCGCAACATTTGACAGCTCAATTTTTACTCTCTATTACTCCATCAGACAGGTAGCGAAATGTAATTTCCGAGTTTGAATATTGAGTAGTTTTATATAATAACAAGTTTGTAGAGAAAACAAAGTGAGTCATACAATTAGTTCAGCATTGTTTTAATGGTTTTAGTATCTCAGCCTTACCCCACCATCATTTTGTTTACAAGTCGCGGAATAAACCTTACGCCCGAATATTAAGAACGGAATCAGTGTCATAGTATCTTTCTAATTTAATCAACAAATATTATGGTAGGTGTATCACGGGTATCGGCGCCGAGGGAGTTCTAGAAAACGCTGGTGTGACGACTGAGAGGTGTTAGTAAGAGATTGGCCGGAGAAAACCACACATAGAGAAGAGTGGGCTATGGGGGAGGCCTTTGCTCAGCGGTGGGACAATAGGTAGGAAAAAAAATGGTAGGTACATAGTTACAATACGTGTCATAATTAATATGAAACATTGACACCGACAGTTTTTGAACATGGTTGTGACGTAGATGTGCTAATCGCGTTCAGTTTATTGGTGAAATTGGCTCTAAGTCGGGTCAAGTGCTAATTTTAGAACAGATTGGAACAACACCGTGAGGTTTTAGTCATTAAGAGTTTTATGGAGAGGATAACTACGAGGAAATGCTAACGACAAAAAGAAGAATGTATCAGCCGTAGAGTCTAGATTTGTGCCTGGTGCCTGGCGCCCTCTATTACAAGGGACTTAAACATAACTGGCGAAATGTGGGTGTATTTTTAGGTAGACCTCTGCCTAACCCTACGGGGATTACAGGCGTGTTCGTAAAAAGAAAAATTTTGGCAGTTACGTGGTTAAGATGAGATGCTAAATTTTTCTACATTCACAAGGATTTCTTTGACCGTAGTCAAAAATACAGACGGAAATATACTAAGTTTTACGTAATGAGTAGGTAAAAAGCTTTCTAGAAACACTATGATGACGCAGTAACTGGATTTCATTAATTAAGTAGATTGGTCGGACATAATACCTACCTTGCGGAAACGAATATTTATAATGAAGTTAGAAAGTATGTGATAATCTGTTCATTTACTTATTGGTGTACAATCGTGCAATTTATATTATTTATTAAATAAAAGGTTGATGTTATATCTTTGAAGTTATCGTAATTAAAGTCTGACTTGTAATTTGTGTTGAGATGGGATCTTTATTTAATTTCTGCCCTGAAGGTAGAAACAAGTTGCAATCGCTTTCAACTTGAGACTAGCGCACACCCAACGTTAAAGCGCAGATATACGACTTTTAACGTTTTTAAATTGAACATCACGTCTAAACTTGTAGTCTTATTTCTTTGAAAAAAATATATGTTATAATAGACAATTTTCTTCATAATTTGATATGTGAAATAATATTTTTATAACATAGTGTAATTAATTTGTAAAGTAGTGTCTAACGCGGGCAAAAAAACGATAATCACGCAAAAACTATCGGGCGTATTTGCATGAAAATTTGACCATCTAAAAGACAATTAATGAGCCATATTTTAGTATACGACTTTTATTTGTATTGTGTTTGATAAATCAAGGAGGGTTGTTTTTTCGAAAAAACTTGGTGCGCGTTGGCTCGAATACTCGCTCAAGGTCGCTGGCACTTAATGTCGCCTTAATTCATACGTAGCTATAAACCGACCGCTTTAATGAGTCCTCGCTAAGGTATCAATTTAAATAATATTCTGAAGGTTGATCACGTATTGGTGCAATTAGCATCCTAATATAGGTATTACGATACTAATTGCACCAATATGTGCGGCAATCTACGTAGGCGTGGATTATGGTTATTTTAAAGCAAATAACTAGTGGGATATTGTTAGGATTTTGTGGACGCTTAATGTGCCTTTGATGGGTCTATAGTCGTAAATCGTAAAAAGATATAAATATCAATGTTTAGAGATCGACCCCAAGGCATCAAAGGGGATTTCCCTTCGCTGCATTGAATTTTGGAATCTAATAGTCCATAAGTCCTATTTAATAGTGGGCGAGCCTATTTCCATGAACGGGCACAAATCCGAATTCCGGGCCGCTGTTTAGAATTTCTTCATAGAAAAACCCAATGTAACTCAATACTTATTAGAGCTGCGTAAGAATTTTGGTGTGAATCTTACCTGTTTTTCAGTACACTATAAAAACAAACTGCCTAACTAATGTCTTACTCTATAATCTAGCTTTTTTTATCCCATCATCATCAACATCAAACAGGCAAATATAACATCAATTTTTCTCTTTACACTCATACCACGGTGATCCACGGAAGTGAAACGTTCAAATTCAAGGCCACAGTGAATACTAATGGAGCAGTAGGTCAATGCATTGTATCGATCGCTACGGCTGTCACTGATCCACTTCGTAAACCGTACCACACAATAGATCACGTAGTATAGTAAAAGTAGAGAAGTGGCGATCAAAATGTTCGCGAATCAAGCGGTAAATTGAGAATCGAATTGCTGTCAACTGGCTTGACAGCTGTCAAATTGACGTTTATTGTGATCGTTGTGGATTGGATAGTTTATTTCTGAATGGGAGCAGGTGATTCGTGCTGGAGATATGTCGAAGATGTGTTTTCATCCCTTTTTGTTATTCAGTTAAGACAGATTTTTCAATGAAGATATAATTGCTGGAAAGTTCTGGGTAGCTACCCATCGTCAGGTAGCACAGAAATCTATTTTAAGGGTGCTGTGAGCCTGTTAGGCACAGGCTAGCATCACGCTGCTAAAAACTCGCTTAGCTGTCCCTGGAGATCCATTGAGTCTTTTCATTTAATCAAAACTCAGTAATTGTCTTAATCTAGGCTATAAACTATCTGTGTGTCAAATTTCATCTAAATCCGTTCAGTAGTTTTTTCGTGAAAGAGTAAGAAACATCCATCCATCCTCACAATTTTTCGCATTTATAATAGTAAGTTAGAAGTAAGAGTTTTTGTAGATAAAATTAAAGTATGCTATATAACGAACTTAGGGACATTAAATTATAAACTACTCTGCCAACCCTTCGCACCAATTAGCGTTAAGTTACAGAGAGAACAATTTTCGCGTGCACTCCCATGATTGAAGTACCAAAAGTGAATGCAAATGCACGCGTTATGACGACAGATGATCGGCTTTCTAACGACCTGCGCGTACGCATCCACACAAGACTTACATGTGACAGTTGTATATAGAAGGTGAAGGGTTCAATTGGTGAGCTAAAGTGTTGAAAATTCAATTTAATTGATGTCAACTGCAACTGCTAACAGTCTAGTGAGGCGTCGCGTGATTCAGACTGAAATATAATGTTTAATTGGTTCATGATCTTTAGCATAAGTGACCGATCCCAGAAATGAGTCAAATGTCAATCACATTGCCCAGAGGCTTATCGTTGCCATGTAACGTGGCAACCCGCTATTAGTCTCTTGGGGGTTATTTATTTCCCTACCAACTAAATACATTATGGTACGCAATAAAGAATTGAGAATTGAATTGACATTACCGGTTGACAGTGTTGAGAAGGAGTTTTTTGACGCCATTTTTTAGTTTATTATTTAGTTAGTTATTTTAATTCATAAATGATTATAATATTATAATAACGGTCCTGCATGATGAGAACCTCGTGAACGAAGAAAGATAAGCAAATCAAGTATCTTGACTTGGCTTGCGAGGTTGTCGACGTAATTATGGGATGTGGACTCAGCGATCATTGTGCCGATAGTCGTATCAGCCCATGGCTTAATTGCCAAGAGCCTTGATGCCTTGATGCCTGATGGGGCTCTCGTAAGGCAGCTGGATCAAGGGCTTGATTCAGAAAGCGGTACTCCTGGACACGGCTCGTATTGTTAGGAGGTTCCTCTCTCTGGAGCCCTGACCGCCGGTATCTTGAACCCTGTTTCCAATACCGGTGGGCTACTATTTTTTATATTTTTAGATGTTTTTTTAAGGAATATTTAAATGTAAGAAGTAATACTATAAATGAATAAACGAAATAACATAATATTTATGAGATAAATACGTATTTACGTATTATACGTATTTAAATGTTGTGGTGTCATGTAATCCATTTCACCCGATCAATTAATGCGTTTAGAGTGACACGTCATTGAGTTGGGACGCGAGAATAATCCATGACGATAAAATTATTAACGTCACCCATAAATTCAACCTGCCTGTATTTCTGCCTACATCACAGATATTTCGAGCCGCCAGTGATATTGCAGACATAACGGTGGGCAGGCCGGTCTGGCAGGAATGTAGAAAGCTGGGCAGCGTGTGCCGGCGCATCGTAATCAAGCTGTTTCGGTGATCGGCCTGCTCTCTACAGTCTTATGTGTCCCTGGTTGGCCGTAACTTACTCAATAAGTTATTGATACATTTTTTGTGAGTTTATGTCTTGTTAAAGACATACATACATACATAATCCTTGCATTCTCAGAGGAGTTAGACAGAGGTGTAGCACCTATAAGTATGCCAAATGTCCGGTAACACAATCAATGGAAACTCACTTAGTCAACACATGGTAACACTTTGACCTTGCGTGTATTGATGTGCATTCAACTCCTTTACACCAACATTTCGCCAGTTTTTTTTTTTTTTTTTTTCTTTTTTTCTATCTTTATATGACTACGGATGTCTTTGTTTTCATTTGCGTCATATTTAATCGCCTCGACATATGATCTGAGAACTAGGGAGAGGTCTGTGTCCAGCAGTGGAGTGTGATAGGCTGAGTGGATTGATTAATAGATAAGTGTGTCAGTCTATTGATATAGTTTCATGCGAAAACGCCGTCAGTTTTGATCGACATCCTAATCTTTTCGCATCTAAAACTGGTTGGTTATTAGAAAGCGTTCTGTCAATTTAGTGATCTCCATGTCTCGTTTAGTATGGGCATGTTGTTTGTCTTTACAATAGGTGGCCATCAAATTATGCTTCATCGTATATCATTCATGCCCTACGGACATGAGTCAAGCAGCTGTCTAAACCAATTTGTGAAATCGTTCAGGAAAAAGACTTCGCGATTATTTTATGTTGTGCACTCCTGCCATATATTTTAATAAGGTTCTAATATCATCGATCCCTGTCCAAATATCTGATGAGACACCAACAGTTCCTTCTCTATCATTAACACTTAAAACGGGATATTTACCATGTTAACTATTTATTTTGAGTTCCTGATTTTTCGGTGCTGTTCTTTCTCTCTTATTTATTAAGTCTACAGCCATGGGATGGGATTTCCCATGGGCAAATACCTATGTAAAACCTCCATTCCGTCTATCACCCCCCACTTTCAACGTTACATTTCCCTTTTTTAGCCTTGAGGTTTAGGATATGCATTATCCATCACCGGGTATGTGCTATTTAATATATCCCACTGTTTTTTAACCAATATACTGTGTTTATTCAATGCCTGGGACAGATATAGATATATATATACATGTATACACTACAATATACATAAAAATACTTTAGCCGTAGTGACAAAAACAACTTTAACCTTTTGAACGCCATTGTCACACATACGTGACAAGCAAGCGCGTGCCCTGTACGCCAAACGACACAAATATGTGACAAAATGGTAGGTGAAATTGTGGCGTTCAAAAGGTTAAACCTTTATAATTTTTGTCCACGACTGCTAAGCAATATGCACTTTTGTGTTTTTGTTATAGAAGATCTTTACTATTAAATGACATAGATTTTACATATGTAAATTCTGGGGCACAGGCTCATACAATTTTTGGCCATCTCCTTCAAGTTATTTTAAACATTAGGTACCTAGAAACCACACAACTTCCCAACAGAAGACTTTAGTTAGTCCCACCAACAAACCACATAACAACAACATTACATAACTCAAACCAGCAGTTTAACTTAACCACAGCGGATAAGCGAATAGTAAGTAGCAGTTTCACAGTTTTCACTCAAACCGGGTCTTCGTGGGAACCCAATGCTGTCCGAAGGATGCAATGTCGACTAGTAGTGTTAGTAGTTAGTCTACATCGACACCGGCTCATAATTAAGTAGCTACGGATCGATGGTTTCACTTTAATAAGTATTTACTCGATGGGAAAGGTAAATAAGAAGATATAAACTGGGCTAAATACTATCTGCCGCCACACCCTTTCACACTGCATCTTTTTTTAACCAGATTCACATTAATAACCCGCAGAAAAGCAATGAGACAATTAAGCTCAGCCTAATTCAGAAAAATCATTACCTACCAATCCGTCGTTGAAAATTCTCATTGGTAAAACCGTAATCAAAAGCTCATTTTGGTTATCTAAGCAACTCTTGGCTTATAATTTTATAATCTTAGACCCAGCGGTTTATTTTCTATACGTTATCTATCAGTATTTATTTATTTAACACTACAATTACAAAGTACAGGGGCGGACTTAACGCCATAGGCATTTTCTACCAGTCAACGTTTAGGTCAGTATACGAAAGAATTTCAGATTTTCACATAGTTAATCTTAGAAACATCAGTGACGTTCATCAAAATAAACAATTGGAGGATGACAAAATACCTACAGTGTTCACTTTTCATATCGACGATGGTGATAAATGTCTTGTCTTGTCTTGACATAAAATAGCTCATAGACGCGAAATAAAAGAGTCCCTCTCTTGTATTGTCTCTTGCTCTAATTTCAATATTTTATAAGTATTTTATGTAAAGCCGTTCTCTGTGCATGTGGTGTTAACCTGTAATTAATTGTTGCACTTGTAAATGTTACTCTAGTCATTAAATCAGAAATGTATATAGTGTAAGCAATTGTTGGTTAACCTAAATAAATAAATAATAAATTGTATTTTGAATTAAAACAGTGACAGGTAACGCAGAAACGTTACGTACTGCTCCAACGAGACCACTAACTAATATAATCGTAGTTAAATAATAACTGTATTTTTCAAGAAACTGGTTAATTATATTCATGTTTATCTAACAGCCGACCTTGAGAAGTGAAGAAGATTCGCTAAAAGAATGTTGGACCACCTGTTAACCATAACGAATTCGGAATTTTTTAGTTACAACACTTAAAAGTTACCAAATCGTAGTGTTTTTAGTAATGTGCTTAGATATGGGTAACCTAGAAATAGATTGATGTAACTAATCGCAGAAAAGTTTTTTTTTTAGTATATTACATCATAAGAGTAAGTGAACTAAACTATCTTACTATTAATGCGATAAATGCCAGTTTGTGAGGATGTATAAATGTTCGTTACTCTTTCACTCAAAAACTACTGAACGGATTTGGATGAAATTTGGAAAATAGATAGTTTATAACCCGGATTAACACATAGGATACTTTTTATCCCAGAAGTACGATCCCGTGGGATAATTACCGAACTCCACGCGGTCGAAGCTGCGGGCATAACCTAGTTCTACATAAAAATCTTGACCGACTGACAGACAACGGACAGCCTAAACTGCTAGGTCTAGAACCATGAAATGCACAAGAATTTCATACAACACAAACACTCAGGAACAATTGATTCGTCTTCTAAAGGGATTTTAAAGGGGATGATAGTTTGCATTGAAGATAAATTGAAGAAGCTAAATCCCATCAATAATAGGCTAGTCTCAACAAAAACAGCATGAATTTTGAAGACACCACCATGATTGATAACATCCACTTCTATAAGACTGGTTAAAATAATCATTCGTTATCAGTATTTTATTAAGTACTAGCTGACCCGCGCAACTTCGCCTGCGTTAGGATTTTTCTCCGTTTTTGCAACATTTTTCATGAATGCTCCGCTCGTATTGGCCTTCCTCGATAAATGGGCTATCCAACGCTAAGAATTTTTCAACCTCGGACCAGTAGTTTCTGAGATTAGTGCGTTCAAGCAAACTCTTCAGCTTTATAATATTAGTAAGTATAGATATGTCAACATGTAAACATTCTGTTAGCAATCCTCTTGACACAACAGACATAGTTGAGGATCATGGACAGTCTTTCAATTTCTGCTTCGTCCTTTTAGGGCCACGCTCCCCCGGTATGTATTAGTCTCATCCAGGTCTTACCCGCGATTGCTGTTCTACGCCTAGAACTACATATTCTTGAGCCAACACTTTGTACATATAGCCATTTCCATAGTAATAGCCTATTAGCCAATGTAGCCCAAGTGGCCTTGTCTTAACCTCGTAAAAGGAAAAGTTTAATCAATATGCTGACTTTCTACAACGCCTATCGACGTCTCGTTCATCAAAATTGGCTCAGCGGTTTACGAGATCATTGCTGACTGACAATTATCGGTGGTTCAGAGGAAATCGCCTATTTACTAGTTAAGTTACTAGTTACTGGTTCACGGTAGCCGTGTATTTTATGTAGTGGTTAATCTGTACATGTGTAATTAGATGGTGTTCAATTACCTATCTAACATTCTTCATTTAACTCTTTAGTTTTAATCAATTAACTTTGACTCAAGTTGTTTTTGAAAGACTTACCAAGTACATTATTAGAATCAACATTTATTAAATAACCTAAAATAATTAAACTAAACCAACAACAAACTATAAAAGGCCATCAAAAAACTCCTCCTCAACACTGTCAGCTGGTAAAGTACCCAAGAAACTGGCGACGTTGCCACGTTGTATGGCAACACTTAGCCTCTAGCCAAGGTAAAAGCCAGCCCTTAGGTTACGGGAAGCGTCCACTAAGCGATTGAAAATCTCCTTAAAAATATTGAATTTGAAGAGGATTGACATAGGCTACCTGAAAATTATGTCAGTCCAAAATAAATCGCTTTGCAACCGATTGCTACTTTAATCTTGCCCTCTTTTAATTATCGCCCTCATTAATTAATAATTATCTCACTCATTAATCCTTAAAAATCGATGCTTAAAAATGCATCTTCTGACCACAAAGGTTAATTGATTGAGCCAGCAAGTCATCAGCAAGCAGTCCCATTATGATCTTTTACAAATCATAGGCTCTAACATAATTTCAAAATAAACACAGACATCAACTACTATTATATCGAATTTACATATAACTATCATTAGAAATGTAATCAGTGGGCAATGTGGACATTCAGAAATGTAATCTGTAAGCAATATGGGCATAGTTTTAAAAGACCCATTACATTTTGTAATATTGCCCAAATTATCATCTTGTGTGTTTATTTATGGAGTTATTATGTTATGTAAGATATGTAATGTGATGGGTATGTCATAGCTGTTGTTAGCAGTGCCATAAGTTTTGTGGAAAATGACATCGTTATGATAAAGGGTTGTGGCCGAAATTATGTGGTAACATCATCTTATTTTTTTGGTTTATGTAAGCTTTCATTAGGGGACCGGTTATGTGTTACACTTGCCAAGATTCTCATATAACAAACAGCACGTAAAAGATTCACTAGATAGTTTTCTTTGGTTGTTCTTGTCGTTGGTTTATGTTTCCTTTTCTAGTATAGTCTTTTGTCAGCTTTTCACTGCCAGCGTTTCTATTTAGGCGATTCTCCCACTACACCGCGCTCCGTCGCGTAGCGCGGATAATATGTATTGTGTGTTTAAATTCAAACTATTCTCTTACTACAAAAATAGTGATGTGACTAATTTAAATAATTTATCGATAAAAACACACGTTCTAACTCGCTTACGAAATAAAACCATACTCGTACATCACTATTTACATTACACATACCGATGAACGAGTAAACATCCAGTTTTGTCACCATATTCAACCTGTAGCGGCCTTCTAAGAACTTTCTAATTCAAATAGACTTATAAAACCATAAACCACGTGCATTTATCATAACTTAAGACTGGAGAGAGGCGTATTATCATAAATTGCTTTTATTATATCGACATTCGATTGTGTTGAGTTTAGAGTATTATCGATAATTTCTATTTTTTATTGACATGTCAATGGAAAAAAGAAGAGGTAAGTGAAAAGCTTGGATACGAGATAATTTTGTAGATATTTAAAGGGTTTTTCGCTGTTAGTATATTTAGATAATTTCGACATAAAAAATATTGATTGACGTCGTAAATACCTTCAATTAAACGTGTTTTAATTTTTCAAGGATATATAATGTTTGCAACTTCATTCACTCCGGTTACACAAATTAAGTTATAAAATAAGAAACTAAGAAGAATTATATTACTTAGCTGTCACCCACAACCTTTTGATGTCAACTTAGATAACGAAAAACATATCCCCATCACAACTTTATCGATACTTAAAATCCTACTAAACACAAATCACATCACTATCATTTGACATCTCTGCCATCCTTATTTTTTTTTTAAAGTCGTTAAGATAAATCTGGGACATATCTTTCAAGTTACTACATAGCATAATTATTATGAATCTGTGGTTCAGCTTAACGACTGTAGCCACCAGAGAGATAAAAAAAAACCGACTTTTTTCAATGGCGGTAAAAGAGATCGGTATATTTAATGCGATAATACGGGACTACTAAGATGTTAAGTAAGAGAATTATGTTAGTGTTATAAAAAATATTATATCAGGGATTAATCCGTAAGGTTACTTATTATCTGGCTGTTCATCTGAATGTGTGGTCTGTTGACACGACGGCCAATCAAGCTATACAAAACCAATTTATGCGGATCTCTCATTGTTTAAGAAATCTATACAAAGCGAGGCCAAGTTATACTGGAAATGTACAGCTTCATGTGCCGCCGTGTGTACATACAAATCTGAGCATTTTTTTTTAATAATACAAATGCTAGAGACCAGCCTCTTTCGCACAGTTTATGAAACCTGAAAAAACATTGAGATTTCTGATGTAGGACATTGACTTTACACATAAATCTTCCTGAATATACTAAAGAATCATCGAAATCCGATCCGAAGATTATAAGAACAATGCGGTCACGCAGAAAAAGTCACGAATTGACATTGTAAAATACCATCATCTGCCTAGCCTTTTTCCAACTATGTTGGGGTCGGCTTCCAGTCTAACCGGATGCAGTTGAATGCCAGTATTTTAAATTTAGCGACTGCCTATCTGACCTCCACAACCCAGTTAGTACTGTGTAGTACGATACCCGTTGGTAAGACTGGTTGTCAGACTTTTTAGGCCACTGACTACCTAACGATTGTCAAAGATCTACAAATGAGTCCCGGAACCAACAGCTTATATTGTAAAATATATTGTCTTGAAAAAAGATAAGTCGTGATAATATAATATCTACGAATACGACGTATTTCTCCATTCATAAGAATCATTCACAACACCGCACCGTCTCCAAAAATAAAATGAAAGTGAATCTCCAACTATTTGCGTTCCTCTTAGCGATTTATGAAAAAGTAAAAGTTGGAATAACCATGACACTTAACGTTAAAGTTATACGGTTCATAATTGAGTGGCAGTTTGGTGCCGAAATGGCAATTTTCTGTTACGTTGTATGTGTCAATTGTCGACACCTTCGAACTTTCACTGAAGGTCACACGAAAAGGCGTGGAGACGATTGCGACTAAAACTTTTATTGTTTGTTTTACGTAATCTGTCGTACTTTTGTATAATTTAATTAGCGTTAATGTTATGTTTTTAGCACTTTTGGACGGTTTTCATTGAGATTTTTAAGTAGCTATAAAAAAAAAATTGCTCATTATATTGGAGAAATTCAGTGTTATCTAATGTTTTATTGCAGTTTTGACTGGCTGAAGAAAATTACCTTTTTTTGTGTAGAGGGGGGACCTCCACAGCCACCTTGCTGAACGAAAAGAAATTGTGATACTTTCATCTCTCACAAATATCACTCACTTCAAGTGCCAAGGTACATAATTACTAAACTTGACCTTAAGTAGCTTAACCTGTTCATTACTCATCACAGCTTTCAAAAACGGTAAAGGAAAACATCATAAGAATACCAGTATATCCTAAGACAGGTGCTACCCACCAAGTCCTACTGGGCCCTCGTGGTTGATTCGCTCTCTGAGGCCTGTTACAAAATCTTGGTTTTAACATAACATCACGCCTGTAATCTCCGAAGTATTAGGCAGAGGTGAACCTCTGCCTAATACTTCTGTACATCCACATTTTGCCAGTTATGTTAAAGTCCTATGTAGGTAGCAGGAAGCGAGCCTATTACCATCAACCGGACACAGATCAAGACTCAGTGGCTGCTACTAAGAAATTCCTGATGGAAAAACTCAATAACACTTCGCCCGACCCGGGAAGCGAACCCCGGTCCTCTTGCTCAGCAGTGGCGCTAGCGACCACTACACCAATGAGGTAGTTAAACTTGATTTTAGGTAAACAACACACTCCACTTTTTCTTCTACTCAAATGTTCCCACAAAAACTTTAACACAATTGTTCCACATAGTTATCAAGCAACAATAGCTTCGTAATAGAGTAATACCACCTATTATCCAATTGGCTGAACAAATCTACTTATTAAGCCGTACCATTGATTATACACGGCTGTTAGTGTGTGTCTGTCTGTGTTTGTTAATCACTAGGCACATAGTATAAAACAAAGTCGCTTCCCGCTGTCTGTCCCTACGTACGCTTAGATCTTTAAAGCTAAGCAACGGATTTTGATGGGGTTTTCAGTAATAGATAGAGTGATTCAAGAGGAAGGTTTATATATATATAAATATATTGCACCCGTGCGAAGCCGGGGCTTGTTCTAGTTTATATCCAACATTATTTTTAGTATAGGTATGCGAAACCTGAATATAGTTTGTTCAGAATAAGTAACTGAATCGATTCCAATAATTTTTAAACCATGTTATATTTTTTCCCAAAAATATTTAAAAAAGTTAAAAGTTGGATAACGAGTGACTTTGAGTACCTATCTCAATAATTTAGGTACCTTCTTCCAAATTATTATTATCAATGAGCTCAAGACGAGGCTGCGTGGTGACCGCGTTTTTGTGCGGACAAGTAGGTAACAGAACAAGCTTATAACTTTGTGATTTTTCATGATACGGTTTTGAAATTTTGTACGTAGATTCTTTACATAAAAATACTAGACACGTGTATCAGGCATATTCGCATATACTAAAACTAATGTTGTATATAAAGTAAGAAACTGACTGGCTAACTGATTCACTGACTGATCGATCAACGCACAGCTGAAACCGCTGGGTCTAGAAGCATGAAATTTTGCAAACGTTCCTTAAATGACGTAAGTGTGCACTAAGAAGGGAGTTTTGAAAATTCTTCCCCTAAGGGGTTAAAACGAGGGTTGAAAGTTTGTATGAAATTTGGTCAATTTCGCGAATAAAGTGGTGGGCAAATAGCTAGTTGTTTACATGATTTGTTGGTTGTATGTTGTGAGCAGAGGTTTGAGATCACCTAGAAATGTAGGATAGTCCAAAGATTTGACATTAGAACGGTGTCTGGGTGAATTTCAGATATTCTAGGATTTGTTTTGAATAAAAATGTGAGACTGCCTCGTTAGTCGCGTTTGGGACCAACGCGACTACTGAGCATGAGGTCTTGTGTTCGATTCCCGGCTCGGGCAAATTGTTATTGGGTTTACCATCAGGAATTTCTCAGTAGCAGCCACGGAGTCTGGATTTGTGCCCGGTTGATGGTAATAGGCTTTCCCCCTATTACATGGGACTTAAACATAACTGACGAAATGTGTTTATTTTGGAAGGCATTTTGAGATATCCATGCAGTAAACCTCAGTTACAACTCAAACTTAGTGCTATCATTGTTTTTTGCTCATTCTGGGAATATTTCGAATCCGAATAGGTACCTAGTAACATTGCCTGACCTAGGCATTGAACCCAGACACCCTCGATTAGAAAACTAGTGAATGTGAAATCTTTCAAGATCCTTGTACTAGTTCTGAACTTACAAAATCAACACAGGATGCGGTGAAGATGACACATCCTTACCGACCTCCTTTCGAACTAAAGGTGTTTTATCTCTGATATGAATTTTTTGGCTACGAGAATAAAGCTCACTGTACTGCTTAATCATAACAACATAACATCACGCCTGTATTCCCCGAAGGAGTAGGCAGAGGTGCACCCAATAGTACACCCACATTTAACCAGTTATGTTTTAAGCCCATGTAATTGGGGGCGAGTCTATTACCATCAATCTGGCACAAATACAGACTCCGTAGCTGCTACTGAGAAATTACTGATGGAATAACCCGATAACAATTTGCCCGACCCGGGAATCGAACCCAGAGCCTCATGCAGTCGCGATTGCGACCATGACCAACGAGGCAGGCACCACTGCTCAATGAAAAAACAGTAGCACAGCCAAGCATAGCAAATTCATGTCGTACCATACATTTTCATACAATAACAACCATGTAATTATCATTGATTACATTTGTTCATATTTGTTCATATATTAACTTTTTTATCTATACATCTAAAATAAAATTGAAGTGTCTGTTTGTAATATTAAAATTTACATTTAAATTTCGTTTTACTGAATGCATATGAAAATATGTATGGCAATTATAACAAAAACGCATTTTTTTCAGTTTGTCTGTCTGTCTGTTTGTTTCGGCTAATCTCAAAAACGGCTGGACCGATTTTGTCGACCGAGTTAGACGCTATAACATCAGATAGCTGATGTTATAGCGTCTAACATAGGCTACTTTTATTTTAGAAAAATAATTAAGGTACCGTGCAAAAAAAATTAAAACCGTTGAAATTGAAAACATTCAATTCAAAAAGGGAAGTAAGTAATGTTTTATGATAATAATTTCACGAGAACGAAGGTCGCGGGCAAAAGCTAGTCTTATAAATAAACTTTTACTAATAACGGAAGTATTAAGCAATAGTTGAATAGTGATGTAACCCGTTTGATTTTATACAAGGAAAATGTGAACTAAAATGTTTACGGTGAAAGTTTGATTTAGAAAATAATGTTTAGAAACCATTTTGTATTGTAATTTTTATAGGAATTTCATGGTAAATACATAGTTAGCCCCGTGGTTTGTCACACAGAGAAGTCTTGCGACTCAGCAGGCTGAATATGCTTATGCTACATGGTAAGCATAGTTATGGAAAAATATTTGAATGGTATTTAAAATAAAAATAGATAGAGTTTGAGTCCGTTGTGTTTTCCGATTTTTGGATTGTCAAATAAAAGTTTTCTGACTATGAAAAATCGACCGCTCCCATACATATTTTTTTGCAGACCAAAGTATTCATAATAATATTCATATCTTTTTATTGCATTCCATAATGTGTTTAGATCTTACAATAGACTTAAAAAAAAAATCAGTTCGCTTTACAAGTTACAATATTAAAAAGCTAGTAACAAAAGACAATGATTCTTAAGCGCTAGATTTTTACATATTCCCTGGACTCCACACTAGGATACCCTGTGTCGTGGGATCCAGTCTCTTCCCAAGTAATGGTAACATGTTAGCTTTAACTGAACTAATTATAAAATAAATTTTAAAGCTAAGGTACAATAACGGACCCTGTAGGGCACAGCAAAAAGTACAAAATGTATGTTTGAAATAAAATGATTACAATTACAATTTAAAAAAAAACATCCTATGTAGCAGTAGCGAAGGGTCAACATTGTAAGAGGTAAGCCGGAGTACATATCTTTAATGTCATTGTATTATTTGTCTATACAACATTATTTTTAGTATTTGCGAAACCTGAATATACCTATACCTGTTCAGAATAAGTAACTGAATCGATTCCAATAATTTTTAAACCTTGTTATATTTTTTCCCAAAAATATATTTAAAAGTTGGACACCGAGCGACTTTGAGTACCTATCGCAATAATTTAGGTACCTATTGCCAAATTATTATTATCAATGAGCTCAAGACGACGCTGGAGGCGCGCGCTGCGTCGTGATCACGTTTTTGTGCGGAAAACTGGGTAACAGAACAAGCTTATAACTTTGTGATTTTTGATGACACAGTTTTGAAATTTTGTACATAGATTCTTTACATAAAAATACTAGACACGTGTATCAGGTTTCGCTTATACTAAAACTAATGTTGTAGAATACTGACTGTGCCATTTTTCAAAGGGAAGCCGGTAGGAATCGAGTTGTATGGAACCTTCGCCACTGCTTCTTGTCGCGAACGTTCCTTGTATCTTTTAAGAACTTAACTTCCGAAGAAACGTCTCCGTTTAGACCAAGATATCCATCTGCCGGTGATTCAACAAAGACCTTTCAATGAACCAATCTCCGTAAATTAGTTAAGGAAGAACAGTACATTATGAATGTCATAACAGCTAATAAACATCTGGTTAATAGCTTTTTCTAATGTAAGTAATAATTTGATGATGACCAAATGAGATTTTTAGTGAAAGTCGGCAGAGAAACCGAAAGGCATACGTATGCTCTCTACGGTTAAAGGTCTAGCCTATTTGTACACCATTATATCTAAAATAACATAATATCACGCCTGTAATCCCCGAAGGGTTAGGCAGAGGTGTACCTAATAATACACCCACATTTCGCCAGTTATGTTTGTGTCCCATGTAATAAGGGGCGAGCCTATTGCCATCAACCGGCCACAAATCCAGACTCCGTGGCTGCTACTGAGAAACTCCTGATGGAAAAATCCAATAACCAATTTGCCGGACACATATGTATTTGTGTCTACACATTTCATTCAAATTCTTCTCAAAACTGTCACTATAAATCACGAGTAAATCGGTACAGCAGTTTACGAGCTACGACTCAGCATCCGTACACATACCGACTTTAAAACTCATAACCCTACGTTCGCTACACTATACTAGAAAAGCACGTGTATTTAAAACAAGGCGCACTTGCACCAGACCACGTGTTTACGGTTGTCACGGTCCATTCCACGCAATGTCAAGGCTGGAAGCAACCAACCGTGGCGGTTGGTGGTAATGTAGTACAATATACACCCTTGGTTACATCATGGCTTGGTATAATATACGTAATAGATTTTTTTTTATGGTACTTTATTGTATATACACGGTGTACATTGTGACAGAAACTTTTAACATATATTTAGTAAATGATTCTAGCGAAAAGCTCTTTTACTAGTTTTTTATTATTATTACTGACGGATACTGTAGGCAGTCTAGGATCATGTACACACAGCAACAAATTAAGCTACACTAATCCAGTATAACATGGCCTTGCTTTGTATAGATTTCCCGTACAATGAGAGATCCGTGTAAACTGGTTTTGTGTAGCTTGATGGGCCGTTGTGCGTACACACAACGATATATCAAACTATACATATCCAGTACCCTATTGAAAGACTTTTTCATGAAATAGATATTGAATTGGGTTAAATGAGCTTAGAGGGTTGTATTATTTATTTATTTATTTAACACTTCAAGCACAAAGTACAGAGGCGGACTTAATGCCATAGGCATTTTCTACCAGTCAACCTTTGGGTGATGCAGAGACAAACAGTGGTAGGTGTAAATATAACTGCAAAAATTTAATTTATTACTAAGATAAACTACAAGGATATATAAAATACTATAACGATATATCAAAATACTATAAATATATATCAATATATTATATATATGTAAATAGAAATTTACACGGATATCCTAAAATAAAAAGACAAATAATGAAGAAAGCATTAACGTTGTAACGAATCTGCCAGCTTTTTCTGAAGCCTCCTAGCCGCCTCCTTTTTCTCTTCTTTTGCTTTTTTTTATGCCAGCTTTTTTGCTTTTTCTGTATGTGCTTGTTCTGTGTTGTGTGTGTTATGTTTCTATATGTTGGGTTTTTTTGTGTGTGTTTTGTCTTTTGTGTTTTTTCTGTATGTTTTCTGTATTAATTATTTAAATTCTGTAACTAGTTAAGTGTTGCATGCGCGACTCATTTTTCATCAACGTACAATCTAACACTGATCTGCAAATTATAAAAAACGTGAGAAAATTTGAATATCGCGGGCTACCCTGTCGTTTCCACCTTAAATAAATGGCATTAAAAATCATAATGTCAAAACCGCCAAAAATTTACTTACGTCGTGTTAGAACAGTAACGACGGTATGTCAAAAGTGTGGTATTTTTATAGGCATTCTTAGGCACCTTAGACACGCTTTTGCTGGGATCTCAACGCCTTTCTTTGCTCACTTTTAGAAGGCATGGTTCAAACTTCAATAACAACCAACAACTTACACTTTTAATAGTGACCTACAATGCTAAAAATATTTCAACATTGAATTGTAAAATGTCACCTTAAATTCGAGCGATTTTTGACAACCGAACCAGTTACAATATCAAAGTAAAAGGGACGGTAATGACATACATACAAACATACCTATATACGGCATGTAAAAATTACGTGTAAGGCTAGCTATTTACATAAATATTATAAATGAGATCTAGCTTTGTTCTACTTTTTTAACATGAGAATAGAGAGAGAAATAAGACAAGAAGTCAGTAATAGTTCACAATGGAAAAATACAGAAAAGGATGATCTACACCAAACGGTTCGCATCGCGTCGGATTGGGACGGATTTCACAATTTTTAAGCGATATTACATCGAGTACACAGTATTTAAAGTCTATATTACCAAGCCGCACCCAGTAGCTTGACCGCGAGCGTCTTCCGCGACACGCGATCGTAGCCGAAAGTATACACATGGTAGGAATGAAACTATTTGTCTAGGCGCAGAAATGGAGACGTTCGCAAGCGACTGCCGGGCTCGATCGGCTGTCGCCGCATCCGTTCGTATTCTTTCCGATCCGATGCAATGCGAGTTTGGTGGAAATCATCCTGTACTCGATCAAGAGATGATGAGAATGGCAGCACTGCTTGCCCAGAGACATTATATCCTGAACATATTTATTTTCTGAAGTTATTCATCCACATTTTTAAAATTCCTGTCTTCTCTTGCCCTTATCCCAATTCATTCGGGGTCGGCGCAGCATGTCTTCTTCATCCATACTTCTCTATTACTCGTCATATCATATTTCACACAATCCATCCATCTTTTGTTTGGGCATCCCAAAATCGCTACCGAAAATCTCCAATACACATTTTGTACACCATGTATAACTAATACATGAATATATTTATATACATACGTGCATGTCCTTGTATAGTGTTTGGTTAAGGCAGTCCGGTTAATATTGCGAACATGTACAACCTCATTTGGTTGGTCGACAACCGCCAGATTTCACTAGCACACTGCCCGATTTAAATCTATAGGATTTATATATTTAAATGCGGAAAGGCATGTGTTTATAATTTAAATGTGTACCTACATACATATCGAAGAAATCTTTGGAATTGGTATTTAAATATGTACATAGGTTTTCTATTCTTTATGTTTACGATTAGAAAATATGAGTGTAAGCCTGTAGGTACTTCCTTATGTTCAATTTCATTTACAATATGTGGCATCCAAATTAATGCCTCAGTGAACGTACGGTTGGATACTCAAACCTCGGTCCAGCGCTAAGAGATGAAATTCCATCAGTCCATTTTTAAGCATTAATTTATTTCTTGCTTAGTCTTAGCAAAAACGGGTGTACGTTTCATACTAGTTTAAAAATTTCCATAATACATAATAGAAAGGCGTTCTCAATATATCTCTGTGTCAGTAGTTACATCAGTGTTATTTAAAACAATTACTTTTAATTCCCATCGTCGTTTTAATCCCACATTCCCACTACCTAATCTTTCATTTCCCGTTTCACCACCAAATCCAAACAAGACTTTTTGCTGAGCATGAGGTCCTGGGTTCGAGCACTCGTTAGCCGTGATCGCGGTGGGTCGACCAATTACCGGTCCATGGGTAATTTTAATTACCCGTGGTTCCATGGACTTTTGACTATATTGATAGAATATACAAATCCATAATAACAGCATACTAAATACTTCAAAAGAGATCACATATTACAAAGACTACTTAAGCGTTTTCCTGTATTAGTCATGTTTTTTATTCTCTTTTGTCATTTTGACATAAGTATTTTTAAGCAAGTACGCACTGAAATTGATTTTTTTTTTGCGGATCTTTAGTAAATTAATTGGTTAACATGGAAAATAAGGTGAAAATAATTAAAAGAAAGAAAGGTAGTGTTTTGCTGTTCAAAAATTATCAGCACTACAAGCATACTGTTTATAGAAATGAATCTTCACTTTGGAACTGTTCTTTGAAACGGAAAAATCGGTGCAAAGCATCTATAAATATTAATAACGGTCTTTTTTTCTGAAATTTTAATGCTGGCTGTCGTAAAAGTAATATAATTTGACATTCATCATTTGCTTTAACGTTTGTATTCCCATTCTTACAGGAACAGATTGTAATAAAAAACATATCTCATACATGTCCGGATATTATATCAAATGAATTAACCGAATCTCTAGACAGTTTAACATCGGAGGCGCGAACAACTGATCGTCCTATTACACAATTATATGAAGAGGCGAAAGAGAGCTGGATGGATGAAAAAAGGAAATAGTAATAAATAGTATTCAAAGGAACAATATATTGTATCCATTGAATCCCTTTCCGGAATTCAACAGTGTCAAGCATCGTCTTTATACCGCGCGGAATGAATATGCTGGAGTTACTAAAATGAATTTTAAAACATTTCATGAAGTACAAGTTCCAAGTGTTGGCAGAATATTATTATCAAGACACAACAATTTTTTTGGTGTTCTGTAAGGAAGAAGATAGAGCTAAAATTGAGGAAACAAAGGAAATATTTGGTGACGCAACATTCAATTGTTGCCCATTTCGATTCGTAGATTTGAATTGAATTAGGCTGTACTGCTAATACAACTAAAACAAAACCCATAATTTACGCTTTACTGAATGATAAGAAAACCGAAGCTTACACAGCCCTTTTCAATATATTAAAATCCCAGTTTAAAAACAGGAAACCATTAAAGTATCACTGTGATTTTGAACTTGCAGCTTTAAATTCTATACATGTTGTGTTTCCCGACATTGAGATTATAGGGTGCTATTATCACTGGCAGCAAGCAATGGATGGGCAAAAAGATATTCGGCATTACAAAAAGTAAACCACAAGCCAGAGTTGTGTCACTGTGTTCAGTATTGCCATTATTACCAAGTGATAGACTTTTAGAAGGGTGGGAATATTTAAATCACGGTGCAACACCAAACAATCCAAAAAATTTAAATTACTTGCAACATTTTTGGCTGAATAATCATATTATTAAAACTGTCAGTGTCTTCGGAGAAAGGCACCAAACCAATAACGTGTCCGAGTCTTGGCATAGCAAAATTAAATTTAAAAAAAATTGAACAAACATAATGCGTCTCCTTTACGTTTTGATCAAATTATCGAAAAATAAAAAGAGTAATCCAGTTAGAACTAGAACAAAAATAGCAATTGAAAATGATTAATTCATAACCGATACACTAATGAAATTAATTACTGGCGAAATATCAGTTGGATACGCATTAGAAATGTTAAGATAGTTTATGAGTCATAAGTCATTAGTGTATCGGTTATGAATTCATAATTTTCAATATAGTTCTGGTATGAATATGTTTTTGTTCCCAAGGGTGGAATTATTTTTTTTAGTAAACTATATTGTATGTAACTGATGGTTTTCATTTTCTATCGATATAGTGAGAAGTCCGGGAACAATCCCTAATGCCATGGAACCACAGGTAATTAAAATTACCCATGGACCCGGTAATGGGTCGACCCACCGGGACCACGGGTAACGAGTGGGTTCGAGTCCCAGGTCGGGAAAAGTGTTATTGGGTTATGCCATTAGGAATTTCTCAGTAGCAGCCACAGAGTTTGGATTTGTGCCCGGTTGATGGCAATAAGCACGCCCCCTATTTCATGGGACTTAAACATAACTAGTGTGTAGTGGTGGTGGGTGTTCCATTAGGCACACCTCTGCCTAATGGCCTAACCCTTCAGAGATAACAGGTGTGATGTTATGTGTCTTTTTTTCACTCATCAGTCAAATTTATTCATCTTCATTCTAATCTTTCACTACACTATCTTTTTTAACGCTTTACAAAACAAACTCATCGTTCGTCGAGTCGTCCGATTCACTGCAACCAATCGTGCGTAACTTTCGACTCACGGTGTAATATACAATAAGATTATGTCCAGAAGGTTCAGTCCTAGAAATAAGCTTATACTAGTAAATTCAACGTCTGTCTAGCCTTTTCCCAACTATGTTGGGGTCAGCTTCCAGTCTATCTGGATGCAGTTGAATACCATTCATTTTATATAGAGTGACTGCCTATCTGACCAGTCTAGTCAGTTAACAGTATACAGGACACAAACACGTGGACGGGACACAAAAAAAAATCTGCTGTCCCATACATTTTGACCGCGTAGGTACTGCACTTTTGTAGGAAACAGCTGTTTTTTTTTAATAACCGATGTAAAATTTCAATGTGAGGGGCTCAGAATGATGTACTGAATACGTGGTAGCCGTTTTCGCGTCGGTGTCCCTTCAACCCTGTATAACATACTTCCATTGTATGTTGAAAGCCAGTTGACATACGTTTAAACTCAGTGTCTTGAATGAAGGTATTTGCTTACACATTCACTTGTCCTTTAGGATTTCCTGTATTACAATTACCTACAAAATGTTAGTTTTGGTATCTGTGAGAGCATTGAACCTCCATTATGCGGACCTTAATCAAGGCTTTAGCGCTTATCAAGGGCACTTTTAGCTTTGTTACCAACCTTGTTGGGTGTAAAGTTTCAATAAAACCATGTGTAGAGTTTTTATAGTAGCAAACTTGTTACTATAAAAACTCTACACGTGTATGTATGTAATATTTAAAATAATAATTAATTATTGTCTATGTTTGTCCGCGATGAGACATTGTTTTAAAACATGTGGTCAGACCGATCTGTGTATTAAAACATAAACTATGTAAATTGTAAGTAAACACAGTACAGTAAAGTATTTGAGACCTACACAACAAAAAAAATTTTTTTTTTGTTCTAAATTAAATTTTTGTCCTTTAAACACGCTTTTTTCTCGATATAATATTATGGAGTAGTACTTCTGTATAATCTGTTTATTTGTTGCCTGTCTCCGCTCACCGGTCACGACTTGCACCTGTTAGTTCCTGCCTCCATGTCACTCAGGTAGTCTCATTTATACGGATGATAGTATCATTTCTTGTCACATTTTTTTACCCAAATGTAACTGTGTGAAACACCAGTATAGCTTAACAGATAGCTACGTTTTTGACTACAGTTTAATTTAAAAGATACCAAATGTTTCCTGATGTCTAAGTCTTATTTTTATTGCAGTTATTCTAAATACAGGGTGTAAACAGACCCTTCACATAGCCGTCAACCAAGCATTCTGTACATCAAACTAAGTAACTTTACGCAAAAATTATTGCAGGGAAACGACTTTTTTTTTGGGATGAAAAATCACGCATTACGGTAGGACTCGATGGAAAGCACTCAAAACATTGAGCTGATGGATGGATTGAATAGTACGGGGTCGTGGAGGTGTTTAAAGTAAAAATCTTACATTAAAAACATGTTTTAAAAAAAAAATTGTGAAAATGTTGGAACTTTGACCCCCAATATCTTCGTAACTAGAAGGTTCCCAGGTATGGTCTAGAACAAAAAAATATCGCAAAGACGGGGAAAACAAGTGGCTTTCGGTTATGTTAAGGGTCTACTTACACCCTTTATAATATAAAAGTAGCTAGGAAAGTTTAATAAAAATAGATGTTGCACTCAGCTGATATTACTGCTTTGCTTGTAAAGATTAGATTACTATATTAATTTACTTATTATAATAGCGTCAAATCTAGCTCGAGTCCAATAATTTATTGCAGTTATACGGATAAGTAACGCATAAAAAATATAAATGTATAATTTCAGATTAAATCCTCAATAAAATTGCGAATTGTTTGCAATAAAACACTATATTTATCGCTTCATTAACTTTCATAAAACGCCCATAATAATACATTTTAGTTTAACATGTATAATATCTTAGTATACATTTAATTTTAACTTGTATAATTTAGAATACATTTAAAAATGTTTTTAATGTCTTTTTTGTGCAATTATGATATAATTGTATACTCGTATGGCTGTTAAATGCAAAAATGAGTGATGTTAATTTGGGATTACACTTTCACTGTTGTTACGTTACATCATATATAACAGTTAGAACTTTTTGTAAAATGTGTAAGATTTTGTAATTAACGATCATACTTTTTTTCAATGGGACTTGAAAGGAGGATAATGTTTTGACTTGTAATATAATAAAATAATTTAAATAAAGTTTCATTTTTAAAAACGGTATGTCAACAGGTCATTGTCATTATGTCCATTAATACTATTTTATTGTGTTCAACTACTTGTGTTAGTGATTTGATCTAAAAATGTCAAAAAAAAAGTTAATTGTACAAGATGTTGCTTGGATTTTTTTTTTTTTTTATTGGAATAAAGATATTTGATTTGAATTAATTACTATTTTTATTATAAAGAGATGCATGAACACTTGATACACGAAGATCTACAACATATAATTTCGTAACGAAGAGATGGTTACCGAAGCATTGCAGACATCTGCCAACGACCTTGGCATTTCATTAATTATATAAAAAAATACATACAATCTAAACTTTGGTCAAAATTTAGCAACTTTCGCATATATTGCTTTACTTACTTTTACTTGTTTACGCTGTTCAAGGTCTCGAATTCGATTCTCGGGCTGAACAATAATTTTGCATTACTCAATTTTTAGTGGAACATTTTTAAAGTTACTTAAATGCAAGTGTGGGTAAAGTAATGCAATGTCAATTCATGAATTACATAACTTTTAAAGAATCATATTGTGACGTCACTTGAATAAATCATGTATTATATAGATTTTACTTTCCGTACAAATCGGATTTTGAGATTTCCCCAAAAACTATTCTCAAGAATATTCATAAAATTCGTGAAACACAAAATAATTCATTCCAATAAATAAAATGAATCTCGGAATGCACTCTCAATTCGTTACGTCAAATAATAAATGTCAATTAACGTAATTACATTTATGCAAATGGTAGCTATATGCGTTTCTGTTGCATAAACCTGGTGCCGGAAGTCTGAAGTTGTAATTATAGTCTTCTCGCGAGATGAGGGGATGGTTCGAGGTTAATGGCCGAGTTTGTCCTAGATATTGTAGAAAATAGGGGTGTTAGAACATTGATCACGTGACTGTAGTAAGCAATTTGCATACAAGATTAAATCTTCGTTAGACTCATTGCTTTTACTCCATTCTAATAAATCTTCTTTATAATCATAGGTCTCATAATGCAAATAAAAACGATATTTTGGTGAAAAGAGTCTTAAAAAATATTTTTTTTAATATATCTTAAATTATACATTTAACTGTCATAACCCTAATAATTCAAATACATATTTGCACGATCATGACATAATTTTCCATCCGCCTATTACATTAACAGACACTTAGAGGTAAACATAGAGAGTGGACATCGTCAGTTGTATAATACAAACGTATACAAGATAAAGTAAATAGGTGAAAACTGCGCACCTTCCGAGAGCGCGCGTCGATGTCTTTTACACCGAGGAGTTCCGTCCGCGAATCTGACCGACGAGACGACCTACTTCTGAGAGACATTTCTGTATATTTTACGTAACTATCAACGAGGATGTATGTATATAAAATATCTACAAATCTTGTACATCATTATGCAGGTGAAATTTTCGTTTTAGATGATTTACTCGCAAGCCGCACGTTCTCTTATGTGAATGGTTATAAAACTTTATGGTAATATTTTTATGGTTTTTATTTGAATGTATAATTTACGATTTTTTAAATGTCTGTTGTATATTCTCCAATTAAACTTATACTGTCACTTGCGGGATATCTTCCGTGATTGTTCATAATTTTGAGCTCCCGATATTAAACCGTGAAAGCTTAAAACAGTGTTATTCTCCAATTATGTACAAATTAATTTAATTGAAAGCGGTTATTTGCAGCGACTGCTTTATAAATAAAAGTCTGTGTATAGAGAGAAATTGTACGGTCAAGCGTTATTTTTAAATAACGAGAGTCCTAAGGTTTTCTAGCGCTTATAACGTGTTTAACACTAGGAACTTTTTTATGCTTTTGAAGAATATAATGATTTATATATTTAAAAATGTGAGTTTGGATATCTTAGATCGTGGTTTAGTTTATAAACGCTCACGCATGTAGCCCTAAGAAGCAATGTAATTTAACCATTACCCAATATTTTATTAATTAATCCTCAAATCACAAAATTCACAGACGACAAATATCGATTTCCAAAAATACAGCATTTATTTTTTTTTATCACCCACTGTAACACCGGTTGGTAACACTCAATCCAAAAATACAATAATTTGACACAATGATTTCCCACTTTTACATTCTAATCGAAAACACTTTAGACACGAAAATCCGAAAAACTCTCACTAGAAAAAAAAGTATACTTCCGAAAAAAAATGTATAGGTTAAAATATCGCTGATATTGAACTTACCCAATATATTAGCCTCATTTTATCCATAAACACAGCACTATAGAAAGGTTTAAAAAGTGGAGTAACCGTCACTACACATGCGCGGGGTAACGCGCGTCTCTTGCGACTGACGACTGCGATCGCCTGCAAAGCCTCCCCGCCTAAGAAAGTCTACAACCTTCACATTATATATTATGTAAACTTGAAAAAGCGCAAGTGCATTATGGCTATGAGAATTTTTTTTAAGGTATTGTATATGAGTGCCCGGTGGTTTTTGTCCTATTATATGGGACTTAAACAGATAAAATAAAAAAAATAAAAAGCCTTTATTTCCCATCACCCTTTAAAGTAGTATTCTAAATGTATTAAGGGTGTAACTAGACCCTAAACGAAGCCGAATGACACTTGTTGTCCCTGTCATTGCAATAATTTTTTGTTCTAGACCATACCTGGGAACCTTCTAGTTACGGAGATATTGGAGGTCAAAGTTCCCACATTTTCATAAGTTTTTTTTTTAAATACATGTTTTTAATGTAAGATTTTTATTTTTCCATCTATCAGCATTCTATTATGAATGCGTTATATTGAGTCCTACCGTCAAACGTGATTATTCACCCCAAAAAAAATGTCGTTTCCCAGCAATAAATTTTGCGTAAAGTTATTTAGTTTGATGTACAGTTGAACCACTTAAATGATTTACAGTTTATATGTGTGGGTGAAGTCATAGTTATGCACACAAACACTAAATAAAACGAGCGAGCTCGGTTTTTATTAGTGTGCGTGTGGCACATCAATTACCATATACCAATATATAGTCATCATTCACTTATGGTACTGAAGGAGATATAATATTACTACAGCAAGCTTTTCACAATAGCTATCGTCTTTGGTCAGTAAACAAGAAGCCGTAAGTTCAAACCATGTATGCATCAATATATTCTTTTTCTTTTTGTATTCATTATTTTGTTAAAACATTACTTAAAGTAGAATTTATAACGATTCGATCCCGTTCATGGTTGTGTAATGAAGTTTCCAACGTTTGAGATAAACACGGAACTCTCAGGTCATTTTATTTTGACTATTTAGAAAATAACTACCGACAATTTAAAAATATTGTTTTGAATGAAGGTGTTTGACTTTCATTTATAAAAATGAGCGTTCTTAGTTGTCAATCTACGAGTATTTGCATTACTGAGTTTATTGATTACTACTCATGTGCATGTGTGCGGATTTATTTCTGTGGATCCAACCATGCAACATTTATCAATGTTCAAAAGGGTAGAAATCGTTGTTTTGTATGAGCAAAACGTATCTATATGTGAAATTGTTGAGAAACGATTGCTTCATGTCAGTTACGTTTTATTTTATTATTATTTCCTTTATTTATATTCACCAAATTCCATCCTGATGGCGCTACTGAAAGTTTCAGTTACCTTCAGTAGCTCCATCAGTTGCAAATCATTGGCGGCAAAGAGTTTCAGGTCATCCATGTAAAGGAGGTGAGATATAACTTGACCACCTCTCCTCAACCGATAACCTAGACCTGAATCCTCCAGCAGCGTGCTAAGAGGATTCAAGGCTAAGCAGAACCAAAGTGGACTCAAACTATCGCCCTGAAATATGCCTCGCTCTATCCTTATCGGCTCGCTATTCCTCTGGATTTGTCGACATCCTGGATAGAGAAGGACTGTCCTCCATTGCCCCATACATGACATCAGGAAGGTGCGCAGAGTTGCATCAACTTTATACAACTCTAGCACCCTCATGAGACATGTATGTGGCACCGAGTCATAGGCCTTCTTATAGTCTATCCAACATGTTGACAGATCCCTTCGGGAACGGCGAGCCTGTTGACTAATGGCCATATCAATGAAGAGTACGAGCTCCTTAGTACCGCGGGACCCGTTCCTACATCCATTTTGAGAAGCGGACATGACAGAATTGTCATCAATGTGTTTGTTAATTTTGGCTCTCAAAATGGATGTAAGAACTTTATAGACCGTTGGGAGACAGGTAATCGGTCTATAATTTTTGGGCTCCGCAGTACTACCAGATTTATGGAGCAGGTGGGTTATATCTGTAGTCAGGAACCCTGGCAGCGACCCTGACTCTAAGGCTGACTGGAACAGGATCGCCAGGCGAGCGTGCGACCTTATAAGCCATTTAATCCAGAAGTTGTGCAGCCCCTCCGGCCCTGGAGATTTCCAGTTAGGCAACGGACGGACAGCACGAACTACGTCTTGGGGGCTGATAGTGATTGCCCCCATTTCTGGTACTAGATCGCACGCTCGCTCGACCTCCCGAGTCCATTCCGCCTCGGTATGGCTAACAGGCACCGACCAGATGCTGCGCCAGAACGAACACATGGTATCATCATCCGGCAGGCGCGTGTCAGCCACACCTTGGTCCGGTCGCTCCCAAGTCCTATAAACCCATCTTTCATCTCTTTGGAATGTGCGATTCTGAGTGTATCGGTCCACCCGCCGCTTATACCTACGAATACGGTTTGCCCATGCATACACTTTCTGCTTCAGGAAGTCGATGCGCTCTGTGATACGGGACATGTAGTCTCGAGGACTGACATCAGTCCCCGAGAACGCCCGCCTCACAAACCGCATCACTCTAGGGCGAGTATTGCCCTCCCTGAAGCAGATCAGTTTGCCGATGAGTGCTCTGGCCCCACCAATACGTCGTTCAATCCTGCATTGTCATGGCGGTACGGCTGGTTTAGGTCGTGTAGCTCTGTCATCAGAAAATTTGACATGAGCTACACGACATGCCGCTACAGCCGCACAATACAGGATTGAGTGAGCATCGGTGAGGTCTTCGCAGTTATCAAAATAGTTTGACAACTGCGAATCCAGAACAGCCACCAGCGCCCTATTTTTGTTATGCATGGGCAAACGAGGTATGCGTGGACTAAAGTCGGGTTGCATGAATCGATATTCCCGAATCGCACTCTCCAAAGCACTCCTCATTTCCTCATTGCACTGAGTACTTACATTAGTAACCATGTCATTACTCACGTCGTTATCGCGATTTGGTATTATGGTAGACTGTGGTGGAACCACAGCCTGCGGCGGCGGCGTGGCAATGACATGGCTACTCTGCATTTCAGTCCGCAAGCGATCAAGTACGGTGTCATCCAACATACGATTACGCTGGATGACTCGCACCTGATTCGATAGTCGTTGTGCCGACACGTTGACGGCTGGCTCAAGCACCTGAAACAGAGAGAGCATCCGAACACGGTACGCGGTCAGGTTGTTTCCCCCCTCTGTAGCCCCATAGTATGCGCGCATGACATTTACATTGATGGATTGCGTCCATCGCATGCGCTGCACACTCCCACCGGGAGCTGGGACTCTATCAGAGGCCGGTGGGCCTCGAGGTCCTAAACCGTCCGGCGGCCGGCGTCCTCCCCGCCAACGAACAAGTGGTGGCATCGTGGGCGGAGAGAAATACTCGTCGCTCGAGCTCGCCACAACTGCTACGGCCGATGTCACAGCACTCACGATGGGGTTGGATTCCGGCGGGGGCGAGGCGGAGCTGAGCGACGGGTCCGGAGGCGATAGGCGTGCGCGTCTTGCTGCTGGTCTGTTCAACATTTTCTTGATTTCATATGTGTTTTTCAAAGGAGATGGCCCATTTCCTTAGGGCGCTCTGCCTAGCATCTAAAAATGCATGTACATGAACGAGTTTTGCTTTATTTTGAATTTAGTATGCTCTAAAATTAACTGTAAAAGTTACATAGTCCAGTAACTTCAGATTTCTTAGAAATTAACAAAAATATGTCTTACTCATGAACCTACTCGGGCTCATAACTAAGTAGTTGCCAAATTATTCTGCGTGGGTAAGTTCTCATGATTAATGGATAGGTGAACATTTTCTTATCGATACCCTTTCTTGCCTCGGAGTGCATGTTAAGCCGTCGGCCCTGTATGTAATATCTCTCAGGTCGTGAGTGAAAAATAGAAGTATAGGTAAGTATAGAAAATATTGTTAGACATCCAGCCCTCTCTCATGTCTAATGTGATGTACTATGTATATCTAATCTAAACCTGTGAGAGTAGTGTGACAGTAATGGAATGATTAAGTACCTAGGGTATGTGTAATTACAATCTTGATAAAAGGTTAGATAGTGGCATAAAGGATTGTAGTGTTAAAATAAAAACAAACAATGAATAACTTTTGAATTAAATATTTAATTTTCATTAAATCTAATAAAAATATTGTCTAAAAATGATGCTGGTGGAGTGATATTGGTCTGATGTTTTGCCCAGCCTAAGTACCAGATCATGGTCATCACGTGGCAACAACACCCAACCGTCCTGTTACCTACCAAGCAGTTGCAATAGTAACCCAGAATAGATTCTAGTGGGCAGTTGCTACTGGGCTCAACATCAAACAAAATATATGTATAATATATCTTTTGACTAGTATGCCTAGACTTTATACGCCCCCTTAATAAATAGGGAAATCCGTTTTACAAAATCAGGTATTAGATAAAAGGATCTATTATGACATCTAATAAATACACAATGGGCAGAGGTATTTGAAGCCCGCTTATAGTTAGGTAATGTAATTAGAGTGGAATTACGAGTTGGTGAAATAACAGCCGATGGAGGTAAAATGGGGGGCTCTGGTGATGGTGACATTGCATTTTCATTTTGTATGTTATCTGCAGGTTCACCAGTTTTTTCTCGAGATGAATCTTGATGTAATTGTCTATTAGCCCTCATCCAGCAGGGATGACAAACATAGTTCCTTGTTATTCCCTAACAAATAATATTGATTATTAACTAATATACAGTCAAGGTCGCTGCCCACTGGAACAACAAGCCATCATGTTCTCAAAGATGTGAAGTCAGGCAACCTGCACTGGCAAATTATATAGGCTATAGTCTTATTTCACTATTATTAGAAAGGGGAAAATTATGTTTTTTGATAACCACTTATTTTTGTATTATTTCCATACATAAAGCATTACTGTTATACATGATAATAATCATACCTGAAGTCTTGCAGTATAAGAAAGTTGCAGTAGAAATGGTGTCTCCGATTCAATAATGTGATGTCTTTATCCCTTACTGATCGGCCACAACCAAGGCACACCATAGTTTGGCCCAGTATTCTATTATTGGCACCTTCTGAAGTTAGCAGCAAGAAGCATGGGTGACAAATATGTCCATCTTCTGGAAGCTAAAAGGCAAAGTAGATTATTAGAGTATAGGTATATCAACATTTTATCTATTGGAATATGAAGAAGGTTATAAATACTTTTTTAATTATCTGAAGGTGAAAACCAATTGTTTAAATGAAAATAATAATTGCTTCTACAAATCATTCGCAGCGCTGTATAATTAACACAAGAGAACATGGTTTAAGTGTAAAAAGGCTTTCATAATTTTTGTTAGCCATTGCACAAGCATTCTTTGGAAAGCTATGTCTAACGAAGACACATGTCTTCTTAGCCGTCCCGTAGCTATACCGCAATTAATACACCTCATTGTAAACAATGTCCAAAACGTAAACAATGTCCAAAACGTAAACAATGTCCAAAACGTAAGCACAATCAAGTCCGTATTTATAAGCACTAGATAATCGTTGGGCAATGGAATCAGTCCGTGTAGAACAGCAATGGTCGTTATGTAGAAAAGATAATCGCACAGTTTACAAACAAACGTACGCGCGTTGCGAGATGTCAAAACTGAAATCGAAATAACGGTCGTTTCGTTGTCGTTTCGTTTCACTGTTACAAGAAAAAAGTTATTTAAAATAAATATTTCTTAGCATTCGAGTAATTTAAAAATATGTTTTTTTTACATAATACGTTTTTTATTATGATTTCGATAATGAATAATCATTTTACAGAAAGAATAATTTTTAATATTACTCTGATGGATCATTAATATTTTAGCTTTACAGGGAATGGAACGTTTATCCAAAATGGCACGCTATCTCGATACGCCAGAAACGCAAAACAACTATTAATTTTTAAATATTTTTTCGGAAGTTGTACGAAAATGTAAATAGTTTTGTAATTTTTGTTTCTATTTTTACTTATTTATATTTAGGTGTCTATTATTGTATATGCCACTGAGTAACTAGGCAGAAACTGGCCATGTCATTTTATGTAGTGACATACGTCATTATTGTTCAAGTTTTTTTCTTTTATGTTTTATTTTATAAATTGGCTTCATTGTACTATTACTCCAGTAAAAAAATGAGAAATTATAGTATATAAAAAGGGAGATTAGTTTCAAAACTGTTTATAAAATAATTATTTAACGAAAATAAAATTGAACGAAATTACAAGAAGTCTGTTGACGTTTAGTGTTGCCAGCTTATTATTATTAGCTTATATCCCATGAGTACATAACAGAGGACTGACCCTCATACCAACGTTTAGCAGTATTCACAAGCTTTGGAAGAGCATAATGAGTAGTTTGTTTGCTATCCCAACCGTAAATATCAGCACATTCGTTGACTTTGTTCAGCCAAGTAACTATTGTTTGATTTTTAATTTTAGGGTCAAATTCTGGCAGTACGTTAATAGATGTATATTTATTTTTCACTTGAGGATTTACGGTTGCGATACCTTCCAAAGTTTTATTAAGGGTCTCTAAAAAATCTACACTAATATTATGCGAACTATTTTCCCTGAGTATTTCTGCGGTAGTATACAGCGGCGGCGGCGGCGGCGTATTTAATTCATGTTCAGGCCCTTCAGGCCTGCGGTGACCATCCTCCTTGGAATGACCCTCCATACGTCGCGATACACCAGTCAAACGGGCACCTTTTCCAGCATACCGAGACACTTTAGTAAATTCTGGCGAGCGACGTAATCTGTTACGTTTTCTGCTAACTTCTGCGTCTTGAGATCAACTTCGGATTAAATTATTTGAACTGCGTGACGAGCTTCGAGTAGAAGACCGCAAACGTGAAGGACGTTTACGATATCTACCACGATGTTGTCGATTCTTACGTCGAGTGCGAGACCGTGATTTTCGTGATCCTGAACGTGTTCGCCGCTTAGCAACACGCGCCGCTTATCAACACGCGTCCGGGCAAGTCGCCTGTGGTATCGATCTCGGGATTTCTTTCGTAAACGCACAGGAGACACTGAACTGCTACGAGAATGCGATGTACGTCGCATTCTTGATCGGAATTTTCTATCACGTTCCATTATTGAGTTTATTGAAACTGAAGTTCTTACCAGTAACGGCGAGATAAATTCAAACCTGAATTTTTATAAATATGACCGAGAACGGCGGCGCGTAGCGATCCCAATTCGGATTTGTTAGATAGCTGGTTAAAATAAGACTATTTGTGGACTATTTACGTATTATCAGTTTATTTTTCTTTTTTTTTAAGCAATAATATATCTATCTTGTCACACATCAATATATTTTCTTCTTTTTTTCCAAAAACTGTCATCGTCACCATCACCATAGATAACACGCTAAGTAATAAATATATAGTTTTGATAGTTCGACCTTTTTAAGTACAAGGCAAAACGCCCGTTTAAATAAAACAACTAGCCTGTATGTCGAGAAAAATATCAAATGCAATGATGGTAACGTGAAAAAAATACATAGCTCGAATTAATTAGTTATAAATAAACCGTATCTTATTCTATAGTTATCTTATCTTATTGCTCGCAGAACAGATGGCCGATGGGGCCGAAAAGTTCTGGAGTGGCGACCGCGGACCGGAAGACGCTGCGTTGGAAGGCCTCCCATTAGGTGGACCGATGACCTGGTGAAGGCTGCAGGGATCCGCTGGATGCGAGTCGCACGGAACCGGTCAATGTGGTGACACTTGGGGGTGGCCTATGTCTAGCAGTGGACGTCTTTCGGCTGAAATGATGATGATGATGAAACAAAAAGTACAAAATAACATCATTATTACCCATAAACAAAAATATAACAGTGTTTAAAATATTCAAACATCCACAAATTCATTTCAGTCAACCAGATTTACAATTAGTTTTTATTGACATACAATAGCGTTTTAACACACGAGACAAAATGTTCTAAAGTGTCACGTTTCCCAGATATGAGCCATCAAAGTTAAAGTCCATTTACTGATGGTATCTTCAGCACAACTTTGAGTTGATTAGTCACCCATAAAACCTGTATTAATGAATAACGTTTCTCAACACAAACAAATATTGTTTGAGACACAATAACCTAAAACGCTACGTTTCCAAAATATAAGAAATTAAACCCATTCACGGACATAACTTTGATTTGATTTTCCACGCATAAAACCTGTATGAATCAATACTGATATCAATACTAACAAGTATTTTATAAGACAAAATCTTCTAAGGAGTCCCGTTTCCTAGCAAATAAAATTCTGATTCTAGAAGGGCTCAGAATGATGTAATGAATACGCGGTAGCCGTTTTCTCGTCGCTTCCACCCTGTTTAGGATACTTTTTATCCCGGTAGTATGATCCCGTGGGACACCTAACGAAAGTCACGCGGGCGAAGCTCCGGGCATCAGCAAGTAGAGAAATAATACTGGCACTGCGCAAATGCTAAACAGACTTCTTTTTCCGAATTTGTATTGGCATAACACTTTTGTTTTTATTTTCCTGACATTCTTCATTGATCAAGTTAACATTCAACTAAAATGGTTTAGCAAAATTTTTGTGATAGATTTTTTTGATATTTTATTATGTTCAAAAATTTAAAATTCAATGTAAAGAATTTAATACAAGGATGTCATAATTTCAGCGAAATTATAACAAGAAATGACACTATTTTTGGAAAACGTGACGTTTATTCAGAGTTTTCTAGATTAGTCAAGCCTTATGTAGCTTATAGGCAAGACAATGTAAAAACAAATACATCGGATCAAGCAGAAACTGTTCTCCGAAAGTACGATAACGTATTTTTGAAACCGATAACTTCGGAGGGACCACTTCTCAGCAATCGTTATGAGGTGAGAAAATATTCATTTGTTTCTAGGTTCGTGGGTTGGATTGACTCGCACACGAAGGGTTCTTCACCACCTTACAATATTAAACACTACTACATGTATTGTCGTTATTAAGATCGAGCAAAATCAGTGTATGGAGGTCCTCCATACACGTGTTTTTGCTGAATCCTTTTCATTTGTAAAAAAACATTCAAAAATATAAAAAAATGTAGCCCACCGGTATGAGGAACAGGGTCCAAGATACCGGCGGTCAGGGCTCCAGAGAGAGGAACCTCCTAACAATACGAGCCCTGTTTAGGAGTACCGCTTTCTGAATCAAGCCCTTGATCCAGCTGCCTAACGAGAGCCTCCTCAGGTATTGGTCGAGGTTCTTGGCAATTAAGCCATGGGCTGATACGACTATCGGCACAATGATCGCTGAGTCCACATCCCACATGTCGACAACCTCGCGAGCCAAGTCAAGATACTTGATTTTCTTATCTTTCTCGGCTTTCACGAAGTTCTCATCATGCCGTACCGTTATGTCAAGAATCATTGCGCGCCGCTCTGATCGATCCACCACCACTATCAGCCTTATTGGCTACAATAGTCCTGTCAGTGATGATGGATTGATCCCAGTACAATGTGATACTGCCATTTTCGAGAACTGGGTCGGGCACATATTTATAGTACAGCACTTTCGCTTCCACAAGGTTGTATTTTAGAGCAAGTTTCTGATGGATAATCCTGGCTACAAGGTTGTGTCTAAGCAAGTACTGGGAAATATTCCCTAAAACTGCATATCTCGTGATTGTGGAGAGTCTTAGCGTTTAAAAAGCCTCGACCTCCACACTTCCGCGGGATATACAGTCTCATAACAGAAGAACCCGGGTGATTCATTCGATATGCCGTCAACAATGTACGGACCCTCCTATCCAGAGCGTCTAGTTCTGTTTGAGTCCATTTGAGTATGCCGAAAGAGTACATCAGAACCGGCATGACCCAACCGTTAAAGGCACGTACCTTATTGCCGCCTGATAAGACTATTAAATACTTCTATCAGACGGCCAAAGAAGCGCTCCTTCAACGATTGCTTCATGTCAGCAACATTGATGCCCAGCGCTTCCGACATACCCAAATACATATAGGTTTCGGTTGCTGAGAGGGATATAAGATTTATGGAACTTGTATTCATTTGTAACTTTATTATATTTTAATTTATGATAGCCGCCGTCATAGTAATACAGAATCTATGAAAATTTCAATCTTCTGCGTATTACGGATCAAAGATACAGCCCTGTGACAGCTGGACGGATTAACGGACAGACAGCGGAGCCTTAATAAAACGGTCCCGTTGGCGCCCTCTGAGTACGGCTACCCTAAAAAACGTTAACAATGAGTCGTGCATACTCTACAAGAAGCCTTGATTCTGGACCTGTTCACTTTTTGATGCTTCGTGTTAGGTTATTTTAAATTAAAGCGGAGCTACGTCGGCTCAGTTTAAGCGCCATATGCGTTTAAAAAATAGCTTTGTTTTACAAAAATGAATTACAAAGTTTATTGTGCGCTAGTAATTATTAGATATGCGTTCTTAAAAAAGTTCCACTTTTCAATTAATAGCGATGCAACACGAAGTCAAATTGTTGCTAAAATAATAAAATTTTGAGGTAACTATTTTGCTGTACCGTCAGTATGTTTGATTAGCATCAGGATTTTTTTAGAAAAAAGACGATTTTTTTTACAGTTAAATGCTAGCTTTATAAATATAAGAATCAGGTAAAATATCAAAATTGGTCTACCGTTTACCACTTATTTATAACGGTTATAGACGCTAGTGTCAAATATAATATTACCAGGTTCTTAATTAATTTTCAGGTACATACCGGTCGAATCTCCATCGCAGGTTGTGGGTTACCTTGGAAGACCCCAATCCGATTCTATTACGATAAGGAACAACCTCCTACATGCCCGCCTCCGTGCCCTAAAATACATAAAGACTGTCTCGAGCCTCCCGTGCCGATATGTCCAGTGGTGACAAGTCCCAAATGCCCCGTGAAGCTTAAAGGCTACACTTGCCCAAAGAAAATCAATCTTTGCGCTAAGAAAAAAAAGGATCCTTGCGCTAAATTAAAGGATCCTTGCGCTAAGATAAAGGATCCTTGCGCTAAGAAAAAAAAGGATCCTTGCGCTAAGATAAAAAAGGATCCTTGCGCTAAGAAAAAAAAGGATCCTTGCGCTAAGAAAAAAAAGGATCCTTGCGCTAAGAAAAAAAAGGATCCTTGCGCTAAGAAAAAAAAGGATCCTTGCGCTAAGAAAAAAAAGGATCCTTGCGCTAAGTTAAAAAAGCATCGTTACGGTAAGAAAAGAAAGGGTCGTTACGCTAAAAAAAGAAAGGGTCGTTACGCTAAGAAAAAAAGGGGTCGTTCCTATAAGAAAAGAAAGGGTCGTTACGCTAAGAGAAAACGGGGTCGTTACTCCAAGAGAAAACGGGGCCGTCGTCACAAGAAAAAAAGGGGTCGTCGTCACTACAGGAAAAAAAGGGGTCGTCGTCACAAGAAAAAAAGGGGTCGTCGCTACAAGAAAAAAAGGGGTCGTCGTCACTACAAGAAAAAAAGGGGTCGTCGCTACAAGAAAAAAAGGGGTCGTCGCTACAAGAAAAAAAGGGGTCGTCACTACAAGAAAAAAAGGGGTCGTCGTCACAAGAAAAAAAGGGGTCGTCGTCACAAGAAAAAAAGGGGTCGTCGTCACTACAAGAAAAAAAGGGGTCGTCGCTACAAGAAAAAAAGGGGTCGTCACTACAAGAAAAAAAGGGGTCGTCACTCCAAGAAAAAAAGGGGTCGTCGTCACAAGAAAAAACGGGGTCGTCGTCACAAGAAAAAAAGGGGTCGTCGTCGCTACAAGAAAAAAAGGGGTCGTCGTCGCTACAAGAAAAAACGGGGTCGTCGTCACAAGAAAAAACGGGGTCGTCGTCACAAGAAAAAAAGGGGTCGTCGTCACAAGAAAAAAAGGGGTCGTCGTCACAAGAAAAAAAGGGGTCGTCGTCACAAGAAAAAAAGGGGTCGTCGTCACAAGAAAAAAAGGGGTCGTCGTCGCTACAAGAAAAAAAGGGGTCGTCGTCGCTACAAGAAAAAAAGGGGTCGTCGCTACAAGAAAAAAAGGGGTCGTCGCTACAAGAAAAAAAGGGGTCGTCGCTACAAGAAAAAAAGGGGTCGTCGCTACAAGAAAAAAAGGGGTCGTCGCTACAAGAAAAAAAGGGGTCGTCGCTACAAGAAAAAAAGGGGTCGTCGCTACAAGAAAAAAAGGGGTCGTCACTAAAAGAAAAAAGAGGTCGTTACGCTAAGAAAAAACGGGGTCGTTACGCCAAGAAAAAAAAACGTTCCGCTAAGAAATAAAATGATCCTCGCGCTAAGAAATAAAATGATCCTCGCGCTAAGAAATAAAATGATCCTCGCGCTAAGAAATAAAATCATCCTCGCGCTAAGAAATAAAATGATCCTCGCGCTAAGAAATAAAATGATCCTCGCGCTAAGAAAACAAAGGATCTCCTTCCTACTCCTGGAAAATGAGATTGAGGAACAGGATCGATTAAGAAAGGACCTGTTTGCCCAAGTAATGGTGCTAAACGACTACGAATTTACTTTTATTGTTCTGCAACCAAAAATAGTGTTATTTTGAAATGGTTATGTTTGTGGTTTCAATACAATTAAATACATGTCAAAAATATACTACAGCGTAATTTTATTTGTATGCCTTTACAAGACTCCAAAAATTTTCATGACATGGGACGCTTAGATTGTGATTAGTTCTATTTACCAATACATCATAAAGCAAAAAAACAAACTCTTCAGTTTGTTTTATTGCTTGAACGGTCTTATCGCTGAAACAACCATTCGTATTTTAAAAAAACATGTTTGGATTTGATAGCCAATGTATGTACGCTACGACTCTTTGGAGCCGAGTGGAGCGGCGGGCGAAACCGTGTGAAATTTCGGCTTAGGAGAGCGTTGTTTCTGTCACTCATAACCTGTACAGTGTTTACTGTCTATTTGTTTTTTTTTTTTTAAATCGTTGCTCCAAACTTTGCTTAAGATCGTTGGTCCATACTCGTAGATCTAGGACTTGTACACAAACATCCTGTGCTTTAAAAGAACTGTATTGGTTGGCTGCGAGACACTTCTGAGGCAGGACAAGTGCGAGAGTGGATGCTGGGTGATTTGGTGAACGTGAGCAATACTTTATGGACAAAGATCCCATGGACGCCAGACCTACGTTATTTTATAAACACTGAAACTTTTACAGTTTTCTTTTTTTTGAAGTATTTTTCTATAGGTAACAATAATTGAATATTATGATAAAAACTTTTTAACAAAAAATTGAGCCAAAATTGAACACCAACAGAAAAGCGAAAAATAAAAAACCCATTTAGTTGGTGTCTTCGTCGGTGCAATTTTTTTTTTTCGCTTTTTAGTTTCGTGTCAATTTTTTTGTTGCTGAAATCGTGCGCTTAATTTTTGATAGCTATTGAAATTCTAAACTCCTTGTTAGGCGAAGGGTGGCGTTAGGTGTAGAATTCAAGGATGGTGTTGTTATATGATATTTCCCTACCGTCAAACCGGTTGACGGTTGACGAGTACTTATGGAAGATGACTACCATGAATTCGAAACACAATGGAGTCTATACAATTGACCTCCAGACATTTTAGTACCGAAAGATGTGAACAATTGTTAATTCTGAATCCCGTGCTATGCTGAGACGTAACATATCTGAGGGCCTCGTCAACGGTGCTATGGGTTTAGTAAAAAAAAAATGTCATCTTTGCGTCAATGTCATTTTTCCACTGGAATAGCTAGAGCATGGAGAATTACCGGATTGCATTTTAGTAAAACATGACGATGAAAGCATAGGAAGCAGACTGAAAGATAGCGATCATTGTGTTGCTATACCTCCAGTGGTTGCAAGTTGCAAGGAACAAAGGATCAAGGTGACATTGAACGCAGGATGTTGGCGCTAATTCTATGCTGGGCCGGTACATAACCTACAAGAGACGACCCTCGATAAAGCAGTAATCGAACTAGGAACTAAAGTTTCTGTTATAGGGGCACCTTGCACTAGAGCAGAGTGAAAACACGATTTAGAACCAAATAAGGTGTAAAACAACGAGCATGATGAACAAAAACAGGAAATGCAGAGACTGAGAAGTTTTCTCACTGTACCTTGAAGATATATGCATACGTTTTTTTTAAATTAAGTTAGTTCTCAACAAGGTACATGAAATGAGCTCACACACGGTGTAGCTGATGTAAACTGTGGTGGACCTCTTGCAACTGTCTTCCGTCTCCATCGTCAACCTTCGATGACAGTCATACTCCACCTAGGTATAATGTTCTCATCAAGGTACATGAAATGAGCCCAAACACGGTGTAGCTGATGTAAACTGTGGTGGACCTCTTGCAACTGTCGTCCGTCTCCATCGTCAGACCTTCGATGACAGTCATACTTAAGCTAGGCCTAAAGTCCACATCAAGGTACATGAAATGAGCCCAAACACGGTGTAGCTGATGTAAACTGTTTGGGGGACCTCTTGCAACTGCCTTCTGTCTCCATCATCAGATAAAATCCAGATCTATTATTTTGTATTGTCCAATAGAAAGATATGTATGAGTGCCAAATTTAATCAATTGATTCACTATTGAAAATTCAGTGGGAAATAAAATCAATCGACCCCTGTTGTTCTACCCCCCCTTTTTTTTTTTTGTTCTCTGAGGAAATCCGTTTATCAGACTCGTACTGACTAAAACCACATCGGTGTTCCCTCGCACACTTGTGTCGGGGGGCAACGGGATCTGATGCGACTTCCGCTGCCCCGGACTAGTGCCGGCCCGCCTGACCTGCGGGCCTCGTCCCGGGGGGGGGAGTGAGGTGTAAAACTCCCCCCGTTACGTTTGAGAGAGGCGTGCGTGGAACACTACGCGCCGCCGTCTCGGGTCCAGTGTGATCGGGGGCGACGGATGTCCCCAATCCGTCGCCCCTGGACCTATTTAGGGGGGCCGGAAGAGGGCGTTGTCCGCCCTCTGCCGGCGCCCGGTACGTCTGCTGCGGGATGGGTGGGAGCTCGTCCCTCTCCATTTCCGCAGCCTCCTTCTGCGACATGACGGTTTCGCAGAAGGACATCACCGCGTCCCAGGACTAGGGTTGGATTTATTTAAATGGGACCAACTTTGAGATATACGCTTTCCAATAAAAAAGAATCATTCAAATCGGACCTCTGTGTAAAAAGTTACGCGTGGTCGTACATAAAAAAAATTAAATAAAATTGCGTGTCGAATTGAGAACCTCTTCCTTTTAGTTTTTGTCAGTTAAAAAGTCGGTCGTGGTGGCTTGGGCAGGATATCTGGTAGCAAAGGTGTGCTAAATAGCTTCTAAGTTACGTCATAGTATAAAGCGTTATTTATTGATATTACATAAGGGCTAGTGTAGCGGCACTAAAAAAAGTACTACAGCGCCATCTATGACACAAACGAAGAACTAACATCAACATTTTAAATCGCAGTTAAAATTATCCGTGACTGATAATTGTAATAATAACTGTCGGGCATTGGCCCACCAGACATATGACCAGTCTGGTCGGAGGATCCTCCCTTATTTATGGAGTATTGAGGAACTTTACTCTTTCTTCCTCATATCCCTAAACTGGCTAGTTTGATGATTCACCTTCTCTACTGCCAGACATTTTGTGTGGTCGATACCCACCGCCAGACACCTTTAAGGTACGGTAAATTGTGAGTGAACTTACTCATTTTATTAAATTAGAATTTTATATAGGTATACTACTTGGGCAACTATTTGAAGCTGTTTCCCAAGCTGCCAGACAGTTTTGATGGTTCCATCCCACTGCCAGACATAACTGAAGGTCGCCTGTATTTGGTGTTGTATTTATTATTGAGTATTCAGCCATCATTTAGTAGGTCAATAAATTATTTGTACTCTCCTCTGTCTGACCTCGTAATTGCTTTGCCACCCTTAGTTTGAGTTACATGAAACTGTGAAGCTTCAATTTATTAGTAGTCTTGAATTTTTTTTTTGTTAATAAGTTGCAAAATATTTACCGAGGTCGATTATTCATTCAATGTCTTGCAAAATCACACGTTCCTCTTTGCCGTAGTCTGGGTAGGTATCGTGTTACCCCAGTAACTGGAGTGGAATGGAAGTCAGATAGGCAGTCACTCCATGTAAAATACTAGTATTTAACCGAGTTGGCCTTAGCATGAGCTCGCGGTGTGAACGGAACGTAAATCCATCGATAATTATCCTGTTTGCATAAAGAATTATGAAAATATTAAACAATATTTTAATTTTTTTTTTGCTATTCTAGCCAGACGATACAATTCTATCTCGTTTTATTAAAATGCTCATTAATACAAACACAACGTTTTGTATCGATAAACAGGTTCCATATTATTTAGACTCAATACTTTCTAATTTAGCGTTACGTAAATACTATGCTTGTTTTTTTTTTAGAATAGTTATTTTTAGTAGCAGCCACGGAGGCTGGATATGTGCCCGGTTGATGCCAATAGGCTCGCCCTCTATTACATGGGGTTTAAACTTAACTGGCGAGAAATGTGAGTGTACTGTTTGGTACACCTTTGCCTAGCCCTTCGGGCATTACTGGCGTGATGAAATCGGCCCCCACTCCACGGTACTCGTAATTACTATTTACTAACGTGACGTGGGTGCCAGTAGATGGACAAGTTGTATTTACCGGTGATTACTTTACTACGTCAACTTCGATTTTCAATTTTTCTTACCTTCGATTAAGTCTTATCGAGATGAATCCATCGATTTCTTTTATTTTGATTGTCGTAATGGTTTACGTAAAAAATTGGAAGTATTTTTTAAATTGATTATAGTTCTAAAATAAATAATAGTGAGTACATCCTCATTAATACTAAAAACGGGATATTTATTTGTTAGTTCCCGATATTTCGGCGCTGTTGCAAGCACCTTGATCACGGATAAACTGAAGATATTGCGGGTGGGTGTTTCCGATCAATCCCGACGGTGGCGCATTCCGAGGCCTATGAAAACACATGGCCTCGGACTTGTGCAATGCCACCTCAAGACCCAATTGCCGGATCCTCTCCACGGCTATCGCAACCCCGCGTGTCATGTTTTCGACCGCCGCCTCGTACGACCTCCGCCTCTTACGACCTCCGCCTCTTACGACCTCCCTTGTGCCAGTACCAGCGTGTCGTCAGCGTAGCAGACTACGCTGACGCTGCTAGGGAGGTCGGCGCGCAGCACCCAGTCGTAACCGATGTTCCACAAGGCCGGCCCCAGAACCGATCCCTGTGGAACACCGCACGACATCTCTCGCCGGGTTCCATTCTCCGCTTCGACCGGGGTAGATGACGGCCCTATCCGTCAGGTAGTCTCCGACCACACGACGAAGGTAGGTCGGCACCCGGTGATACCGGAGTGCCTCCCCAATGCAGCTAGCTCCAGGGCATGGAGTTAAAGGCGTTGCGATGTCTCCAAGACGACCCCGCCCCGGGAAACCGCGTCCCCCGTCCTGAAGGCTTCTCACGCGCATGATGGCGTTCACCGTCGAGCGCCCCTTGCGGAAACCAAACTGGTGTTCCGCAAGATCCAGCCCCAACCCCGCGAGGTGCCCCGTGAGGCGGTTAGCAATAACTCTTTCAAAGAGCTTGCCCACCTCGTCGAGAAACACAATGGGCCGGTATGCGGACGGAGAGTCCACAGGGCGCCCTGGCTTCCGGATGAGGACCAGCTTCCCCGTCTTCCAACGAAGCGGGAACTGGCCTCTCTCACTCTCTTCCCGACTGGAAGGGCTCCTAAGCATGCGCTTAGGAGCCCTTCCAGTCGGGGCCCGAGAGCCTCAGAGGCCAGGCCCCAGGCTTTGCCAGGCAAGCCATCGGGTCCCAGGACGGTATTTCTGGCTTTCAGCCTGCGTACCGCCACTCTCAGGTCTACCCCAGTCACGTCCGGAACGTCGTCATCGGTGTGGTCCACTTCCGGCACCGCAAGCGGCGGCGGAGCCATAGGCGGGGGAGGATGCATCCCTCCCGAAGGGAACAGAGCGCTCACCACGTCCTCCACAAGCTCAGGCCTGAGACTCGCCGACGCACCATCTTGTAAGGGCGCCCCCACGGATCTCCGTTCAGAGACTCCAGCATCTCTTCGCGGGTCAGATTCTTGGCCCGCCGGACAGTCTCTTGGAGAGCGGTCTTCGCCGCTCTGTACCCCTCGTAAAGCTCCGCCTCAATGGTCACATCCGGAGGGCGGACGCAGAGCCTGTGATGTCTGGCGCACGGCAACGCACGCCTCGCGCAGAGACGTCAGCTCTCGCGACCACCAGTACACCTGACGCCGGGCGCTTCCTGGCCGAACTCGGGGCATTGCCACGTCGTAAGCCTCGGACATAGCCTCCTGGAACCAACCCCCCTCGTTGTTGATGTCGGCAGGCCTGGCCGGTGATGACACCCAGGCCTGCACGATCGAGGCTTCCAGGAGGAGCTCCCGGTCCAGCTGCTTCAGCGCCCATCGCGGACCACCCCGGGCCTGTAGGACCGGCGCGCTTGAGGTCTGGGTGGAGACGTCGAACTGGATGTACCGGTGGTCGGAATAGGTCTCCTCCCCCTCCGCCAGTCAACGACACGCGGCGACAGAGCGGGGCTAGCGAACGATATGTCCACCACCGACTTGCCCCGGATTCGCACGCACGTAGGGACAGAACCCCGATTTAGAACGACCAGGCCTGTCTCCAGAGCCCAGTCCTCCACCATCCTACCCCGCACATCCATGTAACGAGAACCCCAAGCCAAGTTCTTAGGAGCTCAAGCAAGGGGAGAGAATGGCTCCCGATGACGACACTCAACTCCCTGAGGGAGTTGTGGAACTCGGCGAGAGTTCGGCTCGGGGAGAAGTAGAGTCCCACTACAACGATCTCCCCGAACCGTGATGCTACGCACCCCTGACCCTTCCTGACACTCTCAAGGGTCGGGATACCGGCGGCGGCCGACGCAATTATGGTCACTGAGCCGCTAAGGTCCTCCACCCAGTCATCCCTGGGCAGGACAAAGTACGGCTCAGCGACCACGGCGATGTTAATCGACCACTGCGCCATGCTCCGGATCAGCAGATCCTGAGCGCAGGCGCAGTGGTTGATGTTCGCCTGGAGAAGGCGTAATGGCACTCCATTTCAGCCCCCTCCCGGGCCCCCTGCGAGGGCCCCGCTGCAGAAGTTGCAGCAGTGGCGGCAGTGGCGGCGACAGTGGCGGCGGCTGCGATGGTGGCGACGGTGAGGGTTTTGTCGGTGGTGGCGGAGAGCCTTCCGTTGCCCCTGGCCTTGGCCTTGGCGGGTGTACCGCAGGCCTTGCTCCGTGCCGGTGATCGGCCGGCTTACCAGATGCCACACATGCGGCGCAGAGCGGCGCGGCGGAGCAAGGCGCGACCATGTGACCGAGCTGGCTGCAGCGGAAGCACAGGCCACTGCGGTTTACCTCCGAGTTGCACCGGACCGACACATGGTGCCCCCCACATGGCAGCGGAAGCACCTCAGAGGTCTGGGTTCCAGCAGTTCAACTGCGCCGACACCCAGCCCACCAAGATCCTTCGGCCCTCCACAATGGCTTTCGCCGCCGTCACAGGGCAGCTTACCGTTACGGTTCGCATGCCCGACAGGTCCGGACGTAAGGTGCCTGCCTTGACCTGCTCGGCAGGGCACCCACCGGTCCTGGTGACGGCGGCCACCACCTCCTCCTCGGTCACCGAGTCGTCCAGACCCAGGATGCGCAGGTCTGCGCATTTGACGGGCCTGGACACTCAGGCCTCGTCCGCATTTAGGGACGCTCTAAGTTTTTCAGCCAGAGCGTCAGTGGACGAGCCACGGGTTTCGCCGGGGATCTCCAGCACTCGAGTCCCTGTCGCAATGACTGTAAGCCGGAGGCCCCCAGTGATCCCGAGCTCCCCAAGATCCACCGTCGCCCTCGCCTTAGCGAGCACGTCGCGGTAGCTCACACCCCTCTTTTACGCGTCCTGCTGTAGTATAATTACTACAGCTGCGGTCTTCGGGGCGCTGAGCCTAGCCGCTACGCTCCGCTTTTGCCGGCGCTTCCGCTCCCGCTTCCTGGCCTTTTTGGCCGCCTTTCGCTCCCTCGTTCTTTCTCCGGCCACCTGCCACCCGGTCTCAGCCGCGGAGGGCTTAGGGTGCGGGGGGGGGGGATGGGGCGGCGGTGGCGGCTGACTCGCAGCTGGCGCTGGCACAGTCGCCACCTTGCCCTTCCTTTGGGCCGCCGCCTTACCCTGCCTCAGGGCCGCCCCTTCGTAGCCGGAGCGGGTTTCGCCGGAACCGGGAGCCGACGCAACCCTGCCAGCGGGCTGGCCAGACGGCCCCAGTGCGGAGGCCGCAGCAGCCACTATGTGGCCGCCCTCAGGCCCGGGGGCGCCCTGTTTGCCACCAGGGGGTGTGCAGGACAATGCCCTCCAGGATGGAGAACCGCGCCTGGAAGGCAGCCAGCTCCTGCCGAACCAGGTTCAGGACCTGGTTCTCAACCGGCACGGGCTGGCTTGGTCGCCGCTGGCCCCCATTTTGGGGCGACTCACGAGAACCGGACTAGCGCAGACCGGCCAGGTCTGCTCGGAGCTTCCTGTTCTCCTCTTGGAGAAGCTCCGTCGCGGCCGTCAGGCGAGCGACCTCCACCCGCAGTTTGGCCGCTTCGTCTGACGGGGGCCCCGCATATCTGGCCTCCGCTGACGCCATGATGGAGGCGATCGCTGCGGGCATGGCCTTATGCCTGTTGGAGGGCATCTGTTTGTAGGAGACAGCCCTCAGCGCCGCCTTCACCTCCTTCGCGAAACCAGCCTTACGCTCCGCATCGGAGCCGCCGTCTGCGCCCGCCTCGTCGCCAGAGGAGCCCGAACGGGCCACCCCTTGACCGGCCACCCCCGGGTGGCGCCCCTCCTCGGCAAGCCGTGCCGACCTCTCGGTGGCAGAGGGGCCTCTCCCTTTGCCACGGATCCCTCCACGCTTACTGGTCGGGATCTTGCGAGCCAAGGCCAGGTCTCCCTCCGTTGACGACCCTCGGTCGCCCTCCGGCCAGGACCGCTTGCGTAAGAACTTCCCGTTCACCGCAGCAGCCCCGGACCTCCCCGCGTCGGGAGCTCTCTGAGCCTCCCGCGCTCACATCGCTGGATGCGGCGCTGGACTCCAACTCCGCATCCCTCTCGGACCTTAAAAAATTGGACTAACATAAAATTAATAACCATAACCAACCATATGTACACAAGGACAGAACACTATCTATATTTTTCACGTCTTGAAAAATAACCTTGCAAAACATCTCAATGCAGTTAGTGTTTTTAAGCGAAGATGCTTTATTTTGTACAAATAAAGCATCTTCGCTTAAAAACACTCGAAATGCATGAACTGTCATGAACATAAATATGTTTATATAACGGCTAAAGATGAGTGTGAAAATAAACTTAAGACATTAGTTTAAAAACAAAGATTAATGAGTATTCGATCTAATCATTCAAATATAATAATGTTATTTTTATAAGGATTTCGTGAGTCAAAACTGTGTTAACCATGTGCGAGCCGAGATAGTGTTGTAGTAACTAAGCTAAGGCACCCCGACCTAATGGGCTAGGTTAATGTTGTTCAAAGGAACGCAGAGCGAAGCGACTGATGCTAAGGCAGCAGCTGGTAAGCAGCTAAGGTAAGTTGGTTGCATCCAATTTCCAATACTAATCGTATTTTCAAGGCTTGCCGTCGGCATTCTTCATTTTTAGCCAAGGGGTTGCAGCTAAACCTAAGTTTAGCTTGCTTAAATCTTAAGTTTATTTCCACCTGTGTGCGTGACTGTACACTTGTACATACACTACACTCTTATATTGAAATAATTGCAACTTCCGTCCAATTTTTTAGTTCGGCACCTTGACACAATTATTACAAGTCTGAAAGGAGTTTGATTTGCTTTATATCTGAAGTTATTTAGTATGTGTTTTGCTCTCATCGGTTTATGAGTTTACTTTTCATTCCAGCAGGTAGTAAGCTAGACTCGCCTGATGTGAAGCGATGATGCGGCCTAGGATGGAGCACGCTTGCCAAAAAGAAACCGATTCACTCAAACTTTGAATATAATTGGACTTGCACCGGCACTGAATGGCCACAGTATGGCGGTTCGCACAATAAATGTGGAAGCCTAGCGCTTTGTTCGGGTCCGTGGAACTTCAACCATATAACGTTATCGCTTCGCCGTATCTCTGCTCGTCCGATGATAGAATGGGGATGGGGGACTTAAATTCGTAAATTCCAAAGCACAATCCCCTAAATGTAACCGATAAAAAAACCGATAGGCTGGCAACTAGACTACACGAATCATTAGGTATCATATTCAGTGTATGCATTATCACTATCATTATGTAACTATGTTTGTTCGGGTGGAATCTTGCAACTCAATTTTGAAGCAGATATCTTCAACCGTTTGAGCTGAAATTTTGTATACACTTTGTTTGAATGACAATGCATGGCTAGCTGTGTAACGTCATTCTAAATCTAACATGGCGGAACACTCAAGATGGCGGACTAGTTATTTTTAATGCACTCCTACATTATGGGTATCAAATAAATGGGCCCGCTGAGAAAAAAAAAATGACGTCATCTAAATCCAATATGGCGGACTTTTAAAGATGGCGGTCTCAGTTTTTTTATCCGCGTGTTTCCAGATGTTACAAGTCTTCGAACTTTAAAAAAAAATTGTACAAGAATATTGCGAATAGGTTAGCAGGGTAGGCAAGTCTAACTGTTATGTAAAAACTGTCACTTTTTTTAAGTTTAAAACATTTTTTTTTTCTAACGAAATAAATTTTAGAAAAAAAGAACAAAGCATAAGGAAATACAAATTATTCTGTTGTCTGTTTTTCTGTCCCTACTACAGGGTTTCCGGTATAAATAGGTCAGTTGAGATTATGTATGTAGGTACACTTACTCTGATTTCTTTAGATAATAAAATACAGATAAATTTATTACAAACACGGTGGCATTAAGTTGTCAAGTAAAATCGCTCAAGACTCACAGTAGTCGGACTTTAAATAATCTTGACTTAATTTCGTCAGGCATCCTATTCGAAATATTTGTTTATGCCAAGCTTGCAAAATATATTTTTCATTCGGTAAACAGACGAGCGAAAGTAGGCTCCTTAGGCGCGATATTACACTTGTATCTATAGTCAAGTTAAAGTAGCAACCATTTTTATGCAATAAGAACCGTCAAAGAAAGCAAACCTAAAAATTTTAATTTTTGACAGTTCTAACTTCAAGAAGTTACTAAACTACGGAATAAAAATCGTCTCTTAAATAATTACTTTTACTCAAGCGGTGATTACTTAGACTTGTTAATAGGTACGGGTGTTATTATAAATAAATAAATCAATTTATTGACACACACACAAGTTAGAAAACATACAAACAAATGACAACAGTGATAGTTAAAAGAGTGCATAAGCAGAAGTAGCCCTGGGCCCCAAACTAGGCATAGCCTGTATCTTGGGGGCCCAGTATAGACAGAAAAGGCAGATTGAGTTATTGACTGTTCAGCGTGATACACAGCTAAACACAAGTAACAATTAATTGTGAGTTTGACTATAAAGGTCAAGCCCGATTCCTTGTCGCTAAGTCTAGTCACTTCCCAACCATAGTTGCGATAAAGATAAAGCTAAATTCCTCCTCCATCGTCCGATCAAAAGATTAAACCCTCGGTATTCAGCTCAAGTTGCGATCACTCACATTGTCGTATGTTATTACTTGTTAACATCTTGTAAGTTCGCTGTAATGTTGAAAGGTATTACAGATCATATCGGCGCTTTATCGCCTCATGGTTTAACTCGGTGTCGTAAGAGATTATGAGATAAGTGAACGGGCTCCTTTTAATTAAGTTCCAAGAAGATGAATCATGTGTGTTTTTATAACTTAATATTTTTTAGGATTATTAGCAACATACTCAGCAGCAGCATTTGGTCCTGGGTTCGATTCCCGGGTCGGGCAAAGTATTGTTGGGTTTTCCCATCAGGAATTTTTCAGTAGCAGCCACGGATTCGTATGTATATTTGTGCCCGGTTGATAGCAATAGGCTTGCCCCCTATTACATGGGACTTAAACGGCGAAATGTGGGTGTACTATAAGGTACACCTCTGCCGAACTCTTCGGGTATTACAGGCGTGATATTATACTGATACTGTTAGCCTGTGTCATCCAACTGCTGGCAAGGCCTCTCCCCATGACTTCCAGTTGTTTCGATCCAGGGCTAATGTGGACCACTGGTCGTGGGTTTGATCCAGCTCGTCGCACCATCCTCTACGAGATCTGCCGCAACGCCTTCTGGGTGTGTCAGGGCTGCAGAAAGGGGTTATTTTGGCCCACAGCTCATTGGGCATGCGGCAGACGTGGCCAGTCCAGTCCCACTTCAGCTTAGCGGCTTTTTGAGCAACGTCAGTAATTTGTGTTTTGGAGCGCAGTGTGGTGTTGCGTACATGGTCGGTTAGTTAGACGATAGGAATGCTGCGTTCCATTGCAAGTTGGCAGACCTTGAGTTTGGACTGTTGAATGTTTGTCAAAGACCAAGTCTGGGATCCATAGGTCAAAAAGGGAAGAATGCACATGTTCCTGATTTTTCGCTTTAGTGTCAAAGGAAGGTTTCCCTTCATAAGCTCCTTCATGGACCAGTAGCTCTTACAGGCATTTTTGGTTCGCGTGATGTTATGTTATGATTTGTGCAAAGTAATTCCCACATCCGAACTATACAAAAACACCAAACTAATGAGCATTCATCAACTTTACTCATTCATGGGATGGATGGGAAATCATCAAATGACCCCGACTCCCGCTCTGGACGGAGTGGAAGGGAACGTCAGAATTGTACTGACTAAAACCCATCCATGTTCCTTCTTTGCTTTTTGTGTTCCAGGGCCGCAGGTCCCATTTCAAAATTCAACCCAGTATAATAATGTATGTATAATAGAGCCATACTGTTTGGTGCAAATCTTTTTATTGGTACTCTAAACAGGTAGCTTAAATACAATAAACCAAATCCGACACGATAAATGATAACATAACGATCTGTCAAGAGATACCGGTCACACTGTATTTCATGTCGCGGTTAAAGATCAAAGCGTGTGACACATAGCCTTATAATCTTTTGACCTCTAGACCTCTGTAATAGACCCCTATCCTGACCGTTGGCTCGACTTGTAGAAGTAGATACTGTTATGGTGCAATTTGAGACGCATGTGTTAAATGAACTGCGGTAGTCTGAGTTGAGTGATTGATTGGTGAATTATGAAATATGTGAGATCGATTTATGGTAATAAACAGTTAATTTTTTTCCACTGCTGGGCTGAAGCTTCTACTAAGCGTCGTCACATCGACTGGGCCTGTGCGTTTTGCATACAGAGGGTTGCTGTGGCGTTCAGTTCGCTTGGTGAGAGGGCTTATTAACGCTGCACTTTCGGGTATGTACGCGGTTGCCATTCCAGGACATTTCAAGCCCATCGGCCGTAACAGGTGTTAAAAATACCCTTAACGAAGCCGAAATGCACTTGTTCTCCCCCGTCATTGTGACCGTTTTTTTTTTGTTCTAGACCATACCTGGGAACGCTCTAGTTACGGAGATATTGGAGGTCAAAGCACCAAATTTTTCACAAGTTTACTTTAAATACCTCTACGATTCCCATACTATTCAATGCATCCTAAGCATAATATTTTGAGTGAAATCTAAAGCCTACAGAAAAAAAAGTTTAGTACTGCTAATCTACTAATGGCTACCTATCCAATAATTTTAGCTAACTCAATGCATGCGTAGTTCTTTAATAAAATCCTCAGACCCTTCTTGATGTCGTCACAATGGAGGGACCAGACCAGATGACGTTGATAGTTTCTCTTCATTTTTATCGTTACACTTTTGGAAGAGTGTTTTTTTGTTGGACACTAAAAGCACAAAATACTAATGATAGCTTTACCTAATCTAATTTCTACCATCTTGTATCGATGATACTTTACCCACATTGTATCCAATAAAACTGGCACGAATACATAGACATAGGTACCCTCTCAAACTGCATTTTAATAGTAAGCTAAATGTTTTTATGCATTAACGACATAGCCAATTTGATGGCGGCATACAAACCGCAGTGCCATGAACCCGATCGAGTTCACTAGTTCATAGAGAAGGGACACGCATCGCACCGCATAACATAGTAAAAAGAGTAACAAATACGTGGAAACGATAAAGTAACTACTGTTAGGAAAACTGCCTCGTAACTCTATAATATGGAAACTATATAAATGGTTGGTGTTGTAGTCGCAAGCGATACTCCTGAGGAGGAGCGTTCGATTGCCAGGTCGGGCAAAGTTGTGTTTTTAAATCAAGTAATTCTCGTGGACATCATTCTCCTGCCCTTATCCCAATTTATTTGGGGTCGGCGCAGAATGTCGGCTTCTTCCATACTTCTTTATTACACGTCATCTCATCAGACACCTCTTTTCTTGTCATATTAACCTTTCACACAGTCCATCCATCGTTTATTTGATCTTCCTCTACTCTTATATCCATCCACATTCATACTCAAAACTTTCCTCATAAAATGTTCCTCCAAATTCTCGAGGACATGGGATCTAAACATTAAAGTTTTTAGGTACACTACGACGATTTTTTTATTTACAGTTAAATGCTAGCTTTATAAATATAAAAATCAGGTAAAATATCAAAATTCCGTCAGTGGTCTCCCGTTTACCACTCACTTATAACGGTTATAGACGCTAGTGTCAAATATAATATTACCAGGCTCTTAATTAATTTTCAGGTACATACCGGTCGAATCTCCATCGCAGTTTGTGGGTTACCTTGGAAGATCCCAATCAGATTCTATTACGATAAGGAACCTACTGAATGCCCTCCTCCGTGCCCTAAAATAAATAAAGATTGTCTCGAGCCTCCCGTGCCGCCATGCCCTCCAGTGGTGACAAGACCCAAACGCCCCGTGATGCGTAAATGCTACACCTTCCCAAAGAAAAAAAAGCCTTGCGCTAAGAAAAAAAAGGATCCTTGCGCTAAGAAAAAAAAGGATCCTTGCGCTAAGAAAAAAAAGGATCCTTGCGCTAAGAAAAAAAAGGATCCTTGCGCTAAGAAAAACAAGGATCCTTGCGCTAAGAAAAAAAAGGATCCTTGCGCTAAGAAAAAAACGGATCCTTGCGCTAAGAAAAAAAAGGATCCTTGCGCTAAGAAAAAAAAGGATCCTTGCGCTAAGAAAAAAACGGATCCTTGCGCTAAGAAAAAAAAGGATCCTTGCGCTAAGAAAAAAAAGGATCCTTGCGCTAAGAAAAAAAAGGATCCTTGCGCTAAGAAAAAAACGGATCCTTGCGCTAAGGAATAAAAGGATCCTTGCGCTAAGAAATAAAAGGATCCTTGCGCTAAGATAAAAAAGGATCCTACTCCTGGAACATGAGAAGGAGGAACAGGATCGATTAAGAAAGGACCTGTTTGCCCAAGTAAGTAATGGTGCTAAACGACTACGAATTTACTTTTATTGTTCTGCAACCAAAAATAGTGTTATTTTGAAATGGTTATGTTTGTGGTTTCAATACAATTAAATACATGATAAAAATATACTACAGCGTAATTTTATTTGTATGCCTTTACAAGACTCCAAAAATTTTCATGACATGGACGCTTAGATTGTGATTAGTTATATTTACCAATACATCATAAAGCAAAAAAACAAACTCTTCAGTTTGTTTTTTTGCTTTATGATGTATTTGCCCATATTGTCCCACTGCTGGGCAAAGGCCTCCCTCCACTCCTTCCAAAGAGTCGTAGCGTACATACATTGGCTATCAAATCCATTATTCCTTAAGATTTATTTTTATTTATTTATTTATTAACTCATCATCACTATCATCATCATCATCAGCCTATAGCAGTCCACTGCTGGACATAGGCCTCCTCAATCGCACGCCATTTAACTCGACTTTCAGCAATTCTCATCCAGTTGCTACCAGCCACCCTGCGAAGATCGTCACTCCACCGAGCCTGAGGGCGTCCCACCTTACGTTTGCCGATTCGCGGTCTCCACTCAAGAACACGTCTACCCCAACGGTCATCGGTTCTACGGCAAATATGACCGGCCCATTGCCACTTCAGCTTACTTATTCTGTGAGCTATGTCGACAACTCTGGTTCTCTGTCGGATCACATCGTTTCGAATGCGATCCCTCAGAGAGACTCCAAGCATAGCTCGTTCCATAGCTCGCTGAGCGACCTTAAATTTATGGACCAGCCGTACTGTGAGTGTCCACGTTTCGGCTCCGTAAGTCATAACAGGCAGGACGCACTGAAGACCTTAGTCTTTAGGCTCTGTGGAATACGCGACGAGAAGACCCGGCGAAGCTTCCCAAATGCTGCCCAGCCCAGCTGGATTCTTCTGTTAGCCTCCCTCTCAAAATTGTTCTTACCAAACTGCAGAGTTTGCCCGAGGTAAACATATTCTCGAACAACCTCGAGAGGACCGCCATTGACAACAACAGGTCCTGGGGTGACGTGTTCGTTGAACATAACCTGGGTTTTGTCCAAGTTCACCCTGAGACCAATGTGTATTGAAGAATCAACTAGGCCATCCAGCATCTGCTGCAAGTCGTGCAGCGATTCAGCCAGTATGACGATGTCATCTGCAAATCTCAAGTGTGAGATGTACACGCCGTTGATGTTTATGCCACGTCCTTCCCATTTTAGCGTTTTAAACACATCCTCCAGTGCGTTGGTGAACAATTTCGGGGAAATAACGTCCCCTTGTCTCACCCCCCGACGCAATGGGATATGCTTCGTTTGCTGGTTTTGACTTTGGACGGTCATTGTGGCGTTCTCATAAAGATTTCTCAACACTTGAATGTATCGCCAGTCGACTTGGCATCGCTGCAGAGACTCCAGAACTGACCAGATCTCGACAGAGTCAAAAGCCTTCTCATAGTCCACAAATGCAAGACACAGCGGCCGATTATACTCTTCGGACTTCTGTATGATCTGCCGCACTGTGTGGATGTGGTCTATGGTGCTGTATCCTCATCAAAACCCGGCCTGCTCCGGTGGCTGGAAGTCGTCGAGTCTTCGCGCTAGACGATTCGTGATGACTCTTGAAAACAGCTTATACACGAGGCTAAGGAGCGAAATGGGTCTGTAATTCTTTAATAGGGTCTTGTTTCCCTTTTTAAAGAAAAGAACGACCACGCTCCTTCTCCACGCTTCTGGAGTTCTCCCAGAGAACAGGACCGAGTTGAAGAGCTCCCGAAGCTCTCTTAAAACAGGGCTTCCTCCCGCTTTCAGGAGCTCAGTCATCACTATCGTTACAGGTATTTCCTAACTCAATAGTGTGGCCATAATTACCGTTTTATTATTTTGAATAACATATTCGGGTCATAGTGATTTGTGTGAACTCACTCAGAGAACAAGTAAAAAGATCTATGCCATCTGCTACGTCATTAAGTACACGCAAGGTACGCGTTATAGGGGCTTTACTCAGTAGATTGGTCCTACTACTGGGCACCGCCAATAGACGTGGCCGTCTCCTTCGCAATACATAATTGTCGGGCACACACAGGTTTATTTCTTTTAATATACCTGGGTTTGAAGTCTTGCCACGCAATAATTTAAAAATATAGGTAGCAAGAGCTATGTCCCTCCTTGTTTCCAATTTATTGTATCCCACCATGCCTATAACAAACAAGATTGGATACATCAATGGATAAAATGGATATACACCATACCACCTTAAGTACAGAAACCTAGTAAATTTATTTTGTATACGCTCCAGCATGAGACTGTATTTAGCTTCATGCGGAGCCCATATGATTGCGTTACATTCGAGCTGACTTCTTACCAATGCATTGTACAAAGAAATTAGCGCAGCAATGCTTGCAAAACCCTCTACTCTTCTTAGGACGAAACCTAGGTTCCTATAGGCTTTTTTACAAACATTTACGATGTGATTACGAAATGCCAGATCCGAGTCAAGGCGTACTCCTAAATCACGAACCGTTTCTGTTCTTTTTTAGTAACGTGTTATCCACTCTATAGTCATGTTTCTTGGGCATTTTCATCCTACTAAAAGTTATTACCGAACACTTTGACGTATTAAACACCAGCTTATTCTTCTTTCCTCATTCCACAACCCTCTCTATGTCTTCCTGTAAGCGCTCAAAGTCCTTTTGTTCTCTCACAGCCAGTAGTAATTTTTAGATCGTCAGCAAACAACAGGCACTTGGCATTCCTGACGACGTCTGGCAAGTCATTTACCATTATTATAAATTGAAATGGTCCTAAATTACTGCCCTGACTTACGCCTGACCTCGTAAAATAGGGCTCAGATTTGTACCCAGCATATTCTACATACTGCTTTCTGTTACTCATATGATCAGCAAAGAATTTTAGCAATTTAGGAGTGCATCCGACTGCCGCATGCTTTGTCAATAAAATGTCATCATCGACCAAATCAAAAGCTTTTTTAAAATCAAAGTATGCAGCATCGACCTGTACTCCCAAATCAACGCTAGGAACCACATATGCCATAAAATTCAGCAGATTTGTAGTTGTGCTACGAGCCGGCCTAAACCCATGCTGTGAGTCGGACAACTCGATTGAAACCTGGTTTAAGACACAATGATGGATTACTGACTTAAATACCTTTGCTGGTACCGACAACACCGCCACCGGCCTATACCCACTAACTTCACTCACTGCCTCACCCTTAGGTACTGGTATTACTCGTGTAGTTTTCCACCGTTCCGGAAAGTATGACTGCTCAAAACATACATTATATAAGTATACCAGCGGTTGTGTTAAATAATCCCTGCAGTCTCTAAAAATAAATGGTGGGATGCCATCTGGTCCCGCCGAACGTTTAGGTTTAAGTTTAATTAACGCCTCCCTTACCTGGCTCCTATCTATACTCCCTATATGTACTCGGGAACTAATTGTGTTACTTTCCGCCACGGCGGCTTGTACGTCCAGTTTTGCTTTCAGAAAAAATTAGCAAATTCGTGAACACATTCGGCGTCCGATAAAATTTGACCATTTTTAGTGATTTTTTTACGGTTCACGATAGAAGATCGTTGGTCCATACTCGTAGATCTAGGACTGGTTCCTACACAAACATCCTGTGCTTTAAAAGAACTGTATTGGTTGGCTGCGAGACACTTCTGAGGCAGGACAAGTGCGAGAGTGGATGCTGGGTGATTTGGTGAACGTGAGCAATACTTTATGGACAAAGATCCCATGGACGCCAGACCTACGTTATTTTATAAACACTGAAACTTTTTCAGTTTTCTTTTTTGAAGTATCTTACTATAGGTAACAATAATTGGATATTATGATAAAAACTTTTTAACAAAAAAATTGAACCAAAATTGAACACCAACAGAAAAGCGAAAAATAAAAAACCCTTTTAGTTGGTGTCTTCGTCGGTGCAATTTTTTTTAAATTTTTTTTTTTCGCTTTTTCGTGTCTATTTTTTTGTTGCTGAAATCGTGCGCTTAATTTTTGATTGAAAAAAAGAATCATTCAAATCGGACCTCTGTGTAAAAAGTTAAGCGTGGTCGCACATAAAAAAAAAAAAAAAAATGGTTGTCGAATTGAGAACCAATCCTTTTAGTTTTTGTCGGTTAAAAAGTCGGTCGTGGTGGCTTGGGCAAAAATCACGTTTTACGGTAAAACTCAATGTAACGCACTCAAAACATTGTGCTGATGGATGCTTTGAATAGTAAACAGGTCATTGAGGTAATTAAAGTAAATTTATAACCTTAAAAACTAGTATTAAAAAACTTGTGAAAAATTGGAACTTTGACCTCAAATATCTCAGTAACTCGAAGGTTCCCAGGTATGGTCCAGAACAAAAAAATGATCGCATTATCGCAATAAGAACAAGTGCCTTTCAGCTTCATTAAGAGTCTTTTTACACCCTTTATTTTGATACCCAGCTTGCACGATGTCCTTGTTGCAGTAATCGTGGAAAGTAAACAGATGCACAAAATTGCATAAGAAAACCCCAACTGAGATTTTAATAATCATAATATTTCAATTACTTAATATTAATTCACAGTTTTTATTTACATAACATTTTACGTAATCACATAAAAGGTCAAGATTATTGTTGCAATATTTAGTGACATTAATTTAGAAACAAAAACAACGGGGTAGATGACCTAGGCGAAGATGGCGATATGACCTAGTCAGCTTTATTAACATCAACCAAACGATGTAAGAGGTTTAAAGTATGGAGGTTCACGTAGCAGGAGGTCGAAAAAAGATGCGAAAAGCGCTGGACCGGGTGATTTTACAAAGTTTAGGGTCCGTGCTATTAATCGTTGAGGAGTTCTCTCGTGAGGAGGTCATCCTGGCTGCAGGATCAAGTTATGTCTGTCATATAAATGTGTTGTCACCAAAACCAAAGGTCCGTGCAAAATTTCAGCTCAATCGGATACCAACAGGTGGTCGAAAAATTGATTGTAAATTTTGAAGTGAACAACTTACATAATTATAACATACATACGAACAGTGCAAGTTATACAGGGTGTTTGGCAGAACGTTGAACATATGAAAATGGTGAATAGGTGGGGTCATCTGCTACTTACTCAGCCCTAATTTATTTGGCCATGGCCCCCTGGATATTTTTTTTTTTTTTTTTGCTTTCTTCTAGTTTCACCACTTAACTTTAAAGTGTAATTTTTATTAAAAATGGGTAAAACAGGCAATATTTTGTATTTTTTTTTAAATCTTTTATGTTGGCAGATTCTTATAAAATTATTGCTTTATTCAGATGTTAGCTAGAAAAAAAGTTATGAGTCCTCAAACTTACAGAAAGATGTAAAAATACTTAAATCTTAAAAAAAAAACAAAAATGATTGAGGAGTTCCAATTCTAGCAAAACATCCCTAGCGTGTGACCTTTCTAATGGTATCTAATTTGCTTTTATAAAAAAAAAAACTTTAAGAGTTATTTCATAATTTTATCAAGTAGGAAATTTTTGACGAAACTCTACTTTTACGAAAATTTTAAGTGAAATGTTTTGCGAAATTTAATACTGCAAGATTGGTAAAAATTAAATGATCGATTGAAATTATGTAAGTTCTTAAATTAAGTAAAAGAAAAACTGAAACTAAAAGAAAAAGTGATACTAGAAGAAAGCAAAAAATTTTTTTTTTTTAAATATCCTGGGGGCCAGGGCCAAATAAATTAGGGCAGAGTAAGTAGCAGATGACCCCACCTATCCACCATTTTCGTATGTTCAACGTTCTGCCAAACACCCTGTATAAAAGCTTGCAAACACTTTTCTAATGGTTGAGGTGCATGTATACTCATGTTGCTACAAATAAATGTCTTGCCTTGTCTTGATCGCTTAATGTACTTTCTTATACCCAAGCAAGAATACCCGATGTGTGTCTTGGATTCGATCGGAGACAGGAACGTTAATTTTATTTCTGTTATTTACTTCAACACTACTGCTTTCAAAACGGTGAAGGAAAACATCGCGGCATCGCGTCGTAGGGAAACCGGCATGTCCTGGATCAACAATTTCAAGATATGACATCAACCGTCCCGCACTGTGCCCGCGTGGTTTATAACAGCCCACTCCCCCTCATAGAGAGGAGGCCTGAGTCCCAGTAGTGGGACCGTTATAGGCCGATTATGCTACACAAACATTTTTTCGCAACATTTCAGGCGAATGCCTAGCTATACTCGGAACTGAAGCAGCCGGCAGGACTGCACTGATGAGCATGCTGGCTGGTAGAACAGTCATGCCAAAAGGAGACTCCTGCATTCAAGGGAGGTTCCTTAGGCGAGAACAGATGAAAGTAACAGTTATGGAAAGTCAGGGAAATGAATTGCTAAACAAAATGACTACCTAAATAGTTCGTATATTCAAATCACGACAGATATTCTTTGATAGTTGTATGAAATGGCTAATTGATGTGGCATGTCAGTTTGTTTAACAATGTACCCTGATGGTAGTACCTATTTATCTAATTGCTGATATTAAAATTATTTTATGGAAATTGAATTTTTATATAATAACATGGAAAAACTGTCAACAATTCAAAATTTATATGCAGGGTTAGGTATCAAAGTTTGACCGAATTCACCCTGGGATGTTAAGGGCATTACATTGCTCGATGACCTTGATGATTTGATCCCTGTACTGGTTTTTGTTGACTTGACCCGCACATTTCGCAAAATTTCGGTTTTTATTTATTATTTAAAAATATTAAAAGAAATAACAGAAAAAAAACAATACATATTGTAAAGTATATCATTAGGGTAGGTTCAGATGACAAGCGCTCAGCGCGCGTTGAACGCGCGTTGAATTTTTGTATAGTGTTCACATGGTGCGCGCTTGTCAGGCGTTAAACGCGCGTTGTTGCGGCCAGTTTGAGTTCTACATTTGTCGAAGATGGACGTAGAAACAGTTTTATCGGTGATTTTATACAGACGGCAGAAACGACACAACAGAAGACGGAGATATTGGGTTCACCCAATTTTGTCAACCAGGCTGACTGAAAGTCAGTACATTATTTTATATCCTAAGTTAAGGCAATTTGAGCCCAAATTCTTTAACTACTTCAGAATGTCCATCAAGTCATTTGATGACTTACTGACTCTCATAAACGATGAACTCGTAGCAGATAAAAACGCTGTGCGATATAGCATTTCACCGGAAGAAAAACTCATAATTACATTGAGGTAAGTTTTTTAATAATCAACATAATCTATAAATCAAATAAATCAAATCAACTTGTTTAGGAACAATTTTTTTAAAGAAAAAATAACATTTTGTTACTCGCAGAATAACTCTAACTCTGATTCATTGCTGACATTAGTTGGTGCTGGCGATGGAGTAGGTGTTACTGGCGATGGAGACCCCATTGCTGTAGTATAACCATAATGTGCAAAATTATTTGACACACTAGACTGCTGTGATCTATAATCATGATAACGAAAGCCTTCAACAGAAGCTGATGACTGATGACGCTGCTCTTGTGATGAATAATTTCTTCGTTGTGATACCGGGTAATTTTGATTTTCATATGTCTGTTGTTGTGGTCCTTGAAATTCATTTTGGTTTTGCAAAATTAAATTATAAATGGCAATTTTAGTTTGAAGTCGCCTATATTCCGGAATTTTTTTAATCTCTTTAACGAGTGACAAACAAAACAGCTTGTCTTCATCGTCATCTTCTTTTTGATGAGACACATTTTTCTGTGCTAAACTCTGCTCTAATATGTTTGCAAATCTTTCATCAGCAGGATTTAATTTTTGTTTTTTTCTTGAAGTAGATTTAGGACTCTTAAAGCCAGAACTTATTTCTACTTCAGCAACCTCTGACGAAGTTGATGCATTATCTGCATCGAAACTACTTTCTGTATCTTTGTTGGCAATTGATGCATGTAGAAATCGTAGTCTATTATAATGAATATATGTCGAAGTTTTGGAAGCTCCTGATCCAGATTTGACAGTCTTTATTTTCTTCACCTCTCTCATATAATTATCCCGTAAACTCTTCCACTTTTTTTGCAGGGATGACGCTGAAAAAAAAAACAGTATTTAGTAATAGTTTATGTTTGTTTCCAGATATTTGGCCATTGGATGTTCATTTGGGACATTAAGCTACGACTATAGAATTGGCAAATCTACTGTGGCTACTATAATACCACATGTATGTGAAACTATTTGGAAAAAATTAAGGCCCGTTGTTATGAGTGAACCAACGAAAGAAAAGTGGTGTGAAATATCCACGATATTTGAAAAGAACTCAAAGTTTCCCAATTGTTTGGGAGCCTTGGACGGGAAACATATACGGTTAATCCAGCCTGAACACACGGGTTCTATGTATTATAACTATAAAAATTATTTTTCGCTAGTTTTATTGGCGCTAGCGGATGCAAACTATTGTTTTGTGTGGGTTGACATAGGTGCCTACGGTAAAAACAGTGACTCAGGTATATTCAAGAATTCTTCATTGTACAAAAAGCTGACAGAAAGGTCATTAGATCTACCTGAGCCAAAGGCATTGTTAATACAAAATAGACCGACAACGTTGCCATATGTGATAGTGGCTGATGAAGCTTTTGGCATGATGGAGAATTTAATGCGTCCATATGGGGGAAGGTCACTAACTTATGCTAAAAAAATATTTAATTACCGTTTGACATTAGCACGCCGGTATGTTGAATGTACTTTTGGCATAATGTGCAATAAATGGCGCATTTTACACAGGCCGTTAGATGTTAACATCGGTTTTGCAGAAAAGATCGTAAAAGCGATATGTACACTAAATAATTATGTCAGAATCAGGGATGGCTACAATTTTGAAGACACACTTCAAAATCAAAAAATCAAAATCAAAGCATTTATTTCAAATAGGCCAGTTACAGGCACTTTTGAATTGTCGAAACAAAGACAACAATGAAAAAAAAAAAAAATAGCTACAGTCCCAGTCACAAGGCATAAAAACTGTGAAAGTACTGTAGTTGCCCATTCCCTAACGTAGATCTCTATGGAGAAGAACGGGCAAGAAACTCCATGGACACTCTTTTAAATCAGTATTCTTTTACAATAATTTCGTTACATCATTTATGTTGAGATGGTACATTATGTGAGAACGATGTAGCAAGATGTGTATTTTAAAAGTGTCCATAGTAAAAAATAAAATAATTAATTCAAATAAACCGTGGCAACCAAGAGATGACCAGTCACAACTGACAGCGCCCGTCCACGAACATGACGCATGTATCGGCACCATTCAACTCAACCATTTTGAAGGGAACACCATGATCCGACACACGCGCCACCATCAGCGAGACATTTTAGTGAGAATGACATACTCTTAACCGCCAGGGCACATTCAAGTCAAGAAAATACGTAGGTTTCCCGCGAATGACAGCTTTCTAGTACAGAGTGCTCACACAATATGGGCTATGCGGTTATATAATACTAAAGAGATTGAATTTATACATTGCAAAGATAGTTCTACAATCTTCAGCAGCTCCAACATACTGTTTAATGTTATCCATTTATGCGCCCCTGTCCTTGTGGAGCAGGACCGGCATTGAGCCAAGCATTTTTATCAGCGATATAATCGTCCAACTTGTAATATGCTTTCTTACATAGTGTGCGTTTAATGCATGTTTTAAATTTAGTTTCATTCAGTTCAAGAATACTTTGTGGAATTTTATTATAGCATCTCAAACAGTACCCCATGAAAGATGAGTCTACTTTAGCGAGTCTGAAGCCTGGCTGAACTAATTGGTCTCTATTTCTAGTACCGTAATTGTGTCTGTCGCCTCTTTTATTAAAAAGATGTAGATTTTTTCTTACATACATTATGTTTTCATAGATGTATTGACATTGTACAGTCATGATGTTAATTTCCTTAAACAGTTCCCTTAGAGAATCACGCCTTCGAAGATTATATATGGCTCTGATGGCTCTTTTTTGCAGAATAAATATAGACTCAATGTCTGCAGCCCGTCCCCATAGCAAAATTCCATAAGACATTATACTATGAAAGTAGCTAAAATAGACCAGTCTAGCGGTATCTACATCCGTATATTGACGGATTTTTCTAATAGCATATGCTGCTGAACTTAGCCGCCCCGCTAGAGATGTTAAATGAGAACCCCATTGTAGCCTTGAGTCAAGCGTAATCCCCAGGAAAACTGTTTTATCTACAAATTCAAGCTTCTCTTTATTCAATACTATATCACAATCGCTACTTTTAACATTCGGTAAAGCAAATCTTATGCATTTCGTTTTTTTTTCATTTAATACTAAATTGTTTGCTGTGAACCAGTTATGGACCTGAAGTAGGGCATTATTCACGTCATCTAGATTTTGGGCCCGTCTATTTATCTTAAAAATTAGGGAAGTGTCATCAGCGAATAACACCATATTTTGAGGTTGGTGTTTCAATAAATAGGGTAGATCATTAATATATACTAAGAAGAGGAAAGGACCCAAAATTGAGCCTTGTGGAACCCCCATTTTTACTTTTAAACCCTTTGAATTAACACCATTTATTTGAACTTGTTGTTGTCTATCATTCAAATAAGATTTTATCAAACCAAGTGCAAGTTTACCTAGTCCGTAATGCTCAAGTTTCAAAAGTAATGTGTCGTGATTTACGCAATCAAATGCTTTGGAGAGGTCACAAAATATTCCTATGGCGTCTTGAGACTCTTCCCACGCAGTAAAAATGTGCTTTAATAAGGTTACACCGGCGTCAGTTGTACAACGTCCCTTGGTGAAACCATACTGTTGATCGTGTAAGATTCTGTTGGTGTTAAAATGATTGAGCATTTGATTCAACATTACCTTTTCAAACACCTTGCTAAAAACTGGCAACACGGATACAGGTCTATAATTATTTGTATCTTTACTATCTCCGGATTTGAACAGAGGTATGACTTTACTGTATTTCATTAAATCAGGGAAAACTCCTTGGTCTACACACAAATTAAAAATTAAAGCTAGGTATGGTGCTATAGTCTCAACTATGGATGTACAAACTCTGATAGACATTCCCCAAAGATCTTCGGTCAGTTTGACTTTTATTTGCCGGAAAGCTTTAATAACTATCATTGGGCTTATGTGTTTAAATTTAAATTCAGCCGGGCAGCCAGATACATTCGCCTTTAATAAACCAATTGAGACTTCAGGAGAGGAATTTAGAGCCTCCGTAGTTTTTAACGGTATATCGGTAAAGAAATTTACAAATTCATGAGCTACTTCCTGATTAGAGCTTTTAGGACCACATGCTGTATCTAATGTGTAGCTAGTGTTACGTATTTTCTTCCTGTTAGTCTCGTTATTTATGACTTTCCAAACTGTCTTAATTTTGTTTTCTGCTGTTTTGATCTTGTTGCTAATGTGCAGGGCTTTGGCAACCTTGCATGTATTTCTAAAAATTTTTGAATACTTAGCAACATACTTGTTAAAAGTTTCAGTGTTTATATAAGGCTTAAGGCCATAAAGCTCAAATAGTCTTTCCCTACTTTTTCTGATACCTCTAGTTGCCCAATCACTAAATACAAATTTAGGGCAAATAGATTTTGTCTTCTTTTCAAAAGTTTTGTTGAACTCAGTGTGAACTATTGAAAAGAAATTATCATACAATTGATTTATATTAATATCCTCCATATGATGGCTCATAGCACTTAACTTATTCTGTAGGGAAATATTATACCTATTTAATTTATTAGTAGTTATAGGTCTAAATTGAATCTGAACTTTTTGCAATGGTATGTTACACCTAAAAGTTACAGTTTGTCCGCTATGGTCAGACGGCAGACAATTTACTATGGCTTTATCTAAGTAATCACAATTGCAGAAAACATTATCTATACAAGTAGCAGATGATGGAGTGACTCTCGTAGGTTCTATAAAAATGTTGGTCAAGTCAAATGACTTAAACAAATTTAATAACCGACCGCTATTAGAATTTTCTTCTAAAATATTGATATTGAAATCCCCACAAACAATTATAGATTTACTACTGGCTGCAAGTTTTGCCAGGACATCTTCGATTATTGATTCAAATAAGGAAAAGTTTTGATAGTTTGGGGGTCTGTAAACGCACACAATTATATGCTTATCTAGCTCAACACAGGACAGTTCGACGCAATGTTCAGCCGAGAGACCTACTATGTCATTACGTTGCTTATATTTAACACAATTTTTCAATAATATTAGGGACCCTCCACGCAGCATAAATTTACGGTTAAAGCAGCTAACCACCGTATAGTTTTCATAATTAATAAGCATTTGGTAATCCTTTAGCCAATGTTCAGTAAAACAAATAATATCAAAAGTACTTTTTTCTAAAAACAATTCAATTTCTAATAATTTGGAAGAAATGCCTTGGATATTTTGGTGGAATAACTTTAAGGTATTCTGCTGAGGGCCTTTTTTACTAACTAAATGAGTGCAAGAAGGTATCTTGATGTTGGTAGGTTTAACAATATTGTTAATGATACCTTCTGTTGTCTCACTTCCTAGTTTAAATTAATATTAATATCTGGGGTGCGTCCCGAGACTCCCGTGCCATCACCAGGCAATAAAATCCTATCACTAATATATTCTAATTGAGAATTTTCCATGGTGACACATGGATCCTCCTCAGTACAATTTTTGTAAACATTTATAGCACTAATGCTATATTTATTTAAGGTCACAACCTGTTCTTTAGCAATATGACTAATAGAATTAGAATTAGTAAAATTACTAATTTCAGTACACCTATTTACAAAAAACTGCGACATACTACTTATGTCTGAGTTTATAATAAAAGCTAATAGCCGAGCTATTTGACGTCTAAAACTAATAGGCAGGTACGCATTATTTCTAGTTGACTTCAATTTCTGAACGAAACTGTTGGTGTCGAAAAATATCAACTTGTCACTATAGTGACTAACTAATAAATGCATGCGATCATTAAGGTTATGTATATAATGATTTTGCCTGCTTGACAATTTCTCAAAGTATGGAAAGGCACACAGAATTATTTTCTTACAGTTTAGTTTTAACAGTTGAGTGACATTGTCAGTGATATCATCAATTCTAACGTTCGAACTATTACCTACAAGTACAGTTATAATGGCATTAGGATTTAATTCCTTCAGAGTTATGGATGACATTATCTGGTTGTAAGAAGCCTGAGGTGTACAATAATTTTGAGTGAGAGAATGACTCAGATTGTTATTAATTAATTCTCCTAACCCTTTTCCTAAACTATCTGAAAACATCATTGAGCTGCAACAATGTGCACTATAACAAGGGGGTTCTGTTTGACCATCTTGTATAATGTCTGGTGAACTTTGAATGGGAATACAGCCCCCAGCACTTTCCAACAGGGCCAGGTCCTCTGTTTTCTCCTGTATGAGAGTATCAGGGCTGGATTCCCTTTGTGATGTACATTGAGTGTTGTTCAGGGTCGTTATGTCTACACAGTCTGCATTACTATTACAACTATTTACTAACTCGTTTGCAGCAAGGATATGTTCCTTAATTTGTTTTTGAGAGTTCACATACTTAGAATAACATGATTGTAGTTGACGCTCTAGTACTTGAATTTCAGACTGTAAGTTTATACGCCACCCCTGGAAAATCTAGCCTCACATTATACCGGACGTGCTGTGCGACAGGCGGATAATGTTCGAGTACATTTAACAAACTATTTCATTAATGAAGGAAAAGTAGATTGGCAGGATCGTTATATTTAACTTGTAACACAAACCGATTGTAAATGTAAATAAATATATATACTCACATAATATTTTCTTCTTTTCTTCATTGTCATGTCCTTCACAAAATATAAGGACGAGTTCTTCCCAAGCCCGTCTTCTCAAATTCTTATCTGAATAATCGCTACTTGTCATGTCCCATATCGCAGGACGTTTCTCTATTTCATCAATTAATAATTCCGTATTAAAAGCTTCGGTTTCCATTTCGGACGATTTTCGGACGAACTTGACGAACCCTAAAATACGTCTATCCGCGTCGAAAGCGCGCGCTCAACTGAACGGAAACATAGAAAACTAATGATCTCAAAGCGGCGTTGACGCGCGCTGACAACAGTCGAGCGCTAGCGCAGCGTTGAACGCGCGCGTTACTAAAACGCGCGTTAGCATGTGTACGGCCTGAATAAAATGTATGTAGTTGTAAACGCGCGTTATCAAAACGCGCGTTGAGCGCTTGTCATCTGAACCTACCCTTACGTATTTGTTGCTACAAAATTCATGACGATCTATTCTGCCGTTACAGAGATAATTTACAATTAAGATTGAAAAAGGACCTATTTTCTACGATTAACCAAAAAAAATTGAGAAGGTTTATTAAAATTTTAAACAATACAATTTATTTGTGATGAACTTAACTATAACATACATTTTTTACACCGAAAACGCACGAAGGGATTCATCAACAAATTTCTTTGAACATACGCTGTTTTGGGATTTGAGCCATGTAATGCCCTTAAAGTTGTTCCTAGTGGGTAAAAGAGAGAGCTATACGGAATGTATAGCTATTTTTTATTCTCATTGACAATCGCATCTACACGCCATTTCGTAGAAATGCCTACGCAGCGTATACGCGACGTCCAAGGGAACAAAAACGATGGCTGAAAATAATTTATTCACTTTTCAATTCGTTATAATTTATTAAAATTATCATGCAATAAAAAAATTAATTATAGTGAACACACAGTTATAACCACTGCACGTGAAAAGCTAGCCTGAACTCAGCCGTTCGTGAATTCTTTATTTGAAACTCTAAGCTGTAATACTTATATGCATCTGGTGATGGATCAGCCGGTAAAAATGTAGTGAGGTAATGCTGATCTGCTGCAGAGCTTTCGTGTTCTATGAGCTTTAATGTTTTACAAAAGATTTTTTTCTTGTTAGCTGGAAACACGCTCTTCTCTTTTGACGTAACTTTATACGTTTTCTAGCTCTGCTTAGCATATATCAATTTAGTTACTAAACAAAATAGACTACGTTTTGTTCTTTAAATATCTAGAATTAAGTTCTATACATTCTCACTTCGAGCTACAGCAATTGCCTTATGTAAGCGGGCACGCCCTTTATGCCTGGAGGCTTTTATTTAGGTATTAAGTTCTATTTACGTCTTTTTTTTATGTTGAAATTTTTATCTGCTTGAGTACAGTTTGTTCATTGTTTTGTTGGTATACTGGCGCGTGCTAGCTAACGTATGGTAAGTGTGTAATGTAATCCAATGTTTTGTGTTTCGTAATGTTAATTACTTTGCATACGTACGTATGCAAAGTAATTACGAATTTAAATAATTAAATTACGAATACGAATTTAATTAAATAATTAATTATTTGTATAGAATCAAGTTTATATAACTAAACAGACAGACGTGCTGCTGGGGAGTTTGTTCCACCACTTCTTCTTCCCAGCTAAAGCACTAGGAAGTGGTGACGGGCGGGCATTTTTGGGGGACTGTCTTATGTAACTTTGACGTTCGAAAAGTGCTGATTTTCAGCCTAGTTTGAATAAATGACTTTTGATTTTGATTTTGATTATAGTTATAACGTTGTTGTTTTAAACAAATTAGCTTGCTGCGACAGTAGCCACGTTAACCATAACATGCGAAGTAGGTGCTCTTGCGTTAACTAGGATTAATAATATCCATATCTTTGGTTAAGTGTTTGATCTGCTTCTTTTCTTACGAAAGAACAAAATGTCGGAAGATCAGGCTCCCTTTTTGGCGGCCCAGACAAGAATTTGTACCACTTGTCTACCATTGCATTAGATAAAGTCTCTCGTACTAATGTCCCAATGATTACCATGGCTGGCAGCTCGTAGAGGTATTCAAGGCAGTTCAACTGTCGCAGGTTTCGTGCACCGGTTTCAAGCTCAGTAGCAAACAATTTAAGTTCGTGCTGTGACTCTGATAGGAGCCGCAGATTTTTCAGTCTTTCATATTCAGCCTTCACTAATGAGTCGCGACTGAAACGTAGTTTAAGTGTCTCCATGACGTCTTCCGGATCTGTGCATCCTTTAACTTCTTTCTTCGCTTTTCCGTGGAGGCTTCGTCTCAATCGATACATGTTTTCAGCTTCTGTCAAGCGATTGGCTGATTCGTAGTAGTCATCGCGAAACTTTACCCAATCATGATGGTCTCCGTTGAAGGCCGGCAGTTTGGCAACCGACATGAGTTCACTTTGTACGTTCGTGGATTCGCCATCGCTTGATTCCAATTCTATTAAGGCAAGACGGGCTTCGGCTAGTTCTAATTTCAGTAGTGCAACTTCAGCCTTAGCCTTTGCTATGCGACGGGCCTTATCGTTTGATGAGGGCTCGTTCTGAAGGCTGTCTTGTTCAGCGGTTCTACTGCCTCGCTGTTGACAAGTGGGGTCAGCAACGGTAGCCGCTTCTGATGTACTCATGGTTTGCTGGCTAACCGTCGCCGTCACGTTAGCGCTTTACAACTGTACTGCAATACAGGAAGCACACTATGTTGCAAAGAGTAGAATTAATATACCACGCAACTATGATGATCGTTTTGATATTCAAAACAGGATTTGACAGATTTAAAATTAAAAAAACTGTCAAGTGCCCGGTGTATAACTTTTCGATTAAATAAGTTTCTATCTAAACGAGCGCGTTGTTTTATATAATATGCGAGGTCTGATCGGTTCTATATACTTATTTCCTTACCTACCCTACATTAGATTTAATTTAAATAGTTTAGTAAAAAACGCCGAAAAAATTCCGTACCGAGACAAGATTTCTTTCGGCGTTTTTTTTTCTTTTTTTAGTTAGCCCATATTGTCCCACTCCTGAGCAAAGGCCTCCCCCCATTCCTTCCACTTCTCACGATGTATGCTTCTTCTCGCCAATTCGCGAGGAAGCCATCCAACTTTTTTATTATTATTGATTATGCTGCGAAGTACGTAGGTACTTGAATCGCTGGGGTGATAGTAATACACTACTACTAGACACAATACACATTTCAGAAGGTACAGCCATGTGAGAGAGGTTTGTTTCACTATGTTCAGCTGGGTGATATCACCCGGGTGAATAAAGTAGACTTTTTGATTCCTTTCACCTTGGAAGAATTTCACCTGGGTGATATCTTCCAGCCCCCGTAGATTGACCACCGTAGACAAGATTTTTTTTGACGGAAAAATCGACAAAATGACAGATTGTGTCGACACAATGACAGATTTCTTTGCATTATCTGTCATTTTGTCGATTCCTCCGGCAAAGAAATCCTTGTCTACGGTGATCATGCTACGGGGGCTGGTGAACATAATGGAATAAACCGTGACTGACGGACGGACAGACAGCGGAGCCTCAGTTAAAAGGTCCTGTTGGCACCCTCAGGGTTCAGAACCCTAGCCTCGGATATAAAAACACCCTTAACATTTTGACCGCCAGAGCAATAACGCACGCACATGCTCATGCCCTCCACGCCAAGCCACAATTTCACTTAACTAAAATGTTGTATTAAGCGCACTAGCATATAATATGTTCTTTCTATTGTATTGGTTTAAGAGTCCGACTAAAATGGGCCGATAGAAAGTCTGCAGTCTGCAGCCTGCGGGGACTCTATCGTGTGCTTGGCGAATAGGTTTGATAGTATCGAAAAATATATGATGAAGTTACGCTTCTGTGACTGTATTCCTTATTACTCTATGCCATCGCGATGGAGATTATAATATCCAAAAGTAACATCGGTTAGCCAATCGTCCTACCAGTTGTTACGGCTTTGGTAACACCATCACATTCACATAATATAACTAAGGGAATGTATGGGAAACTTACGTCACTTCCTCATTGAAAACTTATTTAAATCACTCGTATTAATATTGTTTGTGATAGTTAGAAAATGTTTTAAGTTATTCATGGTTTAGTTATTGGAATTAAACTTGATGGTTTCGGCGCATTGACCCGGTAAAACCGTCAAGCGTGATTGCTGATTTTGTCGTAATTATTTTGGAAGACTAACTTTGATCTTCTTTCTTTCTTGATCAATTTCTTCATTAGGTCAATTAGAACGTAAAGAAAAGTAAGCAATTTATCGTTTTAACTTTCGATACTATTGAGTATCGAAAGTTATATCATATATCAATGGTCATTTTGAGTTTTTTTTCTTCCGCTATTTTGCTGTCTCGTCGCACTACAACTTTCAACTCTCCAACATAGGGTATCTTGGAGAGTTGAGATGATAGAAAGAAAGAAAGAAAGTAAATATATTTATTTGCCGCAGGGACATGACGTGCATCACAAAAAATTACAAAAAAAAAAAAATACAAAACACGCAAATAATCCCAAGTGCGGTAAATCGCCTGCCAACTCGCCAACAGATCTCACATGGACATTCTTACTCACCGACAGTCGATTAACTCTGCTCGTGTGAACGAAGCTTTACCATAATGACAATACCGTCAGGTCCAAGGTCAGCACTCCTGAACCTGATCGACTGGTTTGGTTCCGATTTCCCTAGCCAGTAACTCCAAAGTGGGATAGTAGGCATCTATTTATAGAGACCGCAAAGGTGCGTATGCGCGTGTATTTAAAGGTGCCTTTAAATGGCTTAGCCACTAACTACCTGTAACGTCTGTCTGTCAAAGATCTACAAATGACAAACGGGACCAACGGCTTAACGTGGTTTTCGAAGCACGGAGGAAAATCGGTATATAATGAGCGGTCACCCACCCAACCTAAAGCAACGTGGCTTAACCTACAGATCAACCCGAGCGGCTGTTATTATTTAGCCACGAGCTCCACTTCCTAATATTGAAGCTAGGGAGACGAACTAACAACAATCTTCTTCAAACAAACACTCGAATTTGCCAGGTAGGTGTTTCAACTTGAAATCAACGCGGAAATAATAAAAACATTCACCGACATCCACTATTACATCAATCATGTCAATAAACTTGTTCTTTTTGTACAGAATCATAACAGAATTCCTTCTCGCTCTCTTAACTGGCCATTAAGTAATTTGTCGTAAATAAAACAAAACGTTTTAATAGTAGCAGTGGCACAATGCACCGTACATGAGTAGGTGTGTGCGTATATTTACTTATAGTGCATTCGCGATTCAGTTTCCAAACAGATAAACAAACGTATTTTTGTAAACACGGTTTTAACACACACAATAAAGTTCAGTTTGCTTTAAAACTTCAATCATTTTAATAAGTTTTTCAATTGTATATACATATACACATTCTGAAAACTTAATTAACACAGCAGACCTCGTAGAAGATGGCGAGACGAACTGGACTAAACCAGCGACCATTGGTCCACATTGGCCCTGGATCGAAACAATTGGAAGTCATGAGGAGAGGCCTTTGCCCAGCAGTGGGATGACGCAGGCTAACAGTAGCAGTAATGACGACCTTAAGTTGATATTCGTGTGAGTGAATTTTCACTTACACGAATACATTTATGCTATTTAGCATAAACTGGAAACAGGATTCGAAAAAACTGTACATGTGTGTGTGTGTTAACGTTCACATGTTGATGAAACTGACCGACGATTGTAGCCGTTTGTGCAATTCTTATTGACTGCGGAGTTGCAGATTTGCACAGTGGTACGAGTAGAGCCACTTGCTGAAAGGTTCATCCACATCTATACAAATAAATCAAATTGAAGTGTCTGTTTGTAATTTCAAAATAACAGCTTCTTACTGAATGTGTATGAAAGTATGTAAGGTTTATAATTTAAAAAAAAAAAACATTTTTTAAATTTTATCTGCCTGTCTTTCCGCATGTCTGTCTGTCCCGATTTTGACGGGAGTTTTACTGGTAGATAGCTGATGTTATAAGGAGTAACTTAGAGTACTTTTTAGTTAGGGTTTCCGTGCAACAAAATTAAAAACCCTTGAAATTGTTAACAAAATGCGATTCAAATAGGAAAATAATATTTTTTAAATAATTTCACGCGGATGAAGCTTGCGGGCTACGCTACAGCTAGTCTTTTATAAAATTATGTTTCAAACATGGTGACAGACCACTCTGTAACAGTGCTTTGATATCATAACATTATATTAACTACGTTATTAGTCAAAGGCAACCATAATAGCTGAGCATGGAATCGGGGTGGATGGTCGTGTTTTCCTCATCAAGAATATCTTAGCGGAGCAGCCCGAAGTTTGAAGTTGAGCTCAGTCGGTGGCAGTAGGGTCACCTTAATTAAATAAAGGGTCTTAACGAAGCCGAAAGGCACTTGTTCTCCCCGTCATTGCAATATTTTTTTTGTTTTTTTTTTTAAATGCATACTTTTAATGCAAGATTTTTACTTTAAACATCTCCACGACCCCAGTACTATTCAATCCGTCCATCAGCACAATGTTTTGAGTGCGTTACATTGCGTCCTACCGAAAAACGTGATTTATCACCCCAAAAAGAACAGTCGTTTCCCAGCAATAATTTTTGCGTCAAGTTACTTATTTTGATGTACAGAATGCTTGGTTGACGGCTTTGTTAAAGGTCTTGTTACACCCTGTATTAGTTAAACAGTACGAACTGGAGAGAAATAAATATATAGGCCAACTATACCTCTGTCTCTGTCTGTTCAAGGAACACAGGTGAAATGATAAATACTAAGTCATTTGCCAGCCAAAAAAAAGCAAAAGATATTTTTCTCCAATCCGTACCGATCAAATAACTTCACATTCAGTTCTATTGCTCACTCATCAGATTGGCCAATAGACTCATCTTACCACCGCCGCCATCTGCCTACGACACAAGATACACGTTTTATTACGTAAATAGGTAATATATTATATACGTATTTGTAATGTTACGGTGCACTGATTATATCGTATGTCTGCTCGGTTATTAGATGATGTAAAAGAATATATTATATGGTATTATGTTATGTAGGTACTTCACTGATATAATAGGGATACCTATTATATTCTGAGATGGTCAACTAAGTATGAACGGTCACATGTCATGGAGATTATATTTCGACTCTCAGAAGTAGATCATCCTCTATCTTCATCTCAGCGTTGTAACTGATTCTCGTTAGCGTGTCGATGGCAAGGCAAATTGAGTTGGCCCAGAACTTGGCTACAAGTTCGGTGCTTTCAGTAGCGGCCATCATTTCCAGTAATGAACAACAAACAAAAGTACTGGACAAGGTATTAAATGCCCAATAGCGTTATACAGTTACGAGCAATGATTTTTCTACACTTAGCAAAATACAAAAACGATTTTCTCCTGAAATAACGGTTTCTACTTAGATATAAGACCTATTTTGTAATAGGTATGGCTTCCAAAATACTATGTTCCTGAAAACATAAAACGTTAATCAATACAGTATGGGAAAATCAATTTTAAAAGTTGTTAAGTGTATATTTTTTATTACTTGTGACTGTACATTGAAATAGCCTCCCCTATGACAATGCCTACAATACTTTTATGTCAGCCCCGCGCACACCCATCACCTATCAGGATAAACATTTTCTGTGGCTAACACCTTGCTGAGTGGCTAATATTATTTTCCTTTATTTATCTCTATACAAATCAAGGAATATTTAAAAAAATAATTTTTAAATATGCTTTAAAAAAAACAAAAAAAATATATAAAAAATTGTAGCCCACCGGTATCGGGAACAGGGTCCAAGCTCCCGGCGGGCAGGGCTCCAGAGAATTAATAATACGAGCCGTGTCCAGGAGTACCGCTTTCTGAATCAAGCCCTTGATACAGCTGCCTAACGAGAGCCTCCTCAGGTTCTCATCATGTGGGACCGTTATGTCAACAATCATTGCGCGCCGCTCTGATCGATCCACCACCACTATATCAGGCTTATTGGCTACAATATGGTCCTGTCCGTGATGATGGATCGATCCCAGTGCAATGTGATACTGCCATTTTCGAGAACTGGGTCGAGCACATACCCATAGTACGGCACTTCCGATTCCACAAGACGAAAGCTAAAGACGAATTCACGAATCAAAACTAAGTAATTAATTATTCTGTAGGGCCTTGCCTACCCTTTAAAAAAACGTATTAAACTAAGCGGAGCTAACAAACACCGTTAAAACGTTTTCAAACAAATTTTATTTTTACTGTAATAACATACTAAAAAAAACGAAACTTATACTGTCACTTACGGGGTAGTAGTAAGTTTAGTTGTAAACCGTGAAAGCTTAGACCAGTGTTTTAAAAAAAAAAACAAAAAACTTAATAAAGAAACTTGTATTTTTTGCAGAATTTTTCCATTGCAACTACAATTACTTAACACCGTTTACCACACGTAAAAATATCAATTAGTTAAGTTTTAGTTACATAAGTAATAGGAACCGACGGTAACGAACGTAACCGAAGGTTAACGCGAAGAACTTAAACCATAACGTTTAACGATTGCTAACTATGAACTAAAAGAAGGTTATGTGGAAACATACGGCTACTTATTTCGTCTATACCGCTGCGATTTTTATATGCATCGTTGCTGTTATACCATGCATGGAAACAGTTAAAGCTTGTAAAGTATGGATAAGTATTATAATGGTAAGTAAGACCTCATATGAACCCTGGAAGGGCACAGCAATTTTTTATTCAGTACCAAACTTCTGACACTTACAATTCAAGGAGATGACCTATCACATGATTTTTCGTCAGATTTATGAAATTTTCTCGCATAAAATATTAGAGAAAGTGTACAACATATCAATAGAAGTACACTGTTTTAAGCTTACATGGTTTACAACTAAACTTCAACAAAAATAACAACTACACCAACAACAACAACACAACAACAACTTCAACTTGAACAATCACGGAAGATATCCCGTAAGTGACAGTATAAGTTCAATAGAAGTAGTATCGTAATTTTTCCCAGTGTTAAAATGACAACTTATAAAAAAAAAATGTTATCAATATGTTCTATTATCAATGCATTTTCCTGGCTTCTTATTATGTAATGTAATGTAATGTCGTGATTTAAATTTTGTTTTGCCTATATTAGCTTTTCAAGTACATTGTTACTAACAAAATATGGACCTGTCTGAAATAAATGTTTATTATTATCATTATAATACAGGGAATACTAGTACGTTTTGTTCCTAACGTTATCGCTCAAAACATTCTCCCGTACACACCCACACTGACTAATTAATCTCACATTAACCTATAGGCGAGATGTTCCGAAAAGAATAATTAACACGATTCTGCGTGCGTCGCTGTGAGGTGCGATGTCTATCATGTGTACATTATAATTGTTGTATCATTGCATATGTTTGAAATGCGCGTTCCCTTGGTAGCATTTTTTATTTTCTCTTTTTCCTTCTTAGAAATGTTCGCCATCTACTGCCATCAAATCTAGTTGAGCAGGACACCTAGCAAGGCGTGGTGATGACAGGTAATGCTGTGACCGATTGAAAGAACTGGGAAAATACATTTTGGTCGTCCGGCAGCGAGATGGGCAGGCGACATTTTTGCCATCGGCGGAAAAACTGATTGCAGCACGCACGTGGAGATTAGCACAACAAAAGAGAGCCTATACCCAGCGATGGGTGAATTCAAGCTGTGGATGATGATGATGGCTGTCGTCTAGCACACATCTTTTAGTAGTGGCCTAGTTCATCACCACTTAAAGAATGTAGGTAATACACTAACTAAATTAAACTGAAGAGAAAAAAACTACGAATTAAATAATAATCAGTCACATAACGGAAATTATAATATCGCGCATCGTATGTACGTCCTAATCTGTACTTTTATTATTCTTGATCACCATCACCATTATCAATTTTAACGGTCCTGCTGCATTTCTGTCTGACTCTTCAACAGTCATATATCTGTCGGATCCGGTTGTTAAAGTATGGACAAAAAATGAATCGCAAGCACGCCAGTGTGCAGTGGTGACTTCACGCGACCAGTCTACCCACAACACAGCGTGCTTATATAGAGTGAGGCGAGCTCGCAACGAGGACGAGACGGAGTGTTTGATCCAAACCCATCGTTTGCCCACATGATGTACGAGCCTAACGTACGTGACATATCCGACATTTATCTTTGCCCAGCCCTTCAAAGTTAAATCTATTGACGTAACGTGTCTGACAGTGGATTCGAACCCGTGCCAAATTGGATGATCCCATAAACCTGAGTACGTGCTAATGAAGCACAACACATGAAATATGTACATACACTACCATCATTAGTTGCGAAGTACAGTTGCGTAAAATTTTGTTTTACATTCTATTATGGTATTGTAACATACTTACATTCTGCGAATGGTCAGCTTTTAAACAAAGTTGATGAAGAATAGACGGAAGAAATACATTTAAATTTGTGTGAGTAATGTGGCGACACTTGGTGGAAGCCTATGTCCAGCAGTGGACATCTTTCGGCTGAAATGATGATGATGAGTAATTTCGTTCGTCCACTGCTGAAAATTCATGCTTTTCATTTTCTGCTACAGTGGCCAAAATAGATTTTTCCACCACGATTGGCAGACGTTGCTGCCCACTCTTCAGCGTTTGACTCCTTGATCAGGAGCTAGGAAGGCTCTATTGGTATTTTTATTTTTATGTGAAAATAGTAATAACAGCCGCTCGGGTCCATCTTTAGGTCAAGCCGTGCTTGCCTAGGTTGGTCCGTGGATGGGTGACCACCTATTACATAAGAGTTTTCTCCGTGCCTCGGAAAGCACGTTAAGCCGTTGGTCCTGGCTATCATTTGTAGATCTTTGACAGTCGTTACTGGTGGCCAAAAAAGTCTGACAACCAGTCTTACCAAGGGGTATCATATTACCCAGTACTAACTCGACTGTGGAGGTCAGATAGGCAGTCGTTCCATGTAAATTACTGGTGCATCCGGTTGGATTGGAAGCCGACCCCAACATAGTTGGGAAAAGGCTAGGCAGATGATGATGAGTACTCAAAAACCGGACCATGTAGCACCAAAATAGGATTCTGACATTCACAAGTGAAGACTGCGAGTTCCTGAGCATGAGATTCCAACCTGTCAAATTATGTGACTCTTTTACTTAACGATATGAAGTATAAGTTTTCCATTTCTGGGTTAGATTTCACTATAAATGCCAGTTAACGATAATATCGTAAAGAGAAATAATCATACGCAATCAACGAATCCAAAAAAGGTTGCTCTACAAATCTTTACAACATAAAAATACCTACCTATGAACACATATTAAACCAAGTACTCGCACCTGTTGACCCCACGATCTTTTCATCACCTCTACCAATCGAACTAAACTCATTTACTCCCCCCTACATTACATAACTAATTAACTAATGACCCAAGAATGGCCACCATAATGAATATGTTTGAACCACCATATAAACAAGACCATTGTGATGTCCGTCTGTAACGAACTACTCTGCCGACCCTTCACCTGGCCCTTTTGTTGGTGAGCCTTCAAGAGGACAGGTAGATGCTACTGATTTTGTAATGGGTTATTTTATTTAGTACTAGCGACCTGCCCTTGCTTCGCACAGCGCCACCTATCGGGTCCAAAACTATATCTAATATATAAGATTTTAAACTATCATGGTCACTAACATTATTACTTAGACAGGAAACAAAAAAAAAAAAAAAAAAACAAAATAACGGGAACTCGACAAAAATAGTAAACATTGTAAATATCCCGTTTCCTGTCTAAGTAATTATATCTAATGTAGTCTATATTTTAGCAGTAGAGCGGTGAAAACTGCGTTCAAATTCAAAGTTTTTGCGTGATGTGCTTACAAACATACAGACATACAGATAAAAATTCTAAAAACTGTTGTTTTTTCTTAAATTCCATATTTTTTTTTTTCAATATCTTCAATGTACAGAGTCAGATATCGGCCTAAACAGTGGATGGTCACCCATCCACGAAAAAACGGCGGTAACGTACCACTTTAACAATATAAATATAATCAGTAAGCATAATTGATAAATCAAAATCAGCAGTTTTGTATGATTGGAAAAAAAAATAATGAATCCATCATACCCCTCTCTATTTTTCATCATGGTTGCGCTTTGAGGAATAAACATATAATATTTTTAATTTTAATTTGTGAGCGCAACTAATGGTTGCGCTTCGAGGAATAATTTAGTTGCGCTTAGAGGAATACCCCAACAAGTTGACCCGACAAACGTAGTCCTAACCAAATTGAGTTTTCCAAAAGTTAGAAAATCTCGATTTGGTCTAGACAATGTCTATCGAGTCAGCTAGTTTTTAAATACCTAAAACTGAATAAAAGTACTACTTTGTTTAATAAATAAATTAATGTGTAGTCTTCTTCTTATCGTATCGATGTTCCTTCCATATTAGACGGTTTGGGCCCAGCAGTAGGTGGCCACGTTTATTGCAGCGGTAGATGCGCTATTCAGATCATCAAGAGTGCAGGTAACAACTCCAGCAGGTGGGGCATAGTTTGATCCGGAGCGCTGTACTGTGGTGTGTCGTCCGAACTACTAAGTCATGAATGAACTTGTAAAATCTATTCTTAGCCCGCCTTATAATAGCCAAACAATTAAATAAAAGTCACGGAGCTGCGGTGGAGCTGCTGAAGATTGTAGAACTATCTTTGCAATGTATAAATTCAATCTCTTTTGTATTATATAACCGCATAGCCCATATTGTGTGAGCACTCTGTACTAGAAAGCTGTCATTCGCTGGAAACCTACGTATTTTCTTGACTTGAATGTGCCCTGGCGGTTAAGAGTATCATAAGTATCATGCTCACTCAAATGTCTCGCTGATGGTGGCGCGTGTGTCGGATCATTTAGTTCCCTTCAAAATGGTTGAGTTGAATGGTGCCGATACATGCGTCATGTTCGTGAACGGGCGCTGTCAGTTGTGACTGGTCATCTCTTGGTTGCCACGGTTTGTTTGAATTATTTATTTTATTTTTACTATGGACACTTTTAAAGTACACTTCTTGCTACATCGTTCTCACAAATGTACCATCTCAACATAAATGATGTAACCAAGTTATTGTAAAGTATTCTGATTTAAAAGAGTGTCCATGGAGTTTCTTGCCCGTTCTTCTCCATAGAGATCTACGTTAGGGAATGGGCAACTACAGTACTTTCACAGTTTTTATGCCTTGTGACTGGGACTGTAGCTATTTTTCATTGTTGTCTTTGTTTCAACAATTCAAAAGTGCCTGTAATTGGCCTATTTGAAATATATGATTTTGATTTTGATTTTGATTTTGACTAAGTAAGTAGTAAAATACTACATTGGCCAAGGACACAGGGAAAGTTGAGTGTTGACCCACACCGGCTTGCATTTCCTGATGACACGTAAGTCTTACGTCATGTGTGGACGCTTTAATAACATGAAATGTTTTATTTATCAGTTATAGCTTATTTACAATGACATGAGGTACGGTGGCAATGATATAATGACCTGCTTTATGTTTTGTAACCTTTCTTTGCGTCATAAGGTGATTCTTTGGTAAGGCCTGTGCAGTATTTAAATACACCTATGGCCCCGGCCTACTATCACTCGTTATAGAACTCTGACTGCGTCGTTCATTGAATGGTCGCAAGCGCGACTGCTGAGGATGAGGTCCTGGGTTCGATTCCCGGGTTGGGTAAGGTGTTATTCGGTTTTTCCAAGAGAAATTTCTCAGTAGCAACCACGGAGTCTGGGTTTGTGCCCGGTCGATGGCAATAGGCTCGCCCCCTATTACATGAGACTTAAACATAACTGGCGAAATGTGGGTGTACCATTTGTAAGCTTAAAACATAACGTAACATCACGCCTGTAATCCCCGAAGGGTAAGGCAGAGGTGTACCCAATTATAGTACACCCACATTTCGCCAGTTATGTTTAAGTCCCATGTAATAGGGTGCGAGCCTATAGCCATTAACCGGGCACAAATCCAAACTCCGTTTCTTCAATTATTGTGAAATTCCTGACGGAAAAACCCTAATTATACTTTGACTGACCTGAGAATCGAACCGAGGACCTCATGCTCAGCAATCGCACTTGCGACCACTAGGCCAACGAGGCAGTCATTATACAAGCAATACATATACAACATTAGTTTTAGTAAATGCGAAACCTGATACACGTGTCTAGTATTTTTATGTAAAGAATCTATGTACAAAATTTCAAAACTGTATCATCATTTTAAAAATCACAAAGTTATAAGCTTGTTCTGTTACCTAGTTGTCCGCACAAAAACGTGTCACCACTAGCGTCGTCTTGAGCTCATTGATAATAATAATTTGGCAGTAGGTACCTAAATTATTGCGATAGGTACTCAAATTCGCTCGGTGTCCAACTTTTAGCTTTTTAAAATATTTTTGGGACAAAATATAACATGGTTTAAAAATTATTGGAATCGATTCAGTTACTTATTCTGAACAAACTATATTCAGGTTTCGTATATACTAAAAATATTGTTGTATAAAACTGAATAACACACGAACAGACATAAGTGCAGCTGCGGCACAAACATAGTCATTATCAGAGCATCCTTTCACTAGCCCGCAGCTACGGTCCACAGCCACCTCTTCAGATAAATTGCCACTTGAACGACAAGAGGATTTCGCAACTTTAACCACTGTGCTGTAGAATGTATAGTGCTTTGATATAACTTGGATAAGAGATCTATTATGAAGAACCTTTTATTTTATTGTACACCTGTAGGTGTTTTGTATTATATGAAGGAGAGTGAGTTATTTTGATTGTGATCCACTGAACTTGGATATTTTTTTTTTGAAATTATTATGATTTTTATTTTTATTTTGGATGACATGTTTAAATATTTCAATCAATTTTTATGTAGATGATTTTTTATAGAGTTATGTTTTTTTTTTGTTTATTTAACTTTTTTTTATGTAACACATTCAGACACAATCCGCAAGGGCCGATGCCTGTCAGGGCTGCGGGACTGTTCGAAAGAGATACCGCGGCCCTGGAACACAAAGGGCAAAGAAGGAACATGGATGGGTATTAGTCAGTACAAGTCTGACACTCCCTTCCACTCCGCCCAGAGTGGGGGGGGGTTGTCATTTGATGATTTCCCAAGCTAAAAAAACACAATATATAAATTATTCATTGAAAAAATTAAACGAAATGAATGACTTGTTGAAGCACAGAAAACTGTTCAGGGGGGTTACTATGACGTCTTAAAGCAGGAGTAATTCCAGTGTAGAGAAGAGACAGAGCTATAAAGGTCGTCTAACGCCATCTCTTTCCCACACTGGAATTACTCCTGCTTTAATACGTCATGGTAGGCCAAAAGTTCAGCCATTTTTAATTATACTTTAGGTACACGTTTTTAGGGTTCCGTACCTCAGTCGGCAAAAACGGAACCATATAGCGTCACTTTGTTGTCCGTCTGTCTGTCTGTCCTTCAGTCAACACCCTAGTTCTACGGAACACGTGGAGGTATCACGCTGAAATTAATATTGCTCAAGTATGCTACACTTTTTTTTTTTTTTTAGGATGGGAAATCATCAAATGACCCCCCCCGCTCTGGGCGGAGCGGAAGGGAGTGTCAGACTTGTACTGACTAAAACCCATCCATGTTCCTTATTTGCCCTTTGTGTTCCAGGGCTTTTTTTTTTTTTTTTTTTAGGATGGGAAATCATCAAATGACCCCCCCCGCTCTGGGCGGAGCGGAAGGGAGTGTCAGACTTGTACTGACTAAAACCCATCCATGTTCCTTCTTTGCCCTTTGTGTTCCAGGGCCGCGGTATCTCTTTCGAACAGTCCCGCAGCCCTGGCAGGCATCGGCCCGTGCGGACCCCTACGTGGTTGCTGACATCTCTTTGAGGCGCGCGTGGAACACGAACGCGCCGTCGACACGGCCTGTCGTCATAAGACGGCCGGACGGCGAGCTAGCCCATAACTCGCCGTCCACAGGCCCGCGCCTACGGTGGCCGGGGGCCACCACGTGACCCCCGACGCCCAGGGCGTCTCCCGCGGCGGCTGGGATGTGAGGCTCTTTCCCTCTCACGTTCCGCCACCTCCATTACTAGCATGACTGCTTCGCAGAAGGAGGTGACGGCTTCCCATTCCCTCTCGCTCCGGACCATGGCTTGAACCAGGGCCGGGCGCGAGAGGTCGCCGCCGCCAATTAGTCTGCTACCCCTTGGAGCAGTGAAATAACCAAATTTGTAAGTCAACGCGATCAAAAGATATGACCATTTATGTCGATTGTTTTGCGATATCACAAGAGAATCAAAACCTATAGGGTACTTCTATTGACCTAGAATCATGACATTTGGCAAGAAGGTCTTACGTCTGTGAAACCTCGTCGGGTGCCCTCAGGTTTTAATTGTTGTTGTTTTTATTTATTTTTTATATTGTACTAACATAGTTTATAAGTCTGATTGTTACTAACCTAATATGGACCTACTACAGTCTGAAATAAATGATTTTTATTTATTATTTATTTACAACACATAAAGGAAAAATACTGAAAACCGTAAATATGTAGTTTAATAACAAAATACCTACAAGTTTATGCGGAACCCTCGGTGAGCGAGTCCAACTCGCACTTGGCCTGTGTTCAGAAACCTAATAGAATTTAGAATCAATGGGGAACTTACAATTTAGTTGTCTATCACAGAATGAATGATTTATTTTACGAAAAGTACCTACTTATGTATCGACCACGTCCCAAGGTACTAAACCAAAGATAATAAATTATTTATGGAAGAGAAAGTATAATTTATTTATGTCATTTATAAAACAATAAGACGCTTCTTCGCACATTCCAGTTCTGAACAAAATTGATGGTCTTGGTTCCGATAGGCCGATCAGTTGTTATTGGATATATGTAGCTGTACAATCTGCTACATAACCGGCTGTCTATCTCATAAGAAAATACCAAAATAGTTATTCAAAACTTAAATCATTCCAAAAATACAAACACAAACTGACTGCCCCGTTGATATAGTGGTCGCAAGCGCGACAGTTGAACATGAGCATCATGCATAGATTTTTTTATCGCCAATTTAAAAAAAAAAACAGCTGTTCCATACATTTTGACTGTGTAGCAGATTATTTTTTTTAGTACCTACCAATGAAAAATTTCTTTGTGGCGCGGTTCGGATTGGTGTACTGAATACGAGGTAATCGTTTGTGTGCCAATGCAGTCTACACATAACGGTAATATCATAACATAGTGATAAAACAGTATTAAATATAAGAAATATCTCCGACCACAGAGCGTCATGCAGTTTCAGTTCTTTTTAATAAAACTGAAATGGACTGGATTTACACGTGTTTTGTCTGGTTGAAACAAGATGGCGACCTTCCATCTTGTATAACGAGGGTGTATAAGAAAGCTAAGAAGTATATTTGAAAATTTATCCCGGAAATGTGTAAAATAAGTGATAAAAAGTATCGAAGATCGTCATTTTTGTCGATGAGAAGTCCCATCTGACACACACACGGCTTATATACCTAGATAGTTTTTACACGCGGCTCCACTCAAGTTAGGGTCGGAAATTATCCCACAGGAACGTTTTATATGTGTTTGTACTCGGGGATAATGTAGCTTCCCATTAGTGAAAGACTTTAGTAATTCGACCAGCCCCCATAGCATGACCACCGTAGACAAGGATTTCTTTGACGGAAGAATCGACAAAATGACAGATAGTGCAAAGAAGTCTGTCATTGTGTCGACAAAATCTGTCATTTTGTCGATTCTTCCGTCAAAGAAATCCTTGTCTACGGTGGTCATGCTACGAAGATTACCCCACACACTCACTCTACTTGTTCACTTGAGTGAACTTACAAGCTTTATCTCTATATAATACTATTACGGTCTATCTTACTTTCTTACTAATAATATTATAAATGCGAAAGTTTGTGAGAATGGATGGATGGATGTTTGTTACTCTTTCACGCAAAAACTACTAAACCGATTTGGATAAAATTTAGCACAAAGATATTTTATAACCTGGATTGACACATCGGATACTTTTTATCCCGGTAGTATGATCTCGTGGGGCAATTATCGAACTACACGCGGACGAAGCCGCGGGCGTAAGCTAGTAGATTAATAATCGTCTAAAACTCTTAAATGTTTCCGTACAACTTCCGGTATCTATTACCTGGCCTAGACTATTAAGTATAGTCTGACTATTTTTTCAAGCTAGTGTCCAAAATCGGTCATATTGACGTAACAATGAAAAGTATGAGTGTCCTACCGTACACTAGAGGTGTACCAAATTATCATTACGTAACATAATAGAGAGGTGATGATAGCTGTAGCAGATTCACACGTACCGCGACAACATTTGAACGTACCTACTGTTTAAGGCTAAGTTATTGTATGTACAGATTCCAGAATATCAAGCGACTAAAATCTGCCAAATTTCTTTAATAGATTTTCAACTTCATGGCTAAAGCATTAGGTTCAAGGTTGATTGGGAAAATTCTGTACTCACTTTTGAAATAAGAGCTTCTGGTCAAACTCATGGGTTTCACAAGATGTAAGCATTATTCATCAGGCTTGGGTCGGATATAGTAAACTCGCCTTGCTTTCAGTACGGCAAGTATATGTCACATAATAAGATATAATTATTTTGGGAGACTAGACGACCAAACTTCATACAACGGCTAAAATATAAAAAGCCTTTCGTTTTTAAAAATCAACAATATTCATTTCAATTCGAGCTGATAATTTTTGTATGGAATTTCTGATTTTTTTTAATTTTTTTTCTTCAGAATATTTTACAGGAAATTCCTAATCTGTCAAAATAAATGTGATTATAAGTATGCTTAATGGGATCATTTATTTTAATCATCGTCATCATCATCATCATTTCAGCCGAAATACGTCCACTGCTGGACACAGGCCTCCCCCAAAGGGCAGGTTTTGACATAATCGCCACGCTTGGCAGGCTGGTTGGCGATCGCAGTACGGTTGTTAAAAAAGCACAGAGAACGCTGCTGCCCATTCTCTGGTAAGTCCCTTAGTCGCCTCTTATGACACCCACGGAAAGATATGGGATGGTGCTATTCTTTACGTCCGACACCATACAGTACTTTTATTTTAATAAAGTGTTGATTTTCTTCAATTTTGTAGTCACTGAGCTAAAAATCGGTATAACCCAACATACAAGATGATTTAGTAGAATATTTCAAAAGTGAATGGTTTACATTTCAACGCGTATTCGCCTTAACGGGCAGGTGACCAGCATGCGGCATTCCAAATAAAAAAGAAAGGGTTTTCTATCTATAAAAATATCTTTTCACATCGAACTAATAAACACAACGTTACCTATTAACAATATGTTATACAACTAGCCTAGGTATACAACATTATTTTTAGTATATACGAAACCTGAATATAGTTTGTTCAGAATAAGTAACTGAATCGATTCCAATAATTTTTAAACCATGTTATATTTTTATCTCAATAATTTAAGTACCTACCGCCAAATTATTATTATCAATGAGCTCAAGACGACGCTGGAGGCGCGCGCTGCGTGGTGACCGCGTTTTTGTGCGGACAACTAGGTAACAGAACAAGCTTATAACTTTGTGATTTTTCATGATACAGTTTTGAAATTTTGTACATAGATCCTTTACATAAAAATACTAGACAGGTGTATCAGGTTTCGCACTATATATATACTAAAACTAATGTTGTATAGAAGATCTCTTCTTTTTTTGAGAATAATGGCTGTTATCTGCAGGCTGGTATTGTTTAAGGTGGAAGCGCACGGGTAACACGCGAAATTCTATTTTCAATACACTTTCTCGAAAAATGGTCCTTATCGCACTGCGATTAGGTTCAACATGCAATGTATTTCACACACGTGGATTTTTAATCTTTTTCCGCACACGTGCAGAAATAAAAATTTCCACAGATATATAAACTAGTCCAAATGGGTTCAATGGCTATAGTCGGCGGTGTTTGTTTTTTTTTTTAAATCTCGGCAAAGAGATATGCGTCTTTTTTTTATATCAACCTGTTCTGTCCCACTGCTGGGCAAATACCTCCCCCATGGCTTTCTAATCCTGCTTACAATGCGTCTACGGCGTAAATATTTTTTGAGTATTTAAATTGTGTTTATAAATAGAATATCGTAGAAAAACACGATTATTTATAACAAATATTTGCTTTAATGAACAAATTAACATTTATTTGTGTACTAAATTCAAAAATATTTGAATTTTCTATTTTTCATATAAGGCTGTTTAGCGGCATCATACCTTTTTCTTCTTCAACCTGGCGAAAGCAAACTGCGGAAAAAGGCAAATTAAATCATAGTTTATAGGCAAATTAAGTGTATTGAAAAATGTCGTTTGATACGCGTGGGGATTTGTTACTGCATTTCTCGGCTCCATAACTTTTAATTGCAATAACAAAGTTTCCCCACATAAATCTAAATTACAATATTTTCATACGTCTTTTGCAATTTGCAGACCAGTGTTGAATGATTTTTTCATGAACTAGTTACTGCATGAGATTAAATTAACTAAGGGGCTTGTCTCGATGATTTCGACGAATCATATTTTCATCAACATACAACCTGACACTGACCTGGGGGGTTACTATGATGTCTTAAAGCAGGAGTAATTCCAGTGTGGGAAAGAGACAGCTATACAGGTCGCCTAGCGCCATCTCTTGCCCACACTGGAATTACTCCTGTTTAAGACGTCATGGTAGGCCACCAGCAAATTGATAAAAAAGTAAACTAAAATTATTTCGCGGCGCTTTCGCCTTAACCAAAAATGTCGGACATTTGCAGATTAAATTGTTATTGTGTAATGAAATTAATTGTTTAAGCTGATGTTCTGTGTATTTTTTTGCACTCTTCGTTACCTACATTGGTAATTGTGTAATAGACTAATATGTATGTTAATACGAATAGTATAACAGTTTATTTACCGAAATAAGAACGTTTATGACTCGTAGAGTTACTAATGCTACAATTAGTAATAAACGCTAAGCACACTAAGTATCATGTAGGTACAAAAGTAAGAAAACATCAAAAATACAATTATTATCGGCGTCCATTATACTAAAAAACGATAGATACCAACCTAGTTCGGGAAAAGACCAAATAGTTGAACGACGATGGCGCATTTCTCAAGTCTTGAAAACCGGGTAATCGGATTCTGAATAATGGGTTTCTTCGTAAAGGTTCTCCATCCTGAAAAACCTTACCAAAAGCAGTACTAGGTAATTATAAAAGAGGACCGATAACAGCGATATCAGCGATATGGGACGCTTGAAAAGTCAACAATATACAGCATGTAAACGGACCCTTCACGAAGCCGTCAACCAAGCATTATGTACATCAAACTAAGTAACTATACGCAGAAATGATTGCTGGGAAACGACTTTTTTTTAGGGGGAAAAATCACGTTTTACGGTAGGACGCATTGTAAGGCACTCAAAACATTGTGCTGATGGATGGATTGAATAGTACGGGGGTTGTGGAGGTGTTTAAAGTAAAAATCTTCCATTAAAAAAAAAGGTTGTGAAAAAGTTGGAACTTTGACCGCTAATATCTCCGTAACTAGAAGGTTCCCAGGTATGGTCTAGAACAAAAAAAATATCGCAATGACGGGGAGAACAAGTGCCTCTTGTTACACTCTTTATTATGGGACTGACTTAAACTTCTGATGGAAGTAGGTATAGGAAACGCTTTCAAAGAAATTGCTACTTGGCTAGATCGCTTGCCCTCTGTATCCAACTTGGTATCTTCTCCACTGGAATTATGTATTTGATACTGTATTAGATACTAGATGAGATTAATTGATGAACCGACTTGAGAAATATTTATCATAACGTAAGTAAACATGTTTTTATCCACCTACGTATTGGAACAACCAACTATATTGTTGAGTTAAATATTGACATGCGTGAACGATGGCCGATGGGGCCGAAAAGTTCTGGAGTGGCGACCGCGAACCGGAAGACGCTGCGTTGGAAGGCCTCCCACTAGGTGGACCGATGACCTGGTGAAGGTTGCAGGGATCCACTAGATGCGAGTCGCACGGGACCGTTCAATGTGGTGACACTTGGGGGAGGCCTATGTCCAGCAGTGGACGTCTTTCGGCTGAAATGATGACACAAAGAATGAAATGATGATGCGTGATGCGTTCACGCATCACGCATCATCATTTCATGTGTTAACTTATTTTATTTTTGTAATCATGTTACCAGAGAGTAAAATACAGTTAGTTTACGCGCCAAAATGTCTCACAATACCCTCAAATTACCATAAAAGAAGAAACGCACCACATAAGTACAAATAAACATATACTCGCGAATTTCTCCGACATGCCTGCTCGTCCAAACGCAGAAATTATGCAAAATACCTATATACTTAGTTGTGTTTGTGTGTGTTATTATATAAATGTTATGCTTAACCTTCCAACAGGACATTATATACGGTAGTATGTTGGTCAAATGTGACATACGGGACTTCAGAATGGCAAGCGTTACTTTTTCTACATTTTAGTATTTTGTCATGAAATCTTTCATTTCTTCACACTTGGACCCCTTTGTCTCCCGGTGTGCTGTTAAGTTTCTTTTGCAGTCATTATCATAAAATTCCCCTACTTTAGCTCCTTAGTTGATGATGTTTCAAGTACCTAGTCAAATTTATTCTATATGAAAAATAATTTTAATAAAATGCTATCTATCAACACATTTCAGCCGAAAGACGTCCACTGCTGGACATAGACCTCCCCCAAGTGTCACCACATTGACCGGGCCCGTGCTTCTCGCATCCAGCGGACTAGGTCGACCGATGACCTGGTGAAGGTTGCGGGGATCCGCTGGATGCGAACAAAAACTATAACACCTATATTTCAAACAAAAAAATAACACTATTATAATCTGTATCCGTTTTCTTAAGATGTAAACTGCTACCCAATAGCTAGGTTATGTTGATCAGGTAGGCAGTCGCTCCATGTAAAATACTGCATCTGGTTAAGCTGAAGAGGAGAACAACATATTTATAATAACGCTAGGCAGTTGAAGTTATATATAAGTATCTACGTGGATATCAATTTTAATTGATATAATGATTAATAACGATAGTTTAAGTATTAATGAGGATGTAGGCTATAACAAAGAATTGATGGGTAATCCACCCAGTCTTAAACATGAATGGCCTGGCTTAAAACTGGGGGACTGGCTAAAAAGATAACAAGTAATAGAGAATTATCTCCCTCGTATGAAAGAAGAAGATATGCTGCGCCGACCGCAAATTAATTAGGCAGGAGTACAATAGTCCTACAAAAACAAAATCGCTCATCAACCTCATTGTCAATGTGTCACAGTTAGCGCAAGTCCGCATAGAAGAGCGACGCGCGCCGAATAGAAAGGCGCTGCGCGGTGAAAGCGAACGTTCGTGTCCTTGTAATAAATCTAGAGCTTCCTGTTGTATCTGCAGTGGTATTGTTCTGTTAAATAAACCTATCCAACAATTAAACTAGAGGCTTAAAAGTAACCACTTCTAGGCAGTCTAAATTAAACTATCTTAAATAACATAACCTACAATATTGTTTTTGTGAATTCGTTCAGAGAGCAGGAAAATATATCGATCCTGTCAGAAGTCTCATTTAGTGCGTGCAAGGCGCGCATCAGAAGTTTAATTGATATTGGTCAGGATGTTACAGCAGGCAGCCGTCCAAGTGTAAAAATACTGCACACTTACGATATTCGAAACGGCCGATGTTCATCGAATCGATGAAAATGAATGGTGCAGTCACATTTTATTGAATGAATGATTTTTACATAGTTCACCTTCATTTTACAACATATCATGGATGTGTTACGAGAATTTATAATGAGAGGCGATTCAGCTACTAATTTACTTCACTAGTAACTAGAGTACTTTCATCATCATCATCACTATTGCTTGCCCTTATCCTAATTCATTTGGGGTCGAAACAGCATGTCTTCTTTTTCCATACTTCCATACTTTATCTCATCAGACACCTCCTTTCGTGCCATATCATCCTTCAAACAGTTCATCCATCGTTTGTTTGGTCTTCCTCTACTCTTATACCCATCCACATTCATACTCAAAAATTTCTTCACGACATTTTCCTCATACCTCCATCACAAGCCCATCTAGAGTACCTCCATGTTATTCTGAAATAATAGTATTTTCCCTTTTTTATTCCTTACTAAATGGGATAGGCTCATGGCTAAATAATAACAGCCGCTCGGGTCGATCTTTAAGGTTAAGCCGTGCTTGCCTAGGTTGGTCTGTGGATGGGTGACCGGCCGTTACATACCGAGTTAACTCCGTGCCTCGGAAAGCATGTTAAGCCGTTGGTCCCGGCTGTGATCTGTAGATCTTTGACAGTCGTAACAGGTAGTCAGTGGCCTAAAAAGTCTGACAACCAGTCTTACCAAGGGGTATCATATTACCCAGTACTAACTGAGTTGTGGAGGTCAAATAGACAGTCGCTCCATATAAAAATACTGGTATTCAGCTGCATCCGGTTAGACTGGCAGCCGACCCCAACATAGCTGGGAAAAGGCTAGGCAGATGATGACTATTTGTGATAGGCTTAGGTACGTGCATGGCATGCATGTTCAACTTTAACAAGATAGCTTGCTAGACTCAGTAACACTGATAAGAACGGTTGTGATTCCTCCCCTGAAGATAACAGGTTATATACCACTATTTTTGAATTAGTACAAAAAAAAAATGGAGCTCTATCCGTACCCGTTACTGATCATATTTGTGTAATCAAAAGTCAAAAAAACGAAATCCCAAAATTGTCCACGAAAATTTGTCATAACTGGTAAATTCATAACTAAATCAATCATTCATAACAATTAGTACTAGAAAATACTACGCGCAGTGCTTTTTCATTCCTGTCGCCATTCCCGGAAAACTATATTTCCATAAATTGAGTGACATTTTGGGATATAAACAAACGCTTTTAACTTTGCTGTTTATGAATATTATTTATTGAGACTTTACATGTATAATAACAAGACCTTCTCTAAAAAGCACTTTAAGTATTTGTACTAATTAAAAATAGTGGTGTATTCTTAGCCCCGACGCGGAGCCCTACACTAGTTTTGCAATTATATTGCAGAGCTTACCCAATTCTCTCCTTCATAAGGCTATCGAGATTTGCGCAGCTTGATAAGCAAGCAGCTCTAAAGACTTGGAAGCTCTCGAAACGGTCAATAACGTTTTAGGTCAAAGATCACACGAATGTGTAATAGGTAATGTTGGTGTTGAGTAAATAACTTTATTTTATATGTGCGTGTCGATATTAATAAATGTAATTTGTTTGTTTTATGTTGCTTGTACAGAGTAACTTATAATTAAGTACATAATCTCACGCCTGTAAGTCCCGCATTGTAATGCAGAGGTGTACCTAATAGTACAACCATATTTCGCCAGTTATGTTTAAGTCCCATGTAATAGGACGAGCCTATTGCCGTCAACCGGGCACTAATCCAGACTCCGTGGCTGCTACAGATTGAATAACCCAATAACACTTATGCCCAGCCTGGGAATCTAACCCAGGACCTAATGCTCAGCACTCGTGCCTGCGACCACTAGACCACCGAGGTAGTCTTGTAACTAAGTAACATTGTTTCAAATGTAGCTATCACTACATAGTATAAAACAAAGTCGCTTCCCGCTGTCTGTCCCTATGTATGCTTAGATCTTTAAAACTACGCAACGAATTTTGATGCGGTTTTTTTAGTAGATAGAGTGATTCAAGAGGAAGGTTTATATGTGTATATTGCACCCGTACGAAGCCGGGGCGGATCGCTAGTTGACTTATAAAACAAAGGCATCTCAAAACTTTTTGAATTTTAGGTTCGAACACACACACTTATACATATGCATTGTTTTTTTTCATCCATCGATTCCATTGATCAGCGCCATCTCCATTCTGATTCTTGCTCTTTTACAAGTTTTCATCGATGTAGTGCAAGAAGTCTTCAAGCACAATAGTTGTGTGACATCCAGCAAGACGAACAGACGGACCTGACGAAATTACAAGCCAATATTCCGTAGCCTAAAAACACTCGACAAAAGTTACAACTCCGGAATCCAACAAATTCCTTTCGGTTGCAGAATATGGAATGTATGAGTAAATACCTGGGATATATTATATTACCAATCTTATGTAACAGCTAATGATTCGCGTAATGACTGGAAGATAATTATGCGCTAAAATAACATGATATAATATTCAACGACTATTGTTTTTTGGGGACACTTGCGTCATCAAACGTCATGGTAGCAAAACGAATTTAATTGATTATTTAGTTTTTAAATTTTGTAGTAAACAATAGATGTTATATAAGCTTATAAACTGGCACGATCACTAATACTATCATTAACACTAAAACGGGATCCTGTTTTTAGTGTCAATGATAATAAATCTATTATACAACATTAGTTTTAGTATATGCGAAACCTGATACACCTGTCTAGTATTTTTATGTAAAGAATCTATGTACAAAATTTCAAAACTGTATCATGAAAAATCACAAACTTATAAGCATGTTCTGTTACCTAGTTGTCCGTACAAAAACGCGGTCACCACGCAGCGCGAGCCTCCAGCTTCGTTTTGAGCTCATTGATAATAATAATTTGACAGTAGGTACTAAATTATTGCGATAGGTACTCAAAGTTGCTCGGTATCCAACTTTTAACTGTTTTAAATATTTTTGGGAAAAAATATAACATGGTTTAAAAATGATTGGAATCAGGCCACCTCTATATATGAGAAGACAGGCCACCTCTATATATGAGAGGAGTGCGCCGCTGCAGCCGAGCTCCTCCAGCATGCGAGCCCAGTGCGCGTTGGTTAGTTTCGACTCACGACCGTAAGTAACCTCTCGTAAGTTGGGGCGATACCATTGGCCACTACTAAGTCGGACAAACAAGTATACCAAAGGCTAATGGAGGATTTGTTTCGGTCTCTTCTTATTTTAGAAGATTTTATAAAGTCACTTCGCTTTTTCGAGTTATAAGCACAGATAGCAGATTGAGAAACGTCTCGTTTGAAATAGTGGTCTTAAAAATAAACCCAGATAAAAGTAATAAATGTTATGTTTAATGATAAAAACGGCGAAACTATCATTAAGGTGAACCCACACTAAAGTAATTCATTGTAACTTCATTTTGCAGCATGATAATATGAAGTAACTTTTGCGACTTTGCTATTTATAACCTTTTTGTTATCCGTTATTAGTTATTGCCCAGTAACACTTGCAAAAAAAAACTAATTTCGATGTGGATACACCTTATAACGCGGTTTGATTTTAAACAACGTAACATCTTTATAACGAACTTTTTTTGTCTAGAATATTATCTTACAATCAAAAATACCACTCCATTCATTGTCTTTCCGTTACGTGTCTCAAAAAATCAATGAATGAATGGTTTCTGTATGAAATAACAGTTGAATCCGTATCGAATGACGTTAGATAACTCGTGATACTTCTGTTGAAAGTTAAACACAATTATATTCGTTTATTTGTCTCACTTCTTTATCCGCACGCGCACTTACGAGCTTCGAAATTGAGGACACGATTTGCGAGTAAAGATAATATTTTTAGAACTTGTCTTTGCGTAATCGGAAGAGTAACAGGTGGATAGTCCATCTGATAAATCTTTGATGTGACATCTGTTACGATTATCGTATTACGCTGATTTTTGTGTAGATGAAATAAATGTACTACCGCCCTAAATAGCTTCTTCAAGAGCAGTTGTGACGAGCGCAGGTCTTGTGTTCGAACCCAGCCTGGTATGTACATTATAATATGTATAATATAACTCGCCTACGTTTTTCCTACAACAGGGTAAAAACCTCTCATCATGCAGAGAAGACTGTCTCCAATCCGCGCTGGACCCAAGTGGTAGAATACGTGCTACCCAGTCGCCCTCACATAGAGGATATCTACCTAAGCTAAGGCCCTCCACTTTCTAGACAGAGGGTAACAGATTTTACAGAGTCTAATTCCTTCGTACACTCCTTGTCTTCACCTTTCACAATTGCAGCTGACAGACAGTCTTTGTCCGCTATCACGCCCACAGTCCGTCTTTGTACCTAATCTTAAAGCTAGACGGCGATCAGACAAGGGATAATGTAATAACTTATTATGTAACGTAACAGTGCATGCCAATTGAATAATATCTTATATTATATGAGAGCAGGAACTACCGGTTGCAGTCATAGGCATGTGGATTGTTAAAGACAATTATTGTTTGTTTGTGAATGGACCGGTCTTTACGGGGTTTGAAAGTGGAAATAGAGATTAAAAATAGACGTGATAAACTTCAGCAGTATGTTGATAGCGTGTTTGGCATTATCAGGTCAGACTGCTTCAGACAGCGCTTTACATAATATGTTGCATACCACACACACACATACCTAAACTCATATCTTACTCCGGACGGGTAGACAGATACTGTAGAACGCCACCTGCTACAGCCTACGGTGCCACATACCACACAATAAAGGGTGTAACAAGACCCTTAACGAAGCCCAAAAGACACTTGTTCTCCTCGTCATAGCGATATTTTTTTTTGTTCTAGACCATACCTGGGAACCTTCTAGTTACGGAGATATTCGGGGTCAAAGTTCCAACTTTTTTTTTTAATACATGTTTTTAATGTAAGATTTTTACTTTAAACACCTCCACGGCCCCTATACTATTCAATCCATCCATCAGCACAATGCTTTGAGTGCGTTCCATCGAGTCCTACCGTAAAACGTGATTTTTCACCCCAAAAAAAAGTCGTTTCCTTGACTTCGCCAGAGATCATCCTCCCGTAATGATTGAAGTTCCCACACTGAGGCTAAAACTAAAATTAATTAAACGAATTAATGAATGAAAAAAAGAATGCTAAAACATAAAAAGTGCATTTTAATTCAATATTAGCGACCCGCCATTGCGTCGCTTGGTTTATTACAAACTAAGTTTAATTTGCATGGCAATAGGATCGCTCCCTATTACATGGGACTCAAACATAACTGGTGAAATGTGGGCGTACTATTAAGTTCACCTCTGCCTACCCTTCGGACATCACAGGCGTGGTGTTATGATGAGGATTTAATTTGTATGTACACACCTTCAGGAGTCATCATCATATCACCCCAGAATCACCCACTGCTGGGTATGCCTATAACCAGCAGCCCCCCCCCCCCCCCTCCCCATTTTTCTTCCACTTTTCCCAGTTCTGTGCGTACCTTATGTGGTGGTGTTTCTCGACTTTGACGATATCGTGGACCCAACGAACCTTAGGATGGCCTTGGTTTCTTTGGCCTAAATTTGGCCACCACTCGGTCAGAGCCTTGCTCCATCGGTCATCTCCGGGTCTAACCAGAAGACCTGCCCAAGTCCACTTGAGGCTCACCGCCCGGTCCCTGACGTCGTACCTTCAGGAGTAAATTCTTTAAATAATGGAGGGATACCCACATAAAAATCCATTGCTTAGTTTAGGTTTAAAAGAACAACGCGATCACACAAATGGACAAAAACGGTGACATCATTAAAGATTTTTATTATAGTAAAAACAGACAGATATAAAGTACCATACATTATGTGGAAGTTTAAATATGAATACTTAATATATAAGCGGCTTAGGAACCTATTGCTTACGCCTACAACCGGAGTGACCTTAAATCATTACAATAAATAAATAAATTGAGACGAGACACTTTCACTGTGAAAGTGGTTGTAAATAAAAGGTTTTCTATTTATATTCATTGTTTATAAAAACGTCATTTCTTTAAAAGGGAAGCAGGTTACACCGTTTTCAGGTCACTTCTCATTGACGAGTTCTCATTCGTCCTAATGACACCGCCATTCTGTGGAATTCACTGCCAGCTTCTCTGTTCCTTGATCATTATAATCTAGTTCGAGTGAATCGGGTTCTTCTGGGCAAGCGTGCTCCACCGTAGGCCGCATCTTTGCCTCACATCAGGCGACTCACGTCCAAACGCAAGCCTACTAAATATTAAAAAAAAATGAGGAGAAACCTGAAAATGGTATCAACAACAAAAGAAGACCACGGTAACTAAACGTAATCATGTTACCCAGTTACTGGGCTGTGGAGCTCAGATAGGCAGTCACTCGAAAAAATACGGGATTAAGCTGAATTTGCCTGGTAGCCGACCCTAACATTGTTGGGAAAAGACTGGCCAGATGATTATTCAACATTCTTAGAATTTTGTCTATGACTATACCAAGTTTTGAAGAAATTTTCGCTGATGCTGTCCAGGATTTGCTCATGCTGTTAGGAGAAAGATTAAGTGACAAAACAGTCTACACAAGTATGATTCTTACTTGAAGATGCTCGTTTAAAAGCACCCACTTTGGTTATGAAACCAAGCTACCTTCATGTGAAGACTGCTTGAGATATCAAGTAGACGATGTTTATATGACAGGTCATCAACATATCAAAATAAACATCGATGCCGTGGGAAAATACTTGGCACATAAGTATTTTAGGAGGGCCTATTTTCAACAGAAGAAAACTGACTTTGAGCTGATATGTATTCGTAGCTTTGTGTGCGCTTTAGCCGATAGGCTTTAACGTCCTCTCACTGGGGCCTGATTTTTCTCTGTACAGCATAGCTAGGAAGTGGCTCATAATCCACCAGGGGGTCTAGTGTGGGTTGGTAGCTGTCACATGTCCTCAAACGAGAATGAGTCTTGAAGTAAAGACATCTGCACCAAGGTCCAATAGCCATAAGATATACATAATTGGTTTTACTGCATCCCAGTTTCCTCACTACCTACGTGTTCTTTCACTGTTTTTGAGAGCAGTAGTGATAATAAATACACAAGTTAAAGAATAGTAGTTTAGTAGAGTGTAAAGAGAAGAGAGAAGAAGAGAAGAGAGAGTGCGTGTGTGTGTGTGTGTGTGTAGAGTGTGTAAGTGGAGTGTGTGTGTCTCTGTGTGTGTAGTGTTGTAATTTGTAGTGTAGTTTATTTTTTTTTAAGTATGGATTTAAATCCGGACCATAACCACTAGGCCTCTACTAAAATAATTTCAAAAAACACTAAAATCGTTCCTTTAAAAGTTATCAATATTATTCTAGTAGGCTTATTGACGAGTTCTGCGGATAAACTGGTTAGAATTGCGTCAGCTGCCTTTCACGAGACGATCCTTGGGTCACGAGCGTGGCCCAAATTTGTTGGATCTTAGTAACTAGGTAGTTGTTTTAAATAACTTGTAAGGTGGTTGTTCCGGGTCTGCCTGTTTGTGTATGTGAGTTTAAATGTTTGTAAACGCACCCACGAGACAGGAGAAATTCCTAGTGTGAGAAAACGATTTAAAAAAAATAAAAAAAAAATGCCTATTCTGCCACTATACTTGTATGCCAAAAAGTGGTAACATACAAATCTATTTATTTTTTTCCTGAGACAACAGGGATTGAGTGAAGAAGTTCTCGTATTTAGTACAATTTTAAATCCACGCAATTTCTCGTACTGTTTTTTTTTTGTATATTTTCCAAAAAAGTGACATCACGAAGGCTGGTTCGAGGTGGCACAGGAGAAGAGCACCTGGAAGGATATGGGTGAGGCCTTTGCCCAGCAGTGGGACATACAAGGCTATTGAAAAAAAAAAGTGACCGTCTTTTTGAAGAATACATCTGATGGTTCAAGCCGGTAGTTGAAAATAAAAAACTGTTTTGCTGTCGTCAAAGAACAATTTTAAAATAGGCTTTGGAGTCGGCGAGCGAGAGGTCATCGCGACTTTTGACCCCAGTGGTTGCACATTGCTGCTTTAGCATTTATTACTTGCTACCTACTCGACTTGTTGACAAACCCAATACCGAATACGGCATGTAACCTAGATTGATAATTCGTAAAGCCGAGAGAGAGAGGAAGCTAAATAGTAACAGCAAGCGGGTGGATCGCAGGTTAAGTTACGCTTGCCGAATTCGGCCTGCAGATGGGTGACCAGCCGTTACGTACCGAAACTCCTCTGTAGCGTCGGTCTATGCTGTCATTCGTAAACTTTCGACCGCCGTTAGTTCGTTTCAGGTAGTCAAAAACCCGAAATTCTGATAATTACCAGAGAGAAAGAACAGTGTTATGAAAGTCTATTTAAAATACTGGTATTAGGTTGTATTCGATTAGATCAATAGATGGGGAAAGGCTTGGCAGATGATGTTGTTGGAGAATTACCTACTACAGCCCAACCAAAATCCTACATCATCATCATCTGCCTAGCCTTTTCCCAACTATGTTGGGGTCGGCTTCCAGTCTAACCGGATTCAGCTGAATACCAGTATTTTACATGGAGCGACTGCCTATCTGACACACAACCCAGCTAGTACTGAGTAATACGATACCCCTTGTTAAGACTGGTTGTCAGACTTTTCGGGCCACTGACTATTTAACGACTGTCAAAGATCTACAAATGAGAGCCGGGACCAACGGCTTAACGTGCTTTCCGAGGCACGGAGGAAACTCGGTATATAATGGGCGGTCACCCATCCACAGATAAGCCTAGGCAAGCACGGCTTAACCTAAAGATCGACCCGAGCGGCTATTATTATTACCTACATATAAGTTTAAAATGACCTCAGGTGACCACCATTGAACAAGGTTGTAGGAGTTACCCAGCGTTGCCAGACGTCCCGATTTTGGCGGGACGTCCCGATTTTTAAATCAAAATTAAATGTCCCGCGCGGGACAGGCTCAGTCCCGCTTTTCGGGGATAACTCGCCCGTTTTTATTTGTTTTATTCAGAAGACGAAAAATTAGACTCAACTATTTAACGATATGGTAAATCTGATATAAAATATTACATTTGTATTAAAATACATTTTCTATGGCTATTTTTGCTATCTAATGTCACGTAAACGTAATTTGAATTCAAATAAAAAGATAAATATTTAAAAACTTCTTATTAGTTATATACGTGTTTTTTACTATGCTTTCGACGAAAGAATCCCGCTTTTTTCACTCAAAAATTTCCAAAATCCCGACTTGGCAAAAACAGACTCTGGCAACGCTGGTGTTACCCCATTCCTTCTAACATTAATCATAGAATGTCAGCATACGAAACAATCTACATGTATTGTTTCCTATTCTCTCTTAGGAAACTATTAAAGAAAATGTTGCGACTTTTGTCCAAGAATGTTTCCAAATTCTCGTGCCTCTTTGTTATGGATATTACCGACATTTTGGTCATTAAAACTTCTGTGAGGTAGGCTTTTTACAAATGTACGTTTAACTCGGTTCTCTTTGTTTTAGTAGGCCTACCAAGTTTTAAAAGTATTATTCGAATTTAGAGTTTGGCAATCAATTTGCATAAGGATGAAGTATTTCAGCACCATGTATAATTATTTTTAGTATTAAACATAAGCACTAACACATTTGCTAAGATCTGCAGAATTGCTCCACATGCTAAGTTTTTACTACAGTCTTGAAATGCAATTTCTGATGTTAGGCAAAATTAAGAGCATAAAAACAGCTATATCATTAAGAAATAAATCATTAAGAATATGAAAGTCAATTCTAGGCTGTGCTGACTTTACAAATAAAGTGACAGTCGGCAATTAGCTAGTAACTGCAATACAATATTTGGAATGGAAGCTACAGTTTTGATTTGATTCTTGTATTTATTCGTATAAAAAAACAAATTACATCGTCATTATAATGGGTGTAATATCGGGTAAAGGCGGTTCTCCCCGTCGTCATTGCGTTTTTTTTTGTTTTAGAGTTCTAGACCATACCAGAGATTCTGGGAACCTTCTAGCTACGGAGATATTGGGGGTCAAAGTTACTACTTTTTCACAAGTTTTTATTGTTATAACTTTACTTGACCGCTGTTCTGTTCAATGCATCAGCACAATGGTGTAGCGAAGGGTCAATTTTTGTAAGAGGTAAGCCGTAGTACATATGTTTATAGTGATTATATTATTTGTCTATGGAATACTGACTGTGCCATTTTTCAAAGGGAATCCGGTATTAATCGAGTTTTATGGAACCTTCGCCACCGCCACATTGAGTCCTAAAGTAAAGCGTGATTTTTCACCCAAAAAAAAGTCGTTTCCCGGCAATAATTTTTGCGTAGTTACCTACTTAGTTTGATGTACAGAATGCTTGGTTGACGGCTTCGTGAAGGGTCCGTTTGCACCTTGTATGAAACACTTTGAAAGCGAAGTCCACTCTTGTCTGGGGCCCTCTTGTCTAGAAGTGGACATTCAGAACCGTAATGACCATCGTGGTTCAATAGTTCACATGTTTAAATCATAAATAGTAATACGTATTATAATAAAAGTGAGAGTTCGTGCATCGCAATTCGCCGGAGCGCAAACATTATGCAGTTGTGTTGCAACTAATGGATTCACAACAACTCGAGTCATTGAGTTATTTTGTAATTCCGCTCTAAACGATAGTAATGTGCGTAAATTTGTTCTTTTAAAACACGACCTTGCTCGTTTGTGAAGAATACCTTTCTAAGATGATAATAAGATGCTGGTTAGATGACCTCATAGAGAATAGCTCTTTGACATCGCTTTTAATGATGATGACATCGTTTTGTCCACTGCATCATTAATTTTATTTTTGTAATAGGTCAGCAAATAGGTCAGTCACCCTGTAATACTTTAAGGTATTTTCTGATACGAAACATTGCAAACTTAAGAGCTGCCTTGTGTGTGCAGTGAATTTAATTTTATATATTTTGCAAGAAGGCGGAAATACTGTAGCGTTGCTTAACTTCATTGCTATCTCACACTTGGTGGAAAACCTCATCATGAAATGACCATCAAAGATAATATTGTGTTGTGCTCTTGCAATGAATGGTCCCAATAAAACATTGCGTAGTTCCACCGGACAATTACAGAAGACGCGTGTTTTCCAGAATATTGATGAGTCATATAAAAGTTTAGATATTGCAAGCTACGATATTGAATAGTCATTCAAATTCTGAAATGGCATATCCCGCCGTTGCGTTGGAAGGCCTTTCATTAGGTGGACCGATGACCTGGTGAAGGTTGTGGGGACCCACTGAATTCGAGACGCACGGGACCGGTTAATGTGGCGAAATTTGGGGGAGGCCTATGTCCAGCAGTGGACGTCTTTCGGTTGAAATTATGATCATGTTGATATCCCGCCGCCATAAGTGCAGAAAGTGAGGCATCTTAGGAAAGAGAATGGAAAAGAATTAACATTATTAAATGCACCTTTTTGTTCAGTAGGTAAAGTTTCTTTTTCCTTACAATGTTTCTGCTGGTACTATCTTTGCTTAGATAGGTACAACCTTTAGCTCATTAAAAACAGTTGCACATTTTTGAAGTAATTACAAATGATTAATTATTTTAAGCGACCTGATCTGACACCACAATCAATATACCAGGATCCCAGTATTGTTAACATCTCTACCAATTTCCACAAGCTTACGAAACGGCCTTGTTACATATTTCTGTAACTTATTGTGTGAATCCGGCGAGTTATCGCGAGGCATTCTGTGTTCTGTGATTCACGGCGCGATGAGAGATCTCCTAAACGTATTTCTTTTGTAACCCATTGTTGCTGTGTTCCAGTTTTCGTACATTAGACCAGTAATGACCAGTTGCCTGTGTTATATTGCTTTTCGTAACGTTTGAAAAATATGTTTTCGACTCCTTGGAGTAGAATTGTTAAAGATTTTTATCAGTCATCACTTCATCAGAGATTCAATTTTGCAAGTCTCAATTGTTTTAAATAGTCTATCGCTTGTTTTTTTGTGTTATCATGTGTGTGAAGATTTTTAATTGACCTGTTGTTATTTTTCCATAAAGATAAATGGATAAAGAGGTTACACTTTATTGCACATCATATCTAGACATCTAACTAAAGAATATATTTAGGTGGAGTTTCACAACTAAGTATAGTGAATGGTGCCCAAACGGATCTTTCTAAAATATTTTCGTGATATGACCTTATTTTAAAAGCACTTTATCCAATAACAGTTCACATTTTACAATTTCAACTGAACTTTCTAAGTTAATCTCGCGTGACTAACTTACAGTGAAGCAAAATATCTTGAAGTAATTTTCTGAAATAGACCAACCGTGTCATGATCAATGCTCTGTCTTTCTTTGTACGACAATGGCCCATCTCTGGTTGAAATGAATAAGTAATAACTTATAAGTAACAGTGACAGTAGGAGTCTACACGTGACAAAACGCTTTACGACAAAGAAGCTCTCTCCAATAACAATTAAAAAAGATAATTGGATTACCCCGTTGACTTTCTCAACGGTCAGCAGTTCAGATTATAATCTAGGAAGCGTGGAATAATAGTGCTAAATACGGCTCTTGCGCAACGTCGCTTCGTCTCCGTTCGCCATTGTTCGGGCGGTTCCGGCCTTCCGGTGCAGTTTATTATTTTTAATTAAGTTGTAGCGTGTCTGTAAGTGTGTCAGTTTGTATGTTTGGATTGGTCATTGCAATGTGGGTTTTAGACATTAAAACATTGAATAACTAGCTCATGCCCGATCTTCGGGTGCGTGGAACTCGGTATTATCCCATGGGATCGTACTACCTATACCCGGATAAAAAGTATCCTGTGTGTAATTCAGGATATAAAGTATTTACATGCCAAATAACATCAAAATCCGTTCAGCAGTTTTTGCGTACAACTTGCTTTTACATTTTTTTTTATTTATAATAGCAGTAAGATAAAATACTTACGAAACAAGGGGCTGGACAAAATCGTATACTACTTGCCTGAGACAATTGGTTGCTGCCGGTACAAGAATAACTTGCCTTTACAATAATATCATTTTGGTTCTGGTGATGCATAATAACCCGATGCAATAATGCTATATTTTGAATCACTCAACAGCGCATATGATATAATGCTTGAATCGATTTCTGTCATTTATAGACCTTTATCAGTCGTTGCGGCTGTGTGTCCTGAAATTCTGAGAAGGGGTCAAGAGTTTCGTATTATCCAGTACTAACTGGGTTGTGGAGGTCAGATAGGCAGTCGCTCCGTGTAAAATACTGGTATCCAGCTGCATCCGGTTAGACTGGAAGTTGACCCCAATATAGTTGGGAAAAGGCTAGGCAGATGATGATGATGATGATACTTGAATCGATACGAAAGTACAAGTAGGTAGGTATCCGAACAAATGGATCTTATCGTACCACATTTTTACAAATTGCATTATGAGTTAATTTGAAATATTATGGTTGTTTATTAATAAAATACTTTTGAAGAATGTTAATTTTCTTAATAAGACGGCAACGCGTGACAAATGAGGCATCTCAGATCTTGATAGATTCTATTATGATTTATGAGTTTACAAAATTATTCTTGGATTTTTGCTGGTTAGAGTCTTAGAGGGAAAAATAAGCACGATATACGGTACGTCGATACAAACGCAAGCAGGTATCGTGTATTCCTATCTTAGGCTATCTTTTAAGAAGGCAGCGCGTTGAAATCTTTTTCAGGGAAGAGGAAAGAGATAAGAATGACAAGAATTTACCCAAGTGCAATCTGTAAAATGCTCAAAAACATTTCAATGAAACAGTCCTAGTTTACTCCTATTATAAAGGGTGTAACAAGACCCTTAACGAAGCCGAAAGGCACTTGTTCTCCCCATCGTTGCGATATTTTTTTTGTTCTAGATCATACCTGGGAACCTTCTAGTTACAGAGATGTTGGGGGTCAAAGTTCCAACTTTTACACATTTTTTTTAAATGCCTGTTTTTAATGTAAGATTTCTACTTTAAACGCGTCCACAACACAAATACTATTCAATCCATCCATAATCACAATGTTTTGAGCGGCTTACATTGAGTCCTACCGTAAAACGTGATCTTTCACCCCAAAAAAAAAAGTCGTTTCCCAGCAATAATTTTTGCGTAAAGTTACTTAGTTTGATGTACAGAATGCTTGGTTGACGGCTTCTTTAGGGGTCACACCCTGTAGGTAGCCTAGTGTTACTCCATGTAGGTAGCTCGTTTAAAACATATCTAAAGGTGCATCGACACCGAAGTTAACTGTTTTTGTAGAGTAACATGATAACATAAAAGCAACTTCCTTATCTTTTTCGGCCTTTTGACTAGCTTTTTGTTACCCGCTGTTGTCCTACTAGTACTTGCAAACGTTGCTCCACAAAAATATACTTCATTGTGGATGCACCTTAACGAAACATGACACAATAACAAGTCCGTCTGTGTGGTAGCATTGACCTCAACAACTGCTCGGCATATTCGCGTGACACTTTCACCGCAGGGACGCACGTTTCTTTCCGGAGGATGTTGAGTGTGTGTCATCGAAACCCGGATTGGGTGGCCCATCCAATTGTGGGTGCAGCCAATGACCTGCGTTGTGTCATTCATATAAATGTTTTTATTATTATTTCTTTTTAGGCAAGAAGGCAGGTTATGTTTGTTTTCTGTCACCTGCTTAGGTAGCAGGCAGTAACGTGTCTTCAGGTGTACAATGGGAACACTTCTGCCTTACCCCGCAGGGAAAACAAGCGTGATGTTATGATATGAATGTCCGATAATTCTCGATTGCGAAAAACGAAACGCCTTCGATCAAAGAACCTTAATCTTTAAATGACAGTTATGTTCAAGGTATCTGCCAAGCTCCTATCTACCTATATTTTTGGTACAAGGTGTAATAGTCAGTCAATTCCTAGATAATTCTACTTAATCAACATAGAGACAGCTGGAAAGTAGACGATTTCCTCTCTTACGCATAAAACCACATTCTTAAACCTGTTTAGGCACAAAATGTAAGAATTTTTGAGCAGATCATCACTTCATCAGGTCGTCGAACTTGGTCACTTTTACTTCCACATACCTTACTCAACAGTTTGTTTAGTATCACAATATTAATGCATGCTGTAACGCAAATAGATTGAATAAAAAAGAGGAAGTCTAAAAGTGGCATCAGTAACTGAAAAGTTGTGAGGAAAACGATGGTCCTGGTACCTACTGGCATTTCGGGCAATGTGATGCGAGGGCCGTTTTGAGAGGGTGTGAACTACTGAGATGACGGTTCTAGAGACAGAAGTATGGAAGCAGAAGACTTGCTGCGCCAACTGAAATTGATTAGTTCTTACTTAACATTGGAAATATCAATAAAATAACTTTATGCAACATACTCATGTATAATTTCAATACAATGAATACTTACCTTCTCTCAACCTCAATTATCATTATTGCTAAACATCAATAATTTTGATGGACCAAGTATTAACACTAACATGGTTTATAACATCGTTATAATCTTGTTACTGTCAAATGTTACTGTACAATCATATCGCAATGAGACGAGCACAAACCAACAGCAATGATGCAATAATCTTATTATCCGATGTAAATGTACAGATGGGACGTGTCGAAATATGACACGTTACGTGCAAATTCGGACAGTTTGCGTGTTTACCTCGAATGGACTACTTAGGTATTTTAATGAGAATTTTATACCGGTATTGACATAAAATTCGCGCTCATTTTGAAGAGTTACGCTCTCTCGAATCGTTGGCAAGCTTAGATGAATAGTGGCCAACTTTTTGCTTTTAGATAGGTACCTAGTCCCATCACTAAACATAGGCGCATATCTTAAAATGTTGTGATAAAATGTTGTGATAAACTCGAAATATGGAGTTTTTGTCAGGATTTCCAAACTTATCAATTTAAATGATCAAACTAGGAGGGTCTAAGCAGATGCCAGCCATTCTTACTCATACAGATTTGGACCATCACCTAAGTATGAAGGTTGGTTTCCTTGGTCTAGTGGTCGTAAGCGCTACAGCTGAGTATGAGATCCCCTGGGTTCGATTACCCGGTCGGGCAAAATTGCGTTTTTTCATCAAAAATTTCTTAGTGTTTGAATTTGAGCCTGATTGATGCCTGCTCCCTATTACCTACATGGGGCTTTTCAGAGAATCGACAAAGTGGATACCATCGATTCAGAATAAAAAAATAAATCGAGAACTGATCTTCTGCTTAGCGTGTCGATGGCCATCTAAATTGTATCGGTCCAGAACTGAGATATCTACTAGTTTGGCGTTTTCGGTAGCGTCCATCAGTTCCTATAGTGAATCAACAACAGGACAAGCAACACGATATTAAGTGGAATAGCACCAAATTTACACTCCATGGCAGAGTTATTAAAGAATCTCCATCTGAGCAGGTTTTCTTTGCTGAGACCAACCTGGGTCCGGAGACTTAAAGACTTCCAGGTCAGCCATCGTAACTCATATCCAGGTGGGAGATTTTCAGCAGTTGGAACGAAGTAAGATAAAGATGCACTACCCAGAGCAAATGACAGAACATCAAATAAGTAGATATCAAATAAACCTTTAGAAGACACAACCGGACGTCACAAAAATTTACAGCATCTTTAATTATTTAAGCAATGCACGTTTAACCCCGAATTTTAAAGTAGGTAGGTTGTTTTGGCTATATTCGGCACAGCCCTATTCCGTACTAAGAATTTCGGAGTAGGCTTTTGGAATCTAGTCCATTTGGCTAAAAATTTGTAAACCCACATCTCCAAAAGTCGTGTGAACATCGTTTGATTGCTGAATTAGGGAGCTACGTGTTACCAAAAAGATGAACGATGCAGATAAGGTCCGACGGAAAAGGATTATTGCATAATATGTTGAAGTATGTGATTTAGTTAGTAAACTAGGTTTCGGGGGAATTGGTTTGATGTGCAAAGTTGTGAATATTTTTAGTAATTACTCTAGATAAAAAATAAATATTTTAGTAATTATAAATTCAAATGAAGGCAGTCAAAGTATTACCTATTACTACTTGCCCCCGTAGCATGACCACCGTAGACAAGGATTTCTTTGACGGAAGAATCGACAAAATGACAGATTGTGTCGACACAATGATAGATTTCTTTGCACCATGTCTACGGTGGTCATGCTACGGGGGCTGGGTAATCGTTACATTACAATTTCTGTAAATCTCGTTTATTTTTGCAGGTAATTTACGATATCTTATCTTATGTCACTACTATTACAAATGCGAAAGTTTGTGAGGAAGGGATTTTTTCAGGCAAAAACTACTGGACGGATTTGTATGAAATTTTGGCACAGATTAGTTTATAACCTGGTTTAACACAAAGGATACCTACTTTTTATCCGCGAAGCTGCGGTCATAAGCTAGTTCTAACGGACTATGTGTGTAGCTATAGGTACTTAGCTTATAAAGTATCCTCTGCTAGGATACAAGCTTCTCTGTGGGGAGGACTGGGCCATGAGTTTTTAATCCACCTTGGGGGCCCACTGCAGCACGCGTAGTATGACCGCCGTAGAAACGGGATTTGTCGACGGAAGAATCGACAAAAAGACAGATTGTGAAAATAATGTCATTTAGTCGTTTCTACGGTGGTCATGCTACGCGTGCTGGTTCGTATACTATTTTTTTTTTTAAACTTTGCCCCAAACTAGTATTTTCTCCTGTATCGTGGGTGCGTTAACAAATATTTAAACTCACTTATACAAACAGCCAGATCCGGAACAACTACCTGTAGCCCAAAAAAATATTTGTTCCGTGGTGGAATCGAACCCGCGACACGTAGCGCAGCAGCCAATCGCTCAGCCACTGCGCTAAACGTGTTGGTATATATGATTAAATTGTTATTGAATAAAAATTAAGTAAATATTTATTACCCAGAGGTATTTTGTGACGATAATTTAATTTAATGACTTTGATTTTGCTCCACATTGGATACATTTAATAAGTAAGTATATTTATTTGCATACCTACATAACAATTTAGTTTCCTGTTTTTTTCGGTAGTTTTTATGTCTATATTGGTAAACTAGATAGGATATTAGATAAGACCTAGTTAGCAATATCAACGTTTGGCTTTTATTGCACGTATACAACGAGCTATGTTTTTTTTATTTTTATTACTTCCAACTCCGTTACATTCTAAAAAAAAAACGGTCAAGTGCGAGTCGGATTCGGACACGAAGGGTTCCGTTTCAGCGTACAATATTACACAGTACATATTTTTCTAAATCGTTTAGTAACAAACACGTTTTTTGTACGTAAAATTAAAGGGGGTCCTCATTAATTTTCGACTTCATTTATTTGTTGTTATAGCGGTCTACACATTGAAAATTTCAAGTGTCATGAAGTGTGCCTATTAAGATACAGCCCTGTTATAGACGGACTGACAGACCGACCGACCCAGAGGTACCGTTGGCCGTTGGGTACGGAACCCTAAAATGCAATAGTATAGGCCTCGGTAGGTATGATATAATATAGTGTTATGTTAGTAGATATTGACTTGATCGTTTATTTTGAGATAAACATCTATCTTATTGTTGCAACAACGGATACCTACACCAAACTAAACATGTAGTGCTACGTAAGTGTTCTTGAAATCTTGAACTTTTTCGTATGGTAGGCAATCGATTCTGTAAAAAAATATATTATCTAGGTCCCTACTGTATTTTTTATTAGCTCAGAAATGAGTAGTTAACGGTAGGTAAGTGGTAACACTTATAATGTTAAGATAAATAAATGGTAATACTAATAATTATGAAGTAATTTTAATTTTTTTAATCTAGACACGGCGCGTATCGTTAGGAGGTTCCTCTCTCAAGAACCCTGACCACTGGTAGCTCGGACCCTGTTCCCGATACCGGTGAGCTACTATTTTTTTTATATTTTTAAATGTTTTTGTTTATATTACTTTGTAAAGAAATATTTAAAAATGTAAATTATATGTGTAAATACGAATAAAGGAAATGAAGTAATGCCTAAGTATGTGAATATTTTATCACAATGCAACAAAGAAAGTATTTTATTTTTATATGGAAAAGAAATACTTCACAATATTGTTAGTAATAGATACTAATTAAACTTACTATGAATGAGGCAACACAATATGACTTTATTCTAGGTAATTTCAAGTTTTTCTCATCTTTTAATTAAACTACAATGGACTGCCAAATTGTTTTTTTTTTTGCAAAAAGGTGATTACGCAGATAAATGTACTTTATTCGCACGATTATGCAAGAGTCAAAATTATATCGTGTGTCCAGTATTACAACATATCTCATTGTTTTTAAACTGCAATGGCTTGTTCAAATCTCCAAGGTACAAGAGGTGGGCGTTAACGAGTAAACGTGAGGAATCCCACACAATGATGTCGGTATTGCCAGATATTGTGGCATATCTTGTTAACACCGACAAGACCCGTAATTAGTTACCAGATATTGCCAACCATAGGTATTGTTTCCAATGTATTGGGAGCTTTGTATGTATTCAGCAATAATTTTCTTGTCACGACCTTCAAACATGCAAGTGTTCCACACAAAATTGGAATACCTACCCACACCATCAAAACGTGTGGACCAGTTAACCGTTTTTTTTTTAAGGGGAATGTCAGGCCGCCTTAGTGGTTTAGGCCCTGAGTGCCCACATGTAAGACCGAATGCTGATTTATCCACAAAAAAAATTGATAAAAGAAAATTATTGAAAAAACTCAGTTTCAAAATTATAAAGTTGTTTTTATTTTAATTTTTAATGTTTAGTGCAAGGTACAATTATGTGTAAACGTTTAAGTTAATTTTTTGCAACAAATCTTTAATTTTTTGATTATTTTTAAATGAAACTAAGATTTTCTATTTGCACAAAAAAACGTAATTCCACTTTATTCAGTACAGCCACAGATACAGAATTTCGTTATTGTTTCAATATTTTTTCAAATATGTTTCCAACTTCTATCGCGTCGTGAATAGAGTTAATTACGATTTTTTAATAAGACAAACTTTGACATTCTTGGGCCTAATATCGGCATTCCCCTTTCAGTTATGCCTTAAAGTTGTATTTTGTACCTCTACCTTAACTATGAAGGGTGGAAGGGACGTCGTCGCACAAACGGTACGAACGGTACGTATTCAGTACATCATTACGAAAACCCCCACCCCCACATAGAATTTTTTCAAAGGTATTTTATTTAAATCAGCTGTTCCATACATTTTGACCGTGTAGGTATTGCACTTTTAAAGGAAGCTGCAGCATTTTTTTTTTAATTATCTATCAAAATGTCTATGTCCGTATGGGTTCAGAAAGATGTACTTACTGAATACGTGGTAGGTAATCGTTTATGTGTCCATGTCCCTTCCACCCTGTATAATACCTATTCAGTCGTGTAACGAGATAAAGTCGCCAGACTGCGAAACGATATTCAAAAGCTCACGCACACTTGGCTCATTTTTGCTTCTTAAGCATCAATCAAGCTAAGTTTGTCAATCATCAGAATCGTTGGGCAGCTCCATTGCCCTTGGTCAGCTCAGTAGGTGTGCTTAGGTATCTATGCGCAATTTTAAAAGTTGTATTCCAGCATACTTGAACCTACCTACATGGTTTACTTGTTTAGATAGTCCTTATATGGCTAATAAAATTGGTGTGTCCGAGTGTAGGTAGATCGTCATGATTCTTTGCGCAATATTGACCACCCAGAAATGTAAGATGATAAGTGGAACCAAGGTGATGACATCGTTTAGAAAATAATGCTACAAAGACAGGCTTGTGTCAGCTGCAAAAATATCAGCTGTTCCATACATTTTGACCGTGTAGATATTGCAGTTTTGTACGAAACAGTTTTTTTTTAATAATAAAACTTCTATATTGAGGGGTTCAGAATGATGCACTAAATACGTGGTAACCGTTTTAGCGTCGGTGTCCCTTAAACCCGGAATACAACGACGACAATAGGATACTTAGGAGTCTAAGGTACTCCTCCGCATCGCTGTCATCCGGGAACGTGCCCAGAAGACTTGCAGCATTGCCACGGTGAATGGCAATGCGAATTCTTTGGCCAAAGAAAGAGCCAGCCCTCTGGTCACGCGCAGTCTACCAATCGGCTTGAGATTTCCTTAAACAGGCACGCACTCGGGCCGCATGACCAGAGCGTTTTGAACCGAAGCGGCTCAAAACTGTAGTTACCAATAATGTTACAGCGCCTGCGCAAACACCAAACTTGCAACGTGTGATGGCGCAAGGGTGTCGACACAGGTTGCGTCCCACACCAAAAGCCTACCCACCTTCCAAGGCACCAACGTCATGCCGTCTGGTCTCACCCCAAATGTTTGTACCAATTGGTTACAGAAAGAAGTAGAATACTTCACACGCTTGTGTTGGTTTGTAAGGTCCACTAACCAAATTATGTCAAAAATGGTAGATTTTCTAAGAAAACAATAAATTATCACAATAAAAAATTTATTATCTATATAACATAACATCGGGCCATAACCATAGAATGAAACGACTGTATATTATATTGTATATATGTATATAGGCTATACATGGCTGAGGCACGTTACATTAACTGAGCAATGTACTATACATGTATGAAAAATATATCAACTCTCCTATGCTACCAAGTTTCCATTTATTGCGTACAATTGCTATTTTTTTCTCTAAACAAAACGCGTTTGAGCATAGCTGAGGTTTGTTCCTTAAAACTAAGATAATAATATTAAAAAAACTTGTATGGAAGCATAGTTTGTTATAATTGCAGTACTTAGGATATTTTATTACGATAAAATCTCACAGAATTATGAATGTATTTATGCATTTGATGGAAAAATGAGAATGGTTTTATTTTTTTTAACCTTTTTTTTCATTATTAATACTTCTCATGACGATAGTGAGTTTTTATTATATTTAAGTTTAAATAAATAAAATTGTTGTACTAAATCTTAATCTAATGACTTAATGAAGCATCTCACATGAACTAGTATTTTTTTTTGAGAAAATATGTTTGTCTTTTTAAATATTTTTTTACATTGACTATTTTAGTGTAACGTGCCTGAGTACCTGGGGACAATCGTAGAAACAAAAGCATGGACAAAGTAGCTATCAATAAATTTAAATACACATAAATATCCTTCTCATACTGGGCCTCAACAAAACTAAAAAAGTTAGTTTCATACGAATTTTGATCGCCTCACTTACACATACATAACACCTATGTATTTTAAATCCATATTTTTTAATAGATTATTGCTTGTAGACTAATATGGAGTACACTTTACATATAAAAATATTTTTATGTTACATAGAGTACTAAATGAGTAAAATAATATTCAAGACAGTACATACTTATTCGACGTTGCACGTTTACATTAGTATACAAGCAACAATCGCCCGTATAACAAGGAGAATAAGACACAAAACGGTTTGTGTAACAGGAGAGGTTTCGTATTGCCGCCAGGTACCGACTTAAAAACGAGCGGTGTGATGTTTTACATGAAATCGTCGAATTCATCGTCGAAATTGCCGTATGCGTCGTATTGATTGAGATGAGCCTGGAAACAAAAGAAACGTCGAGTTTAGAGCAAGGTTTGATTATGCATTGAACTGTAAGGGATCATTGTTGAACTTTGTCATTTTCGCCGAGTTGGCACAACAAACAAAAACTGTAGCCAAACAGCGTGATACAGAAGTATAAATGGCATCAATGTTCCATTACAAAAAAGAGAGGTGCTGGTATTAATGGGTGTAAAGTAAAAATACTATTAACGAAGCGATATCTTGTCTCCCCGTCATTGTAACCTTTTTTCTTGTTCTAGACCACCATAACTGAGAACCTTCTAGTTACGGAGATATTGGAGTTCAAACTATTTCAAATGATTTTTTTTTAAATGTTATATCTTTACTTTAAACCTCCATGACCCCCGTATTCAAACAAAACAAACAACAACAACACAAACAACAAACAACAATGTACGTACAATGTACGTGTGTGTATGTACGTACAATGTTTTGAGTGCGTTACATTGAGTCCTACGGTTATATCATTTTTGTGTATATTTACATAGTTTGATGTACAGAATGCTTGGTTGACGGTTTCGTGAAGGGTTAGTTTATACCTTGGCTCTAACACACCACAACACAGCGATTATAGCTTAGTGATAGCACTATGACGTCATTAGCCATCCAAAGAAAACAAAAGATACACAATATAGGTCTATCAACGTCGAAAGTTGCACTATTTCTGACTGCATGATCAAGTTTCATATTGGTAGAAAAATCTTAATTACCCAGGAATATGAGGCCAAAATCATTTACACGCCTTTTACAGAAATACAAACAGAGTAGGAGAGTGCGTGTGACCTTTATGCCATAAACATTCTTAACAATCTGGACTGTATACTTTGACCAACACTTGCGATCATTGCCAGCTCAAAGATGAAAGCAGCAATGAGAATTAATCAAGCACCGAAAAGCTTGCTAGGGCGGAATCTGGTTTCAGTCTGGGTTCCGCATGTCCTCTTACCCATTTAGGGGTTTTGGGTTAGGTGAAAAACGGTAGTGTAAAGGTTAACCCGTATTAAAGAGTACATCATCCTAGAATAACCGGTTCACGCAGAGTTCACTTTTGTACATAAAAAATATGAAAGTGACGAGTTTGCCTAGCTCGGTCATCTGTCTAGTTCATCAGGAATATATAAATGGTTAACCCATTTATTATAAGGGTTAGCCGTTAACCGATACGATGCGAACCTTACGATGTAAAAATTGTTACTGAAATTAATGATAACCTAACATGCATTATAGGTCTAACCAGTTAACTTTTTAACCTGAATAATCAGTCCCTGGAATTAATTAATCCATCCATCTAAACCATTCCTAAGATAATTAACAAGTTGTCATTAATATCAAATTGTTTGTAAATAACCTAATCATTTTACTCTATCATAGTGAAGCAAACTTGACCTATAAGAATTGATAAAATAATTATCTAAAGTTTTAAGTGATAAGCATATCTCTTGCAGCGTTTGTTAGCGAAATGATAACACACGTAGTTTTTTTAATCTTATCATATTGACAACTAGATTACGGCTGTTACGGAAAAATGACGCAACGATTTTAGTTAGAATATTATTGTGATAGAATTTATTTTATATGATGAAAGAGCGATCGTAAAAAGTTTTACTGTGCAGGCTGTCTGCTTTCTTTAGCTAAAATTTATGCGACAAAATTTGTTGACAAGGGTGCCTACATAATAGGATAATAATATGAATTACGTTACAATTCGTAAAATGGTCATGTGACAATTCATAATATTAACTGCGTCTGTGATCATTTAAAAAAATTTAAAGTGATTAATACTATTATCCTATTGTGATTTTGCTAAATCGGCCTATTTAGGCCCCCAGAATTCTAAAAGATAAAAGTTTAATTACATTTGAAAATATTGCCGCTTTGCGACACACCTACTGAAAATTACACAGCGGTAAAATCAGAAACTAGTTGACTTGCATAAAAGTTGATAGTCTTTAGATATCAACAGAACACAGCATTACACGTATGCACGTTTCCACGAGCAATAAGCGACGCCTAAACAAATTCCTAGTTTTACGACTGTGTTGGAATTTAAACTCAATATTTAGGCATGTTAATAACATTAGTAAAAAACAGGCAAGTCTTTTGTAAGTTTCTGCCCACAGCGAATGAGAACATGCAAATTATATTGCAATAAAGGTGTGGCTCAATGAATCATAAATAATGTACTCACATTATCGCCTTCAACTTTTAATTTAGCCTTTCCCTTGCCCTTGGTTGGCTTCTTGGACTTGTCCATTTTTTCAGATTTCTGCTTTTCAATGTAGAGGTTGTCTACTGTCATCTTTATCCTTTTTATGTCTCCTGATGGCACTGGAAAGAGAACATTCGAAATTATGAATTTAATCAAGATAATCTACATGCGCGACGCACGGGACCGCTGAATGTGGCGACACTTGGACACGTCCACTGCTTGACATAGGCCGTCCAGCAGTGGACGTCTTTCGGCTTAAATGATGATGAAGAAACTACATAAGATACTGGAGGTCAAATCGTCAGTTGCTCCATGTTAAAATAATGGTATTCTGCTGCATTTGTTTACACTTTTAAGCCAAGCCTAAAACGGTTGGGGAAAATGCATGATACCATAATCGGATGACATAAAAACCAATTTCAATGAGTTGAATTGGTCAAATAAATTTAGTAAGTGTAGCAAGTAACATCAAGAGACTTTCCTAGTCACTATAATATAGCATATTATGCTTCGCGATACTAACTTGACTGTATAGCTGTGAATGTGGTGCCATTGCAAGGCTTATTGAGTCAAAACTTGAAAGCTATCTAATATACTTTTAGCATTAGAGCTTTGGCCTTTGCATTAAAATTCCGAAAACCAACAAAATCAATGAAACTGGCTTGAGTGATTGGTAAATGTGATACTATTAGAATCTTGTCTGTAATGGCCCATTTATGGTTTAAGTCTGAGATTCATTGAGTAAGCGCAGCATTTCTAATTAAAATCAAGCCTACTTACATTGAACAACAATATTCCTCACGAATTCATCAATGAAGTTCGGGAACTCCTCCCTTGCCTTGAACAGGCATATTTTCTTCATGAGCATGTCGGCAAACTCTGTGAATTCTGCCTTTGTGGTCGGTTGGAAGCCGTCGATCCTGCCAGTGCCGGTTTCGCTTGTTACACCTGGAATACAGATTTTATTCACTTAGTATTAACTGTCTATAGATGTAGGCTATGGGCATTTCTTTCATCTTTGTGTTATCGACAATATAAAAATGACACCCCATATCCTTTTCCGTTTTTTTAATTGAGCGATATTAACATAATCCGAAGTTGAGAGTTTGGAGAGATCCCTTTTCTAAAGCATTTTCAAAAATCACAATATATAACTAGTGATCAGCCCCCGCTTCGCACGGGTGCAATACACATTATTAATCTTCCTCTTGAATCACTATCTATTGCTGAAAACTGCATTAAAACCGTACAAACAGCGGGAGCGACTTTGTTTTATCCTATGTAAAGAAACAGTCCTCCGCTGCATCTGTCTGTCTGCCCGTTCGCGATAAACTCAAAAACTACTGAACGGATTTTCATGCGGTTTTCACCAATAGATACGAGTGATTAGTGATTCATGAGGAAGGTTTAGAATTTGTCAAGGTTTTGTGTAAATTGGTTGAAATATGACGATATGATATGAAGGAAAAAGGAGTAAACGATAGCGTGACGACTGACAGTGAATGGAAGAAAAAAACGTGTTGCGCTGACCCCAAATGGCATCTATCATCTACCAGTAAACCTTTGGGTGATGCAGAGACAAGCAACGGTAGGTATATATATCTGCATAAAATTTAATTTATGCTTTTTTTTTAGTTTTTAAATTTATGATAATTGTTGGTAGTGTCGGAAAAAGTCAAGCCACCTGGGAGCTTTCTTCGAAAAAGCAGAAAGACGTCCACTGCTTGACATAGGCCTACCCCAAGTGTCGCCACATTGATAGGGTCCCGTGCGACTCGCATCCAGCGGATCCCGGGGCGGGTCGCTAGTATATAATATAACAATCTTATGACCCCAAAAAGACCTGGCTTGATGCTAGTAGTAAGCTCAGCTTACTAGGAGTGGGATGAATTAAGCCATGTAAGCACCAAGATACACCTTTGATACGACACTTATACTCTCGAGAGAATAGACGGCTTTAGCTGCTCCTTACCGATTTTTGGTCACGGCGACCAACCTCAGGACCGACATGAGAAATATTGTAGTGCACAACCACAGGTGCATCCAGTTACATTCCAACTGCCCCACTGGTCTCGTGGTCGCAAGCGCGACTGCTAAGCGTAGGATTTAACTCTTAAGTCAGATAATTTACACCAACTCACCAAAGGTTTCCATGGCGAGCCTCAAGTCCGACTCTTCTTGAAGTTTCTGCGCGCGCAGCTTCTCTGCAAGTTTCTGTTCAGGGGTCAGCTCTTCTACCTTTTCTACGGATACGCGCTCTGCCTTCTCGCGTTCTAGACGCTGAAAGTGAACATGATAAATATTAATGGATATTAAATAATGGGATGAGCTGGACTCCTTTGACAAGTATTGTCCAGGCAGCTCTGAACAGAGCGGTGAAAGGAGTTTCTTGCCAGTCCTCATAGGAAACGACCAACCCAAACCGTGCACCTTTTTGTCGACGTTTTATAAGTGCCCATCTAGGCCTATGTGAAGTAAAACATTTTGATTTTGAGGATAGGGAGACCTTTTCCCAACAGTGGGGCGATTTGGGGTAATAGTAACAACATTGTACCACAGTTAGTTTCAGCAAGTTGCAAATACAGTAATAGAAACAAAAATTCAGAAACACATGGCATGACATCTACTAAGCAAACCTCTCTCTCACCTCTTTAATAGGGAGTGGCATTGAGGCCGTAACCAGGTAGTCCAGTAACCTCCAACCAACGCGCATAAAGAGTGAACTTTGATTAAGTTATTATATTCATCGTCATCCAACATCATTATCAAGAAGCAACGTGCGAAGCAGGTCGCAGTCTTAGGTATGTACGCTGCACATATCTTTACTGCTGTCTGTAATAGCTGTACTGTATTTTTTATTACAGATACAGAGGGAATGTTACAGGTAAGTACAGTTACTAGTTCCCAGATCTAAGGCAATATGTCTGTATGTGTGTATGTATCAGCCCTTACTTATATCAGATTGGTTTAGTTAGATTGTTAATTGATACAGCATTCTGTGAATATTTGTGGGGACACCAAAACGGTTTATGTGCAGATAGAATTAAAATAGAAGACAAGAAATTTATTCATGAGCATTGATAGCCAACACTAGTATTTATGTCAGGATTCTTTTAATTACAAAATTAACATACATAGGTGAATATGATTGTCATAAGAATTTATACCATTTTAAGTTTTTCAAAAAAATTCACATTAGTATGTTAATTAGCCATTTAACTCCATCATTCTCCAGAGATAAAGTATGTCGGGAAGAAATATAACTGGATACCTATTTAACTGGGATATGGGCCACATATCAGGTTTCTTAAGCTTTGTGTAACCATATCCTTTCTTGCAGAAAAATTATATAAATTTACTATCAATCCCTCAAGCGTAAAAATACTGATTTACTGCTACATCCGGTTAGATTGGAAACTGACCACAATATAGTTTGGAAAAGGCTGGGCAGATGATGACTCTTGTCTGGGTCGTAGCTAAATAATGGTATTCAGCTGCATTCAGCTAGACTAGAAGCTCAACTCAACATAGTTGGAAAAAACTTAGGCAGATGTTGATAAGTTTAGTAATGAAATTCCTTCATTTCACTTTTTGAAGAATTTCAATCAGGTCAAATTATAGCATAGTTGCATGTTAAGTATCTGCCTAGTATCTAATTGAAATAAGTTACACAGAATATGCTTGCTAAATATCAGACACACAGAATATTAAACAGGTTCAAGTAAATGGTGACTTTCTATTGAGACATTTGCTCCAATTTAGATTGGCTTTAGAACTTTCACCGTGTCTTAATCCACCATGCATGTGCTTTTGAAGCATCATAGTATAAGATATGTTTTCAGATATTAATCAAAAAACATTTTGACTAATGAGAATTTCATCACAAAAATTAGACAGCAAGTAAGTTCATATAAAAACTTAAAAAAAATCAATAAAACACTAATTCTGCAATGACCATAATAATTATTACGTCAAATATCAACACATACGCCCTGTGACAAAGTTATAACTCTCCAATGGCCTTGTGATTAAGTTCACGACATATGTTTGCTGACATCATTGTACTCACCTCTTTTTCGGCTATTTTGTCCTGGATCCTCTTCTTCGGCTTTGCCGGAAGAGGTGCGGGAAGCTCAGTTTTTTCTTCATCTTTCTTTTCTTCCTCTTCGTCTTCCCAACTCTCCTGCAATATTACTGACTGACGTCAACACGTATGCACAAAAATTGAGGTTATGTTCTAAAAACTCGCAAAAACTCACTGAACAATAACGTAATACCAGATGGTAACAAAAATAAACTTTTTGGCAAAGCACACGTTACCTTCACGATCTCTTCCTCGTCTTCGCCTTCCCATTTATTCGAAGCAGTCAACGTGGTCGGTAGTTTAGGCTCAAAATTATCCGCGTCTGGAAATAACCATGCAAGGGCATCACAATACAAGTTAACGTAGGAAATAATAATTAAACGTTTATTACAACTACTTACCCCACGACACATCCATGATTGCGGACCCCTTATTAGCACCAATCTAATTTTGTTACTCGTTTCACGTGAAGACAAAATCAGACAGCCAAGTAACTTGCCGCAATAATGGTTTTTTATCACAAGATGTCTCCAGGGTCGACAGTGAATATAACAACAATATTATTCTCAGGCGAATATTGTCAAACGACCGAGGATTTTCTGCATAGACCGCGACCGGATTGAGAAACGATAGACAAATGACATAATTTTGGCGAATTCTCAACAAAAATATGAACAAATTTTGATAAGCAAAAATATGACTCCATTGCAGACGATAATTTCCGAATCACTAAAATTTTTCAATATGGCCGACTCACGGTGTGACCAAGCATAATATATTTTTAAAGAAATATTAACCTTAGTTCAAACGAGGTTTTATTCGATAGACAGAATATGAAACGTTATTTTAATTCATTAATCTCCGCTGCACTCTTCACGGGAAAAGGCTAGGCAAATGATGACTCTTCTCTCATTCTCTGGGCTGTTGGAAGAGGAACTTATTGAGATGTTTTAAAATAATATTGTAATATTATCCAATAAAAATTGAGACAGTTAATAAAAACAAAACAAGAGTTCTATTGAAGCTAAAAGGCAGCCTGAAAGCGGTAGATTACGGTACGCCGCCGCTGCTGTACTAGAATATCTCTCACCAAATTTTTTATACACATCATGTCCTTTTATTTGATACCCCACTTATGTAAATTTGAAAATATTCGATTATTCATCATCACTTTCACCCCCATGTCTAAAATGGTTGAACCGATGTTGATAAAACATGTCTAATAACCATGGCCATTGAACTGTGTGAAGAATGATATGGCACAATAGGAGGTGTCTGATGAGATGACGAGTACTAGAGAAGTATGGAAGAAGAAGACCAAAAGACAAATGAATTGGGACAAGAGCAAGAGAATGATGATGATGTCTAAGAACCATTGCCAACAAACTAGCTTTCAAATAAAAAAAACCGGTTTACTCAAATTTATGAGCTACGGTGCCACAGATAGGAACACAGACACACTTATAACCAGTGATAGGAATTAGGTAGTGCCTATTTGCCTTAACTTCGAAGAACAGAGACAAGAAACGGAGACTTCCTTAGGACTAAATTTTTTCCGAGACATCTGTCCCGAAATTTTGAGACAACACATAAATACATTTTAAAAAATTGTTATTTGGAATAAGTAATTCGTCTATATTTACCTAAAGTTTGCGACTAGATATATCATAATAAATAACATACATAGTCGTTACAACCATAAAATTTTCTGAATTTTTTTTTGGAGAACATTTTGTAAATGACTTGTTGATCGTAATACACAATGAATCACAATGTTTGAATAAGAAGCCGTACACGTTTCGAAGTAAATATCTTCTTTCTAGCTCACTCTCGGCTACGTTTAATGAGATTTCTAAAGTTCAAGTGTAAAAAAGGTATTTTGTCTTTAAAATAATAAAACGGTAATTTTTTATCATTTTAGCATTCTCTATAGTAGAAAGAATTTATCATTAAAAAAAGGTATTTGTAACACAAATAAAGATTTTCAAATTCTTAGCAATTTTTGATGCATCAAGTTCTTTATCAAAACCGAACAGTTAGTAGTTCACTATTAAAACTGATTGTCCTAAATGCTATACTTCAAAGGTTAATTTGTACTTTGATTTGAGTAAAAATTGCATCCCTCAACGTCAGTAAAATAAATATGACATAGACATTTAAAGATAGATAAACATAAAGGAGAATGCCCACTTTTGGGCCTACGCGTTACAGTCAATTATTGTATTGCAAAATTATCGTCATTTTACCATATAACGAAAACACAAAAAAGAAAAAAATATACAGTTGTAAAACTGTGAAAAATGCATTTTATTGTATTATTTACAACTCTCACTAGCTAAGTATGGATACGTGGCTAAAAAGACATTGTGTCAGGTTTGAAAATATATGTCAAGTATTTTTTCAATTGTCAAACATGAACTCAAACGTCAATTCATTCGCTTTGTTGTGCTTGCGCCGGTGAATGTGTTCTGCTATGAAATTCGTATTTTCTGTGATCTTACCAACGACTTTGGCTTGTTTCTGGAATCTGACGAATCTTGCTCTCACGGACAAACTCGGCTCAAACACGGACTCTTTATCTGCTACTCTGGCTGACCACGGCTTGTTTCCAAGGACTTCGATATTAACAATGGACAACTGCAATGCCGAACTGTAAGTATGATTCAAATGACTACACTTGTATTAATACATCAGTTATTTGTTTATCTTATAATAATATACCCATCTTGCCTGGGTAGCAGAATGTAACAATTTCCCTTCAATATCTGTATCTGAAACAGATTTGAGGCCATAAGGGGTATGTCTTTAGACGGATGATAATCTTTAAATTATAATTTCATTGAACAATAAGCTATAATAAAAAAATGGTAATATTAATGATACTCCATTCATTTTAGGCTGGAGCTCAGAGTGAGGTATGTCATTCTTGTTGGGTGAGGGCGGACAGAGCTGCTCGTCACTTTGTCTCACAGCCATCAACATCAGCATCAACATCTGACGTACCAACCTCACCAATTGACACATCTATTTCACAAGAAACCCCTACATCGGAAATGCCAGTGCCTGATATCGGTACTCCAACTGTGGAAACCAATCCAGCACAAGGCGTAAGTCAAGAAACAATTACATTACCTGATTATCTGAGGCCTATTCAAACCGAAAGTAAGTGTTTTATAGAAGGTTGTAATCGGAGAGAAAGAAACAGAATTCCCACAGCTATGAGGAGAAATCTTTTGAACATGTACAATTATTATGTGCTTCAGAATAACAGACTTTGTGATTATCATTTATATGCAATAGAAAGATTGGATTTATTAATTGCTCTGTCAAATAATTCTATGAATTCATTCTCGGCAAGTCACATTCAAGATATGCTAGCTTTAAAATCTCCCACATCGGTAGAACTGAAGTTGTGAATGGAAGATTTAAAAGGGATTTTAAACTATTACGACAGGATTTTTTTAATCATGCAAGCACACATTTAATGAAAGATTTTAAAGTGGCTGCCGCACTTTTAAATTCATTTTATCCTGTTTTAACTGACTGGGATGATGCTGAGGAAATTCTGGAAATTATTAATCAAAATATGTACACAGAAAATAGATTGGCCAATTATGTAATAGAAAATCAATTAAACAGAAGACGAGCCAATTTTAGGCCACTAATTGTAAATGAAAATATTGTGACAGATTTTCCTTGGCTTACATATAATGAACTGATTTTAATTTCTCTAGGAACGTACCAAATAAAGCAGGCACGTTCTTATTATGGGGAACATGTAAGGGCAGATGGCTCCTATGTAATAGAAGTGTGCAGAGAGGTTGATAATGAACTAATAAGAGAGCTGTCTACTTCAAATACTACATTTTTAAATAGAGCAAAAATACAATCGAGACATATTAGCAGAAATGTTTATTTTATTTACATTTTAGTAGACAGCTCTCTAACTGGAAGGCAAGCAATCTTGCAATATTATTGTAATTGTATTGTTGGCAGGGCACAGTAGGGTGTTGTGCACACCTTATGTCTATAGTATGGTATTTGAGTTGGGCTAGGTATCAAGACCACATATCACCTCCTGCACACTTTCTTGACACTATATTAGTTGTTTATGAAGATGATTAAATGACAAAATAAATGAAATATAGAAAAACTGTGTTCCTATATATTTTCAGTCCCGGTAGGCACCTAACTAAGTGTTGATAAGTATGTACATTAACTGTACGGTATAGACTTTTAAACTCTTAGCCAGACCATTGCAAACACAATATCATAAAACTAATTAATGAAAATGTTTGCAGGCAATTAATCTTCGACATAGTTACATGTATTTTTGAAAACATGATCTAGGTAGATACATACTACAAAAATATCAGGTTTCGGTTATAATCACATGTAAAACGATTACCAGTAACTGTAATTGTATAACAAACCAGTTAAATAAGAATGATTTCTGATTTAATTGTATAGTTGCTTGTCACTTAATCCATGCCAGTAACAACATCAGCTCCGTGATCAAAAAATATTTATAAATTAATTAATCGCTTTTAAGTGCAAAGAACAAGTAAAACAGTGACAGTATTGAACAACAGTGAAGTGACAGTGTTTTCAAGCGATTCCGCATAAAAACAATAAAGTTATAAATGAAAAACTATACAGTGATAATAGTCTCGTAAATAATGACAATTGCTTGAGGAACCGTGTCAACAGGTGGTGCTTACCAAATAAAATGGTACTCTCAATGAAATAGTAAAGTGTAACGAAAAGTTTTTCAAATTTCTACAGCAAAAAACCATAAAAACATTATGACAGTACAAATTTTGAAACAGAAAAATAACCGTCTTGTCAAATTTAAATTGTTAATAATTAGAACGTATTAACGTATTTCAACTGATTCTCAATAGAACGCAAAGAGTATAGTAATAATAATGGAATAGAGAACCCTCTCTCGAGAATTTTTGACACCTATAATGGACGGTGTCGCCATCTGGTACTATATCCGCTGAACTAATCCCAAAAGCTATAGGTGCATACCTACGTATATATCTATAGCTTTACTGTTTTTAATATTGAATAGGTTTTCTATGGGTAGGCGGGTAATTTGCAATATAGGCCATATAAAAACCAGTTCTATAAACATTTTGTATTTGTTTCATAGTAATTCGTGTTTAGTTCTTGATTAACTTTTAAGATAAGAATTTACAAAATAAAAATAAAACAAATACAGTTATTGTTTACAAAATTGAATGTTTTATAAAGCCAGCACAAAATAAAAATGATGATTGTGTTAATATTTAAGTCATTTATTGATCTTATTATGGCGATGTTTATTATAATACTCTCGAGCATACATTTTAGTTTCATCCTCACCTTCGAAAGTAAGCTTCCCTGCTAAAATCCGGTTTATTGACTTGCACCAACTATAAATTAAGATCTTTATTGTTACATCTGTAAAGTATTTTTTCGAAAGTATCGACCATTTTGTAAACCACAGAGTATATAAAGTAATATTTGTAAACAATTTGTATGACAATGTAGCTGAACCTAAAAAAAAATATATTTGCTATTGCAAAATGCTTTTAAAATAAATAAATAAATGTTTATTCTTGTTTAGAATATATATTGCGTAATATTATTAATAATATATATTAATAATTGGCGTAAACACCATCTATGTCTTTTTACGTACTAAATCTCTCAAGTTTACGCGGATTTCGTAAGAGATGGTGCTAGTATCTTTGTGAAAAATTGGACGCCTACGTCAATTAAGGCAGTGTCCCCCCCCCTGATAGAACGTTTGGCGGAGTGGCTTGGTACGCTGGTTTTTTTTTGAGATACCAAAACACGTCGTGACCCGAGTTCAAATCCAAGTTCTACAATTGTACTTTTTCCAAATGTTTTGCTATCAATTTATAATAATGATGGATTTCTTGGAGAATATCACATTTCGACAACGAAAGACTTCTCAAACCATGCCTCGTATCCGATCATCGTCAATCAACGAAAGTAATAGTAGTTGCATCAATTTGACGCTAGATGGCACTAGAAACAGTTTACCAAACCTGTCCGACGATGAAAATGATAAACGACTGTCTGATCTTAAAAATGAGATAGCAAAACTTAAATTAGAATTGGCTTCAGCTCACCAGGAAATTAACAATCTGTCTCTTGAGAATACGGAGTTAAAAAAATCTATTACGAGCATGAAGTCAAAACATGAAATAGCAAAAAAAGCTTTCAAAATAGTAACCAGCGAGACCCCCACGAAAAAACACAGGAAAAACAAAAATAAAAGACCACAAAAAGCGGGAACTGGCCTCTCTCCAAGCATGCGCATGCGCTTAGGAGCCCTTCCAGTCGGGGCCCGAGAGCCTCAGAGGCCAGGACCCAGGCTTTGCCAGGCAAGCCATCGGGTCCCGGGGCGGTATTTCTGGCATTCAGCCTGCGTACCGCCACTCTCAGGTCTACCCCAGTCACTTCCGGAACGTCGTCATCGGTGTGGTCCGCTTCCGGCACCGCAAGCGGCGGCGGAGCCATAGGCGGGGGAGGATGCCTCCCTCGCGAAGGGAACAGAGCGCTCACCACGTCCTCCACGAGCTCAGGCCGGAGACTCTGCGTCAGCGGGGGGGCCCGGGTGCGGAGTTTGTCCCGCACCATCTTGTAAGGGCGCCCCCACGGATCTCCGTTCAGAGACTCCAGCATCTCCTCGCGGGCCAGGTTCTTGGCCCGCCGGACCTCTTGGAGGGCGGTCTTCGCCGCTCTGTACCCCTCGTAAAGCTCCGCCTCAATGGCTGCCGCATCCGGAGGGCGGATGCGGAGCCTGCGATGCCTGGCGTACCGGTGCCGCGCGGCAACGCACGCCTCACGCAGAGACGTCAGCTCTCGCGACCACCAGTACACCTGACGTCGGGCGCTTCCTGGCCGAACTCGGGGCATTGCCACGTCGCAAATCTCGGACATGGCCTCCTGGAACCAACCCGCCTCGTTGTTGATGTCGGCAGGCCTGGCCGGTGATGACACCCAGGCCTGCACGATCGAGGCTTCCAGGAGGAGCTCCCGGTCCAGCTGCTTCAGCGCCCATCGCGGACCACTCGGGGCCTGTAGGACCGGCGCACTTGAGGTCTGGGTGGAGACGTCGAACCGGATGTACCGGTGGTCGGAATAGTTCTCCACCCCCTCCATGACGCGCCAGTCAACGACACGCGGCGACAGGGCGGGGCTAGCGAACGATATGTCCACCACCGACTCACCCCGCATCCGCACGCATGTGGGGACAGAACCCCGATTTAGGACGACCAGGCCTGTCTCCAGAGCCCAGTCCTCCACCATCCTACCCCGTACATCCGTGTAACGAGAACCCCAAGCCAAGTTCTTGGCATTGAAGTCCCCGAGCACCAGCACGGGGAGAGAATGGCTCCCGATGACGACACTCAACTCCCTGAGGGAGTTGTGGAACTCGGCGAGAGTTCAGTTCGGGGAGAAGTAGACTCCCACTACAACGATCTCCCCGAACCGTGCTGCTACGCACCCCTGACCCTTCCTGACACTCTCAAGGGTCGGGGTACCGGCGGCGGCCGACGCAATTATGGTCACTGAGCCGCTAAGGTCCTCCACCCAGTCATCCCTGGGCGGGGCAAAGTACGGCTCAGAGACCACGGCGATGTTAATCGACCACTGCGCCATGCTCTGGATCAACAGATCCTGAGCGCAGGCGCAATGGTTGATGTTCGCCTGGAGAAGGCGTAATGGGGCCGTTATTGGCACTCCATTTCAGCCCCCTCCCGGGCCCCCTGCGAGGACCCCGCTGCAGAAGTTGCAGCAGTGGCGGCCGCGGCGGCGACAGTGGCGGCGGCTGCGGTGGTGGCGACGGTGGGGGTTTTGGCGGTGGTGGTGGAGGGCCTTCCGTTGCCCCTGGCCTTGGCCTTGGCGGGTGTACCGCAGGCCTTGCTCCCTGCCCGGTGATCGGCCGGCTTGCCGGTTGCCGCACATGCAGCGCAGTGCGGCGCGGCGGAGCAAGCCGCGGCCATGTGACCGGGCTGGCCGCAGCGGAAGCATAGACCACTGCGGTCCACCTCCGAGGTGCACCGGACTGACACATGGTGCCCCACATGGCAGCGGAAGCACCTCAGAGGTCTGGGTTCCAGCAGCTTAACCTGCGCCGAAACCCAGCCCACCAAGAGCCTTCGGCCCTCCACAATAGCTTTCGCCGCCGTCACAGGGCAGCTTACCGTTACGGTTCGCATGCCCGACAGGTCCGGACGTAAGGTGCCTGCCTTGACCTGCTCAGCAGGGCACCCACCGGTCCTGGTGACGGCGGCCACCACCTCCTCCTCGGTCACCGAGTCGTCCAGACCCAGGATGCGCAGGTCTGCGCATTTGACGGGCCTGGACACTCGGGCCTCGTCCGCATTTAGGGACGCTCTAAGCTTTTCCGCCAGAGCGTCCGCGGACGAGCCACAGGTTTCGCCGGGGATCTCCAGCACTCGAGCTCCTGTCGCGGTGACTCTGAGGCGGAGGCCCCCGGTGATCCCGAGCTCCCCGAGATCCACCGTCGCCCTCGCCTTAGCGAGCACGTCGCGGTATCTCACGCCCCTCTTTTCCGCATCCGGCTGTAGTGTAATCACTACAGCTGCGGTCTTCGGGGCGCTGAGCCATGCCGCGACGCTCCGCTCTTTTTGCTGGCGCTTCCGCTGCCGCTTCCTGGCCTTTTTGGCCGCCTTTTGCTCCCTCGTCCTCTCTCCGGCCACCTGCCACCCGGTCTCGGCCGCGGCGACTGTCTCGCGGCTGGCGCTGGCACAGTCGCCGCCTTGCCCTTCTTTTGGGCCGCCACCTTACCCTGCCTCAGGGCCGCCGCCTTCTTGGCCGGAGCCGGTTTCGCCAGAGCCGGCGCTTCGGGGGCCGACGCAACCCTGCCGGAGGGCCGGCCAGACGGCCTCGGTGCGGAGGCCGCAGCAGCCGCATATGTGGCCACCCTCGGGCCCGGGGACGCCCTGTTTGCCGCAAGGGGGGGGCGCAGGACAATGCCCTCCAGGACGGAGAACCGCGCCTGGAAGGCAGCCAGCTCCTGCCGAACCAGGTTCAGGACCTGGTTCTCAACCGGCGCGGGCACGGGCTGGCTTGGTCGCTGCTGGCCCCCATTTTGGGGCGCCTTGCGGGGGCCGGCCTCGCGCAGACCGGCCAAGTCTGCTCGGAGCTTCCTGTTCTCCTCTTGGAGAAGCTCCGTGGCAGCCGTCAGGCGAGCGACCTCCGCCCGCAGTTTGGCCACTTCGTTTGACGGGGGCCCCCCATATCTGGCCTCCGCTGACGCCATTATGGAGGCGATCGCTGCAGGCATGGCCTTATGCCTGGTGGAGGGCTTCTGTTTATATGAGACAGCCCTCAGCGCCGCCTCCACCTCCTTCGCGAAACCGGCCTTACGCTCCGCCTCAGAGCCGCCGTCTGCACCCACCTCGTCGCCAGAGGAGCCCGAACGGGCCACCCCGCGACCGGCCACCCCCGGGTGGCGCCCCTCCTCGGCAAGCCGCGCCGACCTCTCAGTGGAAGAGAGGCCTCTCCCCTTGCCGCGGATCCCTCCTCGCTTACTGGTGGGGATCTTGCGAGCCGAGGCCAGCTCTCCCCCCGATGACGACCCTCGGTCGCCCTCCGGCCAGGACCGCTTGCGGAAGAACTTTCCGTTCGCAGCAGTCCCGGGCCTCCCGCGCCGGGAGCTCCCTTCCTTCGCCTTTACCGGCCGTCCTTAGGGTATTTATTTTTGTGTCCATATGGTTCCCACGAGTATGGGGGAAATAAAGAGTCCATCTGGGCAGTGCCCCCTGTACCCAGATAAGCCATAGCCAGGCCCGGCAGTGGTTCGCACTAGCGACTGATTTTCCAAAGGAACCCGTCAGCCATACATCTCCTCGCGGTGCGCCGCCGCTTGAGATTCGGGGTAACTTTTTATAGAGGTTTTCTACCTCGCAGTCCGGGCGGTTAAGCCAAGACCCTCGGTCCCAATCGAAGCCGCGAGACGTGATCCACGACACTTCAATGGTGGGATTACGATATCGACGGAGACAGTGAATGACTGCGTCCTTCACTGTCTGCTCGGAGGCAGGGTAAGTGCACACCGAGCCCGCCCTTGCTACTCCGCTGTGCCCTCTGCTTTTCAGAGGGTCACGCGGAGCAACGCCCCCTTGGTCCAAAACGGACCCCTCCCATGTCAGAATATTAGCCATGGACAGTAACATTCCCCGAGGAATAAGAATCTCTTCCCATTCCTCGGGGAAGGATACTGCCCACGCCCAGGGTGCACCGGCCCCGGCAGCTGCTATTCCCTCCCGACGTATCGAAAGGGACCGGCAGCCATCGGGCACACGAGGAGGAATTCTGACAACGCACCCCAATATTGACATACCTAATGTACTCATTCTTTCAATTAATCCCACTTTTATTCCAATTGTATTAAGTAGATTTTTATTTTTATTATGAATGTACTATGCCGACTGTTGTGTTTAACTTTAACCATTATTTAATTTAATGTTCAATGTATGTAGTTAACAACCTCATTAATGTTTGCATGCCTAGTATAAGGTAGATTGTACAAGGCTCACCCATCTTATTGTGACATCTTATTTTATGTACCTGCAATCTATGCAAATAAATTTTACTTTACTTACTTTACTTTACTCCATTTTCTAACCTCACTTTAGCCATACATTCAAATTCAAAAATCTCAGAATACAAACTGTCAATTTCATTGAAATGAAGTGACATAATACTAGGTGTATTATCCTAAAAAATAACACCAATTTCATGACTGTAACATGTAGGCCCCGAGATATAGGGAAGGTGGGCTATCTCCTTTGTTTCTTAAATTTTTCCTTCTGTACATTTTGTTTCATGGTTTCCAATTACGTCATATTTTAAAATAATATAAATATACATATATTTGTTACAACAATATTCTATGTGTTTTATTTTTCCTTTAGAGCCCATTAATTATTTAATTAACCTAGAGCGATATCGACCGGCGATTTTTGAGTATTTTTTCTTTTTTTTTTTTTGCATAGAAATCTTCTAAAAATCGCCAGACAATATCGGTGGTGTGAAAGGACCCTTACGTTTTTTTTTTTTAACTAGTTAATGCCCGCGGCTTTTCCCGCGTGTACTATTGTTTTTGTATCCCATGGGAACTATACTTTTTTTTTAATAGGAAGTAGCATATGTGCTATTCCACACCTTAATCTATATCACTACCAAAATCAGCATTTTCAGTGGAATTGAGTAATAGACATCCATACAAACTATCACATTTATAGACAAACTTTAGATAAATATAGATGAATTACTTATTTCAAATAATACATTTTTTTAAATGTATTTAGATGTTGTCTCGAAATTTCGAGACAGATGTGCCGGAAATAATTTAGTCCTAAGGAAGTCTCCGCTTCTTGTCTCTGTTCTTCGAAGTTTAGGCTAATTAAATAGGCACTACCTATTCCTATCACTGCTTATAACACCCAACTTTTTACGTCGGGGTTAAAAATAGCCATATTCTTAGTTAATTTATGCATATTCAGTCCAAAACATGTCAAAAAAGTATCGGGAATGGATGATTTGTTTATGGTTCCAGATTCAACTTTTAGTTTTTTTTTTGTTGTTGTTAGATTGGCACAACTGTTTTCCATTTTGGCGCGAAGTTTGAGTTGCATCTATTATTTAGATTAAAATATACAGTGCTGTTTTTAGTTAGATCATATATTATTATCTAGTGTGTATTGTGAATTCCATAATGGACAAAAACATCGAACAAAAAGTTTGTGTTCAATTTTGCATCGCCAATGGAATTTCGTGTTCAGAGTCCCTGAAAATGTTACAGAAGGCTTACGGTGAAACGACTTTATCAAAAACATGCATATGAGTGCATACATCGCAAAAATGGAGGAAATAGTGACTGAAAATCCTCATTCAAGTTTCAGAGAGATAGCCGCTGAACTTTTATGTCTCACGAATCGATCCGTCCCATTTTAAATAATCACTTGGGTATGAAAAAGATCTGAATTTTCTCTAAAAACTCAATCGCATAAGAGTCGCTGAGGACATGTTAGAACGAGTGAATTCCGACCCAACATTCATGAAACGCATTGTTACTGGTGACTAGACGATTTGACATGCAAAATCATGTTGACCGTTTTCTTTGACTATCGCGGTGTTGTGCACTCGGAATTCTTGCCGGAAGGTCAAACAGTCATTAAAAACTATTACTTGAGCGTTATGCGACGGTTAAGAGTGCAAATTCGACGAAAAGAGCCAGATTTGTTGAAAGAAAATTCTTGGATTTTGCACCACGATAATGCGCCTTCGCACAAGGCCATCATAGTGAACGAATTTTTGACCAAAAACTCAACAAATACCATCGAGCAACCACCTTATTCACCAGATATGGCCCCAGCCGATTTCTTTCTTTTTCCTAAATTCAAATTACCACTTCGTGGCACCCGTTTTTATTCGGTGGAAGACATAAAGGAATTCGCGGCGAGAACAGACTGAACTCAATTTCGGAAAAAGTGTTTAAAAAAATGTTTAAATGATTGGATTATTCGTTCGCGTAAGTGTATCGTTTCTGAAGGAGCATACTTTGTAGGTGATAAAATAATTTTGGATGAATAACTAACATTTTGTGTATAATTTATCGTTTCCCGGTACTTTCTTGACAGAGTAGTATATAGGTACGACTGAAAGACTTTGTATTTATGGCCTTTTTTTTTTTTAAGGTCATGAAATTGTTTTAGATATTGACAGTGACGTTTAGTGACGTTTTATCCGCTAAATTTAAAATCTAAAATCGCGGATATAATTTAATAATTTTGTTTGCACGATGTCTTTTTGGGGACAAACAGCAAACGAAATCATAACAATTTTTTTCATACGCTTAAGAGTTTTATTGTGGAAGTCTGTGAAGCTGCGATTTTATCGTTTACGACATTCTTTTTGGGAATTGTTTGGCAGCATTATAGTGTTTGTTATTATATTTTTACTCCAGCAACTAAATACCAGTACACCTGGTTTAATCATCGATAGTAAATCCATCGAAGTGAGTATTACTTACTATTATTTATTTTTTTGCGGTGTGTTAGTCTTAGTGATTATTTTACTTTCACAGTTTTAACTTTTAAAGTCGGTTTATAACATAGTATCACTTTTTTTTTCAGTTAATTGAAAGCCAACGTTCTTTGGTAAGAGTCTTTTATGAACCTTTTAACAATTTTACTAGTAGGCTCTTAAATGAAACGGAGAAGTATCTGAACCAAAACTCTGGTAAGTTTCTTTGAAGTACTATTTTGTAACAAGTTAGTTTATGGCAGGTTTGGGTCAGTGGGTCATCTTCGTCGACAATAGATTATTTATGCAGTATTTTGTTGAAGTTGGATAATATTGGCCACCTCAATTAACAATTTATACACAATTAAAACATCATCACCAACCTGAACTGGGCTTGTGTGGTGGAATGGCACACTCCATCTTACAGAGAGGAGTATCTTATAGACTGATTATTCTATTAATGGTGAAGGTTGCAGGGATCCACTGGATGCGAGTCGCATGGGACCGGTCAATGTGGCGACATATGGGGGAGGCCTATGTCCAGCAGTGGACGTCTTTCGGCTGAAATGATGATGATGATGATGATTCTATAAATGTAAATTAACAAACAACTCAAGAAAGCAGTACCTTGATGTTATATTTATGGATAAAACTTCTGATTTAAGATCCAAATCAACGGTGGGAATTTGAGAGCATTGGCTTTACTGTAACCTTTCATGATAATTTCCTCGACACCAATAACTCAATTGGAATTGCTCATGTGAAGTTTAAGGTAATGCAATAAAATTAAACCTACTATTATTATGTACTTTGTGTACTTACTACTTATGTTATTGATCAAACTTATTCTTCATTCTGTTGCCCATGACTGGGCTAAGACCTCTTATCATAGAGATTAAGCGTGACCATTGATCACTGCACTTGCTCAAGGAAAATTGGTGATTTTGGATACAATTATTTTTTTATATGTTTTGCTTTGTGATAAACTGAGGTAGTCCATACTAATTGAAGATCAAAATCAATCAAATAATCACCACTAAGTCATTAGTCAAAAATAAAAGCGCATGCTATATCTATGTTCAAGGCATTCTGCCAGACATCCTACACAAGCGGCCTGTGGGCAAACTTACTCAGAAACCCTACAATGCCTTGTGTTTCCAGTATAATTATCTGTTCAGGGCTCTGTTTCGGCTCCCTCGATATTGCAGTATGCATCAGGCACATTTACAAGCAAGTTTACGCAAGCGTAGATGACTTCTATGCAATTATCCATAAAAAAGTTGGTGTTGTGTCAAGAACGGGGGAGCCTGAATAGCGTCCTCAGGATGATTGGAAAGAGAATCAATACTGTTCTGCTCAGTAGGTTCACTGAAGTTCAGGCATCCTGCCATCATTTCCACAGCTACATTAGTAAAATAAAGTTGGTCTAGAGGTTGCAATGCTACTGCTGAGCATGAGGTCTTGGGTTTGATTCCCAGGTTGGGCAATGTTACTGGGTCTTTCTATCAGGAATTTCTCAATAGTGGCCACACAGGGATTTGTGCTCAGTTGATGGGAATAGGCTTGTCCCCTATGACATGATACTTCAACATAACTGGCAAATGTTGGTGTACTATTTATTAGGTACACCTCTGCCTACACCATCGGGGAATACTAATTTTGTGTCCAAACATTATTTATTATAACTTATAATGTAATGTAAGGTACCTACAGTCCTTAGTTTTGCTTGTATTTTATGTTCTTCAGAATCAAGAATCGCTCACAACTGACTTAGATTATTCTATAAGCGTGTTAGCTGATGTGGCGAAGAGTAACTTAGATGTGGCATTTCCTGGTGTTTTAAGTACGATTTCTCAAAAAGGTATGTTTGCACTTCCAGGTATTGTATAATTACTTATGCTAAATTAAGATTCTAGAAAGATAATATTGAATGGATAATATTTTGGGGTTCCGGTAACCGTCTGTCTGTCTGTCCGGCCACTTTATTCCGAAACTATTAGGACTACACAGGCCCTGTATTCTTCATCTTTTGACTATCTGAATGTATAGTATAAAGAGCCTATTTTTTTTTTGCAGTTGAACTAGCACCTTCCTATTTGGGGGATTTGCAATGGGCTATAGACAAGTCCTATATAGAGCAACTAACTCCTAGGGATATTGATACGGTAAACTCATAATATACAGTCCTAGCACAGTTAATTTACGTTTATCATCAGCAATCCAACAACAACTTTATTGTAATAAGAATAAATATCACTGTTATTTGACAGACTTGTCAGTGGCAGCAACTTTGTTGAAACGATTGTAAAGATGTCCAATCAGAACAAAAATAACTGTGAAAAAACAGAATAAGATTACCAATTTGGCGTGAAATCACATTTACACGCACTTTCTTGCATCTTTTTTCCTTTCTGCCATTTAGAATTGCATCTCACTAAAGTGGTCCAATCGCACGTTAAAGTACTTCCGATGCGAATGAATGCGGATGCTCACGACCTGACTTCTCGCTCCACCAAATGACGTCTTTACCCAACAGAATGAGATAAAGATACTCGAAAAAACTGATTCGTGCTTGCAAATGTGATTTTATTCTTATAGTCCACAAGTCAATAAACAAATGCAGGAATTTCGTAATAAAATCTGATAGATAGCTGTACCTCCTATTCTATGTTAGTAGTGGGTGGCAGGTACTTAATGAATGCAACCTTACGATACAAGTACTTAAATAATATTATAACTGTATGTGCTGTATTATCGTTTTGAGCGTGGCTAATATTGATTTTTCACCAACAGTTCCCTTTATCAACGTCAGTAGAGCGCTAAAACATCCTTGTTATATGGCCCAGCGCAGGGAACGAAGGGAAATCCCCTTTGATGCCTCGGGGTCGATATCTAACCATTGGAATTTGTATTTTGTAACCACACACGTAGATTCATACATAGCGATATGTATGAATCTACGTTGTCTAGAGATACAATGCTCTGCCCTGCCGTCCCCGGTGTGCGCTGGCCTTTACTGTACTGTGGACAAACTTGATGTGTATGACGAATATTTTATTTTAGGTTGTAATTATGACTGGCATTACGGATGTAATTAAGGATGAGATACGTACACTTCATAAATTCATGCTAATATGCACCATTCTTGGACCAATGCCTTTCTTTCTTGTTATTGCGTCGAAAATGGTCGACGAACGGAGATCAGGGATGAAGGTCAGTACTTATTAGTGTGATGTCGTGCTGGTATACAGGGTGGAAGGAACATAGGTAATTTAAAAAAATCTGCTGTTTACTACAAAAGTGCAATACCTACACGGTCAAAATGTAAGAAATAGCAGATTTTTATTTTAGATGTAAAAAGACCCTTAATGATGCCGAAAGACACCTGTGTTAAATGTTACTAACGTGGTTGTAAGGTTCTATTTATTTTCTTATGTATATTAGTCTGTAAGGTATACAGGGTGTAAACAAACCCTTCACATAGCCGTCAACCAAGCATTCTGTTCATCAAACTAAGTAACTTTACGCGAAAATTATTGCTGGGAATAGACTTTTTTTTGGGGCGATAAATCACGTTTTAAGGTAGAACTTGATGGAACGCACTTAAAGCACTGTGCTGATGGATGTATTGAATAGTACGGGGCTCGTGGAGGTGTGTAAAGTAAAATCTTACATTAAAAAACATGTATTTAAAAAAAAAACCTGAGAAAACGTTGGAACTGTGACCCACAATATCTCCGTAACTAGAAGGTTCCCAGGTATGGTCTAGAACAAAAAAATGATCACAAAGACGGGGAGAACAAGTGCCTTTCGGCTATGTTAAAGGTCCTATTTACACCCTTTATATCTATGGCCCGATGTAGCCTGAAAATAAATGGATGTTGTTGTTATGCCGCCCATGGGCCTCTGACTTGGCTTTTCATGCCGTCGAGAAATATCTCTCAGGTATGCGCACATGAATCCGAAAAACACATCACGCTTGATATTACTTGATGGCTTGATGGGTAGGCTTATTTGGGATTGTATTATGTTTAGTCCCAGTCCCAGACATACTGGAAGGCAATAGTTAAGATCGCTGTTTTTTAATTCTTACTCGTAATTTTAATGGGTGCTATTTTTAAGTATTCTTTTCTCCAGATTCTTATTCGCTTCAGAATCTTGCAAAAATAGCAAATGAGTATGTAGTTTTGATAGCATACACAGCTTTATGTCTCATCAATATCAACATCGACGTAACGTTTTGAAATAATGCATTGGGGAAATTCGCACTGATAAAAAAATTGCGTTCAAAGCATTGATATATTAAAATGTATGAATGGTTCAAAGCTCAAAAGAAGTGCGTAGGTACGTCCTGTGCGTGCACAATCATAACTCGGCCTACCCTTCAAGTAAAATTAGGCGTGATATTATGTTTTGTTTGTAAGGAATCTCACTGGCCAGTAAGTCGCGCAAGTGTATAGTCGCGGAAATGGGTTCGCGCAAGAGTCTGTCCTGCAAGTATCGTTAGCCCAAGTGTCCATTCGCGCAAGTATACATTCGCACGAAAGTCTAGTACTTAGGTACCTACTTTTTTTAAATACAAGTTTTTAATGTCATAATTTTACTTTAAATACATACTTCCATGACCCCTGTACTATTCAATGCATCCATCAGCACAATGTTTTGAGTGCGTTCCATTGAGCTCTACCGTACCGTGATTACGATAACCGTGATTTTTCCCAAAAAAAGTCGTTTCCCAGCAATAATTTTTGCGCAGTATTACTTAGTTGGGTGTACTGAATCCGTGGTTGACGGCTTCGTGAGGGGTCCGTTTGCTCCCTGTAATAATATGTAGGTATAGTGTAGTGGTCATTATCGTTTATCGTGGCGATTAAGTACGGAGTTCCGAGTTTTTAGAAATTCCCAATAGTAGGCTAGATTCGTGCTTGGTTGATTGTAGGTTAATAAGCATACCATCAACCAAGCTTGCCACTTATAGCTCATGGTACATGAGATGGGACGTGAGAGGAAAAGAGCCTCATGTCCCAGCCGCGGCGGGAGACGCCCTGGGCGTCGGGGGTCACGTGGTGGACCCCGGCCACCGTAGGCGCGGGCCTGTGGACAGCGAGTTATGGGCTAGCTCGCCGTCCGGCCGTCTTATGACGACAGGCCGTGTCGACGGCGCGTTCGTGTTCCACGCGCGCCTCAAAGAGATGTCAGCAACCACGTAGGGGTCCGCATGGGCCGATGCCTGCCAGGGCTGCGGGACTGTTCGAAAGAGATACCGCGGCCCTGGAACACAAAGGACAAAGAAGGAACATGGATGGGTTTTAGTCAGTACAAGTCTGACACTCCCTTCCTGAAATTTTTGCCCGCTCTTTCTTTCTTCAAATTTGAAAATAAGTTAAAATCGCTGGGCTAGGTCTGGACTCGACTCTCGCTAGAGGGGAGGGCAGGGCGTTGTTTCTGTCTCAGTGGCTTTTCAATTTCTATGTTCTCAACAAATTGTAAAGAGCATTGGATTTGTAATTACTTAGACAGGAAACGGGATATTTACCATGTTTACTGTTTTTGTCGAGTTCCCGATATTTCGGCGCTGTTGCAAGCACCATGATCACGGATAAACTGAAGTTATTGCGGGTGGGTGTTTATGAGCAGACAAATCGGTCTACCCTCTTTCTTGTTCGTTTTTTGCACTCAGTACCGCTACCACTGTCACTCGCAACTCGATTCTGTTCCCGACACACGAAACTCACTGTGTCCGCTCGCGAACTTTTTTCCGCACTTTTTCGCTTTTTACATAGCTGGACCACTGGATTCCAAGCTCTCGACAGTTGAAACCCATCTTCCCGGTTGAAGTTCCTATATTTGGTAATCTCAATGGCTTCTCTAACCAGTCTAGGAACTAGGTACTAGTCCAGTCTGTCTAGATACTATGCTTGGCACATCTTAACAGCATACACGGTAAAATAAAATTTACCTACGAGATGGAAAACGAGAGGACAATTCCATTCTTGGACGTGAAAATAGGGGTCCGTACTGACGGTTCTCTAAGCCACTCAGTCTATAGGAAATTGACTCACACGGATCGATATCTACACGCTGATTCTCACCACCATCCCAGACAGCTGAACTCTGTAGTGACTTCACTCACCAACCGCGCATATGATCTATGCGACGAGGAACATTTACGTGCTGAGCTAACACATGTGCAGAGAGTCCTACAGAGAAACGGATATACAGTGAAACCCGCGCAGTCTAAACCAGAACCTGGTTGTAAGCACCGGAAGTGCGAGGTTGAGAGGCAGCCAGCATTTTTGCCGTACGTGAGGGGAGTGACAGATAAGGTTGCCAACATTCTTAGGAAATACGCCGTAAAGACTATCTTCACTCCTTTCAAAAAAGTGTCTCAGATGCTGCGTTCGCCGAAAGACAAATTTCCGCTGGAAAAGCCCGGTGTTTATAAAGTAGACTGCAGTTGCGGCAAGTCTTATATCGGTCAGACGAAACGTACGGTAGCTTGTCGAATATCGGAACATGTCAGGGCGGTGAAGAACAACTACACCCAAAAATCGGCCATAGCTCACATCTCCTGGAATCAGGATCGAACCACTGGATTGAGTTACATAACCCTCAGGTCATCTCGACAGAACGCCACTATATTCCTAGACTGGTTAGAGAAGCCATTGAGATTACCAAATATAGGAACTTCAACCGGGAAGATGGGTTTCAACTGTCGAGAGCTTGGAATCCAGTGGTCCAGCTATGTAAAAAGCGAAAAAGTGCGGAAAAAAGTTCGCGAGCGGACACAGTGAGTTTCGTGTGTCGGGAACAGAATCGAGTTGCGAGTGACAGTGGTAGCGGTACTGAGTGCAAAAAACGAACAAGAAAGAGGGTAGACCGATTTGTCTGCTCATAAACACCCACCCGCAATAACTTCAGTTTATCCGTGATCATGGTGCTTGCAACAGCGCCGAAATATCGGGAACTCGACAAAAACAGTAAACATGGTAAATATCCCGTTTCCTGTCTAAGTAATAATGTTAGTGACCATGACAGTTTAAAATCTTATATAATTGGATTTGTACATAATTGATGAATATCTGATGACTTTCCATAATTATGCGAATGATCTACTATATAATTTTCATCTATATATCTATGATAATTATATAAAAGTAGATTCCTGAAGATAAGTTATGAAATTAGGGGGTTACTTGGCGATAATTTTATGCAAAATATTTAGTTTTAGTTCGCTGAGAAAAAGATCCAGGCTTGGATGCAGGATGCAGCAACGCGCTCACGCCCGCAAAAATATGCACACTCTAAATCTTCATAGAAATAAGAACTAGTGTTAATTTTTTTGTAGGGTTTATGATTTTGATGATTATGAAAACTGCGTTCTACCAAACTAGAGTCCGCTGTTGTCAGTGGTTAATTTTGCTACTCATAATACACATACATCAATTCACGCCCTTTTCCCATGGCGGCAGAAACTACAGACCACCACATGCTACGATCCTTACATACTCCTTTCGCTTCGTCCACGTTCAAACACGCGCGTCGGTTGCATGTAGTACCTGAACGTTAGCTACTCATCTGTCTCTTTTCTTTCAGCTGCTGATGAAACAGGCAGGCATATCCGCGAACATGCTGCGATTCGCATATTACGTGGAAGCTTTAATAGCAGCCATTTTGTACTCATCGGTGGTCACAATCCTTCTTAAGGTGAGTTTGTAACATTCTAACCTGTAAATGAACTGTTAAAGTTCAAAGACGTGTGGGGACATACTGGTCATCCACCTGTACTGAGTCCGCTCCCTCTTTCAGAGAGGAGACTTAAGTCCCAGCCGTGGGATCATTATAGGCCGATTATGTTGTGATTGTTTTTTTTTTATTATAATTGAGCGTAGTTCTGTCAAAATGTACCAACCCACATCAAAATCTCTCCCAATTCCCAAAGTAATGGAAATGATTTTCGATAACAAACGCTGATTATTTTTAATCTATTCTAAGTATACGTGCATTCTGAAACTTATCGAACATGTTGAATGTGGTATTGCAATATTAAGTAATATTAAATGTATTTAACTGAATAAATAAGGGACAATCCCTTATGGGTTGGTTCTATATTGCAGAACTACGTCAAATTTCTCAATATTAATAATATCCCGAATTTTTAATAATATCCCGAATTTTTGTCTCTAGGTGTCTAGTAAACCAGTACTGCGAAAAAGTAATGCATTCATTATAGGTTTTACGGCAGCATTTCATTTTGTGAATTCAATGTGCTTGGCTTTTATCACTTCAATTGTGTGCCAGGATAGTAAGTATCTTCTTAATATATAAAAAGCACATGTCACTATGTTCGTACAGTACGAGGGCGGTTTGATAATTATGCCCGTGACTTTTAACTTTTTTCATAATATATTTTGGTTTCTTAATTTAGATCTTACTAAGCTACTGTAATTTTTTTTTTTAATCTGCGCGAAAATAAAAGTTTTTTCGACAAAAAGTTAGTTGCAGTCGGAATATTCTTGGAAAATGGAGAAAAACGAATTTAGAGTACTTGTTAAACACTACTTTTTACGTGGTAAAACAATTAAACAGACGGAAGATAAAGTTTAAAAGTATTATGGGAAATCTGCTCCGTCTCATGGTATGGTATATAAGTGGTTCAATGAATTTCGCTGTCGTCGTACCACCACAAATGACGCAGAGCCTTCAGGAAGGCCGATTGTCGTCACCACTGAAGATATCATCAACAAAATCCATGATGTTGTTTTGGCAGACGGTCGTGTGACAATACGCGAGATAACTGATGCGGTGCATACGACTGTAAGCTTTTTTCATATTTTGCACTATGTTCTGGGCATGAAAAAGCTTCCTACATGATGGGTACCGCGGTTACTCACAGTCGACCAAAAACGAAATGCTTAGCTATGTTTAACCGTAATCCAAGCAAATTTTTGCGTCGGCATAATATAACTGTTGATGAAACTTAGGTCCACCATTATTCACCAGAGACGAAGGAACAGTCAAAGCAGTAGACTTCTACCGGTGTATATGCCCCAAAGACGGCAAAAACTGTTTGCACCCCCCTATTCACCAGATTTGGCCCCGTGTGACTTTTTCCTCTTTCCAAACTTGAAGAAATGGCTTGCCGGACAAGGTTATCAAATGTGGAAGTGATAGCTGAATCAGACGCATATATTTGAGGGTTTTTGATGGATTGAAGAAGCTCGAATATCGTTGATTGAAGTGTATAGAGCTGAAAGCAGATTATGTAGAAATATAAAACAGAATTTAGTTTTTGCTTCGTCTCAAAGTTCAGATTTATCAAACGCCCTCGTATGGACGTACTAATCTCTGAGAACATTAAATGTTTTTGCTTCAATTTAGATATTTATGTTAAAGCAATAGTTTTAACTGAATTTCTTTGCTAGCCGTGAATTCATTATAATTATTTTCGTTTAAACCAATACTTGTAGTCTCATTAAGGTTCAGTTAAACCGGTACGGACAAATATTTCAGTACACAGTTCATTTATCCGTCTTAAGTCCGGTTAGCTGCTTGTCCATAACGGTTTGAACATTTACCAGGATGAAACCTTTTTTTTCCTACTTTCAGTAAAATACTCTGACTGCCTAGCCTGCGTAACATACTTGATGGCATTTATTTTAGAGTTCTTGTGGAGTTCTTTAAAAAAATACACGTATCTATTTTACTATGTACTGCCACATGCACCCATGCATCTGTTTTGGGACGAAATCCTTTATTTGGAAAAGATCGGTGAGTACAATTTCATTTATCGAAACCACTCGCCTAGATGCTTCGCTTTCGCGATGGTTGACAAGCGTCTAGAGCAGGCTAGGGTAATTTTGTCGGAAACAATTTACAAAAAAGCACCGCAGGCATTTTTATTTTTTAATCTTTCTTTTTTTAGGAGGTACACTTTTGACCTTTTCTGTTTTTAAAAATAAAATGGCAAATGACAATGTTTGACAAAGTCCAAACGTGGAGAGTCGGACAAATGGTAACCCTGCATGCTCCTATGGAATTGACGCATGGTTTTACTATTGCACTAGCTACACTGACGCTTGATGGCACACGCTGACCTACTTGCAAAACGTCTCACCAAGCGAGGCTCCTATCTGTGAAGTTTCGGCCTTAGTAAAAGTTCTGTTTCGCTGAAAGCAGGCAGCACAGGACCTGCCGTTTAATATACTGACTATAATAACGCTGATAAGCACTGTTAATAGCCTGCGTACCTGGTGGCCCAAAGGTAACGATCCTGACGATTAGTTGGTCGTGGGATGAAACCTAATCAGGCGCATTACTTTGTGTAATTTATACCACTACTCTCAAAATGGTGAAGGAAAATATCATGAGGAAAAATATGACATCTACCAACCCGCTCTGGGCCCCCAAGGTTGATTACTGACCATTCTGACTCGTAGAGAGGAAGCCTGTGTGTGGAAATGTTATTGAGTGATTATGTTTATATCTTATTGCCAAAAATATCTCGACTATCTAAAGTTTAATAAACTAAGAAAAGCTTTGTGATGCTATGCTGTGAGGCAGCAAACTACCCGTCATTTTGGCGATGCTAAGTCGCAGACACCAATGACTATAACACTTTTAATTTATTTTTTTGCTGTTTTTAGGTGAAGGCTCCCACTTTGGGAATATTTACACACACCATTCCAACAACTTTACGGTGGTAGGAGTGTGGACTGCCTTTTTAGTTCAGCAAATTATAACAATAGCTCTTGCATGGTACTTAGATCAAGTTAAGCCGGGGTATTACGGCGTTGCCAAGAGACTTCACTTCCCGTTCAAGGTACTGTCAACTTTATTTCTTTGAAAGTAGGTTCGGTTCATATAGGATCAGACCGGTGGAAAAGCTATCATATGAAGTTGTCATGTTTGCCTTGAGTAAGAGTTAGTGTGAGATTATAACTGTGATGTATTGCGGTTACCCACATTTAGTAATTTGTCATTCCGTACCTACTATAAAGGGTGTAAATAGACCCTTAACTTATCCGAAAGGCACTTGTTCTCCCCGTATTTGCGATATTTTTTTTTGTTCCAGACCATACCTGGGAACCTTCTAGTTACGGAGATATTGGGGGTCAAAGTTCCAACTTTTTCACATTTTTTTTTTTAAATCATGTTTTAATGTAAGATTTTTACACACCTCCACGACCCCCGTACTATTAAATCCATCCATCAACACAATGCTTTGAGTGCTTTCCATCGAGTCCTACCGTAAAACCTGATTTTTCACCCCAAAAAAAAAGTCGATTCCCAGCAATAATTTGTTCGTAAAGTTACTTAGTTTGATGTACAGTATGCTTGGTTGACGGCTATGTGAAGCGTCTGTTTACACCCTGTATATAAGGTGTCACAGGTACACCTGTCACTACTACCATCGCGCGCCTCACGGTCAGGGCGCCGCGCCACGTCTTCTCATCGTGACTTGTGAGGGACACACATAGTGTGGAAGTCTGGAGAAGAGCTTACTATAGAAATGATCCTATGAAGTAAGGTTTTGCCCGAATTCCGCCAACCACGGAGGGTCATGGGCACAGTGACATCTAGTCTCGCGTTTAGGAGGTATTAGCGGCCCTGAAGCTTGGTTTACGTACATTATGGTGAAAAGACTATGCTGATAAAAATATGCATGTGGAATTTCCCGTTCATGTCCCATTATTGTAGAAATAAGACGATAATACGATGGGTAGGTACCATCTGAATAAATGAACCTCGGACTTAATGGTCAACCTTCATTAATTGAGGAGGCACCAGAAAAAAATATAACGGACGTCAATGATCATGCAGGTTTTATGTATTTCAGAAATGTTCGATCCCCTTTAAAAAATAAAATATTATTTTGTATTTTGTAGATGAAGTACTGGCATCCCACAAATAAGCGAGAAGTAGTAGAATTACCGCCATACTTATTAGGTGGAAGAAACGAGTTGCACTTTCAAAAAATTCCCAAAAATGTTGAAATTGCTGTTCAAGTTTTAAATATTTCTAAGGTATTTGTGAAACTGTATTACTAAATAAGCAGGTTAATTATTTTTTTTTTTGGGAATTCCTAACTTCCAGTAAAATTGCCGACGAAAATGATGGTACGTATTGTCATACTAGGAGGGAATAAAAAGTAGTGAGAACGACATACTCCTTGGTAAGAAACAAAATAAATTACTGGGAGGCATAGTTCAGATACATATTTGTAAGAAAAAATCTTCGATTCTCTTTTGTTTTGTTCTGAATGTAGTCATTTGTTTGCTTCGTGTCGGAACGTGTTCTCCAAAATGGAGAAAAACGAAGTGCGAGCCGTTATTAAATACCTCTGTTTAAAAAAGTTAACGACGCAAGAGATTCATTGCGATTTGGAGGCAACATTAGGAGAGTCTGCTCCGCCGTATTCCACTGTCGCAAGGTGGGCTTCTCAATTTCGAGTAGGGAGAACGAGCACGGAAGACGAACATCGTTGCGGCCGTCCATCGACGTCAGTCACCCAAGAAAATGTTGCGAAAGTTGAGAAAATTGTATTGAGCGATCGAAGTTACCATCCGATACTTAATTCAAGAAACAGGCATTTCATATGGAAGTATTCAATCCATATTGAAACAATCTTTGAGTATGAGAAAAGTCTCCGCAAGATGGGTGCCGAGAATGTTAACCGACAGTCATGAACAAAATCGACTTGACATTTCGAGGATATTGTTGGACAAGTTTCAAGAAGATTCTGAAAACTTTTTGTCTCGTTTCGTAACAATGGACAAAACATGGGTCCATAATTTTGATCCCGAGACAAAACAAATCTTCGCAATGGAAACGGCCATCATCACCGACCCCGAAGAAGTTTCATGTCGTGGCATCGGCTGGCAAGGTTATGGCCTCAATATTTTGGGACTTAGAAGGGATATTATTGATTGATTACCTGGAGCGTGGAACCACTATTACAGGCCAATATTATGCAGCTTTATTTCCCAAGTTGAGGAATGCCATCAAAGAGAAAAGGAGAGGGAAACTTCGAAGGGGCATGCTGTTTCATCACGACAACGCACCCGCGCACAGGTCGGCAGTTGCGATGGCTGCCATTCAGCAAGCTGGTTTCGAATTGGTTGACCACCCCCCTTATTCACCAGATCTGGCGGCTAGCGATTTTTATCTGTTCCCCAAATTGAAAAAAAATACTTAAGGGGAAACAGGTACGAAGACGATAACGAGGTGATGGATGCCGTAAAATAAATTATTAAGTTATCCATAGTCATTATATTCTATCTCATTCTCACTGCTTTTTGATCCCTCCTCGTAGAATAGAATATTCTTTATTATATTCACCATACAAATAACATTTACAAAAAGAAGACATTACACATAGAAATATAATACACATGGGCGGTATTATCGCTAAAAGCGATCTTTCCAAGACAACCTTTGAATGGATTACAGGAAGAGGGAGAGACAATACTGTAGGTAGTCTGTGGTGTGCCAATGCACCATTTACACATACTGAATACAGGGTGGAAGGGACAGTGACGTAAAAACAGTTACCACGTAATCAAGTACATCATTCTGAGCCCCCATATAGAAATTTTCATCGGTTATAAAAAAAAACCTCCTTTTCGTAAAAAATGCAATGCCTACACGGTCAAAATGTGTGGAACAGCTGTTTTTTCAGGGTTCCATACCTCAAAAGGAAAAAACGGAACCCCTTATAGTATCACTCGCGTGTCTGTCAGTCCGTCTTTCACCGCCAATTTACTCCGAAACTACTGGACCGATTGAGTTGAAATTTGGTACATATATGTAAGTCGGTGACCCAGACGGACGTGTAACGAATGAATAAATAAATGAATTTTAAACATTAATTTCACTTTAGGGGGGTAAATTAGAAAATGAAAAAGTTTTGCACACTATATCGTGTTACATATAAAATGAAAGGGCTCACTATGAGCACCTCAAATATTTTTTTAAAATAATTATAAGATAAATAGTATTGAAGTTATTTAAGAAAATCGGCGAAAATTGACTTAAACCTTAACTCCGAAACTACAGGGCAGAAATTTTGAAAAAAGTACAATAAATTATTCTTTGCCTATAGATTACAGGAAAACCTTTAAGAAAGCTGTAACAACAAATAATAAAGATAAATTAAAAATTAAAGGAGGCTCGCCTACTACGATGGTACGGACCCCTTCATGCGCCAGTCCGACTCGCACATGGCCGGTTTAAAAAAAAAAAAACCGATGAAAAATTTCTATGCGGGCTCAGAATGATGTACTGAATACGTGATAACCGTTTTTGCATCGGTGTCCCTTCCCCCCGATATAAATGCATGTGTAGTAGAACAAGTGAATGAGTTTGTATATTTGGGTAGTCTGTTTACATGAGATGGTAAGATTGACGCAGATGTGGAATAGAGGGTAAATGCGGGTGATAAAGTGAATGGTGCTATACATGCGGTTGTGACCAACACTAGATGTTTAAAAAAGGCTGGACTGGCTGTTCACATTGGTGTGCTGATGCGCCTACACTTACACAAGAAAGTTAACGTTAGGTGTTGCAAACGAGGCGTGAAAGTAGAATTAATGCTGTGGAAATGCGTTCCTTGTACTGTTGGTTGTACTACTATCGTAGACAAAATTACAGATTTCTTTTGTTGATCTGTCATTTTGTCGTTTCTTCCGTCGACAAAACCCATTACTACGGTGGTCATGCTACGCATGCTGGTCCTATTCCCTTAATGAGTGTCCTTCCTTCTTTCCTTTAATAGTGTATAAAATCTTAAGACCGGTAAAAGCAAAATAAATCTTGAACAGTTTTCACTGAATTCTCAAATCTAGATTTTTGGATAGAGCTAAGTACAAAATCAGTTTAAGCTGGCCTCATATTCTGTGGAAATTGTAGGTACAACGCAGTACTCTAGGCCAGCTCGAGTACAGAGCACAAAGCGAGTTGCTACCGAATTGCATGCTGGAGTTTATTTCAAAAATATGGTTCATAGATCATACAGTGTGTCGTAACGGCACAACACAATACTTTTTGTGTTGGCTTTACCTGGTTCAATGCCTCACCTGCATAGTGTGGCGCCAAGCGCCACAGCAGCGTTACATTTCCCAGCGTTCCTTTTAATATTGTTTGTTGTGATTTTCAGTATCTAGGCTGGCTTGAAAACGTATGGTGAGTTGTTTAAAGTTGCAGTATGGAAAGTAGTTTCCAGTTCCAATTATGGCCAAAAGGTACAGTTGCCAGCACATCAAGTTACCACAAACTGTCAAATTTCTCCAAATTATTTTACACCATAAAATGTTGATGGTTAAGTTCAAAATCGAATCAGAAAAGACAGTTTGTGGTAACTTGATGCGCTGGCGACTGTACAAGAGTGGTGATAGAGAGGTAGATATGAAGTTGTCTCTGGAATTATGACGACGAGGCTTCCAGTAACAGACACGCACTTACTCTAACGGGGCCTTAAAATGACACATGTAACCTTCTTAACCAAAACCATATTAACGATGACTAAAAATGAATACAAGAATAAGAAAAGTAGTTAATTCCTTTTACAGGTTTTTGTGCAAACTAACCCCAGAGTCGTTGTGACCGCATTAGACTCTGTTTCATTTAACTGCTGCAGGGGCGAAATTACCGTGCTTTTAGGACCCCACGGAGCAGGGAAAAGCACCCTTTTGCTTATAGTAGCAGGTCTGAATTTTGTTTGTTTCTAAATATTTTTTATCCCTTTGGGCTTGATGGAGCGACGACCTTCGCAAGGTGAATGGCAATTGTTGCTGTGGGTGGCCAATGAATGGAATGACCTATGCCGAGCTGATATGGCCCAAGTAGGATAGAAAACTAGTACTGTCACAAGCACTATATGTATGTATAACCTAGCAACTTTGAAAACTGGCTTTCTGCCAGAATGCCACTGTATTGGTTGGAACTTTATGCTGTCACGAACCTAGTATGTTCGAACCCATCTTATTATGAAACGGAGTATTCTCATCTGTCCCCGAGTGTCTGTCGCCGAGTATCTTTCCCCGAATAGAGACAATGGGAATTTTCGTGTCATTTCTCCTGACATAAATGGGACAGATGACAATTAAAAATATTATCTGCTGCCAGGTTTTTTTCTTAAAGTTGCAAGTACGCGAGAAAATCGCTTTTGAACAATTTCTACAAAATGTTTACCATCAAAAAACTATGCAGCACTGTACCACCATATTCGTGGCATAATTTGTTAGTTTTATTGGAAACGGCTAAGCAGCTTATAATGACTGTTTTAGGAATGCTCTCGCACACTAGTGGTCGCGTCTACGTGGATGGATTTAAAGTTGGAAGCCGAATTGTGGAGCGCCGCCATAGTTTGCGTATTTGCATGCAGAAGGACATGGGCTTCAGATACCTCACTGTCAAAGAGAATATCACGTTCTTTAGCAGGGTTTGTTATTTTTGTACGTCACACTTGTGTTATTTGAAAAGGCAGAAGTGTGTTAAGAACAGAAATGTTTCTATACAACATTAGTTTTAGTATATGCGAAACCTGAAACGTGTCTAGTATTCTTATGTAAAGAATCTATGTACAAAATTTCAAAACTGTATCATGCAAAATCACAAAGATATAAGCTTGTTCTGTTACCTGGCTGTCCGCACAAAAACGTGGTCACCACGCGGCACGCCCGCGCGCTCACCTCCAGCGTCGTCTTAGCTCATTGATAATAATAATTTGGCAGTAGGTACCTAAATGATTGCGATAGGTACTTAGTGTCGCTCGGTATCCAACTTGTAGCCTTTTTTAAATATTTTTGGGACAAAATATAACATGGGTTAAAAATTATTGGAATCGATTCAGTTACTTATTCTGAACAAACTATATTCACATAAACTAAAAATAATGTTGTATAAGTTTTTAAACTGTCATGGTCACTAATATTATCATTAACACTAGAACACACACACATACACATGGTATATATCCCGTTTTTAGGGTTAACGATAGAAATGCTTCTGCTTTGGTGTAAGCAGTCAATTAATTTATGATGTATATTGCAGTTAAGAAACAGTAAAGAAGGGTTTACTGTAGACCACCTTCTAGAAAAGCTGAAGTTGTTTCCAATATCGGATCGTTATGGCTATCACCTGCCCGCCGCGAAGTTGAGATGTTTGCAGGTATATTAACTTTCAAATGTCATTTTAAATGAAAAATTCATTAAAAAAACATATTCGGTTTTCATTTGCCTCCTTCCGATTCGACTCCTTTTTTTTGGGTTGGAACCCCAGCGCGCGCTGGCCCGCACTGGACCCGTGTCCTGATAACAGCCCACTCCCTCTAATAGAGAGGAGGCCTGTGTCCCAGCAGCAGGAACATCATAGGCTTATTATGCAGGACTATTAGTTGTGGCACAGCTTGGGAAAAAACCTATGTCCAGCATTGAACTGCGATATACTGATTTGATTGGTTATGTTAAAGGTTGCATGTGTATTGGCGGGCGATGCAGATGTTTTGTTATTGGATGAGCCTACCACCGGCGTGGAAATAGAAGTAACGCGGCGTCTGTGGGACATGCTTATGGTATCGACTTGGGAGTTTCAATCTTTATAATTATATAAGATCACTACTGTATTAACCCAGCCCCATGGAATAGGGGCGACCCAATTGGTACTAGTGGAACGAGGTTACCGCTATATTCTGCAATACCTAAACGGTCAAAATGTATGGAACGGCTGATTTTTAGTAAAATTACCAATGACTTAGTGAGGGGGGGTTTAGAATGATGTACCCAGTACGTGGTAACCGTTTTCGCGTCGGTGTCCCTTCCACCTTGTATACAGAAACGTCTGCCATATTTCCTCATTCCTCAGTGACTGCCTAGCGGTCGAGGTAGAAGGACGTCGGAATATCATCAATTTTTTCCGGACTTCTCACTCGCTCAATCGCGCTCATGTTATATCATGCAGGCTGCTCTCTTAATGATTTTAACCAACTGCAAAGAAAAGAAGGGTTACTTTAAACGATCTATGATTTTTTTTACACATACGCGAAAAACACTAGAGCGAAGACGACATATTCGTTTAAAGCGCCTTTGATAACCATGACAATGAGTCTCATGACGAAAAATTTGCTAATTTTCGTAGCTAGCATCTTTTAATTTAACTTTGACAAGTTTTATTTTGAGAATTCTTGATGACCATGAACATGTAATCTACTATTAAATTTATTTATAATTTTGTATGTGCATGGAGGAGGTTCGAGGAGGCACAGGAAAAGAGTACATGGAAGGAATTGGGGGAGGCTTTTGCCCAGCAGTGGGACAGTACAGGCTAATAAAAAAAAATGTGCATGGATATGTGATGTAACGAATATTCACATTGGCATTGGCGAATATACGCCCATTTCTTAACATTTGCATTCGCAAAATTTTCATTTTAGAAAACAGTAGGTAGGTAGGTACTAGTCTGTTTTTGTTTACGACCTATCGGTAGTACCGACTCTGTACTAGTCTATCGATAGGACTTCACAGGAGGCAAACAAACAACCATCGGGTTCCTTCGGATCAGCTCAACAATTTTCAACATAATACGACAAATATGTGAGCGTTTGATACGTGTGACAAGTTAGAAGTCAAATTCGAGACAGAAAAATAGCGCATACATCTTTAAAATTATCCAGGTCCTGCGTGGCAACAAGACTATACTTATGTCGACGTCCAGCTTAGAAGAAGCAAACGCGTTAGGTGACAGGATAGTTCTTCTAGATAACGGCGTGCTCAGATGTCACGGTAGTCCTACGTTCATAAAAAACATTATTGGTAAGTTATATTTACGGTAGTTGAAACAAATGTGGGATCCAGTCAAAATTATTATAATACATAGTCTTTCTCTTAACCGAATTTCAGCAATGGCGTCTAATCTCACCTAAGTTCAGGCAGCGATGCGGGAGGTATTATAGTACACAAGTGTGTGCGCAGACACGGGAGCAGATCGCATCTGTGTCTGCGCACAAGCCCTAAATTGCATGTTGCCGAGATATTCGAAAGTAAAGATCGCATCACAAAATCAAAATGGCGACGGGTGTCTTATGCCACTAAAGTTGTTTGCTCTTTAACCAACAGACACCTGCTTCAACCTAGCAATAACCATCGAAGACAGTATTCGTTTATACGATCTAAAGCAGCTGGTCGACAGTATAATACCTGACCTTGAGTGTCAAATTCACGATATGAGAAATATAGTGTTCTCACTACCTACGAGAGAGTTCGAGAACTTTCCGAAACTGTTAGAGGCTTTAGAATTGCAAAAGGAGTTTTTGGGAATTGTTTTTCTGGATGTTGGAATGTTTATAAAAGAAGTTTTTGACAAGTAAGATATAAAATCTGTTTTACTTTATGGATTATGTAATAGAGACCTCCAGCGTTGACATCTTTCGTTGGTTGTAACAAAAAAAATGTTTTTCTGATGTTTTGCACTTTTTAACCGACTTCCAAAAAGAGGAGGTTATTTTTTTATTTTTTTTTGTGTAATATTCAGCGATATCTTCGCCAATTGTGAACCGATTTTGAAGAATCTTTTTTTGTTTGGAAGAGGTAGTCCCATTGACACCAAATCAGAATCTGAAGATGGAATCCCAGGGAAATCGAGGGCAACCCTCAAAGTTTATAGGCACATACTATGTTTTTCATATACTCTCTAACGCAATTTAAACATTTGTGCCTGGTAATCATCATCTCATCTTGCTGAGCTGATGATGGAAGGTATAAGTCAGAATCAGATGATGGAATCCCAGGAAAATTAGGGACAACCCTCAAATTTTATCGGCATTGTTTGAAACAGTATACTTTCTATGTGGTCCCATGGTCACCAGGTCGGGATCTAATGATGGGATCCTGGAGAAATCGAGGGGACTCTCCAAATTTTATACTATCGATATCTTCGACAATTGTGAACCTATTTCGATGATATTTTTTTATTTGGAAGAATATTATTCCGCGGTGGTCCCGTTTAAATTTACTGAAGCTGATCTTTGGAGTTATACAATGGAACTCTACAATAGTAGACAGCAAATCTGACGTGATTGCTGCAATCACTTGGATGTTTATTGTATACACAATATCATAACATAACATAACGGCTGTATGCTCTGAAGGGGTACGCAGATGCGTACAGTACACCCAGATTGCGACAGTTAGGTATATTAACTTCCTTTTTATTTGGGATAAGCCTATTACCATGAAATGTTTTGTTAACAATGTAAAATAAATGTATAGCAAATATTTGTAAAGGATATTACAACTAAAAATGGAAAAGAAAAAATCTTTTTTGCAAAAAATAAAACCCACTTCAAAAACACAGAAAAGTGAAAAATAACTTTAGCTTCAGAAGTCGGTGACAAAAAAAACTGAATCAAACAAACAAATGTCGCCGAAATCAGAAGCTAAAGTTATTTTTCACTTTTCTGTGTTTTTGAAGTTGGTTTTATTTTTTTGTAACGGAACAGTTGTTTTGTTTTTTAATAACCGACGAAAGATGTCGAATTTTGCGCGTCCACCGTGTATCGCTGTGCCGAAACATCGCACTAATTTGTTACTTTTTAACTTGAAGGTTTCTTGAAAGTTCGACACAACAACCACACGGCCCCAGCCGCAGGTCTCGATCGGCCAGTAAGTAATACAAGAAAGTAGACGAAGAAGTTGTATATAACGCTATATACAACTTCTTCGTCTACTTTCTATATATCGTATCAGAAAGAAGTAATCACTTTTGAAGGTGAAGTACAGATCATCAAACTGAACATTTTTCTCAATAGCCAATCGTAATCGTGAAAAAATAATAAGCTGTCCCATAAAAAACTTCAATACCTACTCGACCCAAATGGGCAGCTGATTACTTCATCGCGATTACGATTTTGATCCCATATAAAAAGTTGTTCAGTTAGATGGTCTGTATGATGGTCTGTGATGGTCTGTTAGATGGTCTGTGATGGTCTGTTAGATGGTCTGTGTCTACCACATTGTTAAATATGACCACACCTTTCCGATGCATACTGTAGACAGCTGATAAATCAATTCAGGAGGTTAACACTCCCATGAATTTGAATAGCGGAACTCTATGTTAAGGAGCTCGTTCGGGAAAATACTACCATCATACCTTTTTTTTTAAAGGGTATGGCTGCCTGTAGTTCCAGGCATATGAGAAATGGTTTTGTTAATATCAGGTAGGCTTATAATCTGTCTCCTGAACGGACACAGGCAGAGAAGAAGGGACGAACTGAAGTCTAAAGGGGAACGGACGCCGCATAGCCGTCGATGGTGTTGTGGTCTGCACGAAAGTCATGCGCGCCTGCCCCTGCTCGAAGGACATCCAAAAATGTGGATATAAGGTGCTTCCTCGCCTTAGCATTCACCTGTAATGTAACAATCCAAGATTCGATTTGCAGGTACAGAAACAACTGATTGTTATATATTGTATCGTTACAGGTTGCGCACTGTAATCCTCGGTTCTCCTCACTCACTGATGGTAAACTTGAATCTGAACTGTTACATTACAGGTTAATGTCCCCGGTGACGGAGCGCCATTGACTGTCCCGTCGATTTAGCAGGTCGGGCAATCAATATGTTGTTTGAATTTTCCATCAGGAATTTCTTAGTAGCAGACTGAAGTCTAGATTAGAAAAAAAATCTACGGGCCTACAATCATTTGTTTCCGAGAAACCAGTTTCTGCAAAACGTTACTCCAGCAGGAATTGAAATAACTCTAAAACCTTAAGACTCACAAACTTTATTTTCGGCTCACATTTTTAAGCACAAATATAAGCTACATGTTTTTATATTTGATTTCTCGCTCCTGTTATTCGTTTAGAATTTTCTTGCTGGAAAAACGTTACCCCAGCAGGAATCGCTTTTTAGATTTTTTTTCCGAAACTACAGCACTCACAAATTTTATATTTGGCTCACATTTACAGCTTAGTAGTTACTAAACATTGGTAAAACTCAATTCCTTGTAAGAGACATGTTCTTGCTGGGGTAACGCTCATTAAAAAAAATGGCGAAATGTAGTTACCTATTTGCTATACACTTCTACCTAACCCTACGTAAAACAGTCTTGACTTTATGTATTTTTAGGTTCAGACAAAATTATTTATCGGGGGCGGATTACGGGCTACAGACTAAAATGGAAACAGGCCATGTTGCTAATCCTGCGAATTTTTGGCGATATATTGGTGCAGAAAGTCCAGTTCTTGTCTCTGGTAAGATTTCCTTCATTTACTACATTTTTTTGCTTACGATTCGAACCTATGGTCTGTTCTGTATTTGATAAAAATGTCTCTTACAAATAGAGCTCTTTGTTTTTTTGTTTAAATACTTCTTTTAATCACCTTAAATGTAGATCCAAATAACAAGCGACTTTAATTTTATAGATTTTTCAATAAAAAAGAATATGAACATTAACTACCATTATACTTTGCGATTGAGCAACTATAATCAATTCTATTTATTTGTTTACAATTCAATTTGTAATTGACATGACGTATAATTTATAGTAAAACTAGTTTTTATTTTATTGTTATTATTTCAAATTGATAATGTTGATTAACCTGTAATTGGCAACAGTACAAGACCAAGACTATTTGTTTCCTATTCTTAAGATATTTTGTGTGCAGAAGCTGTTAGACCTTTCTTTATATAAACTCCTTTGCAAAAAACGGGCGGGCGGTTTTGATTTTTCAACATTATTGGTAATAATTTAGTTCTAAAGAGGTTTTAATAGCAACACTTTGTTATTGGCACTTAATAAAGAGTCTGAGTATGAAAAAAAAGTTTATTCCAAATTCGAAATTTTGGTTTTTAAAATAATAATCCCTTTTTCAGTTTGTGACTTTTACTTACTTTTCGCGGGTTTGCGTTTAAAACGTTATCAGGCAACTAAAACTAACTTCTCGTTATTTTGAGTATAATAATTTATGTTTGTCGCATAATCCAGGTAGGATTATGCGACAAACATACACCAATTCCAGGATATAACTGTTAAAAACTAGAATCTGATTGATAATAAGAAATGTCTAGTCATCTAAGCTAATGACATACTAAAAATATTAATATTGTCCATAGAAAAGCCAATGACTGTAAGGTGCCCGTTTTTTTTTTGCATAGGAGTGTAAGTTGTATGTTACGGTTAGTATGATATATTGAAAATTATTAATAATTATCCATCATTATTAATAATTACCGTACCTCATGATTTGGTAAATGTGAATATAAAAATGAAATTCATCACTTTTAGCAGTTGTTATTAATAATTAACTACGCTCGTCGGTAAAAGCAATAAAATAAGACTCAAAGTTATTTTTCCAGTACTATTTATTTATAATACCACAGTTATTGTGCTAACAAATAACATAACTAAAAGAAATTTACATGCTAAATCGTTGTTTCATAAGAACCAAGAGCAAGCGTAGCGAGCTCGGGACTTGTGGCACTAAGACAGGTTAGGTTCGAGTTTAAAGCCTACAAACAGAAATAGGAGCCCCGCAGGGCTACGTCGACTACGCCTTATCTACAATCTAGTGGTTAATAAGCTTGTTTTAGTTTTTATCTGTGTCCTTGAATTATTTATTAATTCAATTATCACACTGATCGTATTGAACAATTTGTAACTCAAATTTGTATTTTCAAGCTGCAGTTTTAAACATTTGTATTCGCCCACGGTTTGTCGCCCACTTAGTATTTCAGTAGCCCATATTCAGTATTTTTGACACCTTTAATTTTAATTTATTTTCGCTCATTTAAAAACTAACCAAATCCTAATAAGAATAATTATTATTTAAGTTTACAAAAAAGACTTTTGTAGCACTTAGGATTGCAGAAAACGCTCATTTTTCTGCATTTACAGCGTTTATTTATTACATTTATCGGTACTAAGGTTACATTATTAATAAATCACCGATAAATGTGATTAATTTCTTACTTTTACCTCCACTTTCGGTAATTATTAATAATGATGGATAATTATTAATAATTTTCAATTAATTACACTTACCGTTATATATGTTATATATAATTTGTCAATTTTGCCTTTCAAAGTTGCATTTCAATGGTCTCATTATATCAAGGCGTCTGCAGCCTTTCCCGGGAAGCTGGGATGGATCGAATTATCAATTCTCCCACCTGTATCGAAATACGCGCTACAGACGGGGGTTGCGGCGAACACCAGCCCAATATGCAATACAATTAATGGCCTAATTTAAATAAATAGTGTGACGTAGATCCGCATAACCATTACTTGCGTATGAAAAGCTACTGTACCTACTCGCTTGAGTGAAGTCAAAAATCGCTCATTAATCCCTGAGGCTTAATGAGCGGTTTTTGACTTGCGTTTGATTTTTAACAAAGGCTGCCTTGGGCTGACTCAAGGCAGACTTTGAATGCATATCCCTCTGACTCATCAGCCTTATTTTTCACAGCGCTTCTTAATTCCTGTCTTCTGCCTGATTAATGTCACGTTAACGTCAAACTACTCGCTGAGGAACAAAAAAATGTTCAACGAAGACAGGTCAATCACGACTTCAGAAATTGCAAAAATAGTGTATAATGTTGCTACTACTAATACTACTCTTAGAAGTAGGTTGCTAAATGGTGTGGAGAAGTTTCCCGGAGTAGAAACTGTGTATTTAAAGAATATTGATGATGGTACGAGATTTGTTTTGGAATTGTCTGAATATTATTTTAATTTTCAGTTTAATCAGTATTTTAAACAGCGTACTTAGCAAATTCATGGCAATCTAAATGGAATCGCCCCCGTATTTGGTGACAAGTTGGCACCATCAGTAGCGCCCATCTGTTCCTGTAAATTGCAGATAACAGGACATGCATACTGAAGCTCAGTCAGCCATTGTAGCCGTATTACGAACTTTGCAGTTGTCATGGGTATCGTTAAGATAAGCTCTGCTCTAGGCTGTCTTTAGTAAAACTAACACACAACAACATAATTATGCACGACTACGAAAATATTTTTCAACGCCACAAAGGCGTGAGGCGTGATGGCGTATTTCAGGTTCAGACAATAAATCGACTTGATCAGCTCCTGTTGTTCAGTACCCGATAATCGCTACTTACTTCATTATAACAGCTTTGCAAAGACTGAATTCCGCCTTTGGTCTAGTGGTCGCAAGCGCTACTGCCGAGTATGAGTTCCTGGGTTTATTATTGAAGTCGGACAAAGTGTTATTGAATTTTTCCATCTGGAACTTCTCCGTAGCAACTCGGAGCCTGGATCTTTGCCCTGTAGATGGGAATTTCTGCTCCACCCCTATTACATGAATACTTTTAAAGATAACTGGCGAAACGTGGTTGTGCTAAGAACCTACTTCGGGGATTATAGACGTGATGTCACGTTATGTATGAAAGCTAAAATTAAACCTTTTTTTAATTTAACATTTTCACAGAATTCATTAGCGCATCAGATGTACACTCAATAAAAGAAACTGTAGGCTTTGAAATTACTGATGATTATATTAGAATAGTCCATCCTATAGAAGCACGACTGACTTCCAAAACGGTCAACATGTTTAGTAATATTTACATGTCTATGTTTGCGCCGAACCATAATAATACTATTCGGACTTCTTATGAAACTTTAGCTAAGGAAAAACTCGCTGATATTATAGATGTGAAAAGCGCGTTTTTATGCCTGAGATGGTCCTCTTGGGTGACTTTCGGTGAGTAATATTTGTTTTATATATTATGCACTATTAGTTAGTTAAGTTAAATAATGTGTTGTAAGAGTATCTATACCTGTGGTTGTAAGCAGTATGGGAATATAACTCCAAATTATGAGAGGTGTAACGTAGGCCCACCAGATGAAACCGAAGTCTTTTGACACCGACTTAGACATAACTACTGGATGCGAAAAGTGGCTATTCTGGTGTTGTGACGCAGATTAGGATATCTATGTCTAGCAATGTTAGCCACGAGCCCCTCTTCGATTATATAGATTGGTATAGCAGCAGTTCATTAATATTAAAAAAAAAAAAAAAAAATTGGATATTCTGTCATAGAAACGTTCCAAACAAATAGCCCTGTCGCCTTTACCATAAGTAGTTATAAGCATTTTATTACCGTAGCATTTCTCTGTCCCCTAACAAATGAAATCCTTTAAATAAATTCGCTATGATAATAAGTTTCGACAATTTATTGCTGCTTACTTTTAACAATATGAGTATTTTCCCCTTATTATTTTCGTCTCCCCTTATTCCGTTTTTTTTATATTATGTTTCTTTAAGACCGTACTTTCGCATCATGTTTACTTCCCGTGCCTCTTATATCCTTCGTTTTATAATGAAACCTGATTTTGCTAAGAAATAGGGTGATTCTATTACATTCTTTACAAAATATGGTATGGCATACCCTTAAATAATTTTAGCTGTAATGAAATGTACCTGCACATACATGATGCCGGGGTAAAAATACAGGGGAACATGAACATATAATGTTGTCACCGGTAGGTATTTAAAAAAAATCTACTGTTTCCCACAAAACTGCAATACCTACAGTGTAGGTCGTACACTGTCAGAATGTATGGAACGTAGTTTTTTTTTAATTACCTACCTATGAAAAATGTCTATGTGGTTCGGAATGATTTACTGAATACGTGGTAACCATTTGTGCGTCGATCTCCCCTTCCACCCCGTATTAGCTTGGCAGAAACACGTTTCTGCCAAGCTAATACCCTCGATAGTGTTCTAGACGTAGCTCACGTAGTGCCTACATTTTAGTACAGTTTCACGTAGTACAGAATGACACTTTAATTTCATTAAAAAAAAAAAACTTCTTATTTCAATTTACGGATAAGTTGCTAGTAGTCGATTTGCCAAACAGTATTTTTTAACTTTGTCATTCATCGCTCTGCTCTTATGCAAATTTATTTGGCATCATGTATTCCCCTACCATACTGCTATATAACTTGTCATCTTATCAGTCACCCCCCTTTCTAGCCATATCAGCTTTCGTACAGTCCATTCATTGCTTCTTGTTTCCCCTACACATATACAGCCACATTCGTCCTGAAGACTGTCCCCCGACATTTTCCTCATTCCCCCGCATTACATTACGCAAATTAACGTTATTTTCCTTACTCTTCTATACTTTTCTTTCAGTGTCTATGTTCCCTGTAGCTCCTATAATAATTCTATGCATATGGGAACGAAGGTTTGGCATACGGGAGAATCATATGATGGCTGGTTGTACCCCTCTTATCCACTGGACCGCTAGGCTTTTCGGCCACATGACCATATTCTTGTTTGTGATAGTCATACCTCTCCTTATAGTATGTGTTTTTATGGATTTCGATCGTACATTTCTACAACCAAAGTTTTTGGGTAAGTGTGATTTTTTGTCAGAATTAAAAAAAAAAAAAATTCAATTGAGCGTAGTTCTGCCTAAATGTACCAACCTACATCAAAATACCTTCTTTTTTTGAGATAACTGTCATTGTTTTGGATACGTAGTTAACGCTGTTTTGAGAAAAACAGATGTCCCGTACAAAACTTGGATTCCGTGCGACTCAAATGGTCGGCTGATTATAATTCTGCGATTATGATGTTGAATGGAGAACCACCCACCCCATGGAGAATGGAGTTCAGTCCAAAAATATGACCCCACCTGTCTGATGCAGGCTGTACTTATATTGCATATAATGGGTGTAAATATACCCTCAACGAAGTTGAAAGGCACTTTGTTCTCCCCGTTATTGCGATTTTTTTTTGTTCTGGACTATACCTTGAAACCTAGTAACGGAGATATTGGAGGTCAAGTTTCAACTTCCTCATCATCATCATCATCATCCACAGCCCGAATTCACCCACTGCTGGGTATAGGCCTCTCTTTTCTCGTGCCAATCCCCACGGTCAACTTCAACTTCAACTTCCTCACAAGTTTGAAAAAAAACTGTTATAATTTTACTCATCAGCACAATGTTTTGAGTGCGTTACATTGAGTCCTACCGTAAATCGTGATTTTAGACCCAAAAAAAGTCGTTTCCAAGCAATAACTTTTGCGCAGTGTTACTTAGTTTGAATGCTTGGTTGACGCCGTTGACGGCTCGTGAAGGGTCCGTTTACACTCTGTTGGTATATATATTTTTATTTCAGGATCTGTTATTGCAATGTTATTAATGTTTGGATTAGCTTTCCACGCCCATCTGTATATGTGGAGTTTTAGCCGAAACGAACAATATGTTATTTGCCAGATTTACATCTCGTCATTGTTTTTTGGTAAGTAAAAATAAAATTATTTTTCGAAAATAAATAAGGCAGTCGGCCTCGTAAATTACCCTAACGTTGATCTACATTTTATAAACTGTGTTTCAACAAAATTACGTCCCAAACTTTCTAAAAATAAAATCTGTTTCACAACCAATGGCACCTTAACATGAACATGGCGCGAACCATCGTGGCTTGTAATTGCGAAACGCGATACTAGACGTCACTGTGCCGATGACTTGTACCTATGTGTTAAGGGCATTACATGGCTCAAATCCCAAAAACAGCGTATGTTCAAAGAAAATTATTGATGAATCCCTTCGTACGTTTTCCGTGTAAAAAATATATGTTATAGTTAAGTTCATCACAAATAAATTGTATTGTTTAAAATTTTAATAAACCTTCTCAATTTTTTTTGGTTAATCGTAGAAAATAGGTCCTTTTTCAACCTTAATTGTAAATTATCTCTGTAACGGCTGAATAGATCGACATGAATTTTGTAACAACAAATACGTAATGATATACTTAACAATCTGTATTGTTTTTTTTTTGTAATTTCTTTTAATATTTTTAAATAATAAATAAAAACCGAAATTTCACGAAATGTGCGGAGCAAGCCCTGTGACGCATGCTCGGGACCGCGATACGTCAGTGCCTTGACGGCTCTTGTGACGGGTGGACGTACGCGTGTTATTTTTTCCAAATAAAATTCAAAACTGCACGTTTTTAATGATTTCTGAATGAAATAATATTGTAAATGGTACAGTTATTAATATTTCGTAAAATAAGAATAGAAAATACGTTTATAAAATATATTTTAAGTAGTTTTTAATTTCGTTTTGTTATTTGAACCTATCATAGAGTAAGCCTGACAAGTGACAGCTATGCCTAAATCAACACTTCTATACAAATAAATCAAATTGAAATGTCTGTTTGTAATATCAAAATAACAGCTTTTTACTGAATGCATATGAAAATATATCCGGCACTTATAACAAAAACACATTTTTTTTAATTTTTGTCTTTCTGTCGGTCTATCTGTCTGTCTTTCTGTTTGTTAATCTCCGAAACGGCTGGACCGATTTCTGGCATTTTTGGCATCCATAAATGATCGATTCATCTCATACAAGTACAGGATGTTATTTTTTCGAATTTTATTCGGTTCGACTCCCGAGTGTGGCAAGCGAATTTTCGAAAATCTTTAAAACAGATTTGTATCTTTTGAAAAATTAAGTAATGTTTCCTTTGAGTAAAATTTGCTATCTCCGGTATTTAGAGTACTTTCCCTCCAGGTGAGGTTGTCAAATTCCATCCTGTATATTACAGGCAATTCCGTGAGGTCCTGGAATTAAAGAATACGACCACCCCATTAATAAAAGGCGACTAAGAAAACATTCGATCTACAACGAAGACAGCTCTATGATACACTGGATAGTCCAGCAGGCCAAAAACACCTTTACCGGCTTGCTAGAGCTAGAGAGAGAAAGGCGAAGGATGTATGTCAGGTTAAATGCGTAAAAGACGAAACTGGAATGGTTATTTCGGAAGGGTTACTTTGAAAGAGTGATGAATGAGGAGAATGACTGGAGTGGTGTGCTTGAAAATAAACCAGCGAATGAGGGACTAGTGAGAAAGGTTAGTTTGGATGAAGTGAGGATTGCAGGAAATGGAATTAAGAATGGTAAGGCATTAGGACCGGACGGAATACCGGTAGAAGTATGGAAGTTATTTCTGATGGACGGATGGGCGTGGTTAGCTTTATTCTTCAGTAAACTGTTGCCGGAAGAAATGATTCCTGACGAATGGTGTAACAGTTAGCTGGTGCCCATTTTTAAAAACAAAGGTGATGTGGTGGAGTGCAACAATTATAGAGTAGAGGAATAGAGCTAATGTCACATAGTATGGAAGGAGCTCGTGGCTAAATAATAACAGCCACTCGGATCGATCTTTAGGTTAAGCCGTGCTTACCTAGGTTGGTCTGTGGATAGGCGACTACCCATTTTCGCTATCCGCCAGCTGTGCGAAAAATACGACGTGCACATAAAAATTTGCACATGGTTTTTGTAGACCTCGAAAAGGAATACGACCGGGTACCCCGTGAGGTACCGTGAAGGAAGTATGTGCAGTTGATCCGTGCGATGTACAGTCGATGCAGTATCCAATTTAAGTCCGGTCTACAGCCGGCAATACCCGGCAGCTTCAATGTGGCTTTCGGCTTGCACCAAGGGTCGGCTCTCAACCCTTTTTTTTTTCGGTTCGGAAATCTTCAAATGACCCTCCCCCCGCTCTGGACGGAGCGGAAGGGAGTGTCAGACTTCTACTGACTAAAACCTATCCATGTTCCTTCTTTGCCCTTTGTGGTCCAGGGCCGCGGCATCTCTTTCGAACAGTCCCGCAGCCCTGGTAGGCATCGGCCCTTGCGGACCCCTTCAATACGAACGCACCGTCGACACAGCCTGTCGTCAAAAGACGGCCGGACGGCGATCTAGCCCATTACTCACCGTCCACAGGCCCGCGCCTACGGTGGCCGGGAGCGACCACGTGACCCCCGGCGCCCGGGGCGTTTCCTGCGGCGGCTAGGACGTAAGGCTCTTTCCCTCTCACGTTCCGCCACCTCCTTCTCTAGCATGACTGCTTCGGAGAAGGAGGTGACGGCTTCCCATTCTCGCTCGCTCCGGACCAGGGCTTGAACCAAGGCCGGACGCGAGAGAGCGCCGCCGCCAATCGCCGCTACGAGGAGGCTCTCATCCCTTAGCTCTTCCTCCCTTACCTATTCCTCGTGATAATGAACCCTCTCGCATCGGACATCCAGGAAGAGACACCCTGGTGCTGTTCGCCGATGACATTTTGCTGGTTGCTAAGAGCGATCAAGAGGTCCAGAGCAGATTGGAGGTGTGATGGCAAAGACTGTAGTAGAGAATGTTGGTCTGCATTTGAGTAGAACCGAAACGGAATACTTGTTTTGCGATTTCGTCGGTCTCTCCAGTCTAGTGCCTTTAACTCTTGCCGAAACGCCCATACCGATCTGCTTCGACTTACGGTATCTCGGATCGCTTGTCCAAGGGGATGGCAAAGTAGACCGGGACGTAACGCACCTGATCAACTCAGATGGATGAAATGGCGACAGGTCACTGGAACAGCAACTTACGACTCACGGATGCCTCTCAATTAGAGGGGAAAGTATACAAGTCCGTGATTAAACCTGTCGTACTGTATGGATCAGAATGCTGGGCTGTGAAAAAGATGGATGAAAAACGATTCCACGCAGCGGAGATAAGAATGTGTGCGGTGCTTACTTCAAGAAAGTCTACATGCACCATTGACACCAACACCAATTCCAATAAACCACCAACCGACCTGTTCAAGATATTTGAATTTTAATGACTTTTTTGTGAATGGAAACATTTTGTTCTTATCAGAGCGTGGCAACATTAAAACAAAGCTATATTTTATTTATTACGCTCATCATCAGACATCCAACTTTATTTCTACACGATGTAATACACAGTCAAGTTAAATTATCTGGCGATACCCATCATGCATGTGAAGTTTCGCTATCAAAATTTGATCTTGTAAAACTATAAGGTGTAAATCTCAATCATAAAGGTCATCATCAGACCTTCAGAATGTGAAATGTAGAAGCACCCGTGGTCAATTACATTAAAGTTGAAAGCTATATCATTGTAACTATTTCTGTTACTGAGAACCGATAAGCACTTACCTAGTCATCATCAGACTTTCAGAATGTATCAAGTAGGGATACCCGTGCTCAGTAAAATAACTGATGAAATGCTAGCTCATAAGTCAAACTGTATAATTTATCTCAAAATAAATATGAATTGGAACAAAATGTATTCAAGTCTCTCAGAGAACGAATAAATTAGGCAAAAACGATGACAACAGTGCGACACATCTGTGTTCTTGCTTAATCTTTATTGTAGTAATGGTCGTTTGCCGGTAGGGGCGCCAAATAAACAAAAACCAGTACAGAGGTCAAATCATCAAGGTCATCGAGCAATGTAATGCCCTTAAGATTCGCGCGCGCGAACGACCCTCCGTACCAAGGCTTACCCTCCTCAAACCCGACGACCCATCACCCTCAACTAGTACGATTAAAAATTATAAAAACAAATACCGTCCGCGTTTCCCGCCCCACCGCCGAGGCCCACCGCGACCCTTGCTTGCTGCCTGTAGCTTTATATTTCCCTAATAATAATTCGAACTAGCCTGACCCAAGCTGCGCTCCCCAAAATGACGCACTAAGCCGAAGCCCGAACCCCACGGGGGGTGCCCTTATTGATCTTTCATTTAATTCTATATCCTAGTTTGTAAGCCCTGGCTGGGGCCTTAAAGTAGTTTTTGGCCACCACAAGATGGTTAAGGTTAAGCAGTATTTCAAGTGCAACCTTTTAGAGTTTAGCTGCGAGTGGTCATTTAAAAAAAAAAGCCATACGCGGTTGTAAGAAATCGGGTAAGACCTTACTTCATGGTATCATTTCTAAAGTAAGTTCCTCTCGAGACTTTCACACTATGTGTGTCACGATGAGGAGACGCGGTGCCCTGTCCGTGAAGCGGGCGAGGGTAGCAGTGCCATCAGCTCTCGACGAGTGATAAACAAGGTTCAACGGACCAGGTTATCATCAATTCGGCACATGGTTCTAGACCCAACAGCATAGATTTATTTAATTAAAAATCAACTGTTCCATACAAAAGTGCTATACCCAAACGGTCAGAATGTATAGAATGGAACAGCTTGTTTTTTACTAACTGACCCAAAGCTTCCTCGCTCGCAGGTCTGGAATCACTTGCAGAATGGATTGAGAAAGTAACTGTGAAACTTAATGCGCTAGCATAGCTGTTTCAAGCATCGTCATTGGTTGAAAATCTGTTAATGTCATTTTGCATTTCAAAATAGCTTGACTTCATTGGTCTGATTGTGGCAGAAAAAACTTTGGGAAAACTATTTTTTATATTTAAAAATGTAATGAATGTGCGGAAAGATGAATAAAGGAAAACGAATATGTTTCTTTTAGGTGTAATCCTACCAATTTTTCTATCAGTTTTGGAAGTTTTCGCGAAAAAAAAATTTTACTTCGCTGTACCATACTACATACTCGAGATTTTGGCTCGGGCGAGCCCCATGTACACGTTGGGTACTGGGATGGCTAGACTTACACTTAGAGCAAGACTCAACGCTCACTGTAAACTTAATAACCACATGTGCCCTAATTTGAAGTTTGATGATGAATTCTTTGACGCTAAAATTTGTTGTGGTAAGTATCCTAACCAAACTTTTTAATGGTAAGTAACTAATAAAACGGTTTCAAACTAGCGCTTTTTTTTGCTCGTATAAGCTCGTATCGGCTTACGCTCTTGCGCGCGTCGCATATTCCGCTTCAAAAAAACGAACACGCGAACTTGCGCTTATTCCGGCGTTTTCGCGCGGGATGAGTGGCCGCGCTTGGAGGCGTCTCTCGCGGCTTGCGCTTATACGAGCTTAGAAGCGCGTCAACGCTCGTAGGAATTGCACGTGTGGCAAAAGGCGCGCCTATACGCGCTTCTAATAACGAGCATAGACGCGCTGAAAATACGTCAGTCTGAAATATAGTCGTGTCGTATCGTATAGTCCTTTCACAGTTATTTTATCTCTTGACTTTTTATTAAAATCAAAATCTTTTTATATGGGCATACACTTATAAAACGTCGAGAAAAGATGCTCGGTTCGGGTTGATAGTTTCCTATGGAGCAAAACCGGCAAGAAACTCCATGGTTATTCTTTTAAAATTATTTGATATTACATTGTTATTATGTAACAGCGTTAGTACTTAAGTATGGGAGGACATCGTATTCGCGACCATAAGTCGTTGCTTACTTCACTAAAACGTAAAACAAGATTGAAAAGTTAATAAAAATTAACGAGTATCTGCTAGGCCTAAAATGTTCACACATTCACAAACTATTGTGAATAAAAGAATATATGCAAAAAAAAAAATATTAAAAAGACTAAATGCACTGATGGACAACATGTATACAAACTGGGGTTGTACCAGAAAAACGAGCCCAGAGAGATATTTATAACAGAGGCTGTATATATCTCTTTTTAATAGGGTGACCAAACATTTTTATAACAAACAAGAAAGTTCGTTTTGAAAGAGATAATTTGTCCGGTTAACACATCAACGGTTACTTAAAATAGAGAAATTATAATAATTTATGAGAAAAACAAAAACTGTACATTTAAAATAAGAGTTTTTCTCGGAAACTTTGTCAATTTTGTGTTATCTGTCGGTGTTAAATCGTGCACCTACCCACGTTTTTTAAGAAAAGACTTTATGATAGAATCTATCATAAAGTCATTTCTTAAAAAACATGCCTTGTGTCGAATCATCATGCGTGGCTTATGATAAAGGTGTGCATCTGGATTGAGGGCGAAAAACGAAATAAGACTTATAGGGGAATTAGTTAAAAATAGTAAAAACTTAAAGCAAAGGGCCATTTTATTTTATTTTTATTAATGTTTAACATTTTTTAATTTTTATTAATTGTTGTTCGATTTAGTTGACATTATTTACTTTTTCAAGTACCTGTTGGTATTATTATTATTATTTCTTTTTCTTGACTTTATTTTACTTTTTCAAGTGCCGTATTATATTTTTTTTTGTTTATTACTGTGAATATGAGGACTACGTGGGTCATACTATTATTATTATTTTTTAGTTAAGTTAGTTTCACGATTGTCTGGCAGTTTGAGTACTTTATGCGGCCTACCCGAATGTCCTTTCTTTGGTATTGTTCGTCGTGTCGTTGAGCTCCTTGGATTACGAGTCGAGCTACACGATCACTGACAAATGCTTGCACTGTCTGGACAGGTCCATTCAAATCTGTGTGGTTAATTCTTCAAAATACCATCTCGGACATTAATCTACATGGTCCTCATATGACTTGAGCAATGTCTGGACTTTAAAAGAGACTGTGACCTCTGAGTTTGTTTCAGATGTTTTTTCTCAGAGTAGTCAGGTACGAAACACCGGCCCCATCTAGTTTTAAAACAACATGTTGTGACATGTAAAAGAGTTTTGTAAACCAATTTACAGCAATAAATATGATTTATGATTTCATGAATTTCTTAAACGTCAATTAAAACTGTCATGATCAAATAACTTGGGCCCTCAATCCAGATGCACACATGATAAAGTAGGCAAGAGTGCATGCAGAATTTCGTTTCTTTTCATGCTCTTTTAAACCGACTTCAGAAAAAGGAGGAGGTTCTCAATTCTTAAAGTGTTTTTTACCTCATAACTCCGACATTTATGAACCAATTCGAAAAATGATGTTTTTATGTGAAAGGATTTACTTTCCGATTGGTTTCGTAGAAATTCCATCAAAATCGGTTTAGTAGTTTGGTTTTTAAATCAAAATAGCTGGAAAAAATATGTCATCCAAGTAAACGAAAAACCCTATTTTGCCTTCCTGTGACTTTCCAATGGTGTTTACGAATTATGAAAAATTATTAGGTACAAAAAAGCGGCTTTAAACAAAATAAAAAACAATCTGCAAAAAAAACCGACTTCCAAAAAAACACTAAAAAAGTCTAAAATAACTTTACTTTCGGAAGTCGGTGACTTTGTTTGCTCTGCAGACCTGGTGTTTGAGTATTTAAATGGATGGAAATAAAGTAAAACTAAAAAATGTAATTTAAAAAATGCGCCGGTTTGAAATGAAAGCTGAACTGTTAGTTATTGTTTGAGATTCGGGATCGCATTCAACCATTTTAGCTTCATTTCTATTTTCGATAACAAACAAAAATAAAAAAAATATTTTTCATACGTTAATAGTTTTAATGAAAAATAAGTACACGAAAGCAGATGAGTCTTTCATCTACAAAATGTCTAAGGCATTGTTACACTAATCATTGTTATTAAGATGAAAGCGCCAGGGAAGAACGCGAAATTCTTATTATTTGCAATTTGCAGGTCAGTGTCAGACTTTTGAACAAAAATATGGTTTGCGACCGTAACATGCATGTAGTTACAGAATTATAATCATTGTTGAAAGTCATTCAATGACATTAAATGAACATAGAGCGCTGAATTGATGATTTTAATAATTTGGTCCTGTTGGAATATTTAGTCCATGATATTAACCAAGTGATACAAATGAAGAGATTATTTCAAAAATCACCTATGTTAAAAATTCATGACATGAAATAGTTAGAGTTAGTGACAGTTTTGGTTTTTTTTTCGTAAACAGCCTATGTCACTGACGTGACTGCTTTTTGCCGAAACCATAGTTGACTATTTGTTGAAGAAATATGAATTGTGATCGGAAAGCTTACGAATTCCTCTACAAGATGGCGTAACTTAACTCATATCATGAAATTTTTGACAAAGATGGTTTTTGAAATAATGTCTTCAAATGTTGTCAACAGTGCTGTACAGTGTGTCCACTTTAAGTGTGCAGTTCAAGGTGGCGCTGCTTATCAAGAAAAAATGCATCGATATGTCAAAATTGGTATATTTATTTTAGTTCTGTGTTTTCCGCCCTGCGCTAAATTGGTTACCCTATCATCTTCTCCATGTCAAAATCGTAGTTTTGATCTTTATTCGCATTCCTCTAAGGTTGCTGTCTGGTTACTCCCACTGACAAGACTGCTAAAATTACAGTGTTCTTTATTTTTATTACGATAAGGTTGCTATTGTCAGAGGTGAAAACTGTGAAAGGACAGTTAGATCTAGATCTATCTTTAGACAGTCTCTTTCTTAAATTAGAAACTTTCTTAAACTAGAACTAAAGAAACTGTCATATTAATATCAGTGACGGACCACGCTCTGCTACGGCGTACTTTTTCTAAAATTGTATTAAGAGACCTACTTATCTTTATTTTTGTTTTATTTTACTCTCTTAGCTTATTTGTGTACCATCTAAAACTACGTACAATACCGTTAGTGGCAAATAGCACCATCTATCTAATACCAGGCGAACTATTCTTTCACATAGCGAATCAGATGCCGCCAGAATTTCAATCGTGTTGTGCTTCACAGCCTAGTCTTCCCTAAAATGTATAGATGGAGGGTGGTGTTTTCTCGGCTAACCTAAAATAAAGCCTTTTTAATAAACATGACTTACCCGTGTTACTACCGGTAGTAATACAGATAATAAAATCGGTTCTCTATTACCGTTTCAGATTCAAACTTCTTCGAACCATTCCCATATTTGGCATCGTTCGAAAGTGGAATATATGACATCCTGACTTTGTTTGTACAATTCGTCGTTTATTGGGTAAGTTTTCTTTGTAATTTCAAGGATTTGAGTGAGTCGGTTTTTTCTAGGCAAGCGTGATCCACCCTACGCCGCATCATCGCTTCACGTCAGGTAAGTTTCGGCCAAACGCAAGACTATTTCGAGTAAAAAAACACTTATGTTCTTCTTCTTAGCGTGTTGAGGACGATTCAAATTGTGTCAGCCCAAAATTTCGCAACGAGTTTGGCACTTTTAGTAGCGTCCATCAGCTCTTGTGATGTGCAAAGGACAGGCAGGGCACGATATCAAGTGTCCCATCGTTTGTGAGGCAGCACCACATTTACACTTCAGGGCAAAGTCATCTATGAATCTCCACCTGAATAGGTTTTCCTTGCTTCGACCAACCTGTGTCCGGAGTCTATTCAAAGACTACACTACTGTTGATCGCCTAAAGTTGAGAATTTTCGTCGGTTTTTTTTTTAATCTGCCCTTCTCTACCTACGTTTTTGTCGTGTAGATATTGATTGTGCTTTTGTATGAAATAACTATACAAAGCAAAATATCAGCGAATAAAAAGTGTCTCGTTGATAAAGTGGTCGCAAATACGTCTGCTGAAAGCGTGTAGCGTGAAGTCCTGAGTTTAGTTCCCGGCTCGGGCAAAGAGTTCTAGATCAGTGAACTGAAACATAACTTACTGTAAATCTGACATCTTTAGAAAGTTACTGGCACATTGACGTTCTACAGCATGTAACTATCAGAAAAGTCATATTTAGGTAAGGGTGTGCCACAGACCATCAAACTGAACAATTATCTTCGTGGCACCATCATCGTAACTGCGAAAAAATAGCAACAGCATACACTTGTACCAAGCGAAATTATAATACCTACCGCACCCAAATATATGGGGCAGCAGATTTTTCCTATGGAGAGGAAGTTGTCCAGTTTGATGTTCAGAGGGTTTAAAAAGACTGCTTTAGCAGAATCATAATAGGATAATAATATGAATTATGTTACAATTCGTAAAATGGTCACAAAGTGACAATTGATAATATTAGCTGCGTCTGTTTTGTTCCGTTGTCCGCGGCCATTTTACCTGGGAATCGAACCCATGCACTCATGCTCCACTTGCGACCACTAGATCAACGAGGCAGTCAACACAAGTGCACATTATCTTTATTCTTATAAAGTTCATTTTCGGATAAAGCGCGGCTGAGCTATACCTAAATTCGTTCTATAAATCTCGATTTTAGTATAGTAACTTGGTATCTTGAATTTCAGACTGTGGTCATATTACTGGAATACAAAATACTACAGACCATACGAGAAAAGATTGTATTTCGTCATTACGAAAAACCGAGTCCAAATGACACTCGTAGTGTTCAGGAAGAGACACACTACGTTGAGAGAGCACTGCAAGAGAGTAAATATATTTATGTATTCGCACAGGTCGATCGAAGGCTAGCTAAGCTTACCGAAGTCGATGTGAGGATTGGTGGCCAAATCTGAAACTGAGTAATAGTGAAAAATGTTCAAAGGAATCTCGGGCCCGATTTTGTAGAAAACTAAAACTGTATCATTAGGTTGATTTTGGAAAAAAAACACTACTTTTAAACATCTGACAGTATAGGAATAAGAATTTTTACGGAAAGCAAACTAAGGGAAAGAGCAAATTATTAACAAAATACTTTTTTGATTTTCTAACCTTAATTATTAAACCTCTGATTAATTTTTGTAAAAATCCTTTGATGTAGTTTTATTATTCATCAAAATCGGGCCCGAGCTTCTTTTAATGATTTCTCGCTTTTCCTCATACAGTGGATTTCATTTATTACGACCTTAGTTGAAGCGACCATTTAGCTATAGCGACGTTAAATCTAAGTCCCTTGAATTTAAAGCATACTTTAGTACAAAATTCATGTAGCTATAGCGTTTTTGGATGTAACGCCGAGTTCTGGTGTAGCGAATCTTAGAGAGCTTTTTTATCTTTTGTTTACATCCACACAGATGGTCAGCAACTGTGGAGACCTTTACCTTTGGTAATAGATATTAGCCAAGTAGGTATACGTTTCGAAGTTAAATATATGGTTCAGTTACAAAGTGATATTTTTTGCCTGTAAAGACTTCCACTTGAAAAATTCACCATGTATAACGAGAGTATCGAGACCCTTTCGTGTCTCAGAAAGCTCGTTAAACCATTGGTCACGTCATTTTAGAATGATGGCAGTCATTACGGATAGTCAGAAGCCCGAAAGTGTGACCGTCAGATTTACCAAGAAGGCAAGAAGGGTTACACCATATTATGTAGTAACTTGGTTGTAGAGGTCAGATAGGCAGTCGCTTCATAATAAAAACTCGTAGTCAGCTGCATCCTGTTAGACTAAAAGCCCACTCCAATGACATTGGGAAATATCTAGGAAGATGACGATTGTGTCTACAATCAAAGCTGCTATAATATTATCACAACTTTCAGAAAATTACACCACTGAAGTGCTTCTGGTTGACGATGTTCACAAATGTTACACAGACACTCAGTTTACTAAAATGAAAAAAAAAGTACACGCTGTTCAGGGTATTACATTTGCTGCAAAGCTAGGTAAGTATCACTCGTGCATATTATAGAACCCTACTTATATATATGTCACCGCAAAATTGTAAATACCGTTAGATTATAATCTATCTGGCGAGATTGTAAACTATCAAAAGATTGTGAACCGTAACATACTGCTTACAATATATCCTGGCTGCAGGATCAAGTTATGTATGTTACAAAAATGTGTTGTCACCAAAACCAAAGATGTGTGCAAAATTTCAGATCAATCGGATACCAACAGGTAGTTGAAAAATTGTTTGTAAATTTTGAAGTGAACAACTTACATAATTATAACATACATACGAACAGTGCAAGTTAAATAAAATGTATACTCATGTTGCTACAAATAATTGTCTGGTCTTGTGCTATATAAGTGACCGGTTAAAGTACTTACCTATACACAAGAATACCCGATGTGTGTCTTGGGTTCGAACTGAGACAGGAACTTTAATTTGTGTTATTTACTTCAACACTACGTCTTTCAAAACGGTGAAGGAAAACATCGCGGCAGATCGGCGAAACATCGTAGGGAAACCGGCATGTCCTGGATCAACGATTCCAAGATATGACATCAACCGTCCCGCACTGTGCCCGCGTGGTTTATAACAGCCCACTCCCCCTCATAGAGAGGAGGCCTGAGTCCCAGTAGTTTGACCGTTATAGGCCGATTATGCTACACAAACATTTTTTCGCAACATTTCAGGCGAATGCCTAGCTATACTCGGAACTGAAGCAGTCAGCAAGACTCTACTGATGAACATGCTGGCTGGTAAAACAGTCATGACAAAAGGAGACTCTTGCATCCAAGGGAAGTTCCTTAGGCGAGAACGGATGAAGGTAACAGTTATAGAAAGTCAGGGAAATGAATTGCTAAACAAAATGACTACCTAAATAGTTCGTATACTCATATCACGACACACATTCTTTAACAGTTGTATGAAATGTCAGTTTATTTAACAATTTACCCTGACGGTCGTTACCTATTTATCTAATGGTTGATATTAAAATGCTGATGGCGTACCTGTGCACTGAGCAACATGGCTTTCGCGAAAAAAGATCCGTCAATACTAACTTACTTACACTAGTGAATTATATCTCTAGTAGTCTTGATCGCAGACGCCAGGTTGACGTTCTTTACTTTGATTTCCAAAATGCGTTCGACAAAGTCAACAATGACGTCTTGCTATCAAAGCTCAGTGCGATAGGTGTTGCTCCGGGACTTTTACGGCTTCTTGCAGATTATTTGCGGGACCGGCAACAATTTGTCAGATTAGGTTTTTGAGTCACTCCCATACCACACTTGCTCGGGTGTGAGTCAAGGTTCGGTAGTAGGCCCACTCCTTTTCATTTTGATGGTTAATGACCTCCCTGATGTGGTTGCGAATGCCAGATCCCTCTTATATGCTGATGATTTAAAACTATTTTATGAAATAAAATCTGAGCGTGATTGCCAAGCTCTGCAATCAGACATTGATGCAGTACGTAAGTGGAGTTTAGAAAATAAAATGGAATTCAATAAGTCAAGCTACGTGATGTCTTTTGGTCGAATGCGGCACCCATTCAACTTTCTATACAAACTGAATGGAGATACAATTACAAGAACTGAGTCCATGAAAGACCTGGGAGTCATATTCGACCGTAAGCTCACTTTTCACGATCACATCACATCCACTGCTAAGGAGTTCTTCAGGCGCCTTGGCTTTGTTCTAAGGAACTGTCGTGACTTCCACAACCCCCACGTTATCAAGCTTGTTTTCGGGGCATTGGTCCGTAGCAAACTTGAGTCTAGTGCATGCGTGTGGAATCCTTTTGAGAAGCAATATGTGTTGGCTTTAGAGAAAGTACAAAAACAATTCCTCAGATATCTTTACAAGCACATGTACGGGTTTTATCCCTTCATGTATCCCACTAAATTTCTGTTGGGTTGCTTAAGTTTCAACTCTCTAGAAGTAAGACGGTCGCGGGATCAGATAACTATAATATTTAAAATTATTAGAGGGATTATCGATGATCCTGATCTGCTCAATGAAATCTGCAATCTTTTTGTCCCAGACAATTACTGTCGTGGCAGAAAACACCGGTTACTGGCTGTTCCAAGTAGCCGTACTATTGCACACTCCAAGTCACCTATTCCTCGGACAGTAGTCGCTATTAACGCTCTCCTGAAGTGCTCCACGAAGTTCCACCAGCTGTCGAGGACGAGTCCTAGGTACTTCAACGTAGACCCGACGCCGATGGAAACCCCTCCTGCCGTCAGTCAGGATCCCGACGGTGGCACATTCCGAGGCCCAGGAAAACACATGGCCTCGGACTAGTGTAATGCCACCTCGAGACCCAATTGCCGGATCCTCTCCACGACTATCGCAATCCCGCGTGTCATGTTTTCGGCCGCCGACCTCCCTTGTGCCAGTACTAGCGTGTCGTCAGCGTAGCAAACTACGCTGACGCCGCTAGGGAGTTCCGCGCACAGCACCCAGTCGTAACCGATGTTCCACAAGGCCGGCCCCAGAACCGATTCGGTGTGGTCTGCTTCCGGAACCGCAAGCGGCGGCGAAGCCATAGCTGGGGGAGGATGCCTCCCTCGGGAACAGAGCGCTCACCACGTCCTCCACGAGCTCAGGCCGGAGACTGCGTCAGCGGGTGCGGAGTTTGTGCCGCACCATCTTGTAGGGGCGGCCCACAGATCTCCGTTCAGAGACTCTAGCATCTCCTCGCGGGTCAGATCCTTGGCCAGCCGGACAGCCTCTTGGAGGGCGGTCTTCGCCGCTCTGAATCCCTCAGCTCCGCCTCAATGGCTGTCGCATCCGGAGGGCGGATGCGTGCCTGGCGTACGTGTCTTCACGGACTGTGGTGACGGCTGAAGATCCCTTACAGCGGTGGTAGGCTTCGGCCGCCTGGCGCGCGACCACCCTCCTGCCAGAGTCCGGCGCCAAACAGCTTGTCTGTGTTCCGTCGGTGAGCGGGAGTGCCAGTGCCATTGGGGGATGGATATGGTCAGTTGCGCGGTTTCGGACCAGTCTGGGTTTCTATGTGACTCTGTACCGGGGGACTCATGCTGGAGGGTAGCGGGATCCGAGGCACGGTCTCTGTCGTTGGCCGACCGCAGTTAGTAGGGGGCCCAAGTACTGCGCCAGCCACGTGGGAAAGGCTGCCCCCGCCAACTCGCGAAAAATCCCGAAATGCTCCACTGTGCCAGTTGGCGACTGGGCGGGAGGACCCGGTGGCCATTTCGGGGGGGGCTCGGGCATCCCCGCAGTCTCCAGATGAGTCTCCCACAGGTCGGATGACCTGAAGAGGCCCGATGGGTAACCGAGCCGCGTCTCGACCAACCTTCTGTTTCCCCACAAAAAAATACTCCACTATGAAAAAGCGAAAAAGGAAAACGGTTTTGAAGCGGCAGCACTTCCTCCCACTTAAAGTGCACCTCATCAATATCAGGGGGTTGCACTCAAATCTCGATCCGGTCCACCACCACCTCGAGACCGAGAAGCCGCACCTATTCTTTTTAACGGAGACGCAGATTGCGACTCCGTCAGACGTGGCGTACCTCAACTACCCAGGTTACTCGCTTGAACATAAGTTCGTAAAACGAGCTGGGGTCTGTGTGTACGTCCGCGATGACATATGCTTTCGGCGTCTCCGTTGCTTTGAGGATTCCGGGTTATCTACTATCTGGATACTGGTGGATACCGGGGTGGAGAAATCACTCTACGTCGGTGTCTACCGGTCGCACAGCGGTGATCAGGAGACGACCAGGCTCTTTGAGCACCTGATGGAGATGGCGGATTGTGCCCAGCAACGGTACCCGACGGCGGAGCTTCTTTTTCTGGGGGACTTTAATGCCCATCACAATGAGTGGTTGTTCCCGTTTCAGAAAACTGACCATGCTGGGAGAGAGGCGCGCAGATTTGCATTGTCGCTAGATCTCACCCAGCTGGTGACTGAAGCTACGCGGGTGCCAGATGTTGACGGACATACACCCAACTGCTTGGACTTACTGCTGACCACTGACCCAGACAGGCACTCAGTATCGGTATCAGCCCCACTGGGAACATCCGACCACTGTCTGGTGAAGTCCGTGTCTGTCAGATCTCCTCCAGATGATAGCCCTAGGGGCGAGAGGCGAGTTTGGCGATACGAATCAGCAGACTGGGATGAGATGCGGCATTTTTTTGCGTCCTTCCCTTGGCGTCCAGTGTGCTTTTCTTCAGACGACCCCACTTGTTCAGCTGAAGCGGTTGCGGACGTGATACGGCAGGGAATGGAATACTATATTCCATTCTCCGACATAACGCTCGGTCACAACGCCCGTCCTTGGTTCAACGTGGACTGCGCTCGTGCTGAGGCTCGAATGCAGTCTGCATACCAAGCCTGGGTGCAAGCCCGTGACCGCAAAGTTCGAGCTCGACGGGTTCGCGCGAAGAAAAGAGCTTTTAATTCTGCCGCAAAGTCGTGCAAGCGGGTGATCCGAAAGGCGCGTTTCGACCACGTCAGCCGTATAGGGGCTAAACTTGCGTCCTACCCCTCTGGTAGTAAACAGTTTTGGTCCCTATCCAAATCGGTCTAAACCAACTTCTGCCGGCCCACATTACCTCCCTTGCAAAAACCGGATGGGTCGCTAGCTCACTCCGCTACCGAGAAGGCAAACCTGTTTGCATCTCTATTCGCGAGCAATTCACGTCTAGTTACTGACTCAAAACAGCCACCAACGATTCCTCACTGTGATTCTTCGATGCCGGAGATCACAATACACATGAAAGAGGTTCGTAGAGTACTCTATAGCCTAGACGTGAACAAGGCTAGCGGTCCTGACGGCATACCAGCTAGAGTCTTGAGGAACTGTGCGCCTGAGTTGTCTCCTGTGTTGACACGCTTGTACCGCCTCTCTCTTAAAACCAGAACGGTTCCGTTATAATGGAAGGTTGCCAATGTACAACCAGTACCCAAGAAGGGTAGTCGTGCCGACCCCAGTAACTATCGACCAATCGCCATCACCTCCATACTTTGTAAAGTTATGGAAAGGGTTCTCAATGCGAAGCTGCTGGCATACCTAGAAACAAACGACCTACTTAGTGACCGTCAGTATGGCTTTCGCCGGGGACGATCAACTGGGGATCTTCTGGTGTTTGCTACGCACTGCTGGGGTGAGGCCATCGAGAAATACGGCGAAGCCCTTGCCGTTTCGCTCGACATCTCGAAGGCTTTCGACAGGGTATGGCACGCAAGTCTGCTGAGCAAACTTCCTGCATACGGCATCCCCGTTGACTTTTGCCGCTGGATATCTGACTTCCTGAGTGAACGGTCGATCCGAGTGGTCATTGATGGCTGCTCCTCTGACCTTATCGCTATTGATGCCGGAGTTCCTCAGGGGTCTGTTCTCTCCGCGACTCTTTTCCTGCTGCACATCAATGACCTTCTGGCTCCTGGTATTGTTGGGTACGCAGACGACAGTACTGTCATGGAGAGTTATGCATCCAGCGCGAAAGCCAGCGGTGATGAAGTGCGTTTATTGAGAGAGGCCATGGTAGAGCGAACGAATTCAACCTTAAGTCTCATCTCCAAGTGGGGTGATGAGAATTTGGTTGTTTTCAACGCCACCAAAACACAAGTGTGCCTGTTCACCGCCAAAAGGAGTCCGTTCAATCTGGCTCCTACTTTCCGGGGTACATCTGTACCAGTCACCGACAGCCTCGAGCTTCTTGGTGCGAAGTTGAGTGCGAATCTGAACTTCGGTGCCTACATTGAGTCGAAAGCCCAAACTGCGGCAAAAAAGCTGGGTATCCTAAACAAGGTAAAGCGTTACTTCAAGCCTGGACAGCTTTTAGTTTTATATAAAGCTCAAGTTCGGTCCGGCATGGAGTATTGCTGTCACCTTTGGGATGGCTCAGCCAAATACCAATTAGCCACACTTGATTCTGTTGAGCGCAGAGCCAAGAGGCTCATTGGTGACGATAAGCTGGTTAGTACCAGGCTTCATAGCCTGGCCCATCGGCGCAAAGTTGCATGTTTGTCGGTCTTTTACAGATTGTACTTCGGTGAGTGTGCTCAAGAGCTCCACGAACTCATTCCACCATCTCCTTTCTTCCATCGGGAGTCCAGACGTACTGCAGGTTATCACCCATACCTTGTCGATGTTCCACACATTCGCACGAAGCGCTTTGCTACATCATTTATTATGCGCACAGCCAAGGAGTGGAATTCCCTGCCTGCGTCGGTGTTTCCAAGTTCATATGACCCCAATCTATTTAAATCGCGAGTTAATAGGCTTCTTTTGGGTTAGCTCGTTCCATCGTCGACTTCATCTCTGTCCTCAGGACTAGATTGAGGTCAAGAGTAAGCCCATACAGAATAAAAAAAAAAAAAAAAAAAAAAAAGGTGCCGCGCGGCAACGCACGCCTCGCGCAGAGACGTCAGCTCTCGCGACCACCAGTACACCTGACGCCGGGCGCTTCCTGGCCGAACTCGGGGCATTGCCACGTCGCAAACCTCGGACATGGCCTCCTGGAACCAACCCGCCTCGTTGTTGATGTCGGCAAGCCTGGCCGGTGATGACCTGCCTGGAGCCTGGAAGCCTCGATCGTGCAGTATCAGGCCTGGGTGCCTGCACGATCGAGGCTTCCAGGAGGAGCTCCCGGTCCAGCTGCTTCAGTGCCCATGGCGAACCATTCGGGTCCTGTAGGACCGACGCGCTTGAGATCTGGGTGGAGACGTCGAACCGGGTGTACTGGTGGGCGGAAGAGGTCTCCACCCCCATGACGCGCCAGTCAACGACACGGCGACAGAGCGGGGCAAACGAACGAGATGACCACCAACGATTTGCCCCGCATCCGCACGCACTTGGGGACAGAACACCGATTTAGGACGACCAGGCCTATCTCCAGAGACCAGACCTCCACCATCCTAACCCGCACGTCCGTGTAACGAGAACCCCAAGCCAAGTTCTTGGCATTGAAGTCTCCGAGCACAAGAACGGGGAGAGAATGGCATCCGATGACGACACTCAACTCCGTGAGGGAGTTGTGGAATTCGGCGAGAGTTCGGTTCGGGGAGAAGTAGACTCCCACTACAACGATCTCCCCGAACCATGCTGCTACGCACCCCTGACCCTTCCTGACACTCCCAAGGGTCGGGGTACCTATGGTCATGGGTCAATGGGTAATTATGGTCACTGAGCCGCTAAGATGCTCCACCCAGTCATCCCTGGGCGGGACAAAGTACGGCTCAGCGACCACGGCGATGTTAATCGACCACTGCGCCATGCTCTAGAACAACAGATCCTGAGCGCAGGCGCAGTGGTTGATGTTCGCTTGGAGAAGGCGTAATGGGGGCCGCTATTGGCACGCCATTTCAGCCCCCTCCCGGGCCCCCTGCGAGGGCCCCACTGCGGAAGTTGCAGCAGTGGCGGCAGCGACGGCGACAGTGGCGGCGGCTTCGGCGGTGGCGACGGTGGGGGTTTTGGCGGAGGGCCTTTCCTTGCCCCTTGCCTTGGCGGGTGTACCGCAAGCCTTGCCCGGTGATCGGCCGGCTTGCCGGCTGGCGCACATACGGCGCAGTGCAGCGCGGCGGAGCAAGCCGCGGCCATGACCCGGCTGGCTGCAGCGGAAGCAAAGGTCACTCCACCTCCGAGGTGCACCGGACCGACACGTGGTACCCCACATGGCAGCAGAAGCACCTCAGAGGCCTGGGTTCCAGCAGCTTCACCTGCGCCGACACCCAGCCCACCAAGAGCCTTCGGTCCTCCACAATGACTTTTGCCGCCGTCACAGGGCAGCTTACCGTTACGGTTCGCATGCCCGACGGGTCCGGACGTAAGACGCCTGCCTTGACCTGCTCGGCAGGGCACCCACCGGTCCTGGTGAAGGCGGCCACCACCTCCTCCTCGGTCACCGAGTCGTCCAGACCCAGGATGCGCAGGTCTGCGCATTTGACGAGCCTGGACACTCGGGCCTCGTCCGCATTTACGGACGCTCTAAGCTTTTCAGCCAGAGCGTCAGCAGACGAGCTACGGGTTTCGCCGGGGATCTCTAGCACTCGACACCCGGTGGCGGTGACTACGAAGCCGGAGGCCCCCGGTGATCCCGAGCTCCCCGAGATCCACCGTCGCCTTGGCCTTAGCGATAGGTCACGCCCCTATTTTCCGCGTCCGGCTGTAGTGTGATCACTACAGCTGCGGTCTTCGGGGCGCTGAGCCTAGCCGCGACGCTCCGCTCCTTTAGCCGGCGCTTCCGCTCCCACTTCCTGGCCTTTTTGGCCGCCTTTCGCTCCCTCGTTCTCTGTCCAGCCAACTGCCACCCGGTGTTGGCCGCGGAAGGCTTAGGGGGCGGGGTGGGTGGCGGTGGCGGCTGTCTCGTGGCTGGCGCTGGCACAGTCGCCGCCTTGCCCTCTTTTGGGCCGCCACCTTGACCTGCTTCAAGGCCGCCGCCTTCCTAGCCGGAGCCGGTTTCGCCGGAGCCGGCTTTTCGGGGGCCGACGCAACCCTGCCGGAGGGCTGGCTGACGGCCCCGGTGCGGAGGCGGCAGCAGCAGCAGCCGCATATGTGGCCGCCCTCGGGCTCGGGGGCGCATTGTTTGCCACCAGGGTTTTGCGCCCCCCCCGCGCAGCAATGCCCTCCAGAACGAAGAACCGCGCCTGGAAGGCAGCCAGCTTCTGCCGAACCAGGTTCAGGACCTGGTTCTCCACCGGTACGGGCTGGCTTGGTCGCTACTGGCCCCCATTTTGGGGCGCTTCGCGAGAGACGGAATCGCGCAGACCGGTCTGCGCGAAGCTTCCCGTTCTCCTCTTGGAGAAGCTCCGTTCCGGCCGTCAGGCGAGCTACTTCCGCCCGCAGTTTGGTCACTTCATCTGGCGGGGGCCCCGCATATCTGGCCTCCGCTGCCGCCATGATGGAGGCAGCCGCTGCAGGTATGGCCTTTTGCCTGGTGAAGAGCTTTTGCTTATAGGACACAGTCCTCAGCGCCGCCTCCACCTCCTTCGCAAACCCGGCCGGTAAAAGATCTACACGCCTCTTTTTAGAAATGCGACGTCCAAGCGAACAAATACGACGGCTGAAAGTCAATGATACACTTTACAATTATTATTCATGTTATAATTTATTAAAATTATCATGCAATAATAAAATTAATTATGATCAACACACAGTTATAACCACTGGACGGGATCAGCATAGACTGAACTCAGGGCGTTCGGTATTCGGTGATGATGGATGAATTGAATAGCACCGGAGTCGTGGAGGTGTTCAAAGTAAAAATCTTACTGTAGAAATATGGATGTCGCATCAGGTATTCATGAAGCATCGGGTCTTCTTTACGATCCGTCATAGTTTTAGGTAAATGTGGGCACTTTCGTGGGCACTCGAACGAAAGATATTTTGAATCAAAATAACTTTATTTAAACTAACGATTTCACAATAAGAAACAAACACGTGCGTTGGTACTGAGCGTCTGTCAAGACTGTCGGAGTTCGACTCTCGCAACACTCGGTCTCTTCTCCGGTCTTCGCTGCATCCCCTCAACCGACGATCGTGTCCAAGCGGAAGGGCGCGCTTGCGTTTCCGGTACCGATATTATAAGTTCAAAAACAAAACTAATTGTTAGATGGAGTTGCTTGTTGCACCTTATCGCCATCAATTCACGACATGTATTTAAAAAAGAAACTTGTGAAAAAGTTGGAACTTTGACCCCCAATATCTTCGTAACTAGAAGGTTCCTTCCCAGGTATGGTCTAGAACAAAAAAAAATTAGTAATGACGGGGAGAATAAGTGCCTTTCGGCTTAGTTAAGGGTCTTGTTACACCCTTAATAATATGCGAGGTCTGATCGGTTCAATTTTAATAATGTTTCTAATTGTTGGCACATACTGTTATCAATTCTCGCTAAACTATCTTTGTTTATTAATTCTAAGATATATTAAACACAAAACCAGACAAGTCCGAGCCGGACTCACACATTAAGGGTTCCGTTGTTCCGTACCACCATACTTATTCCCATAACAATAGATTTATTTTAAATAGATTAGTAAAAAACCTCGAAAAATTTCTTTCGGCGTTTTACTTTAATTTTTAAACGTGTCTTATTCTCATTTCAGTACATTCACAAAATCTGTTTATCGTCACGCACTGGGGGTATGGACGACTTCATGACCGGCCTACAAAACTTGGTCTTCGTAGCCAAACTAAACGGGTACTCCGATAGACATGCTTTTCTTCTTGCACGTAATGCGCTAATGCTTATGGGTAAGGAACCAGGATATTTAACTGTTTTTACGAAAGGACATGAGGGGGCTTACTATGACGTCTTAAATCAGGCGTAATTCCAGTGTGGGAAAGAGACAGAGCTATACAGTTCATCTAGCGTTATCTCTTTTCCACACTGGAATTACTCCTGCTTTAAGACGTCATGGTACCTGAGCGATTATGGAATTGTTACAAACTTGGTGATCTACGGACCATTCGAGATTGGTTATAGAGAAAATAAATACCTGAAATCAACATCTTACTTTTTTTTTGTAAGGAAAAAGACTTGTATCTTTTATGCAATTAAGATAGATACTGCCTTAAGCCAACAAGCGGTAACTGAACAAACACAAAATTGATATTTGCATATTGTTACGAATATTACAATGCACATTTTAATGAACTATTTTTTAAATGGCCCAATAAAGATATGATTATTATGTAAGATTTTAAACTATCATGGTCACTAACATTATTATTAACACTAGAAACGGATATTTACCATGTTTACTGTTTTGTGTTTTTTTTTGGGACCTCTTCGGAGAAACCGAAGGTTTTGTCTGAGCAATTATGGATAAAGTTATGATGACGAATAACTACCGGAGATTTATTGTGAAGGACGGTACGGTTGACATATGTCGGGCATGCCACCGTCCAGGCGAATCAATCCGACACAACCTTGGAGCCAGGATTATCCATCAGCAACTTGTTCTAAAATACAACCTTGTGGAATCGGAAGTGCCGTACTATAAGTATGTGCCCGGCCCAGTTCTCGAAAATGGCAGTATCGCATTGTACTGGGATCAATCCATCATCACTGACAGGACTATTGTAGCCAATAAGCCTGATATAGTGGTGGTGGATCGATCAGAGCGGCGCGCAATGATTGTTGACATAACGGTCCCACATGATGAGAACCTTGTGAAAGCCGAGAAAGATAAGAAAATCTAGTTTCTTGACTTGGCTCGCGAGGTTGTCGACATGTGCGATGTGGACTCAGTGATCATTGTGCCGATAGTTGTCTCAGCCCATGGCTTAATTGCCAAGAGCCTCGACCAATACCTGAGGGGGCTCTCATTAGGCAGCTGGATGAAGGGCTTGATTCAGAAAGCGGTACTTCTGGACACGGCTCGTATTGTTAGGAGGTTCCTCTCTGAGCCCTGACCGCCGGTAGCTTGGACCCTGTTCCCGATACCGGTGGGCTACTATTTTTATATTTTTAAATGTTTTTTATATGGTTTTTGTTAAGAAATATTTAAAAATGTAATTAGTGTGTAAGAAAATAAATAAAGGAAAGAAATAATTAGTATGATTAGTCCATCTGATGTTCAGGGTGTTAGATTAAAAAAGAAAACAGAATTTTCGATTTATTTTCTTGCAAGATGATGCTTCCCACCTAGTTGATGGTACTGAGTATTTTTTCCTCTACCAGGGCTCATGCAAAATAATAGTGTTAAAGTATCTGAATACAGCAGCGGGGGCTTGCGGCGCCTATCACTATGCAGCGTTTTAGTGCTGGCTCCACCAGTGGCTTTACTCAACGAGCCTATGAAGGAAATAGATGCGCACAGTAAAGTATTAGTGGCTAAAGCGATGAAACATCTGAAAAGGGAGCCGACGACTATCATAGTGACTGAAACAAAGTGAGGGTTTTTTTTTTGTTGTTGAATTGGCAGCCCGACTTTAATATCTCCTATTTCTATATTCCTACCCAATTATCCCGGTATCTCTTATGGATTCGGGATTCTCTATATCCACTTAAAAGAATCAGTCTGTATATCCTCAAAGTCGCAGGAAGAACTTGTATGAGAGACACACAGAAGAAATAAGAAGTATGGCAGGAGAAAGGGTAGGTCAGTAGGCCTATATATAAGCCTGTAAATATTGTGATTCAAGCCTACAATAATAATAATGATTTATCTAGCCCATAACTGAAACTTGGGCATTCTCTCTGAATGCAACTTTTGAAAAAAAAAAAACAATTTGTAGACGTCGTTTGTCTTTAACTTATTTTAAACGAAATCGTACCGGTTCTCATGACATCCTGAAGTCGCATTAACAATACATTTGTGTTCACATAAAGACAAATTATACTGAACATTTGTTTTTTTTACAACAAGATTTTTCCCAATAGCAACAATGCTCATGCTCGTGATCAATAATGAGTTAACACAACACAACATCATTTAATTCAGGCTACAAAAGGCCCATAGGTATACATATATAAGGTCTAACTATTCATACACGAAATGTTTTCAGGGAATCATCTAACGGCTATAACGAAGCCATTTCAAGGGATTTTTTTTTTATCTGAGTATATTTTTATAAAAAATAAATAATTTAAAATTACTTGAATTGTATGAATACACGAAATACTTCTAACAATGACACTAGGTAAATACGACGTAGTAAACTAGCGTAATGGATGTTCAAAAATAAGAAGCTAGTATTTATTTTGTGGGTCAAGTAAATTTACACAAAATATTTTTAGGGAAATATTTCGTGTATGAATAGTTAGACCTTATATAGATTATAACATATGAAGTAAATACAAACCCCCCATTTCCGGGCTTGGGTAAAGTAAAAGATATTGAACGAACAACTGCTGGCGCTGAACGTTCCAAATCCCTGCTGAGTCCAACGTCCTTCACTTCTGGCATTTCGAATTACCACCATCAAAGGATTAATAAACACTTACTAAAACAGGAAGATACCTAAATCTCTTTTTTTCCAGCATGGAGTGGCCTCTGATGGAGAATATCTACGACCGAATAGCAATAATGTCCAAAGGCCAGCTCACGGTCATAGGATCTTCAAACCAGATACTCGATGCGATAACTGGGTACTCGGCACGGATCAAGCTTAAAATGGTCACGGCCTATAGAACGAACAGATACCGTAGTGATACTGATTCCGATGACGACTCGAATGGTGAGTGTGTTTTTAAAAACTATACAGGACTTCAGGGACATCAACGTGCAAAGTGTTACAACGAATTCAGCTCTTGATTCTAGACCCCCAGCGCACAACCTTTTCGTCGGGCCCCGTTTTATCCTATTTATAGATATTTCCGCAGTACTACTTACTTCTCCTTTGGTCTGATGGTCATAAGCAATGCTGAGCGTGGGATTCTGGGTTCGATTTGCGGACTGGCTGCGGACGGCGGATTTATTGACATATTCCAGTACATTATCTGTCAAAGTCCGTTTGAGCGCAGTCCAGTCTATTCGGCTTGACCGTACCTTTAAACATAACTGGCAAAATGTGCTGCGACACGAGTGCCTACCCTTAGGCCGAGTTTTCACCAAAATGGAGACGAGAAGACTTCAGGAAACCATTGTAAGGGATTAATTCTCGGTTGCCTCGTCTCGTTTCCGTCTCCGCTTTGTTGGAAACCTGGGCTTGCGGGGAATGCAAACGTGATGTAAATTTATTTAAAACTTCATATCGTTACAGATGCAGAAGACAATGTAGGACCCAGCATGCATACAGCTAAGAGTGTGATATTCGCACAAAGTTTGAATAACTTCAAAGCCGACTTTCTAAGGGCATTCCAGACGAGCAGGCTTTGTAGCGAACATTTGGTAAGAGAAACAAATTAAATAGTAAATACTTCTAGATGTCGTTTTGTTTTGCTTATAAATACATTGGAAGACCAAATAAATACAAGCCAAAACATAAAATTTACTGGTCACCAATGCAAACGATTCAAATCGTTTTTTTTTATTTGCATCTAAATATCTTCGGAGACAACTTTTTCTATGATTTTTTGGCGTTTCTACTATTTAACTCGCTCAGAGGATCGGGTTTCGATCGATCTTCCGAGGCATATAATAAGCAAAAAAAATGACATCTAAAATGTAAATAATGAAATGAAAATTCAATGAAAGCAGAATTTCAGCCCACTATGCGACGGGACGAACTCAATTCTTTTCATAAAGACATTGGAAACAAGTAACAAAAGATAGGAATAAGTGGAACGACCGAAAGGAGCCCTTTACTCTCCAGCGGTACAGCCAAAGGCCATAAGTCCAGTAGCATCTCGTATGTTTATATTCGCCCGCACGGTTCTGCGCATATCTTTCTGTGTTTGATGCCTCAAATATACTATAAATACCTCAAACAGTATCGTCTTGTTTTATTGTCATGGAGTAACTGCATCTTGGTTGGGATATCATTATGACTCCCCGAGCCAGATAAATAAAGCTTTTTAGAACAGTTTTGTGCGATTGCTACTGGACTTCTGACCGCGACCGTACACGGCAACACGGGAAAAGCAATAGTGCTATAAGGGTTAGGAAAGGGGGTTAGAAGATTTTTGTATGAAGCGTGGCTTCCCAAACTTGCGCCATTTTAATATTTTCTCAAAGATACCGCCACGCATTTGACCTCTATTAATCAATAGATGGTATCAATACAAACTAGCTTTGTATGAGACTAACATAAAATCTCGGAAACGTGACGCTTTAGTCCTATAAAGCGTAATCAAGGCGTGTCTCATATAAAACTAGTTTGTATTGATACCAGCTATCGATATAAATATGGGTTATATGCGTGGCCGCATCTTTGAAAAATAATTAAAATGGCGGAAGTTACGCAGGCCATTTAATTCAATCGCTTTTCAAGCTTCATACTATGGCTTGGCTTGGCTTGTTCTTTAGGCTATATTTTGCCTGGCAGTGAGTTATAGATTTTTATAAAGCAGATTTATTTTTTAATTCTAGTGCATGCTGTTCTTCTATATAGCCGACAAAAATAAAACGATGCGTTATAGTGTAATGTTTAAAAAGCTACAAATACTACAGGAGCAGTACCATAATTTGGTAGAGGATTACGTTCTTAGCTCTACCACAATCGAAGACTTTTTCTGGGCTCTTGAATATGAATTGGATCAAGAGCCAGACAGAAAGTCAATTTCTCAGTCCGTAGGTCGTAACCTAAAGAAGAAACAAGAGCCAAAGTTTTTTTAAGTTTCGCTGAATTGGTTCTTCAAAAGCCAAGGACCAAAATTTGCAGCCACCAACGAAACTTCATTAATAAATACATATAGTAGAAAATAACACAATATATCGAAATTTTGTGTGTTGGGTGGGTAACCTGGATTTTGGAGGAAAAAAAAATCGGTGTGTACGTACCTTTTTGCCCAAAACATATTGATGTTGTATTCTCCTATGTTTAAAGTTTCGTTAGTGGCCGTTGAAAAATAAAAAGGAATCATTACTCCATACATTTTGGTCATTGGCTTTTTAAGGTACAGTTTCGAAGCCAAGTGCAAACCGCACCGGCAAAACCGCAGTGGCAGTCCGCAGCCACACGTTTCCTTATGCGGCGACATTGGCGCTTGACGTTGCGGTCGAACGGCGACTGCAGAACGCAAACCAGTAGTGCGGTTAGTGGCTGTCTTTGAAATTCGACTTTAAGACCGCTGAGAAACAAACATGCTAGAAAATACGAGCTCAATTTTATTAATGTTTAATTTTGATATTTTGTTCTTCTGTTTAAGTAGGAGTTGTTTAATCACAGCGAATACATTTATTTTTTGTAATTATATTAATGCTAGCTGTTTTATTTAAATATTGTATTATTGATTTGTCGGAAATGGGTTGAGAAAGAAATACTTATTTGTTAAGGTAGCTAAAATAGTTGCAACTTATAAGGAACGGCTGAGGACTTGATTGACTTGAGGACTTGAGGGTTGACTTTAAGTAAAATAAGCGTGTCTTACGAAACTGAACTGCCCCGGGGACTAGGAATTTATCCTGTATCGTGAGTGCCTTTACAAACAAACTCACAAACACTAAACAACCAGACCCGGAACAACTACCTGTAGGCCATACAAATGTTTGTCAGTACGGGAATCGAGCCCGCGACACGCAGTGCCAAGCCACTGCGCCAACCGTGTCGTCAAACCTCACCTGTCTGTTTTTGATTTAAGTCCGGTATATAAAAGGTAGATTCCAGTAGGCCACGCAATGACTTGAAGTGTTATTTAAAAGTCTTGACCAAGTCGATTGATACTCAAGCATAGTCTCGCCTGACAATGGCTAAAAAGAAAATAGAACTATTCGTAGAGATCCACAATGAAAAAGAATTTGATTATGTTATAAGGAATAACCCAGATCAACTTATTTGTAAGTACATATTGTTTAAACTCCTGGACAAGTCAGGGTATCGATTCATGGGGTTTACTATGAAGTCTTAAAGCGGGAGTAATCCAGTGTGGGAAAGAGACAGAGCTATACAGGTTGTCTAGCGCCATCTCTTTCCCACACTGGAATTACTGCTTTAAGAAGTCATGATAGGCCACCTGGTCTCATCTGCCTAGCCTTTTTCCAGCCATATTGGGGTGGTGCCCAGTGTAAACGATTGCAGCACGTAAAATACTGGTATTCAACTACAAGCTAGGCAGATCATGATGATGAGCTAGTATACTTTGATGCGGCTAAATATAGGCCTTTATACGCCTTGTGTGTGGTAGGTGCCGAGATATACAGTTATGCGTTCGGCTCGTGCACAGCCCTCGACAGACTCTTCAGTATTATAAAGATAGTTTGGAGCAATGGTAAACTCATATTACTAAAGGTGAGTAACTGAAATCAATTTTTAAAAGTTCCTGATCTTGACTGTTTCGTAAGTCTACTGGTCGCAAGCGCTACTGCACTACGAGATCTTGGGTTCGATTTCAAGGTCGGACAAAGTTTTAGTGTCAGACAGAATCTGTCTAGCATTGTTGCTGAACATTGTTGGACCATTTGGCGTAGCCGTGAAGGCTTACATAATTCTATATTTTTTGTAAGTTTGATGCGTTGAAATTGGGTTCCTCGTTTAAAAAAAAAAACCGGCCAAATGCGAGTTGGACTCGCGCACCGAGGGTTCCGTACAAACTTGTAGGTATTTTGTTATTAACTACATATTTACGTTTTTCAGATTTTTTCCTTGTGCTGTAAAACATTGCTTCTTGCCAAATTTAATGATTCTAGGACAACGGGAAGTACCCTATAGATTTTGATTCTCTTGTGGAATCGCAAAATATGCTACATAAACGGTCACATCTTTTGATCGCGTTGACTTACAAGTTTGACAGCTGAAAGAGACCGTAGACCCAAGTATTTGATAAACAATTGATACCTCCACGCGCTCCTGAGAAAAAGTGTCTTGACAGACAGACAGACGGACAAAAAAGTGATCCTTCTTCCTTTTGAGGTTCGGAACCCTAAAAAAATACGTTTTTCTTTCCACCAGCAACATCCCGTTGATGGCAATTGACACCTCCTTATTAGGTACATGAGACTTACATAAAATAACTGACGAAATACGACTCTGCCCGACCTTCGGGGAGTATTAGCGTGATGTTATGTTTTAATAGCGAATGTTTTACATCAGGTACCGGCTGATGAAATAGAAGCACTGCAAAGATTTAGAGACCAGAGTGAACCAGTCTACATGTTTATTTTGGTATGTTGCTAAATTGTTACTTGAACAACCCGATACTCAGGCGTCACGAACTTTCACAGATAGACACTTCTGTAGTACTCTATACGTTAGCAAGGATTAAGATATAGTAAAACAATTCGACATTATCTTACAACCGTGTATTGAGATCATTTTTGCATGACAAAATGTAATTTACCTATTAAGCAATGGAAAATCTTAACATCGCGATTCAGGAATCGCCGCTCAACTAACAACGCCATCTATCGGTAGCTAAGTTAATAATTTTGGTTAAACCTTACTTATGTTAACAAACACTTGGTTGTAGCTTATCAAGTCATCACCAGCGTAGTTTTCGGTATACAATCTAACATTTGGGTAAACATCGGTTTTTTAGCTGCGAACCAAAGGAATGTTTAAAAAAACCGGCCAAGTGCGAGTCGTTCTCACACCCACACAGGGTTCCGTAGCATGAAACAATATAATAAAAAGATTTTGAAGGCTCATTCTTAATATGTTGTATTGTATTACATTCAACAACAAAACTAAATTTTTTTTTCATAGTATGTTAATGAAAAACATTTGTTACAGTTTGATGAAAAAGTCCCATATCTCAACAATTAAACATAAAATCTTATTCAACCCAATTTTCGTTGAAAGTTTTTTTTTATTTCTAAGATCCTACATTTTTTTAGATTTTTTTTTTCTTATGTTTGAAATTAGAGGGAGGGGGACATAGTTTACCACTTTGGAAGTTTCTATCTTTCAAATCGAATCGGTTTCTATCGATTCGATTGACTTTGAGAAAAAATGTTTTTTTGAAACTTCAATGTCATTTTAAAGACAGACAGACAGATATCTATAGACACCCTGCACGTAGGTTTGATGAATTTTTTTTTCAGTTCCTTGTATGCGGAGCCCCCCTTAATCTATTAATTTATTTATTTTGTATAAAAATCGTAAAGCGGTTCACAGAATACGTCTACCTACCAAGTTTCAACTATGCAGTCTTAATAGTTTCGGAATAAAGTGGCTGTGACATCCGGACAGACAGACAGACATGACGAATGTATAAGGGTTCCCTTTTTTGCCATTCGCCTTTTACACCCATTATACTACATGAATCCTTATACGCTCACATAGCATAGAGCATGTATCGCGAATGCAATGTTGGTCCCTTCGAGAAAGTTCTCAGTTTGATGGTCTACACCCTATATCTATATATGGTACACACAAAACGACACATCAAGCTGTACCTTTCCAGTATAACATGGCCTCGCTTTGTACAGATTTCTTGTACAATGAGAGATCGGCATAAACCGGTTGCGTACAAGCTGTATCAGATACAGGTATTTTTCCAGAACGCTCAGGTTACTAAAGTGTTCCGTGGAGTGGACACCGTGAAGTTCGCTGAGGTGGCCAAGAAAGAGCTACGTCACTTTAACCAGATGCAACCAGGATTAATTTCAGAGCAGTTTGGTGAGGAGAGAGAAGGAAGTAGCTTTGCCTATCCCGTCTATAGGCTGGATGAACCAACCCCAGATGAAATGGTAAGTAAGTAAATGTATGAGCGTCTAGCAAGCGTGACTGAGCATGAGGTCCCGACTGAACATTAAAATATTTATAAATGAATCTAAAAATTAACGAAGCTCCATTCAAGTGTAATTTCAAAATAATTATAACTACAATTTTAAAAATATCTTTTAAAATTATTTAAAAAAAAAAGATTTTTTAGGACACCGGTATCAAAAGTTATAAATATTTTAATTTACTCAAAATTAAGTAATCGTGAAATGGTAAGTAAGTAAATGTAAGTGAGTCTAGCAAGCGCGACTGAGCATGAGGTCCCGACTGAACATTAAAATATATTACTAGTTTAATTTTTAGGCAAACATAAACTAAAATAAATGTTGTTTATAATAACCTCCCAAAGTAAAACTGTAACAAACTAAAAGCCTAAATAAATTGTAAGAGCCATAAAATGATATTTGGCTTAAAATGATACTTTTTCTTCAGGCGCGCTATTGATGTAAATACATATAATAAACACTTTTTTTATTGAAATTACAGTTTTAAAAGTATATACAAATTCAAACGTAGTCGTACTAATATCGTATTAAAAGGTATGTTAAGTTTAAGAACATGCCATGTGTTTTTCATTAACTGAATAGTGCACTTTAATTGTAAAATATTTTGAAATTTTATATGTGTAAAATTTGACTATGAAATAGTAGAAATATTGTATTAAATCCTATTCACATGATATTCGAAAAACCTGGCGGGGTCCCGCCTTCTTGACGTTAATTCTGTATTTATGTCTGGTTGATAAGAATAGGCTCGTCCCCTATTATATGGCAATTAAACATAACTGGCGAACTGTGGGTGTAGGTCTAGTACTCTGCATAACCCTTCCAGAATCACAAAGCGTGATGTTATGTTATGAATTAAAGGTACCGCAACGGCAAAGCCATCCAATTGCGTTGACATACGACTGGCTTCTATGTACTATGACAACGGCAACTTGCCGTCTACAGCAGCGACAACATACTACATAGAAAAAGACTACATCGAAGTTACTGTTAACGTCAACGTCATCTTTAAGGATTTCGTGGTGGCAGCAACCACGTAAGGGTCCGCACGGGCCGATGCCCTGCCAGGGCTGCGGGACTGTTCGAAAGAGATACCGCGGCCCTGTGGAACACAACGGGCAAAGAAGGAACATGGATGGGTTTTAGTCAGTACAAGTCTGACACTCCCTTCCGCTCCGCCCAAAGCGGGGCCGGTCATTTGATGATTTCCCATCCTAAAAAAAAAAGAAAAGGCGTTCGTGGTGCGAATACCTACCGGACTTTTGGCCGCAGGGAGTGGTGTTCGTGCCACATGAACGCACAGTGACATAGTGCACGAGTGAAGTGTTACTAACATAGCTTTAAGATGCTATTTACTAAGACAATTTGAATTTCATCATAATGTATGTTAGTCTGTAAGGTGTACTAAAATCACTCATTTTGCGTCGCCGTGTGGTACAAACAGGACTTTAGTATGAAACTGAATGCAGCGTAAGTTCCGTGACTCATTATACGCGACTCACAGCTGCAAAAATTACACTCGTTTGGCCTCAGCCTTATTCTATCTTCAGCCTTCCTTGAAAAATATAGCAGAGCGTGAAAAAAACATAGCACCTCTAAAACTGTTTCATGTGCCATGATTAAAACTATGCAAATCATCATGACACATGCAAGGTGAAATTACATTATGCCACTGCTGCGAAATTACATGGAAAATGGTCGACCAGGCAGTGAAATTTACGGAGACAACTTAGTTTTTGCATTTAAAAACAGGCAGGTAATCAAAATAATCAGGTGCATTTAACTCGGCGATTTTTAATTAACTAGAGCTAGATAAAGTTGCTTTATTGAGGATAAACATCACGCCTGTAATCTCCGAAGGGTTAGGCAGAAGTATAACTATAGTACCTACACCTGTCTGGAGTCCGGCTTTGGTTCTTTCTGTTATCACTTTTTGCTGTTTGTTATAGTACGTCAAATTAAAAAAGCTGGAGAATTCAAAAAACAAAAGGTGATGGTTATCGATCTCTAAACATGATAAATCGAAAAAAAAAATACTGAAAAACTCATGACGTCATGAACTCATACGTCATGTTCAATACTGTCTGCTGCGGTTGACTAAAAAAAAACATCGAATCATTTTTGTTTTGTCGTGGTTAGATACTGGTTACCAAAAAAGAGTTTCGGTATATTTTATTTATCTCGCTGCCTCGTTGGCCAAGTGTTTGCATGCTCTACTGTTGAATATAAGCTATTGTGATTTTGGAAATAAGTTCGCCCCCTATTACATGGGACTTAAAAATAACTAGCGAAATATAAGGTCCCATTAAAATAGATGGACAAATTTTAACACAGCGTTCAGGTACCTACCTACGTCACAAAACACTAATAAAAGTGATTTTATTTTGACCTATAATCATTGGGTAACCAACATTTTCAGTGTATTTTCGTTAGCTGTTTTTTTTTGTCTTGTACCTAAGTTTTTAATGCGTTTTTTCTTATTTTTTTGTTTACCATTGTCCTTATTTTGGTGGTCTGAATGATTTATAAAAGTTTGTCCATCTATTTTAATGAGACTTTACTTTTCGGGAATTACAAGCTGTTATGTCAATTTGAACTTTTAGATGCGGACTATCAAAAACACATTTATTATCAACTCCTGCGAATATGTCATCCATGTTCGTTCATTTTTCGTTTCTCTAATAATTTATCTCGACATTAGATTTAGGCCGTTTCATGATATAGCAGTCGGCTGTCAGAATTTTCCAGACCCATGCAAAATTTATGTGCTACGCGGATTTATGACAACCACATGATATACCGGGATTTTACTTTATTTTGATAAAACGTTTGATAATATAATCTGTTAGAAACATAGAATTAAAATGTGTATGTCGGATCCGGTCGTTAGTACGGACATAAAATGAATCGGAAAACGCGCCAGTGGGTACTGGTGATATGACGCGACCTACTTATCAGTCCATCCACCCCACAGCGTGTTTCTACAGAGCCCTGATGTTCAGCTTGAGGCGAGGGCGACATTCAATGTCTGATCGCGGCGGAGTTGAGATGTCTTGGAACTGTACCTGATTCATTGTGCCCCGTGTTATTGTGTTAAGTTGTAACCTCAAGTTATTCGTTAGTTTTGCTAGAAACAGTGTATCGCACCCAGTGTGTTTTCATAGCACGAAACTCATCGTCTGCCCACATGATGTACGAGCCTAACGGAATAAATCCTGACATATCCGAAATGTAGATATTACCACTTGGTATCGGCCTCGACTGACGAGTTTCAGGTCGTGCGTTCGAAACCAAGCAGGCACGTTTATTTGTGTAATGTCTTCCATCACTAGTGCTTTTCTTCTTCGTCGTGTCGATACATCCATTAAAATTAAATAAGCTTCTATAAGAACTCTGCCGCCCCAAAAGCTTAAGTTGTGGCCTCGGACGGGTCCCTCAAGGTGAAGGTGGAGTTGCACAAGGAGCAGGGCTGCTCCTTTAAAAACGGTGAAGTAAAACATCCTGAGGAATCTGGCATGTCCTTGAACCAAAAATTCGTAGACAGGTGACATTCACCGCATTGGATTCACGTGGTGGAGTAGGGCTCTCTTATTTCTCTCACTTATTTTAAAGTCTAATTACTTTTTCATTTAGATAGAGATATTTTAATGAATTTTCACATTTTTGTTTCTTCTTATTTGAATTACTAAACTTAATAAAAAACATAGGAAACTTCTCATTTGGAGAAGCTTACGTCTAGCAGTGGACTGATCTAGGCTGATGACGTGATGATGTTTATACTGTTGTGTGTGGGACGGCCTAAAAAGCGAAGTTCCTGTCTGGGTGCGAACCTATAACCTACTCGTACTGCGCGGCCGTTTCCACTGAGCCACTATCACTCACCGACAATAAAACCCAATTCACACCCAAATTAATAAACGAAAACGGTGCTAAAATATGCATAGCATAAACAACCTACCACTCAACTAAGGCTGGGGTATCAAAATACGATTCCCGTTTATTATTTCAAGCTGAGCTTGTAAACAAGGCTGGGTACACATTATTTATGCGACATTTACATTTGTTTGTGTGGTACTGAGCTTCCGTCTGAGTCCAATGTTTCACTTGTAGAGGAAATTGGCAGGGAAGCAGCAATGAATTGCTGGCTGTATGATAGATGGTGAATGTTTTATGTTTGTTTTGTTGTTGTGGTACTATAACCTTTTAAACGGCAGAGCATGAACGCACGCCGGTGCCCCACACAACAAGCCTCAATTTCACCTACTATTTAGTCACATATTTGTGTCGTTGGGCGTACAGGGCACGCACTTGCTTGTCACGTATATAGAGGTGACTGGTAATTAGTGACCGATTCTTAAACACGTGATTGTACTCTTGGGAAAATTCATAATAAAATACCGGATAGCATAAAAAAATGCTCCTATTCAAGTTTAAGAGAAGTCTATGCTTGCTGTTAATAGAAAAATGTTATTATACTGTGGAAGATTTTATCAAAGATAATTTTTAACATTTCGTGTGCAATAAACGTTTGATGTAATTTTTAATGTTAAGAAGTCTGTTTATCTTTTTAGATTTTTTAAATTGTTTTTTTTTTTTTTTTTTGTAAGTGTTTAATTTTGTTTATTTTGCTTTTTCTGTTTTGTTCTACTGTTTGCTTTTATTTTCTATAATATGTGTACGCCTTCACGGCAAAAAATAGCGGCCATATTATTAACCTAAGACCTTTATGTAAATACCTATGTTTCACAAATAAATATTCTGATTCTGATAACAAACAACTTTCCCAACGAAACATTTTTTTGAATACTCTCACTTTATTATTTACACTAGAAACGGGATATTTACCATGTTTACTGTTTATAATAATGTTCGTGACCATGATAGTTTAAAATCTCTTTCACTTTTCGAAATTCGCGCGCGCGCGCCTGTGACATATCAACTGTTAGCCGTGCTCCCCTGTTGTGTTATTGTGATAAAATTGAATGAGTATTAAAAAAAAATGTTTCTTTGGGAAAGTTGTTTGTTATCATGATTACAATCACGTGTTTAATTATCGGTCACTAATTACCAGTCACCCTATATGTGACAATGGCATTCAAAGAGTTAACCGATGTGTCCGCCGATGTTTTTTGTAAGGTGGCGATATAAATCTTGCGATTTTTTGTAAGATGTTAGTAAGTGGAAAAGTTGTGTTAACCGTATTGAACATGCTCGTGCTCGTCCTTATTGGCGATATATGTATATTATTATGGTGTTTTGTAGGTTTTTTCAACCCCCATAGTAATTTAGCCCAGGGTGCCCATAGTAATTTAGCCCTGGGTGCCCATAGTAATTTAGCCCTGGGTGCGTTAAATTGTTTTTCTGTAAGTATATTTTAATTCTTTTATACCTTCGTCAGTCTGTTTTCAAATTTTAAAGCAGACAATTTGCCTTTACGAACGTTGTTTTACTTTGACTGTACCTACTTAATAAATATAGAATACTATTATAGTCTCTGTTTTACTGTCATCAGGAATGGATGTCAGTGAGAGCATTAGAAAAGAAGCAGGAGATCACATCACTTGCAGCTCGTCGGTTAGCCAGGCAGGCGGTGCGCAAACGTCACCGCGCCGAGCTCATGGTGCCGTTCCTGACTGATGTCAACTTCGTGCTGTTCTGGCCTCATTGCTTCCATGCTCATCCGGAGTTGTATGAGCAGTGGGATGCTAACAGTTGAGTTCTTAATGTCGTGGCGACTAGATGAGTTTATACTTCTTTTTGCCCACGGCATAGCTCGCGTGAAGGTCGAAAATTATCCCAGGGGAACTTCGCAAATATACAGGGTGTAAACAGACTCTTCACGAAGCCGTCAATCAAGCACTATGTACATCAATCTAAGTAACTTTACGCAAAAAATATAGCTGGAAAATGACATTTTTATGGGGTGAAAAATCACGTTTTACAGTAGGACTCAATGTAACGCACTCAAAATATTGTGCTAGTGGATGGATTGAATAGAAATCTAAAAATAAAAATCTAACATTAAAAAGACGTATTTAAAAAAAAATGTTATTAAAAAGTTGGAACGTTGACCCCCAATATCTCCGTAACTAGAAGGTATGGTATGGTCTAGAACAAAAAAAAATATCGCAATGACGGGGAGAACAAGAGCCTTTCGGCTTCGTTAAGGGTCTTGTTACACCTTGTATTCTTTGACACTCGGGGATAATGTAGCTTTCACTATTGAAAGAATTTTCGGAGGAATCTCATCACTAGTTTTCGTTCACCAAAGATTACCCCCTACATCCATATAAACTTACAAACCTCTTTATAATATTATTATACGGGTGTAAGGGACAGCCCTCCATAAACTGACAGGGTGCATTCACCTCCTTATTTTGAATCATATTCCACCGAAATTTTTCTCCGGTTTTTTTTTTTCGGTTACTCTTCCTTTATTTCAATTTTAAATTACATTCCCTGTATGTAGCGCTCCATTTTTGTAAATAATGCGGTTAAAATAAAAAAAATCCAACAATGGATGTTGAAATAATCTAACGAATGACGCATGAAATCAGCTGTTGACTTCCTGCCTAGCTACAGAGTTCATCGAACTCGTCGTTGCGCTTGCCGTTCACTACGTGCGTTTTACCACTGTAACGATACATTGCGTATGAGGAAATAAAACAAATCAAATTTATTGCATTCCCATAACATTCCTGAAATAATTTCTTGTACCGGTCACCTTAGTATGATATACTGAATTCACCCCATCTGTCTTCATTAGATATCGTCATGGTTGGCCGAGAGCTAGTAGATTTAACGGAGGAGAAGATCAATGATATATTCTACGCCGGAGACGCACCGTTGAATGAGGCGTCAATGCACAAACTGTTGTCGGGTCCAGCACTCGCTATATGCTTCCGATTACTCGATAATAATGCCGATTTTGTGCGTAAGTGACATTTTTATTGTGAACTTGCTGTACCGACAGTAGATTTCCTATCCTTTTTTGGATGTTGACAATAGCGCCACTTACCAGGTCTCACTAAAGCTGAGAACCATCTAAGTGACCCCCATAAGTACAGGAGCCAGCACATCAAGCTAACCGAAACTGTCAAATTTTCTCAATCAACCTTGAACCTAATGCTTAAACGATAAAGTTCAAAATCTATTAAAGTAATTTGACAGATAGTAGTAGCTTGATGTGTTGGCGTCTGTACAAAAACAAAATCATCAAAATCACTGAAGTCATTTAGGAGCGAACGCAAACCGGAATTTTATATACTGAACTGTCGTGGAATTTGCGAAAGTATTACCGGGATAATAAGTACTCTTTGTCAAAAAAGTACCCAAGTCATGGGCGAAATGTATGCAAAATTTCATCGAAATCCATTCCGCCGTTACATCGTGGATAGATAAAAGAGAGACAGACAAACAGATTTACTCAAGCATTTATAACATTTGTTACGCAACTTTGACTTGGAGTAATGGTAATTGCTGTAAATAAGGATACCTATGAGCTAAACGTAATATGCCATTGCCCTTGGCTTAGGTACTATTTACTATGCTAAAGATCTTGCCGCCAGATGATCGTGACTACAAGAGCTCCATACGAGTCCGAATCTTGGCATAACTATGAATAAGCTTCGTCTTAGTTCTATCCCACTTTAGGCGGGGTCGGCTCTCCTAATTTTCTGGCGCCGGACAATCTGTCCAGGGTTTTCGGGTCGGACAGCTCTTCCTCCAATAGGACCTTCATCATGCTAGTCTACCACGGAGCCGTAGGCGGGAATACTATGAATAAGCAAATCATTAAAAAACGAACAACCTTGCAGCGTACATTAAAAACTTGGTCAATTACAAGGCAACTATTATTTACTATTAAAAACAGCTCTAGTTCGTCGAATCCTATATGAAGAAATACCGCCGTATGACGAAGTGAAGTCTATGAATGACCTGAGCCTACTGAAGACTGCTTTCGACCGCTACAAGACCTACAGTCCTACGAGAGAAGAAGTCTGGCAACAGCGCAAAGAAGAGAGGATGTTGAAAAAGGTAGGATGTAGGCCAGATTTCATGACAATGAACATGATTATTCAAGGGTTCAGGGTTCACTGAGAGCCTGCGAGGCGAATTTATTGAAATATATGATAACAATAAAAAAAAGAAGAAACTACGAATTGTAGATTGTTCATTTTAATTTAATTCTTACCCAGGCTTGCAATTTACATTTTATGCTTCACTGTTCCCAAAACGCTGTTTCCTGAGGAAACTAGCATGTCCTAGATTAAAAAAAAAATTCAACATTTTTCTTCGTTTTATTAAACACAGAAAAATGTGATTTATAACAATGAAATTGGCTTGATTTGACTGATAATTTTATGTAATTTATGTTTGAATGCGACTTTGGGTCACCCCGGCTGGTTTCTTAGAGTAATTTAATCATATCGCGCACTGTTCAGCATGAGGCTCCGTCTTGTTGGACCCACGTGTCTGCGTGTCTGGGGAACACTCCGTCTCGCAGTGAGGAGCCCTGCGTCCCGTCAGTGGTGACGTTATTGGCTGATTATTTATACCTGAGGCTGTGTGACACCAATCCAGCAGCTCAAATTACGATGTGGTCTTTCTAGTCAGAAGAAAAACAGAGGCGTGCTAGGCTGAAATCTGAAACGCGTCGTATGAACCGACAAGCTCTTGAAGAAGCGTTAGAAGCCAGGAAACAGGAAAGGGAGCAGCGAAAACTGGATCTTTTGAAAGCTGGGGTGAGAAATGTTTGACTAAATTAGTATTAACGGGACGAACTGGATGTCTTCCTAAAGAAGTTAGCACAGAATCTTGACCTTTTGAAGGAATTTTCCCAGCAGTGGGACAATATGGGCTAGCTATAATATATAGTATTAACTAAAAATATGGGAAAAGAAAACATGCTGCGACTTTGCGAGTTGCGTCCCCAAATGAGGGCAGGAGAATGATGAATGATGCCAATGTTGTGTACAATCGCAGCACATCAAGTTACCACAAACTGTCAAATTCCTCCAAATGATTTCCACCATAAAATGTTGATGATTAAGTTCAAAAGCGAATGAGAAAATTTGGCAGTTTGTGGTAACTTGATGCGCTGACGACTGTACATAAACAGCTTATATTTTAAAACATTTTGTGTATTTGTTGACTTTTATAGTTAATTTCTTACCTTCTTCTACCTTATAAATATTACGTGTCAATATGTTTGTACAGCAGCATACTGAATGTAAAAATAACCGACCGGATAAGAAACACCACACTGCGCTCCAGAACGCAAATTACCGACGTAGCTTATAAAGCTGCGACACTAAAATGGGACTGGGCAGGCCATGTCTGCCGGATGCCGGCACAGCTGTGGGCCCGAATATCGCAAGACTGGAGTCCTGAAACAGCTAGACGGGGTCGCGGCAGACCGAAGAGAAGATGGCGGGACGTCTTGGATGGCTTCCTCGCGAATTGGCGAGAAGAAGCACACCATCGTGAGAAGTGGAAGGAATGGGGGGAGGCCTTTGCTCAGGAGTGGGACAATACGGGCAAAAATAAAAAAAAATAAAAAATGTTTGTACACACAAATCTCCTCAACCACCCAACCCAATTTCCAAGAAACTTTTAATGTGTATGGTTAGTTCCAGCTTTTTGAAAAATACGATAGTTTTAGACCCGAAAGATACAACTAGCAACTTCTAGTTCCACTATTATTATGAATATATCTCTGTCTGGATTTAGAATCTGTCGGAGTTGGACCGGATGAAGGCAGAGCCCGATGAGGAACTACCTGAAGAGGTGGAGTTGGAGGTAAGCAAATCTGTACTAATATTATAAAGCTGAAGAGTTTGTTTGTTTGCTTGAACGCGCTAATCTCAGGAACTACTGGTTCGATTAACGAAAAATTCTTTTAGTGTTGGATAGCCCATTTATCGAGGAAGGTTAGAATTAGAAGGCTAAAATTTCACGCGGACGAAGGTCGCGGGCAACAGCTAGTAAGTAAATATGACTATCGTTACAATGTTTGGCAAGAATGGAAAACATCAAAATGTTTAATCGGTCATCGGCTCACGACGCTCAGCAGTGAGCTGACGACTGCAAGAAGGTAGTAGCTTTTTTAACGTTATTTTTTATATTTTATTTCTTGATTGATATTTTTTTTTTATCTGGGCCCTCGTGGTGGCCCCATTCCCTCTCATGGAGAGGAGGCTTGTGTCCCGTGTGAGCATTGGGAACATTATAGGCTAATTATGCTATTATGCTATGATTGATATATACTAGAATTCTCTTTATTATGTTTGAAAAGATTACTTTAATTTCACTAGATACCTACAACTGATTTTAATTTACATAACGTAACATCACGCCCGTAATCACCGAAGAGTCAGGCAGAGGTGCACCAAAAGTTTATTCACATTGCACCAGTCATGTTCAAGTCCTATGTGATAGGGGTGATCCTTTTGCCGTCAACCCTGAATCCTGACTCTGGTTTGCTACTGAGAAATTCTGAAGGAAAACTGATTATGGAAATAATTTTAGTCAACCTTGGATTTTCAACACTAATTCGGTAAAATTATATTTATAAATTTCGCTTCAAAAATCTTCCCCAGGAAGAAATTGAGGAAGAAGAGGAATGCATGGTAGAAGAGGATGAAGACGAGTACTTTCCACCTGCAGGTCTGCTCATACCTGGCTTCTATGCTCCTCCGAACGATATCGCCAAATCTAATGGAATGGCTGTGCTTTTCCCGAAGGCAAGATTTTCATTTTATGTCAATTTTTTACTTCTTTTATGTCCTTTAGTTAGAATCTATACTGGAAGAGAGATAGGAACAACTAGTTTTCTGATGTAGAACTTCATAATAAGTAATTGGCCACTAGCACCTGTGGCACTGTGTGAAGAATGATATAAGAAGGTCGACGAAAATATGCTGCGCTGCCCCAATATATTGGGATAAGGGCAGGAGAATGATGATAATGACCTTGGCTATGATGATGACCTTGACTATGATGATGACCTTGGCTATGATGATGACCTTGACTATGATGATGACCTATGGCTTAAACAAAGTTATATTCTAGCAGCGATAAATATAATAATTAGAGAAGTTAAAATGTATTGGAGAGATACATATAAGCTCCCGAAAATCTTATACCAATCCTGTTTAAAGTCAAGAAAAGCGAACGCTTTGAAAGAGATTTTAGAAAAAAATACAAGCAGTTATGAACGTCGACACTCATGTTACCATTTTCCCATTTTTCCATTTTAGGTAAGGTACCTGACCTTTCTGAAGTACATCACCAATAATGGCAACGTATGCCCTTGTTTGTTGGCCTAGTGGTCGCAAGCGCGACTGCTGAGCATGAGGTCCCGGGTTCGATTCCAAGGTCGGGCAAACTATTATTGGAATTTTCCACCAGGAAATTCTCAGTAGCAGCCACGACGACACGGCCCCATATTAAATGTGATTTAAACATAACTGGCAAAATTTGGGTGTACAAGTACACCTCTACCTAGTCCTTCGGGAATAACAGGTGTGGCATTATGTTATATCACAATTTTCCACGTATTTTTAACTGAATTTTCTCTTCTAATCACACGAGAACTTCTTGCCGCACCACAGTAATCATGACGTTGTTAAAACAGTTGGTTCAGGAGCGCGTGACTCCACAGACTGAGTTTCTACCGCGACATGTGCTGGTCCTCTTAGAGATATACAAGCGTTACAAAGCGATAGAAGCCATCGCACCTTTTAAACATGCTATCATACATGTAAGTCTTTTCACAATCATAAATTAAGTTCTACAAAACGTAAACACAGATTCACCTACCACTGTTTGTCTCTGCATCACCCAAAGGTTGACTGGTAGAAAATGCCTATGGCACTAAGTCCGCCTCTGTACTTTGCGCGTGTTAAATAATTAAATCCTACTAATATTATAAATGCCAAAGTTAGTGAGGTTGAATGGGTGGATGTTTGTTCCTCTTCCAGGCAAATACTACTAAACGGATTTGGATAAAATTTAGCACACAGATAGTTTATAACCTGGATTAACACATAGGATATTTTTTTCCCGGTAGTATGATGCAGTGGGAGAATTATCGAACTCCACGCAGGAGAAGCTGTAGGCATAAGATACTTCGTGGCCTGCCGCGACCCCACCGCACTTTATGAACATCAAAATTTATCTATCCAACCCTGGACCGCTTCCTCGTTTCTTTAGACCAGGGCTAGGAGTAAGAGTACTTGCTGCGGGACTGTTCGAAAGAGATACCGCGGCCCTGGAACACAAAGGGCAAAGAAGGAACATGGATGGGTTTTAGTCAGTACAAGTCTGACACTCCCTTCCGCTCCGCCCAGAGCGGGGGGGGGTCATTTGATGATTTCCCATCCTAAAAAAAAAAAAAAAAAGGAGTAAGAGTACTTAGCGTAATAGCTTAGACCGGCAAACTTATTGCATTTATATCAAACTAGCCTATGCCCGCGGCTTCGTCCGCGTGAAGTTCGATAATTGCCCCACGGGATCATACTACAGGGACAAAAAATATCCTATATGTTAATCTAGGTTATAAACTATCTGTATGCTAAATTTCATCAAAACCCGTTCGTAGTTTTTGCGTGAAAGAGTAACAAACATTCATCCATCCATCCTCACAAACTTTGGCATTTATAATATTGGTAAGATTTGGCAGACTGGCAGGCCGTAACCATTCCGTGTTCACGTGGAATAATTTCCAAACTACACGCGGGCAGCAGCTAACTTAAAGTTTCATGTAGGAAGGTACTGTAAAAAAAAAAAAAATGAAAATCAAAGCATTTATTTCAAGTAGGCCAGTTACAGGCACTCTTGAATTGTCGAAACAAAGACAACAATGAAATGTAGCTACAGTTCCAGTCAGAACTGTGAAAGTACTGTAGTTGCCCATTCCTTAACGTAGATCTCTATGGAGAAGAACGGGCAAGAAACTCCATGGACATTCTTTTAAATCAGAATACTTTTACATAACCTTGGTTACATCATTCATGTTGAGATGGTACATTATGTGAGAAAGATGTAACAAGATACATAAAATACATTAAAAAACAACAAATCTGATTACACGTCTTTTTATCCACTTTGTTTACAATAATTAACAAGGTAATATATTTACAGATGGGTATATTTAAAGGAACAACGCCTTACGACTGTGTTCACATTGCTTACAGCGTTAAGCAATTCGACACTTTAGATACCACTTCGTTGAATCAGTGAGTAAACAAACAATCTACACTGGCTTTGGTTATACAGGGTGAATTATTCAAGTGGGCGTGGATGCCGTGGATGGTTAAATCCGAAACTATGAGGAATAGCGAAAAATACTCATAGGAGTCCTGAGCTCGATTTTGTAAAAACTAAAACTGCATCATTAAAAATCAAATTCTGGGAATTAATGACATGCGGCAATTCTCACATTTTCGAATTTGATCATCCACGCCTACTTGAAAAATTCACCCTGTATATGGTCACATGCTTGTATAACTTATGTATGAATGTGGATGGCTAATAGATAAGAGCCAGAGTGCCGAAAAGGCCGATAAAAGAACGGATGAGTTGGGTGAAAGATGATATTTTAGGTTATACGTAAAATGTGCTACTGCCTCGTAGGTCCAGCGGCATGAAGTCCTGGGTTCGATTCCCGTCGGGCAAAGTGTTATTGAGTTTTTCCATCAGGAATCTCCCAGTACGGAGTCTGGATTTGTGCCCGGTTGATGGCAATAGGCTCGCCCCCTATTACATGGGACTAAAATATAACTGGCGAAATGTTGGTGTACTATTAGGTACACCTCTGCCTTAAACTTCGGACTTGCAGGCGTGATGTTATGTTATGTGTAAAATCTTTCCGACCGCGGTCAATCGCAACGAATATAAACCAAGTGCGCAGGAGTTATGAGTGCACAATGAGTACAAACACGGCAGCACTCTTCCGTCACTCTTATAGCCCGATAGGACAGCTACACGACCGGGAAGAGATCAGGCGCAGGATCAACGGTTTAACATGCTTCCCAAGTCTGGTGGTTCCTCGCGTGTCGCACTAAAACTTCTAAGACCTAGGAATCAAAACTAGGGTCGCATCATCTAATTGTGTCACTAGACCAAAGACCACAAAGGCTGATCCTTCAGTATGGTACCTATCCTTACAGATCGAGGAGCTCGTGGCTAATTCATAACAAATTCATAGATCGATCGTCAAGGTTAAGCAGGACTTGTTAAGGTCGGTTCGTGGGTAGGTGACCGTTCATTACATAAAGAGTATCCTCCGTGCCTCGGAAAGACCGCTAAGCAGTTGGTCCCGGCTGTCATTTGTAGATCTTTGACAGTCGGTACGGGTAGTCAGTGGTCCGAAAGGACGACAACCAGTCTTACGAAAGGGTATCATATTAGCCAGTACTAACTGGGTTGTGGAGGTTAGATAGGCAGTCACTTCAAAATACTGGAATTATTTAACAACTGCATTATGTAGACTGGAAGGAAGGCATAAGAAGCCAATTCATTCGTTTTTTTGCAGAGACCAACTGAAGCTAGCATTCATGCTATCAGTGGAGGTGGACGTACCATTACTGCACTTCATGGACTTGAACCCCTTGCACGTCAGCCGTGACTGGTCCAGCGGAGAAGAGGAATGCGCAGCCATGTTCTCCGTTGATTACGGCGACAACAAACAACAATTTGAGGACTTTGAATAGGTCAGATTTAAACCCATTTTAAAATCAGACAGCTTTAGTAAAAGATAGATTATCACACATCAGGAGACAGTGACAATATTTCACAAAACCAAGCTTTTTCTACGACTAGGTGGACCGTTTTTGTTTTTTTATTAAGCGGTGATAAATGCCTATTTATAAAACAATGGTTAGACCTGCTGTCTTGTATGGATCAGAATGTTGGGCCACAAAAGGGATGAATGAAAGGCATTTGCATGTGGCGGATATGAGAATGCTAAGGGGAATGTGTGGTGTTACACGAATGGATAAAATAAGAAATGAGTATATAAGAGGAAGTCTGAAAGTGGCGCCGGTGACTGAAAAGTTGTGTGGTAATCGGTTGTCGTGGTATGGGCATGTGATGCGGAGGAATGAGGAAAATGTTGTGAGGAAAGTTTTGAGTATGAATGTGGATGGGTATATGAGTAGAGGAAGACCAAAAAAATGAAGGATGGACTGTGTAATGATATGGCAAGAAAGGAGGTGTCTGAAGAGATGACGAGTAATAGAGAGGTATGGAAGGAGAAGACATGCTGCGCCGACCCCAAATGAATTGGGATAAGGGCAAGATAATGATGGTGATAAATGCCTATCGCATACCCCACCGTCCGGGGAGACGCTTTGGTTACACATAACCAAAGTGTCTCCCCGGACGGTTTTTTAGTGGGTGCAAGACCCACAGGTCTTGCACCCACTAAAAAACCGTCCGGTAAAACACACTGCTGTGAGTCTACTGTCGCCTTGGTGGATGAGCCGCGAGTATTGCTACTTATGACGTTCGCGACCCATCCAGTGCAGTAGCAGCTCCCGCGCCAAGGTATTATATCTACGAAAGGACGACATTACACATTTTATTATCATTTGTTAGGCAAGTGGTACTCTTGATGGTAACTGATCGACAACCTCTGTAGTCATTCTTATTACTAAATACGCAAGAGAAAGATATCGCAGGTGCGTTTTAATGGGTTTTCAAGTCACCTTATTTTAGAAATACTAGCTGTAGAAAGATATCGAGGGCAAACTTAGACCTGCAATATGTATACAACATTATTTTTAGTATATGCGAAACCTGAATATTAATATGTTCAGAATAAGTAACTGAATCGATTCCAATAATTTTTAAACCATGTTATATTTTTTCTCAAAAATATTTAAAAATTTAAAAGTTGGACACCGAGCGACTTTGAGTACCTATCGCACTAATTTAGGTACCTACTGCCAAATTATTATTATTAATGAGCTCAAGACGACGCTGGAGGCGCGCGCTGCGTGGTGATAACGTTTTTGTGCGGACAACTAGGTAACAGAACAAGCTTATAACTTTGAGATTTTTCATGATACAGTTTTGAAATTTTGTACATAGATTCTTTACATAAAAATACTAGACACGTGTATCAGGTTTCGCATTTACTAAAACTAATGTTGTATAAGGTCTATTCATACACGAAATATTTTAAGAGTAACTTCTATAAGTCGTAAAGTCACCATAGCAACGAAAAAAAAAATTATCTGAGTGTTTTTTTTTTACGAAATTATTTAAAAAAAATTGAGACATTTTGCATAAAATCTTTACTCCCATATTCTAACAATGACACTAGGTAAATACGACGTAGTAATCTAGCGTAATGAATGTTCAAAAATAAGGAGCTAGTATTTATTTTGTGGGTAAAGTAATTTTAAATTATTTATTTTTTATAAAAATATACTCAGATAAAAAAAATAAACCCTTGAAATGGCTTCGTTATAGCCGTTAGATGATTCCCTGAAAATATTTTGTGTATGAATAGACCTTATACAACATTAGTTTTAGTAAATGCGAAACCTGATACACGTGTCTAGTATTTTTATGTACCTTATATAGTAAATCGCCAACGCAACCTGAGTATGTCAGTAAATGCTTGGTTGTATAAAAGGCGTAATTAAGGATGCTCCGCTATTATAGCCCGCGAAATTCAAATTTTCTTACGTATTTTTAATTTTTAAAAAGTCAGTGTCAGGTTGTATGTTGATTAAAATATGATTCGCTGCCACAACGAATATGGCTTTACAGAGTTATAATCACAGTCATTCAATGGGATTAGATTAGATTAGAGAGTTGTTTTGATGATTTTAATGATTATAATTCTGGAACACATCCGTGTTACGGTCGTGAATCACATTATGTGCAACGTTCAATCTGACACTGACCTGCAAATTGCAAAAAACGGAAGAAAATTTGAATTTCACGAGCTACCCGGGCGCTTTCCCTTTAAAGTTACTGAAAATTTTGTATAACGAACAATCTTTTACGGTACCAAACTTGAAATACGAAAAAAAACACAATAATTCCCAATGTTTTGTCGGGTCAAACATGATGCAACTAATTCCTCTGAGAGTCATCTTAACAAAACATGCAACATTATCAAAAGCATGTCTCAGTTAATAATATCATAATCTTTGTACGCCCAGTGTCCTATAACAGGGCCTCAGCAAATTTCCGAGCGTCGAATTCTGTTGAGGAGTCTTGGCTCACATTTGGACTTTGAGTTGACACTACAGCGACGCAATACGTATTTCGTACATGGATACAGGTGAATATCATGTTTTATTATTTTTTGTGTTTTAAAAGTAATGAAAAGTGTTTCTTTTCGTCGTATTTGATATTGTGGTTGAAAAAAATATCTATACAGGGTGGGTAAAAAATCGTGAATCAAATGAAACAGGGCGATAGTTGGGGGTTAATAGGATCATTTTTTACTTAGTATTTTTTTTTCAGTGAGTTTCTGAAGTTACAAATAATTGTTCGTGAGACTTTAAAGATATTGAATAAAGTGCCAATACTCATAAATCATGGTACACACTGTCATAAAAGCACTTTTGTAGTGATGATGCATTTCTTAGCCGCAACCTATTTTACTCTAATTGCATATTTAGTAATTTCTCGTTTTGGTATTTTCTTAAAAAACACTTAAGTAGTCATAACTTTTAAGGAGATCAAGTTAGGACTCTGCCACAGATATATTTTTTTACTTCAAATAACCCCAACTATGCTGCTCTGTTTCGTTTGATCCACGAATCTTTACCCAACCTGTAGAGTCAGTTTTCACTTGGTAGGTATTAAAAAACCGATTACCGCGCTTATTGGAGGAATGTGTACATAACTTAAGCTTATTTATAAAACTTGAATAAGTATTTTGAAATGATGTCTTATTGTGCCACCAACTCATCATACTGAAAGTTTGAATCACATTTGTTTTATCAATTTCATTTTATCAACCATGTTTTAATGTGGTGCAATATTTTTTTAGAAACATATTGACTGCTGTGCTGTGTTTTTTATACTGAGTATCCTGAAGTGCTATTTTAATGAAAGAATGACTGCAATGTAGACAATACCTATGTTAATATGTCTTAATTTTTTCGGTCTTTGACTTGCAATCGGTTTGCGCGTCATTGAGAACTAACATTAAGTCGATAATCACGTTCCTCCGTTGAATTGATCTCTTGAAAAGCCTCGGTTACAGATGGATGTTACGGATGGACATAAAACTGAAGTAAAAAGAGTAGGTAAATGACACATATAATGGTTTAGTTTTGAACCCTAGAAATCTTACTACAATACAAGGTGGAATGGACACCAACGCTAAAACGGTTACCACGTATTCAGTAGTTTCATCATTCTGAACCTCCACTTAGTAATTTTCCTTCGGTAATTTAAAAAAAAGTCAGCTGTTCCATACATTTAGACCGTGTAGGTATTGCAGTTTTAAAAATCAGCTGTTTTTTACTTTTTATTTATTTATTTAAGGACAAACAACAAAGCATACACTAAAAATACATGTTAAAGTACTCATATTATTTTATATTTTATAGTGTAGCCTTAATTAAAGGTTGCCACGGCATGCATTAAACATAGGAGTAGAAAATTCAGTTACAAAACAAAGATTTTATTTTTTTAGGTACATAAATACAGTTAATTGTTTTTTTTTATTTTTATTTTACTTATTTATTGGTTTACCAACAATTGCTTACACAGTTTTATATTAAAAGTAAAGTTAAGTAAAGTTTATTTTATAGTAAATGCAACAGTGTAAGAATTATAGGTAAACTCTGCATGCATAAAGAAGTTGTACAATTTATAATATTAATCTAGTTTTAAATAATTACTTATCTATAAGTCTAAAGGTCTAAATTAATTAATTTACATATATTGTTACATAAATCCGACATACAAATACAAATGAAAACTTACCAACTAATGCTAGATTGGTTCGATTAATTTTTTTTCCACGTTGTGCCAATCAAAAAAAAAAAATATATATCCTGGTATGACGATGATCCCGTAGGATAATTACCAAACTCCACGCAGGCGAAGCCATGGGCATAATCTAGTAATAGCTGATATGTTTTATTTCTGTCAGAAGCTCAAAGGTCGCTCGGTTTAAATAGCTAGCTACCGCGTCCGGCACTTCGTTACGTAGTGCATACGCAGTTTAAAATTAAATAATTATAATATTATGATGATTTTCATTGATCTAGTTTTAAAAGATCTGCAATATGCAAGAAGTAAGTTATTAGAAAAATGTAAATTCACAAAATATGTATTTGGTAAGACTGCCTCGTTGGTCGAGTGTTCGCAAACGCGACTGCTGAGATTGAGGTCCTGGGTTCGATTACCGGGTCGGGCAAAGTGCTATTGGGTTTTTCCATCAGGAATTTCTCAGTAGCAGCCACGGAGTCTGGATTCGTGCCCGGTTGATGGCAATAGACTCGCCCCCTATTCCATGGGACTTAAACATAACTGGCGAAATTAATGCGGATGTACGCACGGCGGCCAGTCAAGCTATGCAAAACCAAATTAAGCTGATCTCTCATGGTACGGGAAGTTCATACAATGCGAAGTCAGGTTATACTGGTTATGTATAGCTTGATGTGCCGCCGTGTGTACTATTAGGTACACCTCTGCCTAACCCTACGAGGACTAAAGGCGTCATGATATAATGGTGACGTATTTGTTAAAGATCGTTTCCCTGTAGGTATATTTATAACAATGCTTTGTCAGCTAAACTGCCGAATTGATTTTGAATTTAATGAAAATTTGTTGACGGGCAGTTTGATACTAGACAGGTACTTGAAAAACGACTTGTGGGCTGGACTAGAGGCACTTGATTCGTAGTTATGAGTGGCATACGAGTATTATTTTTCTCCTCTCTTGTCATCCCAAAATATTGCAAACTTTACTCATCCTCAACGTGCATAGAATTGTGGTCATCAGTTTATTTTTCTTCTATTTTTTGGATTCCGTACCCGAAGCGTAACCAACGGGACCCTATTACTAAGCCCCCGCTGTCTGTCCGCCCGTCCGTCCGTCCGTCTGCCTGTCAGCGGGCTGTATCTCATGATCCTTAATAGGTAGACAGTTGAAATTTTCACAGAATGTGTATTTCTGTTGCCGCTATAACAAAATATAATAAAAATAAATTAAAAATTAAAGGGGGCTCTCCTACTACGATGGTACGGAACCCATCATGCGCGAGTCCGACTCGCATATGGCTGGTTTATTTTTACTTTTAGTTAGCCTGTATTAGTATTTAGTTACTCCTGGGAAAGAAGATCTCCTCCATTCCTTCCACTTCTCTTCTCTTCTCTATTTTTAAAATAATCAGGCAAAATATTTTGTGATTTCAGATTGTCATTGAGGTTATCAAGAGCGAGAAACAACATGATTCAAGGTATAAATTATTTCTTTATTAGCTACTAGCGACCCGCCCCGGCTTCGCACAGGTGCAATATATACATATAAACCTTCCTCTTGAATCACTCTATCTATTAAAAAAACCGCATCAAAATCCGTTGCGTAGTTTCAAAGATTTAAGCATACAAAGGGACATAGGGACAGAGAAAGCGACTTTGTTTTATACTATGTAGTGATACTTATGCTACTATTCCACAAACATCAAGCGACTCCCAATTGAAGGTCCAAACACATTGCAACAGTATTTTTACCTTCATTTGGGACCCGAACGACAGTCAAAAGATCTACAAATGTCATTCGGTCTGTGGATGGGTGACCACTTATTACATACCGAGTTTCCTCCGTGCCTCGGAAAGCACGTTAAGCCGTTGGTCCCGGCTTGCATTGGTCAGTCAGTTGATCTTTGACAGTCGTTACAGTTAGTCAGTGGCCCGAAAGACTGACAACCAGTCTTACCAATGGGTATCGTATTACCCAGTTTTTACTGGGTTGTGGAGGTCAGATTGGCAGTCGTTCCATGTAAAATACTGGTACCTAATTCAGCTCCATCCCAACATAGCTGTAAAATATCTAAATAGATGATGAGTAAATAGGTTAGTAGGTAGGGTCCCATTTCACACGATATCTACTTACACTGTGGTAACAATATACAATATAAGCCATTTCAGCAAAGAAATGCGGGACAGACAATCCAAGGTGCGTAGGATATTTGTCAGCATTAAAAGTTGAAGTAGCAAATCTGCCCTTATTGCTACGACATAAAGACGATGTCATTGTAGAATTCGGTCTCAAGTAGAAGATAAAAACGTACCTTTTTCTTGCAATTCATGACTAACAAACTATGTTATGTTATGTTCACCGTGGGCCACTTGCATTAATTTGTGCAATCTTTACTTTTTTACGATAAAAATCTTACCAGATATGATTGATTTATCCTACTATTTTGGGTTACTAATAAAAAATTTAAAAAAAAAATGATTTACGCACATAATTATTATATTGCCCGTAGATAAAAAAAAACAGCTGTTTCATGCAAAAGCCATACCCATACGGTTAAAATATATAAAACAGCTCATTTTATTGAATATCTGTATATCTATACTAATATTATAAAGCTGAACAGTTTGTTTGGTTGAACGCGATAATTTCAGGAACTACTGGTTCTAATTGTCAAATTCTTTTATCGTGAATAACCCATTTATCGAGGAAGGCTACATTACGCTACGAGCAGTAGAAGCGGAGCATCAATGAAAATTTGTTAAAAAACCGGGAAAATTGTATTTTTATAATAACGCGGACGAATTCCAGCGGGCCTCAGGTCATGCATAAAAAATGGCTATGGCGAAAGTCACACGATTATGCAGCCTATTGCCATCAACCGGGTTAAAATCAAAACTCCAAATTCTGGCTTAGTTTCAGTATGCATGACTGATCATTGCAGTGCTCCTAGCACTGTAATGATAAAATAGACGACTTATCAGACGACGTTTAAAAAAATCTTCGATAAAATTCTCAGTAACAAAACAAAAGCGTAAATAATACATTGTCTTTTATTTTTAAGTAACTGAATCGATTTCAATAATTTTTAAACCATGTTATATTTTTTCCCAAAACTATTTAAAAAAGTTAAAAGTTGGATACCGAGCGACTTTGAGTACCTATCGCAATAATTTAGGTACCTATTGCCAAATTATTATTATCAATGAGCTCAAGACGACGCTGGAGGCGCTCGCTGCGTGGTGACCGCGTTTTTGTGCGGACAACTAGGTAATAGAACAAGCTTATAACTTTGTGATTTTTCATGATACAGTTTTTAAATTTTGTACATAGATTCTTTACATAAAAATACTAGACACGTGTATCAGGTTTCGCATATACTAAAACTAATGTTGCATACTAGCTGTTGCCCACGACCTTCGTTCGCGTGAAATTATTATAAAAAAGTTTACTTCCTTTTTTTAATCGGATTATGTTAACAATTCCAAGGCTTTTAATTTTTTTTTACGGAACTCAAATTAAATTTCTAAAATAAAAGTAATCTTAATTTGATCATAGACAATCAACACAGACAGTAAAAGTCCCGTACAAATCGGTCTAGCCGTCTCGGAGATTAGCCGGAATAAACAGACAGACAGACCGACAGATAGACAAAAAAAAATTGAAAAAAAAATTGTGATAAGTGCCGTATGTATTTTAATAAGCATTCAGTAAAAAGCTGTTATTTTGATATTACAAACAGACACAACAGTTTTATTTATTTGTATTATTAGATTATAAAGAGGAAAGATTTTTTTGTTTGTTTGTACCGAATAAGCTCAGCAACTATTTGACCGATTATAATCATTTTTTCACCAATAGAAAGCTAAATTATCGGGAAGTAACAGGTTATAAATTATATTTACATCATGCAAATTAGGCAAGCTATTACAATTTTTGCAAACGAAGTCGCAGGCGAAGTGCTAGTTTTTTATAAATTTGTTGCCCAACACTAGGATTTTCATTTCTCCTGCATCGTGGGAGCATTTTACAATCATTTAAACGCATATACACACACAACCATACCCGGAACATCTACCTGCAAGCCATAAAAAAATTACATATGTCGGAAATGTCAGGATTTATTCCGTTAGGCTCGTACATCATGTGGGCAAACGTTGGGTTTCGTGCAATAAAAATACACTGAGTGCGATACACTGTTTCTATTAAAGTAACAAATTACTTGAAATTACCATTTAACACAATAACACGGGGCACAATGAATCGGGCAGTTCCAAGACGTCTCAACTCCGCCACGATCAGCCATCTATAAACATCAAGGCTCTGTAGAAGCACGCTGTGGGTAGACTTGTCAGTAGGTCGCGCGATGTCACCACCGGCGCACTTGCGATTCATTTTATGTCCATACTATTGACCGGATCCGACATATATTTGTTACGGAATTCGAACCCGCGACCCGCAGCGCAGCAGCCAATCGCTCAGCCACTGTGCGAACCGTGTCGTCTTTTGTCTCAGAGTTTTCGGATAGAAACCTCATCTAGTAAAACATAATTTATTATGACGTATAATAGTGCAACGTATTGAAATAGTGTGACTGCCTTGTTAGTTTAGTGGTCGTAAGGGCTATTGCTAAGAATGAGGTACAGGGTTCGATGAAGAGTCTAGATTTGTGCCAGGTTGATGGCAACAGGTTCGCCATCTATTATATGAGACCTAAAAAACTTAATTGGCTAAATACGGCAGTGTTATTACTGATACACCTCTGCAGCGTGATGTGGTTTCAAACCAAATAACACAAAGATATACCATCTATTGTTTACAGTTTACAAACTCCTCATCGTAGCGACGAGTGTGGCCCTATCCTCGTGCTACTGCCCCGCAGACAGGATCCGTAACGTGGGCCAGTGCGCTTTCCGGATCCACTGCATCGGCAACATCCGCGGGATCCATCTCCCCAACGAGTGCTACGAGTCTACCAACTCTCTTGTCACCGTTGACGTCTCAGTCACCGACGCCATCGAACGATTCGACGACAATTTAGACTTAGACTCCCTTGCCACCATCACCACATTAAAAGTCTCAGGGAAATGGCAACACACGAAATTAGCCATCCTTATGTACACCGTCAGACTACAGCATTTACATCTAGCCAACAATGGCATTGAAAACATTTCTGGCGTTCCCTTTTACTACCTTACCCGTCTGGAAACTCTTGATTTGTCACGCAATAAGCTAACGGATATAGCAGAACTCTTCCATTTTGAAATACACCCAAATAAACTTCGAAAATTGTCGCTTGCATATAATGCTATTAGAGACATACCAGGAGATGCTTTTGGTGAACTAACTTCGTTAGCTGAACTCGATCTTTCTTACAACATTATTTCTGATTTAACTGAAGAGCCTTTCTTCAATCTAACGAAATTAGAAATATTGCGGTTGAATGATAATAGAATTAAAGATTTGAATGGTGCTGTAAACAGCCTTCAGAACTTAAAGCATTTGTATTTAAAAGGTAATCATATACAGAACATTGATGAGGAGTCTCTTAAGATTATCAAGCATTTGGAAACATTTGACGTGTCGTGGAACGAACTGGAAAAAATTAAGCCGGTAATGTTCTCAAGGCATTGGAACCATTTCACTAATCATTCTATCTGTAAAATCATACTCTCTGGAAACCACATCATCAATGTTCCGAACGCTACTTCTAGCGAGATTTCGTCTCGATTTGTCAGAAACTTGGATAAACATAACGTACACATATTGACAGAATTGGATCTTTCTGAGAATGCTATAACCAATATAGAATACAGTGCCTTCCAATCATTGATCAAACTAATATCCCTAAACTTGTCTAAAAATAAAATAATTGATTTTAGACTCAACGCCAATGATCTTGCTGACCTACAATATTTGAACCTGAGCGGAAACTACATCTCGAATTTGTATTACGAGAGTTTCTCTTCAATGTCCAAGCTACAAAATCTCGATTTATCTTACAATCGACTGGACTTTATCCCCGATATGACTTTTAATAATAATTACAATTTGAAACTTGTGAATATGACTTACAACGAGATTGAGCAACTCGATAGTATTCACATCACTATGTTTCATCCGGAAGGCGGTGTCTTAGACCTTTCTAATAACGATTTGACCAAGATCCATATACCTTCCGGGGAGGGTCTGCGTTTGATAACTTTGTTCTTACATTCAAACAACATATCGGATCCCTCGCTAGTAGACCTGAGCCATCAAACAGAACTCCAAACTGTAGACTTGAGTAATAATTTAATTTGGGATTTAGACGCAACGTCTTTGAGGTTACCGGAGTCAAGTCTCATGTACCTAGACTTAACTTGCAATAACATACGACGGTTAGGCCCCTCGACTTTCAAGAGACTGCCTCATTTGAGAACACTCCGTTTGGGGCACAATCATCTGACACAGTTAGAATATGGCACATTCGAAGGATTAACTGATCTTATGAACTTAGATTTATCATACAACAGGATCAACTACTTAGATTCAAAACTGCTGATGGATTTGAAGCGTCTCCGTGTCTTGTCTGTGAGGTCTAATGATATGAATGTCTTGGATATGAAGAGTTGGTACGGCCATAAGTTTGATTTGAGTGTGAATGTGGACAACAACAACCTGACTTGCGAATGGTTGGGCAAAGTGTTGCGTGACTTCAACAATGGGTATACTAGGGTGAGACCAACAGTGCTGATCGGTGGGAAAGGTAAGAATACGGTGGAAGGCATTCCGTGTATAGCTGACGAAAGCGAACTTCAGATAGATGGTTCAAACTACATTATGGCTGATGAAAGGTTGTTACTAACCAGTCAGAAGATCCTAGAGGCGGTCCGCGAACAGAACTATTACTTTAGAAAGTTTATTTTAAGAGTTGTTCAAGAAAAAGCAGAGAAGGCTGGGAAAGAAATGAATACTACTTAAGCTTGTTATTCTAGGGTTTTAATTCTGTTATATTTTTATTTAGATTCAGAACTCGTTAATTCTTAGCTTTTTTGTTGTTATTGTATATCTAATAATTACTTTTGTATTGCAGTGGGTAAGCGTCAGATAACATGGCTGACCGAGTTTTAAAAATGCTTCAGCTTTTAAGGTGGGAGTGTCAGGGTAACCTGCCAAATTCAAAATTTCTTACGTTTTTTGCATATCATTTAATCCCATTGAATGACTTTTTCATGAAAAAGTCATTCAATGGGATTAAAATGGGTGTAATGGTGATTTCAATGATTATAACTCTGTGGAGACATATTTGTTACGGCTGTGAATCATATTTTAAGCAACATACACCCTGAAACTGACCTGCTAATTGCGAAAAAAAGTAAGAAAATATTAATTTCGCGGGCTACTCTCGCGCACTTCCTCCTTGAAATGTTTTCTATAATACTTATACTTGTGTGAACTTCTCTTTCAAATGCTTCAAGTGTCATATGAATATCAACGCACTGACACTGTAAATAAAATAGCTATTCCAATATCTGGATACAATACAGTTGTTATCGGAGCTTCTATTAAATAAAATCATATTGATCGCGGGCGTTTAGTTCTAGTTAAAATTAAATATTATAATTGTCTATGTATGTACTTAAAATATCCCAGTCTTAGTTTTAGAATATGTATTTGGTTGTCGAATAACTTGTGGTCAATAAAATTATAACCGTTTAATAAAGTTAGTTTCATTTTATCATCATAGTCTAGTCTTTCCCAAATGCAAATGTTGGGGTCGGCTTCCAGTCTAACCGGATGCAGCTGAATACTAGTACTTTAAATGGAGCGACTGCCTAACTGACCTTCTAATCTAAATAATGGGTAATACTATACCCACTGGCTGGACAAACTGGTTGTCAGATTTTCGGGCTTTTGACACCCCATAACAAAAAGCAAAGGCTGTCAAAGGTCTACGAATGACAACCGGGACCAACGGCTTGACGTGTTTTCTGACTCATTGTGTAATGAACGGTCAGCCATCCACGAACCGACCCCAGTGTTGCTTATCCTTGAAGATCGACTACGAGGTCCTTACTTGTTTTATTAATATGATGATTTTTAGTTATCCATTTTAGGTCAAGGATAGTATTATCAAAATTAATGCTATTGATAAATTAAACAGGTTACTCATTCAGATAGCCACGTTCTACCTAAGACAAAGAAATAACACATTTGTTGAGATAGTAAACGGTAGTCCAAGACGCTGTTCATTACAAGATAATTTGGTGCACAAAGCTGCCTTTATGTAGACCACTGTACTAGCTGGTTATATATTAAGCAGGGTGGGTAAAAAATCGTGGATCAAACGAAACAGGGCGATAGTTGAGATAATCAGGGTCATTTTTTGATAGTACATTTTTTTTACAGTAAGGTTCTGAAGTTACAAATAAACCGCTATTTAAAATGACGTTTGGATGAAGTAAGCGACCTCTAGCTCTAAAAGACGGTCGCCTCCAAAGTCTTCTGCGTTTGCGTCTCCGTAATAGCATGAGTTAACAACATCGTACTGGCCAACAATAACACGTCCTCTTCTGAATACATTTTGGAAGACACTGATAGAATATAGCCGAACAGTTACCACACCGGTCGATCAACTCGGTCGATGGCATCGATCGGAGTCAATTGGCGGTCAATCAATTGTTTATCACGCGGTATCCGTCGATCAGCCACATCTACCACACGAATCGATCAACGTCTGATGTCAAGTCCTCCAAGCGACTGTGATCAAGCGTCATCGATCAAAACATTAATTTTTAGTAGTTATAAGATTCATATCTGGATGAAGCTGAGACGGTGCTTGAGGTTGATTGGCTGCGCTATCCGGCCAAATTTAGAAACAGCAGGCATGCTACATTTCTACCCGGGGTGGAAGGGTCACCGACGCGAAAACGGTTACCACGTATTCAGTACATCATTCTGAGGACCACATAGAAATTTTTCATAAGTTATGAAAAAAAAAATCACCTGTTCCATGCATTTTGACCGTTTAGGTATAGTACTTCTGTGGGTCAGAAGGGTGTATTCAATACGTGGTAACCGTTTTCGCATCGGAGTCCCTTCCACCCTCCGTTATTTGGTAGACATCTTAGTCATCTTGGTACGGAGTTTAGACTTGTGGCCGGTTTATGGCAATATGCTCGCCCCTATTATAAAGGACTTACACATGGCCTAATCTGAGTTTAATATTAGGTACACCTCCTCCTAACCCTTCGGGGATTACAAAGAACATGTTATGTTATCTTTTTACCTTATTGAAATCTGATAAGTACTCAATATTACTTTATCACTTCAAGTAACACAAATAAGCCTAATTATGCAACAAAGTAGAAGAGTTCCAAATATTGCCTAAGTCAGTTCATACCCCGTTCGAAAGAGACAAAAATGCATTTATTTTGTTATTAATTAATTAATAGCAATGGTGACTGTTTGTCTGTGTGTGTAACGATAACCGATGCTACGTCCTGTCAGCTTTACTGATAAAAATGCCAATCGTAAACTGCGTGCAACTTTGATGGTTCCGCATACTTAGTTGTATCTAAGTTGACTGTGTAAAAATACATCTGTCGAAATTAGAACAGGCAATGTTTTTTTTTTTAAAATAAGTTACCTACGAGACCTAAGGCTAAATGTAAGTCGCTTTATTTCCATACAATACAGAAGTGAGTAAGCAGGTTTTCTGTCGCATTTTCGCCAGGTGTAGGTACCTACCGCCAAGGCAAAATGCTGTATTAGCTTTATGGAAATTTGGTTTGATCTAAATACTTTAAGCAGCAGTTGGTGTTTTCTTTTATCTTATTAAGCTTAGTTAGTTAGCTTAGCTAGTTTGGTTAGCAAAAATGTATTAGCCACTTGCATCTAGCTAACTGACTTATATTTTAACCAAAACAGGAACTGATCTCACTTAAATAGTTTATTTAATTTTATTTAGTTCTTTGAGTTCATGAATGTAAAGTTGCCAGCACATCAAGTTACCACACACTGTCAAACTCCAAATGATTTTAAACCTTAAAGTGTTGACAGTTTACTTCAAAATCGAATGAGAAAATTAGACAGTTTGTAGCTACTTGTTGCGCTGGCGACTGTACAGAGGCGGACATAATGCCATTGCATTTTTCTACCAAGCAAACTTTGGGTGGTGGTTTGTAACAAGTAGTTCGTGCCAATACGAAAAGAAGCTTTAAATAATGCACGTGCTAACCCTTCATTACGTAGTATTATATTATCTGTGCCTTCATTATATTAGAAGTACAGCATCGGTTCAATATTTTGATGCTGAACCCTAAACAATATTGCGTTGTTCGCACATTGAGTCTCCAGTGTAACGGGAGTTCAGACACTTGGTCATTGTTTCATACAGTTCTATCTACGTTAAGAAAATAAATATCATTGTAAGTATTTTTTTCTTTATATTGTTTTATGTATTGGGTCTTAGAATAATAACCGATAAGTATGTAGGTACTTGTATTTTTTATTTTATTTTTTTGTTTCTGTGCTTTTGTATTTATATTTGTTATGCGTTGTAAGATTATTGGTAAGTTATTTTGTTTGTATGTACGTCATGTCCCTGCGACAAATTAATATTTTTTCTTTCTTTCTTTCTTCTAAGATTATTTATCTTTACTACTATAAAGAGGTATTTGTTTGTAAGTTTGCATGTAGGGTTAATCTCGGAACTAATGATCCAATTCTAAAAATTCTTTCACTGGCTGGAAGCTACATTATTCGTGGGTGCTATACAACATTAGTTTTAGTATATGCGAAACCTGATACACGTGTCTAGTATTTTTATGTAAAGAATCTATGTACAAAATTTCAAAACTGTATCATGAAAAATCACAAAGTTATAAGCTTGTTCTGTTACCTAGTTGTCCGCACAAAAACGCGGTCACCACGCAGCGCGCGCCTCCAGCGTCATCTTGAGCTCATTGATAATAATAATTTGGTAGTAGGTACCGAAATTATTGCGATAGGTACTCAAAGTCGCTTGGTATCCAACTTTTAACATTTTTAAATATTTTTGGGAAATAATATAACTTGTTTTAAATGTTATCGGAATCGATTCAGTTACTTATTCTGAACAAAATATATTCAGGTTTCGCATATACTAAAAATAATGTTGTATGTTGTATATTTATATCATGCATATTAGCCGAGCTATCACAATTTTTGCGGACGAAGTCGCGGGCAACGTGCTAGTATTTTATAGTCTGATACCCGTCCTCAGTAACAATAAGCGTCGACTTTCTTATATTTTTGCACTGTTGGAATTTGACACTAAGCGACGGTGGAATTTCAAAGTCTCGGCTTTGAACGGAGCCTTGGAAATCCATCAGCGCAGTTTTATTTTGACATTTAATAAGATGTCGCCTAGTCTTACACCCGTATCTATAAACAAGTCAAAGTAATTACTTAAATAAATGTCATCATTTAAGATACGATTTTTATTATCTAGTTTAGTAATTGTAGTTTATGAAATTCAAATATAATTTATTTTAGTGTACGTACTGTAATTGTGTAATTTTTGTGTTTAAATTCAGATACGAATTACTTGTTAATGAATAAATGACTATGACTATGACTATTGCTTGAAGTTAGAACTGTCAAAAGTTAGAATTCTTTGCTTTCTTTGACGGTTCTTACTTCGTTTAAACTCTTGTCTATAGCATAAAAATGTTTAATTACTTAAACTCAAGTTATTTCTTTAACTTGACCGGTGTTCATGTAACACTCGTATCTATATCAAGTCAAAGAGATTACCAAAGTAAAAGTCATCATTTAAGACACGATTTTTATTCTGTAGTTTAGTAATTTCTTGAAGTTAGAACTATCAAAAGTTAGAATTCTTAGGTATGCTTTCTAATAATACTAATTACTTAGTGGAGATTTGTCTGTAAATGCAGGCTGTCGGTAAAACAGTATTATTTCTAGAAAAATGCTAGACATGGACAGGTCTAAACATAGACAGGTCTAGAGGTATACCATTGCCCAACAGTGGGACATTAAGGTTAACAAAATAAGCTAGAAATTCGTTTAAAAGAAATTCGAATCATTTACCTTAGCATTTTATTTTCACAGGTATGACACGAATATGGAGTACCGAATATTATGTAAGTGCTTTCACCTCTATTCATTTGTGAGTCAAGTAAATTAATTGTAAACCAAATTGACCAACTTAAATAGTCCATAAATTATAGTCCACAACACTACTGTCATTCCTTGACAGTTGTAGGTATTTATTGACTGAAACACTAAAAATAGACGCAGGGTATTGTCAATTTGCTTGGGGATTAATTACTCTGACTGTTTCTTATCTTTTAAGGAGTATTAAGTCAGCAGCGGCCTGAGTACAAAACTAAGTTTATCAGACGAGTTTTAAAAGAATGGAGATATTTTATTTATAACTTTATTCCGAGAGAAGTCAAGTTCTAAACTGACGTTAAGCACGAGTCTACTGTCCAATTTGTTGGTTTTGTACTTTAGGGTTGCCGTAACAAAGTTCAATATACAATCAGTGGCTCGAAGCTTGCACGGACAAAAGTTAGAACTTGATTAAGGCGGTGTCAAGTGTGTAAAGCAAGCATGAGTCAATGACCGCAGCGATAAAATACCGTATTTATTCTCAAAAAAATAGCAATAGGAACACCTTCGCCTTCGCCTTATTATTTAAGAAATTGCTGTGATCGGTTGACTGAATTTAATCAATAACGAATCTGATCATTTTACTTGCTATCAATTTGCCATTACGAAAATTGTCGTTTCAGTCTCTTCCCTATATATTTTAATTATTAACAGTGCATTTATTTTCTAGGCATCCTCTCCATAACTGTAGCTATAGCTTCCAGCTATAACACAGACCAATGCATGGTGGAACACGACCCTGACGGTTGCAGGTACGACATGAATTGCATCAACTCCATTAAAAGCAACTCAGGGTTGGAATACTACCAACGTCCCTCTTATTCGGGCATAGAGGAAAATGAGGTTTGCTCGATAATCCTCACCTACGCTGGCTACAGAGTTAGCCCCATATTCCTGGTCATCAAAAATCCATCGTTAGACATAGGTGCGGGCGCTATACCTGTAATAAACATCAACCCCTACGCAAGACGACAAGATAGTATATTACATATCATATATTCTCTAGACCTAAGTGATAACGATTATGGAGTCGCACCATCTATCAAAAGTATGCAGAATCTAGCCATACTAAAGTTATCGAGAAATCACCTAACAAAAGCAGCTCTATCCAATAAGAACGAATTAAACAAGTTGAATGAAATAGATCTATCGTACAATACTATTAGTGATATCAGTGTTAATAGTTATGAGCACCCTCTCAGCAACTTGAAGAAAATCAACATGTCGCATAATTACTTGGTTAAGATACCTGATGCTGTGTTTGATAAAATTGATGATCTACAGACGTTAGATCTGTCACACAACTACATTGAGGGACTGAGTCCATTCACTTTTGAAGGCTCCAGGAGCTTGCTACATCTGAATCTTTCCAACAACAGATTAACAGACATCAATTCTTCCCTCTTCAGATTCATTGAATTAAAAACTTTAAGCCTAAGTGGCAACAAAATAAAAGATCTCAAAACGATTGACTTTGATAAGTTGCAAAAACTTGAATTTCTAGATTTGAGTTCAAACTCTATTAAGACTATTGATAATGTGTTTCAAAATATGGCTTTCTTGTACAGCTTAGATTTAAGTAACAATGTACTGGAAGCTGTGACAAAAGACTCGTTTGCGAATTTGGTATCCTTAACAAGCATCAATCTTTCAAGAAACAAACTAAGGTCTCTGCCCAAAGACTTGTTCAAAAACAAAACTATTTCAAATTTTTCTATTAGTGAAAATTTCATAGAAGGTTCACTGACTAGGGGCACGTTTGAAGGTATTAATGTCACTAGTTTAAGTTTAAGTTTCCAATTATTGACTGCAATTGAAGATTATGCTTTTAACGGTCTGACCAGTCTTGACGCCTTGTTTCTGAACAATAACGGAATCTATTCTTTATCAAACATGTGTTTCAAGACATTAACAAGTTTGCTAATACTAGACTTATCTAATAACAAAATTACTAGCATAGACTTCGACAAGACAGATCTGAGTACACTCCGGACTTTGTTTTTGGGATATAACCGATTAGCTCTAATAAAACATGAACACTTTCGGGATCTAAACAGTCTTGAATTTTTGGATCTATCAGGAAACTCTATATCTCAATTGGAACCAAACTCTTTTAAATCGCTGAGAAGTTTGATAAACCTGGAAATATCTAACAATCCTTTGTTTGGAACTTTGAAAACCGATACATTTGATGGTCTGGTCTCGTTACCGACTCTTGATATCTCTCGAAACTTATTGACTGTTGTACAAAACGCATCTTTCAACGATATGAATGAATTAAAAGAACTGAATATGTCACGTAGTAAAATCAAAGAATTACAATATAATGTTTTTGTACATACAGGTTACATAGAAACGCTTGATTTGTCTTATAACGAACTGGACAACTTTTTTTTAAATATGACGGAACTAGTTGGATTGAGCACTTTACTTTTAAATAATAATCTTATCAAAACAATCTCTTCTACTTCGCTACTTGGGCTATCACGTTTAACCAACATCAACTTAGCTTATAACTTGATAGAAAATATCCAAAACGATTCATTTGTCAGTTTGGTTGATTTACGGTTATTAGATCTGTCTTATAATGAGAAGCTTAAGTTCACGCAAAACTTATTGAAAAAGGCTGAAAACTTAAATACTTTGAAGTTATCCGGTATTAAAACGGATATTCATTTTGATCATAATGAGGATTTAGCCATTTCTGAAGTCACAATCTCAGATGCAGGTCTAGAAAATATCAGTGCATTAAACCTTAGCGCGTTAACTCATTTAACAAGTTTATTTCTAAGAAATAACATTGTTTCTAGAATAGAAATCGGAGCTTTCTCAGGTATCGCTAAACTTTCCCATTTAGATTTAAGTTTTAACAAAATATCTTTCATTCAACCGGGAGCATTTAAAGACAACGAGCTCTTGTTTTCTTTAAACATATCTCATAATTATTTATCTGCTGTTGGTTACGGAATTTTCCGTGGTCTCATATATTTGAATACGCTCGATATGTCATTCAATAACATCAAAGATTTGCAAAGTGAAAGATTTTATGAAGTGAAAAGTTTATCACACCTAATAGTGGATCATAACAAAATTGTCGAAATTAACGCTGAAGAATTGGCCGGAACCAGTTTATCCAAGTTGAGTATTGGTGATAATCCTTTATCATGTCGCATTTTAGTCAAACTCAAGAAACAAGGCGTTCCTTTTGAAATAACAGCAATTACCATAGATGAGCATAATGGTGAGAATATTGACGGTATAACTTGTAATAAAGATCAAGAACGAGCGATTTTCGAACCAACTGCGGCAGTTAACAATACTAGTGAAAAAAACGAGATACTTGTAGACATGAGAAACATTCTGTACAACATGAGTAGTAGGAATACCGTAGACGATGGCAAAGACAAATATATAGAAAACATAACGAATGTTATTGAAAAATCTAACATTATTAACGAGGAAAATCTATCAAATCTTGCCAACTTAACATCTACAGTTATAGCTTTAAACAATGATACTAATATGCTGCTTCAAAAAATCCTGAATTCATTTCATGAAAGTGCAGTCGCTACTACAACTTCGGTTCCATTAGTAACGGACAATAATACTGCAGATTTAATTCCGTATATTGATAAAATAAGAAAGCAATTGGAAAAAACAATAGCGGATGAAAAACAAAACATTCTACATGAGTTGGAAAGTAAATTCTCTATGATGCATTATCAGACAGACTCGTTGCCGACAAGTCCTAGTAATGAGAAGTTGGTGTCAAACAGTGAAGGGACAAAATCGATATTTACAGAAACGTGCGTGGCTTTGATATTGTTGATATTGGTCTGTTTAACTTTGTATAAATTCTACAAGTCAAGAATGTTTGTTAGAAGTAGAATGTCTTACAGCACTCGCGAGTTGCCCGGTGCAATGGACAACTCTACTTTGTAAACTTTAAATTATTTATCAACTGTATTTGCTAATGGAAAGTAGTTAGTGTTGTTTTTTAGCGTGTCGACTAAGGTAATAGTATCGCTATCTTTTTCTGCAGGTCAATAATGAAAGAGACAGGGAGGTCTTAGAGCTGCGGAACAGAGATTTTAAGCATGTATAATTTATCATTAATTTGTTGATAGTTTTGTATAGCACAGCCCTTTTTTTCAAGTTGTTCAAGAAGTCCAAACTTCCAAATACATATTAACTTTAGGTGCACCTTACTTTTTGCCTTTTTCACTATAGGTAGCCGTGGTAAAACTATAGGGTCATTGTCTCATTGCATGATGTTTTTTTTTCCATTTAAAAGATAAATATTCTGTTACTCTATTATGTAGTATGTATGTATATCTACTCTCTGAAATATGATAATTATTTTAATTTGTGTAAGATTAAAATATTTTATTAATTGTGTATGTTTAATTTGAATAAATGCTAGAAAATTCCACTCAAGTTATCTACATTTTTTAATAACTGTAACGGCGCTCTCCACCGGAGCATTCGCCTGTAATGTAACAAACCAAGATTCGATTTGCAGTGGCACATGAAGCTGTACATTTCCAGTATAACTTGGTCTTGCTTTGTATAGATTTCTTATACAATGTGAGATCCGCATAAACTTTTTTTGTAAAGCTTGATTGGCCGTCGTGCGTAAAGAAACAACTGATTGTTATATATTGTATCGTTACAGGTTGCGCACTGTAATCCTCGGTTCTCCTCACTCACTGATGTTAAACTCGAATCTGAACTGTTACATTACAGGTTAATGCTCTCGGTGACGGAGCGCCGTATGATAAATGAATTAGGTATTTTCATTTTTTTTTCCAAAAGGTTGTTTGTTCAAAGGTTTGTTTAAAAATTATTGGTCTCGTTTGCAATAATTTGATCTCTATAAAAATGTTGACAATTTTTTTTTTGTACAATAGGTATTGACTTCGACTATTTAAATACGAATAAAATTATGAAAGTAGGAATTTAAGTTTTTGTAAATAAATGATTTAACATAACCGAAAGTTTTGTTTTATTTTTATAGCGGTAATAATTAATATGGCCAGCTGAATATTGAGGTTTTGTCAGCTGTAAAATGTTTTCTGTCAGCAAATAAAGTGAATAGGAGGCGCTGCTAGTGGCCAGCAAGAATAACAATATTGATCAGCAAATAATTTTATTTTGGGCAGCTCTTTTCTAGTCATTGCGACGAATTCCGATGTAGTCGTGGTTGGTCACAGTTTTAAGTTATCATACCTAACCAAAGAAATAGATATACCTAGATAACGCAAGAACACCTACTAATATTTTATCATTTATTACGAGCAACCAGACTCATAGTGTTAGTAACAATGTAGGTACTTACAAACTATGTTAGAAATACACTTACAACGATAAAAACAAAAACAGATTGTGACATCATTGCTGCAAGGTGACAGGCCCAGCTGAAATCTTGCAGCAGTGGTTCACAACCTCACAATCAAGCCTGCTTGCTATAATAGATAGGATGCTGTTGGCACTGCCCCGCACACTACGGACCAAGGATGCGCACCGTTTTCGCATCACCGTGTAGAAACAGTTCACGTGAGCTTCAGCAAACATCCCTGATGCGCTGCAGTATCGGGGCAACACGACCCTGAATGCGTTATTGTATTGGACGCGAAGGGTGCTGTATGAATTTTGAGTATAATGAACCCACAGACTACAAGTGTAAAATAAAGTGCAGTACGCACTAAATATAGTGCGCTTGACCTCTTTATGGACACGCCTGAATCTGCGGGCATTCATGTTAGCTCTCACACACAGCGCCCTCCGCTCCCCATCCCTACTTAGCGTGCCCGGATTAAGCATTTTGTGCTTAACGTGGCCACTGTCGCAGCAAGCTAATTTGTTTAAAAGAATAACGTTACAATACAAGAACTTAATTCTATACACAAAGAACAAAAACGTAAAACATAGTCATTTTTGTATAGTAACTTGTTTATATAGTACTAAATAGTGCCTTTGACGTCATAGTACGTAGTCAAAATATAGCACGCTAGTTTTCATACGGATCTTGATACTTGCGTTATCTAGGTATATCTATGTTTGTGTACGTTACCCATTTGGTCGGGTTGCCCTAATATCGAGGTGTTATAACCAATTGTGTATTTTTGCTGGACAAAATTATAACTATTTATTTTGCAAACACATACCTAAATATGAGCGTCTATTCCTAGTCGTCCCCACCGGCTTAGTCACTACTAGCGACGAATGGGAAAAAAGTCCCGATTGTAGCCACTGGCGATGAACGGGAAAGTAATTTTCCTATTGCTGCCACCGTTATCGCCCCGAAATGATTACTTCCAAGCAGCTCTAGATTTTGGTGATTTTCGTTTTGGTGGTGTGCCCGAGGTCCTTAGCTTACGCCCCTTAAAATTTTAATACATAGTAGACCGATTCTTAAAAAACATACACCTTGAACTCAGGTCATCCTAGTACTATTTGGGGTACATCATTTGTGTCATATATCCCTCAGTGGCGACAACCTGGATTTTTTTTTACCTGTTCGTCGCCTTTGGTGACGAGCCCGGTGCTGACGACTTGGAGACGCATATCATCAAGCCAATCAAATAATATGTATTACTATGTACTCTTTTAAATGTTATGCAAGATATTTAGTTTTATAAATGCCATGCACCGAATCCTATAGTGGACACGTGATTTCCACAAAATAACACCGGATCCTATAACTTATTTGTACCTGTAGCTAAGCTTATAGTTAAATGAGCAATCTTTTAATTACTATAGCCCACCAGTTACTGGGTGATACCATTGGTTCTTGGTAATACTGATTGTCATACTTGTAACGACAGTCAAATATCTACAAATGCAAACCCGGACCAACTGTTTAACGTGCTTTCCGAGGCACGGAGGAGTCTAGAAGTGAACTGACGTAGCTTATCCTTCAATCGAACCATAAGGGTGTTACTTAGTCACGTGCCCAGCAAAATTACAATCATTTTTAATTATTTAATGTTACTGGTAACACCGACACGGGGATTTCCCTGATCGTCAGTTAAGTTGTTTTATCAGCACGTTGCCCATTACTGCGTGGGTCGTAGAATATTTGCTTACCTACAACAATGGATAATATTGTTTATACTAACATAAAATATATTCTAACGAGTAGATAATACATGTATTTGTAGAACAGACAGTGTCCGTTTAAGATAATGCCTACTTACGCTAAGGTAGGTGCAGTACAGCAGTTAGCTACATGAAATGTTTAGATTAAAAAAGTGAAGCTGTGACCGAGTGGAGTCCAAGGAATGGTAAGAGCAGTTTGGTCGTCTGGCAAGGACACTGTTTCCATCGCGGCTAAAACCTGATCATCATCATCTGCCTAGCCTTTTCCCAACTATGTTGGGGTCGGCTTCCAGTCTAACCGGATGCAGCTGAATACCAGTATTTTACATGGAGCGACTGCCTGTCTGACCTCCACAACTCTGTTAATACTGGGTAATACGATACTCCTTGGTAAGACTGGTTGTCAGACTTTTTGGGCCATTGACTACCTAACGACTGTCAAAGATCTATAAATGACACCCGGGACGAACGGCTTAAGGTGCTTTTCGAGGCACGGAGGAAACTCGGTATGTAATGGGTGGCCACCCATCCACAGACCAACAAGCAAGCATGGCTTAACCTAAAGGTCGACCCAACGGCTGTTATTGTTTAGCCACGAGCTCCTGATGAGGCTGGGAATGTTATCTTTGTTGCCTTTAATATAATAACATAAACATAACGTCAACCTGTAATTCCCGAAGGGTAAGGCAGAAGGTGTACTTAATAGTACTTCACCCATCATCATCATCATCATCATTTCAGCCGAAAGACGTCCACTGCTGGACATAGGCCTCCCCAAGGGGGGTTTTGCCATAATCGCCACGCTTGGCAGGCGGGTTGGCGATCGCAGTATGTTTGTTATAAAAATCACAGAGAACGCTGCTGCCCATTCTCTGGTAAGTCCCTTAGTCGCCTCTTACGACACCCACGGGAAGATATGGGATGGTGCTATTCTTTACGTCCGGACACCATACAGAACACACACCACTTCACCCATATTTTGACAGTAATGTTTAGGTTGTAATAATGGGCGAGCCTATTGCCATCAACTAGCCATAAATCCAGACTACTGACGGAAAAATTTCTGATGGAAAAACCAAATAACGTTTTCCCCGACCTGGGAATTGAATCCAGGATCACATGCTCAACAGTCGTGCTTGTGACCACAAACTAACGAGGCTATACTTATAAGGGCGCCTTCAAATTAGATACGAGAAGAAATGGCGGTAATACAATTCCTGAGTATTATGATACGTATGCGATATGATATTTAGCGACAGTTAGTATGGGTAGCGATAGTTATCGTTTACAATTGCGAGATTTTCGTACAAGTGCAGGTTCACCTGTTTTGAATAGTTAAAGCGATTTGACAAAGGCATACCGCAGTGTCTCCACTACAGCGCTTCTTCACGTCTCCAATTTGAACGCTCCCTAAGACTTGTCCATTTTACAAGAAACCTCAATAAATAAACTGGTGAAGTAAAGTCAAGAAAATAGAAACAAAAATAAAACCTATATCGATAGTAATCCACAACCCACTATGGGGTTCAACGTAGCAATTAAAGGACCTCAATCCCCCTCGGGGCCTATTCTCAGTCTCAATGGCGTTTTTTTTTTCTTTTTTGCACTGCCGTTCTTTTTACAGTGCCGTTCACTTGCTCGGGGTAACCGCTTGGTTTTTGTATCCGTTGCATCAAACGGCCACGGTGGAATTAAAGGTTTTAAGAATACCTAGTAAGTATATGGTGGGGTGGGAGCGAGACAAAAACATGTCTTCAATATATTGTATTTGTGTTTATTTTGGTTAGCCTGCACACAAACTTGTATATTTTTTGTAGTGTTTATTATATTTACTAGAGGTAGTTGTTTTATATTATAAGTATAATCCAAGTACTGTTTATTTTATTATCATATTTATGTATAATATGATAATAAAATAAATTATATATTAGTAATATAGTAATATATTTATGCTGTCTTGGCTTCCGTACGTTTTTTCACGGGTGACCACTGAAAACCAGCGTTGTAGGCCCCCCATAGCACAGCATCATGCTGTGTGGTAACCTGCTTGTCGCAGTCACGACGTGCAAGCTGTTATTTTTTTTCCATTTTTGTTCCGTCCTGTTGTATTTATAGTTTATTGTTTTATTTGTGTTTTGTTATATTTTTTTTTGTAATTTTGTGTGATGCACGTCATGTCCCTTCGGCAAATAAATATCTTTTCTTTTATTTCTTTCTTTCTTTTATATCTGTATTGTATTAAGAGTGTAGTGTATTTCATTTTATCGTTTTACATAAAGTCGTTTATTTGAGGAGCTCGTGGCTAAATAATAACAGCTGCTCAGGTCCGTGCTTGCCTAGGTTGATCTGTGGATGGGTGACCACCCATTACATACCGAGTTTCCCCGGTGCGTCGGAAAGCACGCTAAGCCGTTGGTTCCGGGTATCATTTGTAGATCTTTGGCAGTAGTTAAGTAGTCAGTGGCCCAAAAAGTCTAACAACCATGTCTTACCAAGGGGTATCGTATTACCTGGTACTAACTGGGTTATGCAGGTCAGATAGGCAGTCGCTCCATGCAAAAACTGGTATTCAGCTGCATCCGGTTAGACTGGAAGCCGACCATAACATAATTGGGAAAAGGCTAGGCAGATGATGACATATAGCTGTTTTTTTAAATTTATAATTAATTTAATAGTACTTTAGCTCCGATAAAAATCAGTATCAGTAAATACTAAGCGTTAAATCATTTTTATTAATTATTTTTTTTCGCTTTAATGACCTAATTACTTATGTATTTATATGTAATTTTGTCTGATATGGTCAATGGTTGCACTCAGATTTTAAATGTTTAACTAACGCTTTCTACAAACTACGAACTGATTATAATTGATTACATAGTTCGTAGATAGCATTAGTAAATAATTACGCCACTTATTAAGAATTATTTTGAATATCTATAAAAATAAATAAAATTGAAGTATCTGTTTGTAATTATATAAATAACAGCTTTATACTGAATGCATAATATATATACACGAGTAAGTACTTATAACAAAAACAGTTTTATTTTTATCTTTCTGTCTGTTTGTTTGTTCCGGCTAATCTCCGAAAGGGCTGGACCGTTTTAGACGGCACTTACTGTCAGATAGCTGATGATATAAGGAGTAACTTTTCTACTGTTATTTTAGAAAAAGCATTTGAACACCATTGAAATTGTTAACAAAATCCGATTCAAATAGGGAGGTTTTGTTTTTATAATAATTTCATGCGATCGAAAGTCGGAGGTAACAGCTAGTATTATATAATAAATAACATTTTTTCTGAGCAAACATGGCCATCAATGTTCGTGCATTATCTGTATCAGAAGAGGCCGTTGACCTGTTGCGTATATAATGAATGTAAAATGACCCTTAACGAATCCGAAAGGCTCCGGCATCACGATGTTCGTCGTTCCGTTCGTCCGTTCGTTCCCGTCATTGCGATCGTTTTTTTTAGTTTTGGACCATATCTGGGAACCTTCTAGTTACGGAGACATAGGGCGTCAAAGTCCCAACTTTAAAACAAAATACAAGTTTTTATTGTTATAACTTTACATTAGATACCTCCATGATATACTATTCAATGCATCCATCAGCACAATGTTTTGAGTGCGTTACATTGAGTTCTACTGTAAACTGTGATTTTACACCCAATCAAAAAGTTGCTATCCCGTAATTTTTTTGCGTCGAGTTACTTATTTTAATAACAGAATGCTTGGTTGACGACTTCGTGAAGGGTCCGTTTATACCGTGTATACAATACAACATTAAAAAATAATACGAAAATGTTCCACAAATGCAATTTAGAGAGGCGCTAAAAGCTCGGGAAATGTAATAAGAATTTCGTGAAAACTTGATTTACTTCGACAGTTGACTCGTTAAGAAAAGCGGGCCGATAGTGTAGGGTGTCGCTCAACCTTTTAAATTGAAGACTCTACTTTTGAATTTGTTTTTATTATATTACTTGTGAACATATTTTCCTTATCTGAAGTGGCAGTGGGCAGGGCACATTGCTCGCAGAACGGATGGCCGATGGGGCCGAAAAGTTCTGGAGTGGCGACCGCGAACCGGAAGACGCTACGTTGGAAGGCCTCCCACTAGGTGGACCGTGGACCTGGTGAAGGTTGCAGGGATCCGCTGGATGCGAGTCGCACGGGACCGGTCAATGTGGCGACATTTGGGGGAGGCCTGGGTGGATGGAGGATGTCCAGCAGTGGACGTCTTTCGGCTGAAATGATGATGATGATGATGACCATATTTTCCGAAGGGTTGGGCAGAGGTGTACTTGTACAAAACCCACATTTCGCCAGTGATGTTTACGTCGCAGTCAAGCTCAAAATGTATGAAAAATCAAACTGCAGTCTGAATTTTCTTCATATATTTTTTACTGGAGCGCTCACAGTCGGCGGCCGACTATACGCTGTATGTGAACGTAGCCTTAGTGGTACAGATAGCGCTTTTGACTACATTTTTCAACATGAAGGAAACTGGTGGCACGCTGTAGTTTCTATCAACCTCCATGGAAAATAGTTGGTATCTAAAAAAACAGATTAAGATTTAAAAAATAAAAACCGGAATTATAACAGTCGAACGACAGAAAAATATTTGACAACTTTTTAACTACTTTTAAAATTTTTCCTATATTTTATCCATCATCATCTAACAGCATGGTGCACCTACTATGAGACAATTTTTCCTTTTCTTTACATCGTTTATTTTGTTTGAATCAAAGTGATATCCGATCGAAAATGTTTTTTTACTGGTCGTCTTTCAGGCTATAATTATTTTTATTATTGCGGTTACTTTGATGACGAGAAACGTGGTAAAAACGGACTGTTTCTTCGGTTACTAGGACTCCGGCTGATTATTTCTTTGAAAGAGTAAGTACTACCTTATTTTTACCGTGTTACCTAATATAAAGATTTAATATCCACGGCTTTTTAGTAGGTTATTGCCATTATCATCTGCTTGCCTTTTCTCAACTCTCGATGCCTACATACACCATTAAGTCAATCATGTTCAAGATTAATTAAGAATAGACTCACGATTTTTAAAGTCAAATCGGTAGGTTCTTGATATGCTTAAACCCGTAACATAACATAAAATCTCGCCTGTAATCTGCGAAGGCTGAGGTGTACCTAATAGTACACCCACATTACGCCAGTTATGTTTAAGGGGGGAGCCTATTGCCATCGACCAGGCACAAATTCAGTCTCCGTGGCTGCTGCTGCGAAATTCCCGATGGAAAAACCCAATAAAATTTACCCGTCCCATGAATCGAACTCAGGACCTCACGCTCAGCAGTCGCGATTGCGACCACTAGACCAACGAGACACCCGTAACCCAGTACTCAAAGCGCGTCCCTAAACCTCCAGCTTAATAAATACCAATATAACTTTAAAATGGAAAGCTTTTAAAGTATTTGTAACCGAAACGTTCACAAAAGAGCTTTAAACGGCATGGTGTTTGTCTTTATTTATATTTAATTAAGTTTAAAGCTTGGCTAAAACAATTTCAACATTGATTTCACGGGGTTAAGCGTTTTGTGTTTTGTTGTGGGCCATGAGAGTAGCGAGTGTTCAGCCTGTAATGTTCCCACTACTGGGACACAGGCCTCCTCTCTATGAGAGGGACTGGGCTGTAATTCACCACCCAGTCCCAGTGCGGGCTTAGTATTTTTCGTATTAGGACATGTCCGTTTCCTCATGATGAATTCCTTCACCTTATGGGATGATCTAGTGGTAGTGAAGTAATTATTTACATAAAACAAAATGCCTGCTTGGATTCGTACCCACGTAGACCACACGCGTAACTCGCAGCCGTTAGCACTGTGTCACCAATGCACTGATATGGATATACTGACTTATAACTATTTATTTACTTGTTAACTAGCTTATGCCCGCGTGGAGTTCGATAAGTGTCCCACGGGATTGCACTACTGGTGTGCCTTTCATCTAAATCCGTTCAGTACTTTCAGTATGAAAGAGAAACATTACATCCATCCTCACAAGCTTTTGCATTTATTGTAGTTCTAGCTGTTGCCCGCGACCTTCGTCCACGTAAAATTTTATAGACTATAACCTTCCTCGATAAATGAGTTATCCAACACTAAAAGAATTTTCCAAATCGAACCAGTAGTTCCTGAGATTAGCGCGTTCAAGCAAACAAACAAACTCTTTAGCTTTATAATATTAGTATAGATAGTATGGTATAGGTTCTGTATGGTGTCCGGACGTAAAGAATAGCACCATCCCATATCTTCCCGTGGGTGTCGTAAGAGGCGACTAAGGGACTTACCAGAGAATGGGCAGCAGCGTTCTCTGATTCTACAACAACCATACTGCGATCGCCAACCCGCCTGCCAAGCGTGGCGATTATGGCAAAACCCCCCTTCTTGGGGGAGGCCTATGTCCAGCAGTGGACGTCTTTCGGCTGAAATGATGATGATGAAGTTGGTAAATTAATTTATGAAAGGATAAAATAAATAAATCGGTTGGATTTCTAGGCCGGCAAAGTGTAATTAAGTTTTTCCATCACGAATTTCTCTGTAGCCCCCACGAAGCCTGGATTTGTACCCGGTTGATGGAAATAGGCTCGCGGGACTTTAACATAACTGGCAAAATGTGGGCGCACTATTAGGTACATTTCTACCTAACCCTTCGTCCACGAAGGGGTCACATACAAGCGTGATATTATGATGTATGATGTTATGTCGCCCTTTTCGTAGCCACAATCTTAATTCAATTCTCTCCGGCATAACTCGGTCCTGAATTGTAGGGGTAAGGGCACATACAATAACACGTAGCATCACGCTATAACTGTAACTGGGTGGGCAGAGTTTTAACATAAACGTTAGGAATTAGGTCATCAGCGTGTGACAAGGAAGTAAAGTTGAGCTGCGGGTGATTTCGTAACACACTTACTCGCACAGTGGCAATTAATTTTAATTTTGACTGTTCAACAACATTGATGCGTCGCCGCGTCGTTTAACAGGCAAATTTTTTAAACCAATGAAACAAGGAGCCAGTAATTCTTTGTGATTTGTGACCAAAAATGTGTTTCGTAATTGGACGAGCCACCCGCAGTGCAGACCTTTATCGTCTGTATCTTTATCCTTCACATTTTTAAAATTCCAAGATATAATGTCGTCAACAACATGCAAGGTGTTAGGACCCTTCACGAAGCTGTCAACCAAGCATTTTGTATATCAAACTAAGTAACTCTACGCCAAAATTAATACTGGGAAACGACTTTTTTTTTGGTGTGGAAAATCACGTGTACTCAATGTTTCGCTCTCAAAACATTGTAAAACTTGTATTTAAAAAACTTACGAAAAGTTTGAAACTTTGACCCCTAATATCTCAGTAACTAAAAGGTTCCCAGGTTCAGTCTCGTATAAAGAGGAGAAAAAGTGCCTTTTGACTTCATTAAGGGTACCCACTTTTACACCCATTTTACATACATCGGTCTGAAAGACTATTGGAATGGACTTAGTTCAGTACTGATACAGTGTCAGGATAAGATACAAGAGTGGTTTTGAAAGACTTTTTAGAAGACCACCACCAAAACCCCTGAAAGACCAGATGCCTGCAGTAGCGGAATAACTGTAATAAGACCAGCAGGATTAGAAGTCTCCCCACTCGTTTTGGTATATTGTCTAGGCTCTTATGGATGCCCATCCATAAGAGCCTAGACAATATACCAAAACACTCGTCAAAATCGCAGTGCGGTCCAAATAATTCCTTAAAAATTTTCATGTAAATATGAAAAGACACGCCCCATCTTTTGTCAGAACATAACAACTACTTCGAGGCTATCGGAAATCATTAGGCAGTTAATGAAACGGGTAAATTTGGGACCAAACTTGCTACCTAATGCCCTTCTGTAATGGGGGTTTAAGTGCTTTCGCTGGCGAACTACGAATGTCTTTGGATGTGCTATCTAATCTCTTAGATTTGTAAGATGTTTGGCGTTACATAATAAGAACCTATTTAGCTTTAATTTCGCAAATAGTTCCAGGCTTGGATGCGGGATGCACCATCCTGGGAGCCCGCAAAAATATGCACGTGCAAAAAGTGCGAAAATTAGCATGCCATGCTCCCAAACTTATACTCGACACTTATTTCGCCTTTTATTATTTATTTATTTATCAAGACGCTTTTTCACGAGCTATCCTCAGGAGATGTTGAGTCGACGACAATTCTGGCACTCACTAACTTTTTCTCGCGGCTTCTTTCGCGTTAATTTGACAATCAATGCGGGTTGTACTCTGCTTTTAATAATATAATTTAATCATAATTCGGAAGACACGTGGCGCCATCTATTATCATAAGAATGTTACAGTTGTTTTCCTCGGGAACAGTAATTTTTTCGGGATTAATGGTACCCTAAGTCCGTTTCTGTACAACTGACAACGTATATGCAAAACTTCAGGATGAACCGTTCAGTGGTTTAGGCGTGAAAAGGTAACAAACAAACAAACTTGCGTAGCGTAAATTCAAATGTTCTTAGGTTTTTTTGCAATTTGCACGTCAGTGTCTATAGGTTAAACAAAATATGATTCGCGACCGTAACGCGTATGTAGTTACAGAATTATAATCATTATTAAAATCATCAATACTACCCTCTAAGTTCATGTTAACCTATTCATCAATGACTATTTCTTGAAAAAGTCATTCAATAAACTAATAGACCTAATGGAGAGGTTCAATAATTTTTTTTGCAGGCATCCCTAATGAGTTCAGATTCTGTCGTAGTTATCATGTTTTGAAAGAGAAGGCTCAAAACTATTGCGTTAAAAACAAGTAGCCATATTGCAACATTTATTTGAGAAACAACCAATTCTTGATTTGTACCTCTAAGTGGTGTCACCATTAATAATATTAGGTAGGTAGGCACTAACATTTCATAGATCTAGTCTAGCACAGATGAAGTAACCCGTTACATAAACAGCAAATGGTGAAACTGTGGGACACCGTTATCAAATAGCGTGAAATCTATTATTATCTAGATTACAATGGATATCTATTAAAAATGCCATCGAATCGTCAACTCAAGATGTGGTCACACCGAGCGGATTGTGCTCTGGACCCGACTACGTACAGCGGACTTTGACACTTACCATCTGCAAAGCCTTTTTTTAAAGGGTCGGCTTCCAGTCCGGATGCAGCTGAATACCAGCATTTTACATGGAGCGCCTAACTGAACTTCACAACCCAGTTGCTACTGGGTAACACGATACCCCTTGGTAAGACTGGCTTTCAGACTTTCTGGCCACTGACTACCTGTAACGACTGTCAAAGATCTACAGATGCCGGGACCAACGGCATAGCGAGCTTTCCGAGGCACGGAGGAAACTCGGTATGTAATGGGTCACCCTTGCACGGACTGACCCAGGTAAGCACGGCTTAACCTTGAAGATAGACGTGACGTTTCACCTCTTTTCATACTTCGGTTCACACCGCGAACTACAGAGATAAGCTACGTCTGGGATACAAACGATGCAAACGAAATATCCGACGACGCCAGCGATGCTATTCGTTCAGCTCGTTAGCGTAGCTTAGCTCGATAGTTCGCGATGTGAACCGAAGTATGAAAAGAGGTAAAACGATGCTCGCTCAGCTCGCCCGCCCGCTCTCGCTTTGGCGATCTTCTTCCGCACGCTTGCCCGTTCGTGCGTAGTTTTCGGTGTGAAGTGTACCCACATAGTTTAGCTCGCCAAAGCTTCGCTTAGTATATATAGTTTCCCTCGCCTCGCTTCGCCCGCCAGCTCGCTCGCTCGCTAGCTGGTGGTGTGGCCTGCACTTAAAACTGTCATGCAATATTCGTGAATTGAATAATATGTTTATTTCTCAAATTCCTCCTTACTTTTCTAATTCCAGTCAATCATTGACTTTCCCGACAAAACCCATAAAATAAACATATAGACAAAGTGTTACAAATTGATCACACTAATAAATTCCTGCTTACGAAACCCTCAAAGGACACGAAAGCAATACTTTACGTAATTCGACCATTTTTTTTCCGAAACAAACTTTTGTTTAAGCTAAAAAATTGCGGACTCCATATATTCGTCTTCCAAGTTTTCTAAGATGTTTTCTTTGTTCCTCCCCACTGTTTGCGGAGGGGCCTTTTTTCTGCATAATGACGACCAATAATTGTACCGATTCCCTCTGTGAGGCGCCTGGAAGAATTAAGTTAAGAATTCATGGAAGCCATCATTTATGACACGTTATGGAAAAGTCGGGGGTTAACTCATGAATATGATTTTTATTCCGTTTGTGTTTGAGGTGATTTATTTTTAACTTTTTGAGTCGTTTATTAATGAAGATCAAATATTTACATCGCGGCTGTGTTCTTCGAAGGGTTAGGCAGAGGAGTACTTACAATAATATTTTGTCAGTTATATTTGAGTTCTACGTAACAGAGGGGCAAGTCTATTGCCACTAACGGGTCCCAAATCCATAGTCTGGGTTACTACTGAGAAATTCCTGATGAAAAGACTTTTGCTAAACCTGGGGATCGAACCCATGACCGGACAGGACAGGAATCGGGGTAGTTTGTGTGTATCTGTACTGGGCCTATTTGGCACAGCCGTGAAATACACAATATAATCGTTTTTTGTTTAGATTTAAGTTTTTACTTTATGTTGTATGCACTTGTGGCATGTGCCAAATAAACATGTTTTTTTTCTATTTTTCTTTTCTTTTATCACATAAAAGAGACTATTGTATCCAACTAAATAGTGTACCTACCATTTTCACATTTCGTTCACATTATATCACGCCTGTAATCGCCGAAGGGTTAGGCAGAGGTGTACCTAATAGTAAATGGGTGTACTAATGTGTTGTACAAAATGGGGCCATTTAGCCAGTTATGTTTAATGACGGTAATGATGATGTTTAAGTACCATGTAATAGGGGGACAGCCATCAACCGGACACCAGACACACCGGTCTGGCTGCGGGACTGTCCGAAAGAGGTATCGCGGTCCTGAAACACAAAGGGCAAAGAAGGAACATGGATGGGTTTTAGTCAGTACAAGTCCGACACTCCCTTCCGCTCCGTCAAGCGTGGGGGGAGGGGGGGGTTATTTGATAAAATTTCCATTTTTGTAAGTATGTTGTTTACAAATGACTAGTTCAGCCGTGAGTAATTTAAATGAAAGTCCAGAAGGTTAGGTAAAACTTGGTGTCTATATTGTCAACTAGCAACGGCACAAATTACACTGGTAAACCATAACTGTCCTACACAAAAGCTTGGAGTCGACTGTCGTAGCGGGGGAACGCGCTATAAATCGTAGGTGTCGTCTCTGGTTACAAAAGGTATAATGTGTCACTACACCATCCTAAAAAAAAAAGATCTGTTAGTCAGAAAAATAACCATCTTATAAACAAAATATCACTTTATCAAAATCATTCTTTCAGTACTATTAAGGGAATTTCACCTGTTCTACCACTGCGTACAGACCATTGAAGGCATGTACCGCTCAAAATGTAAATGCAGTAAGTTGCAGGCGTAGTCGGCAGCATTCCCCTCACGTTTGCACATGCAACGCGGAAGTTCTGCTCAAACCCCGGGGGGGTACGTACGTTTGAAATTAACAAACTTTGTAGTACAAAAATGTGTTACATTTGTACTGAACATATGTCGCAGGGTAATGAGAAAATTCGTTTATTTGTGAAAAATTAAGAATTTTTGTGATATTTCTTTCAACAGCCGGATTATCCTATTTTTTTAACTTGTATTTTGCTCCACTGCTGGGCAAAAATGAAATGAATTACGAAAAAAACCGGCCTTGTGCGAGTTGGTGCGCGAGGCACCGAGGGTTCCGTATAAACTTGTAGGTATTTTGTTATTAAACTACATAAAATTTACGGTTTTCACATTTTTTCCTTTACATGTGAGGTAAGACATTGCTTCTTGCCAAATTTCATGATTCTAGGTCAACGGCGAGTATCCTATAGCTTTTGATTCCTTTGTGAAATCGTAAAATATGCGACATAAACGGTCATATCTTTTGATCGCTTTGACTTACAAGTTTGATTTTTTCACTGCTTCGAGGGGTAGCCTTGAGTATTTGATAATAATTTGAGCTTGATACCTCCACGCGTTCCTGTGAAAAGGGGTCTTGACAGACGGACAGACGGACAACAGAGTGATTCCATAAGGGTTCCGTTTTTGCCGACTGAGGTACGGAATAAGATTTTAAACTATCATGATCACTAACATTATTATTTAGACTAGAAACGGGATATTTACCATGTTTACTGTTTTTGTTGAGTTCCCGATATTTCGGCGCTGTTGCAAGCACCATGATCACGGATAAACTGAAGTTATTACGGGTGGGTGTTTATGAACAGAATCGAGTTGCGAATGACAGTGGTAGCGGTACTGAGTGCAAAAAACGATCAAGAAAGAGAGTAGACCGATTTGTCTGCTCATAAACACCCACCCGCAATAACTTCAGTTTATCCGTGATCATGGTGCTTGCAACAGCGCCGAAATATCGGGAACACAACAAAAACAGTAAACATGGTAAATATCCCGTTTCTAGTCTAAATTATAATGAGGTACGGAACCTTAAAAACGTAAAAATAATCCAGGATTTTCACAGAAAACTGTATTTTCCGATCACGCCGCTACAGATACAGGGTAATCGTGGAGTCACGTCCTCAGTTAATTAGACAAAGTCGGGGAACACCTGCACTTTGTGATATTAGATGGCGCTCGTTTGTAATGTTATTGTTTTTGGTTTATTGTGAAGATATGTCGGCATGGGGTTGTGGGTTGGAATCTGGCAAGTTCTATTGCGATTCTTACCTACATTACATTATGCTTGTAATCCCCGAAGTACACCTACTTCGTCACGATGTCTATCCAGATAAAAGGATGTTGCTGAAACATTAATTAAGAAAACAAAAAAACACTGCCCGCTCCGCAGTCGAGCTAGCTGCTTGCCAACGAGCTACTATTTTTTTTGTTAGTTATTTATTTCCTATGTATTCGTCAAATCTAGCAACTAAATTTCAAATTAGTTTTCTCCAACCGATTGATTTGAAATTTTGCACACACTTTTGGTTCTAACTATACATTTTCATGATACACATGTCTTGATCCTGCAGCCAGAGTCGCCTCCTCACAAGAGAAAAAGGGTCTGGGCAGACGGACAGACAGACGGACAACAAAGTGATCCTATAAGAGTTCCGGTTTTGCCGACTGAGGTACGGAACCTACAAAAAAATACTTGGTGGGTAAAAAAATACATTATAGACTAATTACGTACCTAATTTAGTGGTGAATTTCTATCCTGTACTATTTAAAGAACATCCTTCTAAGCTAAAGTCTAACTTCTTCGAGCAGTATTCATAATGTTAACTACTTGTGGCGCGGTCTGACGTCTTAACCCCCGGGAAAGGACTTTAGAACTAAGTTGATGTATTAAGCTGAGAACCTGGTAATACTATGTAGGTAGTTTGTGGCTACTTTGTATAGCTGAACATGGAATATTCCATATTGAAGAAGTAAGTCGGTAGGAGTATGTAAAGATATAAGCAGGTGGAGTCCTGCAGTTAACCTTGCCCCATGAAAACAAGGCTTGATTTTATGAATGAAAGTGGGTAGGCAACTAAAGTTTTTAGACCACTTTATTGGGTAACTGGCTGTGTCCTGCAGTTTCAACCGTCGCTTCTGACTTATTTTATTTTTGCTCGGCTTCTATTGGTCGTAGCGTGATGTTATACAACATTAATTTTAGTATATGCGAAACCTGATACACGTTGGTAGTATTTTTATGTAAAGAATCTATGTACAAAATTTCAAAACTGTATCATGAAAAATCACAATGTTATAAGCTTGTTCTGTTACCTATTTGTCCGCACAAAAACGCGGTCACCACGCAGCGTGCGCCTCCAGCGTCGTCTTGAGCTCGTTGATAATTTGGCAGTAGGTACCTAAATTATTGCGATAGGTACTCAAAGTCGCTCGGTAACCAACTTTTAACTTTTTTAAATATTTTTGGGAAAAAATATAAAATGGTTTAAAAATTATTGGAATCGATTCAGTTACTTATTCTGAACAAACTATATTCAGGTTTCGCATATACTAAAAATAATGTTGTATAACCTTTAACTTTCCTCGATAAATGGGCTATCCAACACTAAAAGAATTTTTCAAATCGAACCAGTAGTTCCTGAGATTAGAGCGTTCAACCAAACAAACAAATATATAATATATGCAGCATTATAGACATCAGAGGGTCTGAGCTAGTGACAATAGGCCTGAAATAATATAAGATGCTTTACTAGCGCTTCGTATATCTCCAAACACTTTAAACTGAATTGAAACAATCTTTCCTATCGGAATAAGACGGCATAAGGCAATTACAATAATTTTCTTAATATCCGGAACAATTAACTAGTGACTTTGACTTTATCTGACCCTCTTATATGACAGTGCTATCAAAGCTGCGTTGACATCCCAGAGATAAAGCTAGAATGTCATTTCTTAATGTCTAAACCCTCAAAGTGGAACACGGCAAAAATAGTGACCGAGGAAATTGTAATACAGCCAGTTTGCAATATAGTAGTACCTAAAAGATAACCTAGGCACCTAATCCTTTCCGACAATACTTGAGAAAGTTCGGAACGTTTCTGCAATACAGTGCTCAAAGGTAGATGTAACCATTTTCCATCATTTGTCATCATCATTCTCATGCCCTTATCCCAATTTATTTGGAATCAGCGCAGCATGTCTTCGTCTTCCATACTTCTCTATCGTCATCTCAGCAGTCACCTGGTTTCTAGCCATATCATTATAGGAAGGAAAGAAAGAAAAAATATTTACTTTTCGCAGGGACATGACGTGCATACAAACAAAATAAATTAACAATAATCATACAATAACTTAACAGTACTGTTTTGAGCTTCCACGGTTTACAAATAAAGTTATACTGTCACTTACGGGATAGCCATCCACCCGCATCCTCCAGTCAACCCGCGCTCATGGCGCATGCAACAGCGTCGAAATATCGGCAGTTCAAAATAATGAAAAATCACGGAAGATATCCCGTAAGTGACGTTTAACTTAACAATAATCATACAACGCATAACAAATATTATAAATACAAAAGGAAAGAAACAAAAAAAAAAAATTAACAGCTTGCAAAGCTAGCTTTAGCTTGCTCTGGACGGCGACTTATGGGCAAGCTCGCCGTCCGGCCGTCTTATGACGACAGGTCGTGTCGACGGCGCGTTCGTGTTCCACGCGCGCCTCAAAGAGGTGTCAGCAACCACGTAGGGGTCCGCACGGGCCGATGCCTGCCAGGGCTGCGGGAATGTTCGAAAGAGATACCGCGGCCCTGGAACACAAAGGGCAAAGAAGGAACATGGATGGGTTTTAGTCAGTACAAGTCTGACACTCCCTTCCGCTCCCCCAGAGCGGGGGGGGGGGGGTCATTCAATGATTTCCCATCCTAAAAAAAAAAAAGCTTTATCTTGCTTGGTTTTGCTTTTTTTGCGTTTTAGCTTGCTTGTTATAGGCGAGTTTCCATTTATTTCGAGCGATTTCAATGTTATAGTGTGGAGCTATAAAGAAAAAAATAGCAGCTGTAACGTAACTTTAATACCTACTGGAACTAAATCTATGGGACAGAGGTTTTTTTGGTTCCATGGAGATAATTGGACGTAGTTAAGCGAAAAGGATCCAATCCACAACATGGCCAAAAAATACTATCAGCTAGTAAAAAAGACCTAACCTACGACTAAACCCAAATGAATAAGTGTTGATATTCTTCATCAGTTTGATGAAAAGAAAGAAAGAAAGAAAATATATTTATTTGCCGCAGGTACATGACGTGATGCACTAAATCAATTTTGGCCATGTTGTGGATTGGATCCTTTTCGCTTAACTACGTCCAATTGTTCTCTCAACCCAGCCTTGCATATAACCACACCTTTCTGACACACAGTGTAAACAGTTCATAGTAATAATAGTTTCAAAGCCTAGCCTAGTGTAGCAATTTAGCCAAAACTTGGTTCCCCTGAGGCCAATCCGTCTGCACTATGCTACATGCAGCTAAATGTATGAAAATAAGTACAAACGATGTGTTTTAAAGTTGTTGTTTTTTATTCTGGTCTGACATTTTTGACATACAACATTAGTTTTAGTATATGCGAAACCTGATACACGTGTCTAGTATTTTTATGTAAAGAATCTATGTAAAAAATTTCAAAACTGTATCATGAAAAATCTCAAAGTTAGAAGCTTGTTCTGTTACCTAGTTGTCCGCACAAAAACGTTGTCACCACGCAGCGCGCGCCTCCAGCGTCGTCTGAGCTCATTGATAATAATAATGTGGCACTAGGTACCTAAATTATTACGATAGATACTCAAAGTCGCTCGTTGTCCAACTTTTAACTTTTTTAAATATTTTTGGGAAAAAATATAACATGGTGTAAAAATGATTGGAATCGATTCAGTTACTTATTCTGAACAAACTATATTCAGGTTTCGCAAATACTAAAAATAATGTTGTATATTCTGGTTACTTGTGTTCGTCACATAACGATAGCCTTCACATGATAAGCCCAAAATATTACTTGAAAAATGATCTTCTTTCATGGTGGTGATTGAACTGTAAGATCCCGAATCCTGTCGGGTCATTGCGTATCACTTACAATGGCAACGGCATTTATTTTGACACTCTCTAACTATTACTGGATGAGCAGGGTTGAGCTAAAGCTTATTAATTAGGACACCAGTGTGAAAAAGAAACGGAGCTCCGCTGCGGGTAGTTGGGTAACACACATTGGCAATGTCATTCATTTTGACAGTTCATCAACATGCAACATGATTTTTTCGAAGCATTTTTTTGAAGCAGTTAATTTGATTTTTCCTTCAAAATCTTTTAGATGGTGATTGACAGTGTTACGCTATTGGGTGGCTGGTTCACTGTCAAAGTAGAAAAATGCAAACTGTAACCGTTAAAAATAATCACTATTCATAGTCCCCTAACAAGCACACCGAAACAAAATTTTAAAAAGCGATCCACGAGAATCTTTCTCAATAAAAACTCTAGTATGCTAAACCGGTAACTCAAGTATTCAAAACATGAAGTAGGTAGAACTAAGATGTGTCTGCAAGACGTGTGGACCTCCGAGACGCAACTTTGAACACACTCCGCCCGCCACACGGAAAAGTAGCTGCTATTTCATATTTCTAGAATAATTTAGGACGGTATTGCATTTTACATGATTTTTACGTTTTCACGCTTCATTGGAGATGAGAGAGAGGTACAAATATGTTCTGTAGGTACAAAGTTGTAATGACAAATATTTATATACAGGATATAAGGGACAGCCCTCCACAAACTGATGATGATGGGGTGAATTCAGTATATCATACTAAGATGACCGGTACAAGAAATTATTTCAGGAATGTTATGGGAATCCAATAAATTTGATTTGTTTTATTTCCTCTTATGCAATGTATAGTAACCGTGGCAAAACGTAGAGAACGGCAAGCGCGACGACGAATTCGATGAACTCGGTAGAAAGACAGGAAGTTGATTTCACGCGTCATTCATTAGAGTATTTCAATATCCATTGTTGGATTTTTTATTTTAGCCGTAATCTATACTAATATTATAAAGCTGAAGAGTTTGTTTGTTTGTTTGTTTGCTTGAACGCGCTAATCTCAAAAACTACTGGTCCGAATTGAAAAAATATTTTAGTGTTTGATAGCCCATTTATCGAGGAAGGCTATTGGCTACATAACATCACGCTACGACCAATAGGAGCGGAGCGTTTATGAAATAAGATTGCAAAAACGGGGAAAATCCAAACGCAGACGAAGTTGCGCGGGTCAGCCAGTATTTACATAAATGGAGTGCAGGGTAATGCCAGTAATGCTGTATTGAGAATGTAATTGTACATTGAAATAAAGTAATAGTAAGCGAAAAAAAAAATCCGGAGAAAAATTCCGTTGGAATATGATTCAAAATAAGGATCTGAATGCACACTGTCAGTTTGTGGAGGGCTGTCCCTTACACCCTGTATGTAGTTATAAATTCTATCACATGTCATAGCGTATCGTTTGTCTCACTTTATTAATTTAGTCTTCTTATAAGATTTTCTTTTCTTTGTATAGGTTATTTTAAATTTACCGATTGTTTGTGAATATGTGAACATTGTGAGCCTTGTAAATTCCTAGATGCTTTTTAACTTTTTATCTTGTTTTACTTTTTAGTGAAGTAAGCAATGACTTATTGTCAGGCCTATGCTGTCCTCCTATACTTAAGTACTAACGCTGCAACATAAAAATATTGTAAAACTAAATGATTTTAAAATAGTAATCATGGATGGAGTTTCTTGCCGGTTCTTCTCCGTAGGAAACGACCATCCCGAACTGGGCACGTTTTCTCGACGTTTTATAAGTGCCCATGTAAGCCTATGTGAAGTAAAATATATTGATTTTAATTTTTGTAGCTTTCACAATACCTATAAATAGCTAACTTACTAAAAAAAATTAAACAGAAAAAGATCACGGTCCACACACACCGAAAATAATAAGAAACCGTTCTGTTTGTGTCAACCGTTTGAAGAAGACGGAGACTTAACGATGTTTTGAGTACGTTTTTTCGTGATTTGTGGTGCAAATGGTTAGTTTAAGTTTAATCAAAGTTACTTTCCGGCAAATGGAATGCAGATTTAATTTATCAGCTGTAATTAGGTACATACATATACAACATAAGTTTTAGTATATGCGAAACCTGTCTAGTATTTTTATGTAAAGAATCTATGTACAAAATTTCAAAACTGTATCATAAAAAATCACAAAGTTATAAGCTTGTTCTGTTATCTAGTTGTCTGCACAAAATCGTGGTCACCACGCAGCGCGCGCCTCCAGCGTCGTCTTGAGCTCATTGATAATAGTAATTTGGCAGTAGGTACCTAAATTATTGCGATAAGTACTTAAAGTCGCTCGGTGTCCAACTTTTTAAAATATTTTTGGGAAAAAATATAACATGGTTTAAAAATTATTGGAATCTATTCAGTTACTTATTCTGAACAAACTATATTCAGGTTTCGCATATACTAAAAATAATGTTGTATAGCTACATGCTTTTCAACATAAAGGGTGGAAGGGACACCGACGCGAAAACGGATAGTACATCATTCTGAGCCACCCCCACATAGAAATTTTTCATCGGTTATTAAAACAAATCAGCTGTTCCCATACATTTTGACCGTTGTAGGTATTGCACTTTTGTAGGAAACGGCAGATTTTTTCTAAATAAATTTGTATGTGGGGGGGGGGGGCTCAGAATAACGTACTGAATACGTGGTAACCGTTTTCGCGTCGGTGTCCCTTTCAACCCGTATAATGGGTGTAAAAGTACCCTCAACGAAACCGAAATGCACTTGTTCTCCCCGTCATTGCAATCATTTTTTTTTCTAGAGTCTAGACCATACCTGGGCACCTTCTAGTTTCGGTGAAAAAGTCGTTTCCTATCAATAATTTTTGAGTAGAATTACTCAGTTTGATGTACAGATTGCTTGGTTGACGGCTTCGTGAAGGGTCCGTTTACACCTTGTAAAATAAATCAGACAACACTCTCGCGCAGTATGTACTATCTAATAAAAGAGGAAATTGAAAAGATATGTGCAGCAAGAAAGAATCTTTTGAAATGAAACCCGAGTGTGACTCAAACGGACTGGCTGATGAATTTTTAATGCGAACAAAGACGGAAGCTATACCAAGTAGGTATATAAATCACTTTTTAATGGCAAGTGCTATATATAATATCACAGATCCATGTTATCTTGCCAGTAGATACGTATAGACTACGGCAATTTTATGACAGACGATAAAAACTTTACAGATCGGTCAACATAAAATGGAAGTTTAACGATTCCGGATAATATCCGCATCGTATCCGAATTTCGTGTTCGACGAAAAAATTAAGTGTCCTATCGAGCTGGACCATCTATATTATGTTTTCTTTTAATTTCCGTTTGTGGAGAACAGAGTATTTTCGTGAAAATATCCGCGATAGCAAGGTGCTTTGAGCTTACATAAGTGACGATAACGTCAAAATCATCTAGTCTTTTCCTAACGATGTTGGGGTCGGCTTCTAGGCTTCCAGTCTCGTTGGATGCAGGTGAATACATTACAATTTTACATGGTGCTACTGCTTATCTGACCACCAGTCTAGTTACTGGATAATATGGTGTTTCTTTTCATTACTCATTACTTACACTCACTTATTTTGAGCTCCCAATATTTTGAAGCTATTGCAAGCGCCATGATCGCGGGATGACTGGAGATTGCGGGTGGATGGAAAATAAATTGCTAGCTGCAGACAAATCTGTCTACCCTCTTCTTTTGTCTTTAAACCGTGAAAGCTTAAAACAGTGTTGGAGGTGTAAAAGTCATCATTTGCAAAACAATCTACAAAAAATCAATTCACAAAATGAATAACTTATAAATTACTATAGAAATCAATCAGTCTCGCGCGATTAAAAAAATGTTGAGCGATAGTATTGACCTACCTAATCAGTGTTAACATGGCAAGTATCAAGTCTTCGCGTAGTCCTGAAAGTTTTAGGGCGGTCACGTGACTTAGCACATTAATGTACTATGTACTAAAGTTTTTTACTTGTTTACGAGCCGATTAATGCCGATAGGTTGGGTGTCTGTCTCTTTTTATCTATCTAGCTTACAGTAGTGGTTTAACTTACTTACTTGGCGGAATCTAAAATGCCACATATAAGAACTAAGACTAACGCATCATACTTGGCGTCATACTTATTTTTTCGAGATTACGATGTTGATTCCATGAAGAAAGTTGTCAGTCAGTATGTTTAATAAAATGGATCAGAAAAGACGGTTGTTGTTGCTCCTACGCCATCACCGAACTCGACGGCACACGACAATATTAGATTACTTTAGTTGTTAGACAGTTCATTCAAGAATAAAGAGAGTTGCTGACAGACGAACAGAGGTTTTGCACCCTTCCCCGCCTCGTCTCGTAGGTAGCATGTCCGGTGTGCGTGCGGCATGGCGGCACACCACGGATTTTTATATGCTGGGCGCCGCTGCGACACAACCAGCGCAACGCACCATGTGCCCAGACCCTTAGGCATCAACAGATTTCATACAAGCCGTGAGATCCGCTTCACCGCCCGACCACGCGGACGAACGATGTCGTGTGAGAATCGCCATCGTAAGTAGGTATGACCCGTTATGTTACACGCAGTGTATAACAATCATCGGGCAGTTACCCACCAGAAATATACCTACCCGTCTGGCCACAGGATCTTCCCTTTTCTATGGAGAACGAGACTCTACACCCTGTTCCTGGTTCTTACTTGGGCTTATAAACGGGGCGCTTGAATTAAAAGAAGCTGTAGAACGTACACGCTAACCTCTCGAACTGCAGGTCCAATTAATTTTTTTTTTTTTGCATTCGATAGCTTATTCTTGAGGAAGGTTATAGGCATCACGCTATGAACCTTAGGAGCTGAGTAAAAAGAAAGAAAAGTCAGAAACGGCGCGTGACACCGCGGCGCACAGCTAGTGACAGATACTCGTAAAAGGAGGCCCTTGAGCCTCGTAAGACCCTTGACTTGTTAAGCTCAGAGGGAAGAAACTGGCCGGTTCCTAACAATTTGTATTAAGTACCTACCAAAAGATTTTAAAATTAAACCCTTAAGATCTCTGCCGACCCTTGAAATTAAGTGGAAATCTTCAATCAAATCAAAATACCATTTAGTAAAAAAAATATCTTACAGCCGAGAAAAACTCAAACACTTAGAAAAACAGTTTATGTCGAAATTCTCATTCTGATCGAAAAAACTAATTTGTTGGACAAAAAGAAAGGAAGGCCGAGATTCCTTCAGTCACTTTGTGGACAAAATGGCGCTTTCGCGTTAAGAAAAATTAAATACGACACCGAATATTTACACTTATCTACGGAGCTATTTTGAAGCACTTTACTTCTTTCGGTCCGTCGTTTTAGAAGGTGGTAGGGGCGAGGTCTCTTCGTCAGCGATTATCGAACGGGAACCGCTTGTGCCGTAAGCAGAAACAGCAGGAAAGAAAGTACAACACACACACACAGCACACAGCAGGAAGTTGTTATTCGGTTTCATGTTTTTTTTTTATTTTCGCTGTCCTCCTGATAGTTTAGGTACGGGTGTGGAACTGAATCTATTTATTTTTTAATTATTAGTAATTACCATTGTAATTTTAGAAGTTTAATTTTAATTTGTATTATTTAATTAATTATTTTTATATCTTATTGTGATTGAATTTTAATTTTTATAATTTTAATTTTAGTCATTACCATTATAATTTTAGAATTTTAATGATTTAATTGTTTTTTTTTTTGTTTAAATATATGTTTTTTTTTTTTTTTGTTTATATTGTGATTGAAGTTTTAAGTGGGTTTTTTTTTCAAATATTTGCATAATGATCTTAAATGGATTGAAATAAATGATTTTGAATTTGAATTAAAAAAAGTCTAATATCTAGCTAATTATTTACGGTGCGCACTAGAGAGTGTACAGCGGACCACTTGGAAAAGCTCTTTGCAAATCTTTCGCGTTCGATCCATAATTTAAATATTACAGGAAAGCAAACCAGCAATGGTTTTTTTAATTACAACAGCAAGTGAGGGCACGTTCCCGATGGCAGGTGACGTGACCTGTGACGTGTCTTGTGTTAAACAACGTGCGCGCAAACTCTAAACAACTCCATTCATTTATTTTAGTCACTATTGCTCAACTAATGGCCAAACCGTGGATGACTGTTTCAAAAGTATCTAATCGCTTGCACTGAGACCTATACCTAACGTCTAATGGTTTCCGCCCCCCGGTCACGTTCCCAGCACTTCGGCCATGTCTTATTTAATTAAAGAAAAATATAAATTTGAATAAATTTTAATGGCAACATTCTGGAAGAAACGTCACGTGGGCTAATTTTGGCGGGTGCTTTAATTTTTCTTGTAAATATTTTTTTATCGTTATTTTTAGATATTATTTTTAATTTGGTTAGTATGCGTTGCTTGAATTATAAATATAAATGTTTGCGTCTATTATTACGTGTTGGTTTAATTTATTTTTTCCCTCTCATAGAGAGGAGGCCTGTGTCCCAGCAGTGGGAACATTATAGGCTGATTATGATATTATGATTATGATGGTTTAATTTTGAAATGTAAATAATAATGTGGGTTTTCGTTGTTTATTATTATGTGAGTATATAAAGTTTGCCTTTAAATATTATGTTTGACTTGGACTTACAGTGTTTAATTTATATTATTTGGATTTTTTCCTTTATTCATATTCTTAACATACAATTTACATTTTTAAATATTACTATATAAAGTGACATAAAAAAAAAACATTTAAAAATATAAAAATAGTAGCCCACCGGCATCGGGAACAGGGTCCGAGCTACCGGTGGTCAGGGCTCTTGAGAGAGGAACCTCCTAACGATATGCGCCGTGTCCAGAAGTACTGCTTTCTGAATCAAGCCCTTGATCCAGCTGCCAAGCGAGAGCCTCCTTAGTTGTTGGTCGAGGCTCTTGGCTATTAATTAATATTTTTATTATATTTAATTGATATTTTTAATTGATACTAATTGTAACACTTTGTCTCAAATGTATGCATCATACGATCCTTAATGGATTGAATTAAATGATTTTGAATTTGAATTTGAATTAAGCCATTGGCCGACACAACTGTCGGCACAATGACTGCTGTACTCACGTCCCACATGTCGACAACCTCGCGAGCCAGATCTAGATATTTGGATTATTTTTAGTCTTATACATTATGTACCTATACATAACCACCCCATAACCTTCCCGTTGCTGGGTCATAGTTCCCCTCCGTGTCAGAGGATGTGGACCGTAATCCACCACGCGAGCCAAATGTGGGTTTCAAGAAGTTATATGCCTTCCTTTTTGTGGTTCTAGAACATTCGATGTCGTATTGCTTACTGTCCCTCACAGTTTTAATTTGTGTTTTGAATTACTTCACCACCACTGCTCTCAGTTGTGGTGCCTGATTCGGTTTGAGACTACGACCAGGGACACAGACCATTCTAATATTAATAAAATTTTGGAAAACATATTTTTTGGATTAGCCTAGGGTAATTTAGGAACAGTCACACTAATATTAACGTGATTTAAATCATATTAATATTGGTATTAAGGTCGGTTTTACCGCTCGTGCGTCTCGACCCACACCGTTTCCGTCCTTCATCAACTGGTCACAATATTATCTTTCGTAATTTAGTCTAAATCTAAAGATTCCTCCAGACGAGCCTTTTCAAAAATCAAAGAACATTTATTAAAATCATCATCGTTATTAAATCTAGTTAACAGTCCCAACGAAGCAAAAGTCTAGCTACCTATGTTTAGTATTCATCAAATTGTACATAAATAGTTCACATTTGACTTTCCCTATTTATTAACGTGACATTTATGTAGTGTAAATAATTACATAGGTACTGTAAACAAATGGCTAGGCTGCCTACATTTCTAAAGGTCTATGAGAGTTTTTACATCTTACGATATTATTACGACACGACTCTAAATTCTACCCCATTGTCGTAGAATTCCTTTCCGTTTCACATCGTAAGATTAGGTACACTGAAGGCGTCTAACTTGAATATAGGCCCTTATTTTCAACCTGACGATTCGAGAACGGACCCCAAACAACATGGAAAAAGGTTAAGCAGGCCGTGAAGAGTCATAGAAGATTTCCCTCGGCGCGCTGTAGTCTTCATTATTCCATATTTTCAGCCCAGAATCCCTTGCTGCTAGATATAGGCCTCCTTTCTTATTTACTATTCCTTACGGTTCCGCACATCTTCAGTACAGATGTTTACTGCCGAAGCCCTCATCCAAATTTGCTTTCCGACGTCCCGGCTTTATTTGGACTGACGTACTACGCTAAAAGTACCTACAGTCGAACGAAATTTTGAGGTAAATTAGTAAAAGTAAGCTGTTCTTATTGCTATGAAACTCCGTATTCTCTGGGTCAGTTCCAGGTCAAAATGTTACGACTGACGTGTTGTCGCCTGTGTCCTTTACGCGTCCCCACTATCTTTAATCTGGTGACATTTCGTGAACTAAAATGAATAAATATCATAATCGTATCATTATAAAATCGTGGACACTAAAATGCCCTACCAAAGTCAACGTTGGTTAGGTGAAACCTCAGTTTTCCTTGCAATTTGCACGCCAGGATAAGCACGGCACACCTGAACGACTCAGCGGTATTGGGGGGAACGGAGGGGGGAGGGGGGGAATAACGCAAGTTTGTAGGCGAACTGATTTAATTGAAAGTGGATTAATTTCTCTAAACTTATTTTTGTATTTAAGAGGAGCTAAGCGCCTTACTTTCGGTAGATGTAACAATGTTAATTATAAGTTTTTGGTTTAGTTATTTATTAAAATTGTCATGTGGGCAATTTGCGGTATTCATATATCTTATCTTCACACTAATATTATAAAAGCGAAAGTTTGCGAGAATGGATGGATGTTTGTTACTCTTCCACGCAAAAGCTACTGAACGGATTTGGATGTTAGCACACATATAGTTTATAAGCTGGATTAACATATAGGATACTTTTTATTCCTGTAGTATGTCGAACTATCGAACTCCACGCGGGCGAAGCCGCCGGCATAAGCTAGTACAATATACATAGATACATTAACAAGTAATCCGACGCCAAAGTCCCCCCCCCCCCTTTGCCCCCTTTTGTTAACTATTTATTTGTAGGTATGAATGAGTACCGAATTAATGCAGGATTAAATTAAAATAACGTTTTGTACCAAAAGAGTTTAAAAATGAACATACAATAAAAATATGCGCATTAAACTAATCTCTGATATGATACTTTGGCATTGAAGTTGACGATGAGATGACGTAAAAACAGAATAGAATTAAAAAAGTCTCTTATTTGGTTCTGAATAATGTTAGCAGCAGGAAGAAGTAGTACCTATACAATAATATTTGCTGAAACTAGCAATACCTACCTATAGGCTGAATTATTCAAGTGGACGTGGATGGCCGAATCCGAAATTATGAGGAATAGCGAAAAATACTCAAAGGAGTCTCGAGCCCGATTTTGATGAAAACTGATACTACATAATTGTTTTTTTTTTTTTTTTAATTGTTACCCATAGACAAACCAATTGATATCAAACTGTTGATTGTGAAAAAAAAACATATACTGTATTATCACACCATTCGATAGTGTCACTAAGAAGGATCAAATTTTGGGTAGTAATGACATACTGCAAACTGAAGGAAAACGCCCATTTTTGATAAAATACGAAACAGTATGCAAAAGAGTATTTTGCTCTGTTCCTCACAGTTTCGGATTTGACCATTCACGCCCACTTGAAAAATTCACCCTGTATGTGATGAATTCAAGGTAATCGTTTCATCGATGTTCCTAACACCTTGTACAATCTCTTCTTTAAAATCGCACATTGTTATCCCAAGAACCTTTCAAAACATTTTAAAAAGTAACAAATCATAAATTTTACATCCAAACACAACCAAACAAGACGTTTACATCCTACAAAACGGCGGACCTTTTCAGAAACCCTAGACGATTCAATAGACAATATAACCATTTTATTTTCATTAATACAGGGTTGATCCTTTCGGCTTGTACTAACGTACGTGCGAACAGGGGAGCATTCGGGTCCCGGAGAGATATTGTAACAAGGGTCTACAGGATACCGAGACTTGAATGTTGGTACTTCTTAAAGTGCTGTACGGTCGGTTAGGATGACGGACTTGCTAGGAGGAGCTCGCTAAATAATAACAGCCGCTCGGGGCGATCTTCAGGTTAGCAGTTCAGTCGTGTTTGCCTAGGTTGTTCTGTGCATGGGTGACCACCCATTACTTACCGAGTTTCCTCCGTGTCTCGAAAAGCACGTTAAGCCACTGGTCTCAGCTGTCATTTGTCTGTTTTGTCAGTCGTTACTGTTAGTCAGTGGTCCAAAAGTCTGGCAACCAGTCGTCCCAATGAGTATCGTATTACCCAGTACTAACTGGGTTGTGGAGGTCAGATAGGCAGTCACTCTGTGTAAAATGCTTTCAGTTAGCTATTCAGCTGCATCCAGTTAGACTGGAAGGTGACCCCTACATAGTTGGGAAAAGGCTAGGCAGATAATGAGGATGGCAGACTTGCTGGGTAGAAATAGTGGGAGATGGAGTACCCAACATTTGAGAAACAGAAACAGGAAGAAATAGAACGATTCACTCGAGTGACTGCTCAATTTTGTTTCATTCCACGTTCACAAGTTAAAAACAAATATTATATTATAATACTGCAAAGACTTTCGAGATCAAATTGTACAAACAAGAAAAAAAAATGAGAATAATAAAAATAAAAAAAAGACATTTTCCACATGCAAGATGGCTATCGTTCAGCATAATGCTGCAACTAATTTACGAATTGGAGCCACAGCGCTGGTTTTCGACGACTGCCTGCGTTGATTTGGAGACGACTACCGATTCAGCATTCTAAAGTAGTACTACTAGGTACAGTCGCCAGCGAATCAAGTCAAATGTTCTCATTCAATTTTGAACTTAACTCTCAATATTTTATGGTTTAAAATAATTTACAGAAATTTGACAGTTTGTGCTAACTTGATGTGCTGGCGATTGTACTACTGATTTCGTTAAGTCGGTCTGAGCTGGAAACTGCAAGAAAACTAAATTTCACGAATCGGACATGAGTAGCGAAAGCTGCTTAGTATGGTGGGTAGAATCACACCCTTGAAAGATGCAGGTGACGAAATTGTCACCCTGTATGTTGCCAGTCCTTGCCACCCGTGTGTCACCGAACATTGAGCAAGAGTCACGGTAGTACGGCCACCTGCAATGGGCACGCCAGTATAACGGACACTTTACGATCAGAAGATGCCAGCTCAAGTGGCAAGGTATTACTTGTAATTCTATTTCTGTGGGTAGGTCAATTTTATTTTTGGATTGGTTACATTTTGAGGGGACGATGGAATGATATTTTTTGTATTATATAACTTGAAATGTTGTTTTTTTGTTTTATTTGAAGATTGTAGTTGAATCCTAACAATGTTTTCTTTTTTAATTTAGGAAATTTCTCAGTAGCAGCCACGGAGTCTGGATTTGTGCCAGGTTGATGGCAAAAGGCTCACCCCCTATTACATGGGACTTGAACAAAACTGGCGAAATGTGGCTGTACTATTAGGTATATCTCTGCGTAACCCTTCGGGGATTACAGGCGTGATGTTACGTTTCATCAGTGAAACTAAACACGATCAACACACCTAATTTCAGACTGTCAGTGTCATCATTTGCTATGAAAGTTTGAACAGTATTAATTTGTAGTGGAGATTTTTATCTTAATTCTTAATCCGTGTGACTAGAGTATTCTTGACGAGAGGGGACCAACCAACGCTGAGCCAGTATTATTGTATATACATTATGACCTGTGTTCTCTTACAGAGAGTGGGCACGTGTTCCGACAGAAGGAACATTACAAGACAAGTAATGGTATGATACTATATCCATTTACATTCTCAGCTCAAAGACCAGAACGAGCCATGTTAAGCATCTCCCTCTACGACCGGGTGAAAATACCGAAATACGGAGACTAACGGACATAGCAAAAAGAAAGTGAAAGTGGGTGGGATGCCGTAGACTGGATGGAAGATGGGAAAAGAAAGTGCTGGAGTGGAGACCACGGACGGGGCGGAAGAATGTGGGAAGCCAACCGACCAGGCGGACAGACGATCTCATTAAAGTGGCCGGAAGAAACTGGATAGGCATGACACAAAACCGCCAAAAGTGGATAGATTGGATAGCATTTGGAAGAGACCTACACTCAGCATTGGGTGGCCAAAGGTTGAAGAAGAAGAAGCTACACGATGTTTACTGACCATCTTTAAGCCTAGATCATCCCACGGAAGAAAAAACTGCAAAAGGCTTTCCCCATTACTTATACTTCATTCGAATTTTCGATCCATGGCTAACGTACCCACTGGCCATCTTTAAGTAGCCTGTGCTATTCAGTCAGTTATCTCTAATTTCCATTTAAAACGGGTTCATTCTTCATCAAATCAAAAACAAATTAAAACAAAAAACATGAAAAGAAACACAATAAACAAACTCAGTGAAACGTATTCTCGTTACAAACATTAAACACGACAATATGTTTAACAGCATCATTTCTTTTTTAACCCTTCTCAGTAGCATTGTATTACATAATTAACCCTGTCGTGGTTTCGACCCTAAACAGAAGGTCGAATGATAAATTGGCCCCTCTCTCCCCTCTCCTATAAAAAGGGGCGAAAAAAGACAGTTTGGAGGTTGATGTCGTAAATAATTTCACTTCTTTTGTCTTTCGAGGTCTTTAATTGAGTTTTTTGTTTTGAGAAGGTAAGCTGTGGGGTAGCACCTACCTTTTAAGGGTTTTGGGTCAGTGTGTCACTGTGTAGGTAGGTATAGTTTTCCTGAAGATTGGTGGTAAGGAAGCTTCGTTATCTAATGCCCGATGAAAGTTTTCGCATGTAGACATTGGTTCTGAAAAACAATAGTTCTTCATTTTGGTTGAACCGTTACATTTATATTTGTATAGCAGTTCAATGCTAGGTTTGGTTGATTGTCAGATGGACAGATCAGAGACTTAACCTGGAGTTAAGACACCAGAAAGGTTTTCCGCCAAAGACCTGTATAGCTCTGTCTCTTTCCCACACTGGAATTACTCCTGCTTTAAGACGTGACGTGACGTGACCCCCCAGATCTGCTTTCGTTTCCACGAGGCCACCACGGCTCATTGGTAATCCACAGGTTTTCGATTTCTGAGATGAAGACCTCGAAAATAATAAAAACATTGAAATGAGATGAGGAATTTTTGGATTTGTTTTTATGCAGATAACTAAGACTATATAAAATGACATCTCCGACGAATCATTCGTATGTTTAGTATTATACGATTGGTTTATTTCTCTGCTTTATTGGTCGCAAGCAATACTGCCGAGAATGAGGTCCTAGGTTCAATACTCAGGTTGGGCAAAACGTCACTGGGTTTTACTCTCAAGAACTTCAAAGTAGCACCCCGTAGTCCGGATCGCCTTTAGTACATGAGACTTTAACATACTGCCAAATATGTTTTATCTATCTAAGGTGACTGGTACAGTGACCGATACTTAAACACGTGATTGTACTCATGATAACAAACAAGTTTCCCAAAGAAACATTTTTTTTAAACGGCTAACAGCTGATAGGTCACAGGCGCGCGCGTGCGAATTTCATACGGTTGTTGTGTTATTGTGATAAAAGTCTGTGTATAAAAAAAATGTTTCTTTGGGAAAATTATTTGTTATCATGACTACAATCACGTGTTTAAGTATCGGTAACTAATTACCAGTCACCCTATAGGTACACCTCTGCCTCACCCTTCAGGGATTATAGGCATTAACTTTTGTTATGTCAATAAGTTTATTTAAAGCATGAATTCCAATTTGAACTCTCATTTTGATAAAATAGTTCCAACATTAAAAAAAAAATAAGTGCTTTCCAACCAACAATTATTAGTTACAGAGGAAAAAGATTTTTTGTGACTAAGTATAATTGCGTAATAAATTCGTCGCGTGCTAGGCTAAAATCTAGGCTCAGAATGTTCGTGACCAGCACTGTACTAGTTAAAAATGAAAATTTCCCTATTACAATTTGAAATATTTGCAGGGTTTTTGTGATTTAAATAACATTCACAGCTTTTATAACTTTAGAAAAGTGAAATTCGTTTTTGAAATCGAATAATTTGAAATGCCTGTCACGTTGATTAAAGGATATAGCACACATGTCAACTCTGGTAGAGATCGTCACCGTATCGCCTTTCGCCACGGTCGTTCATGAGCTTGTCCCTAGGCGAGGCGATTACATTACGATTCCGATTAGTGTGCGTTGCAGTAGGGATTTTCACACAAAGAATACTGAATGGCTCGAGTTGTTACGGATCCCTTTCCGAGTTGATATGTGTGCTGTGACCTTTAATGGTCGCATAAGTTTTAATGGGGTTTTCACATAACATCAGGCCTGTAATGCCTGTCGGGTTAGACAGTTGAGGTGTCCACCCACATTTCACCAGTTATAAATCCAATAAAAAATACAAATCTAGTTTTTTCATTTAGTTATTTTTTAGCTTGCCCTTTTACGCGGGACTTAATCAAAATTAAAAATATCTAGATACCTATAACGTAGTTAACTTTTTTTTGATACTAAATAGGCTTGCGTTTGGCGCACTCACCTGATGTTTGATGAATTACCAATGTATAGTTTTTCTTACTACACTAACTAGATATAGACCGACCGTTTTAATGAGTCCTCCGCCTTGACCCATCAAAGACACATTAAGTGTCCACAAAGTAGTAACAATATCCCAGAGGTTATTTGGTTTAAATTAACCATAATCCACGTAGGTATTACGATACTAATTGAACCAATACGTGATCAACCTTCAGAATATTCCATTTAAATTCATACATTCGCTAGGACTCATTAAAGCGGTCGGTCTATAATTTACCGATCGAACTTACTTTGTATCGTGTTTCAAAAGACAAAGTGGAAGTAAATCAAAACACTGAGTCTGTTTAGTTATTTTTCAACGTTGAAACGTTGATTAAGATATTATTTTGTACCCTAACACAATGTTGTCCTATTTAACCCATAGGTTGACTGGTAGAGAATGCCTTGTGGTATTAAGTCCGCCTACGTACCATTACCGTACCATACCTGAGGGATCGCATTCGAAACGATGTGATCCGACAGAGAACCAGAGTTGTCGACATAGCTCACAGAATAAGTAAGCTGAAGTGGCAATGGGCCGGTCATATTTGCCGTAGAACCGATGACCGTTGGGGTAGACGTGTTCTTGAGTGGAGACCGCGAATCGGCAAACGTAAGGTGGGACGCCCTCAGGCTCGGTGGAGTGACGATATTCGCAGGGTGGCTGGTAGCAACTGGATGAGAATTGCTGAAAGTCGAGTTGAATGGCGTGCGATTGAGGAGGCCTATGTCCAGCAGTGGACTGCTATAGGCTGATGATGATGATGATGATGATGACGTACCATTATTGTACATCATCATCCGCCTAGCCTTTTCCCAACTATGTTGGGTTCGGCTTCCAGTCTAACCGGATGCAGCTGAATACCGGTATTTTACATGAAGCAGCCGCCTTTCTGACCTCAACAACCTAGTTAGTACTGAGTCATACGATACCCCTTGGTAAGACTGGTTGTCAGACTTTTTGGGCCACTGACTACCTAACGATTGTCAAAGATCTACAAATAGCTCCCGGGACCAACGGCTTAACGTGCTTTCCGAGGCACGTAGGAAACTCGGTATGTAATGGGTGATCACCCATCCACAGACCAACCTAGGCAAGCACGGCTTAACCTAAAGATCAACCCGAGCTGCTGTTATTATTTAGCCACGAGCTCCTCATGTACTAGTATTGTACACGAAGTTTTAATAAATAAAAATACGTTGGAACTGATTTTGATATCAGACTTACCTACTAAAGAATTCATGGTACTTTTCACTCCCAACGTCCCTTATAAAACATGAAACTAAGTAGATACTGCAAAATTTATCATTAACCTCTAGAACGCAGTATTAGCCTCATCAACCCACGGAGCTAAACGTACGTTTAGCTGAAAATTCTCATGAAATGCGGTGCTTATACTGGTTATAAATTAATTTCTCATGTTATAACTGAGTGTAGTGAGATTAATATTGTATCAGGAAAACCTTTTACATTGTTGTGCTGCGTTTGAAGCGAGCACCGCAGGAGAGTAACTCGCCTTAATGAAGTTGTGGTTTTGTTAAGCTGAAGTGACTGTTTGGACGTGGAATTCTATTTGCGATGTCGATTAAGCCTCTTGACATGCTTTGGGATTTAGTAAGTTAGCCTAGATAAAGTTGTAAAACTTTCTGACTAATTAACCTACACCATGACAATGCATAAGTGCAATGAATGTTTAAAGTAATTGAAATATTATATGCTTTGAGTTTGTGTCATAAAATACCCTGGTTTACTTATAACTACCGTAGACAAGAATTAGTCAGTTATAATTTAATAGTTGATAATTATATCAATTCCACTAAAGATTAGTAGATCACAATATGAATTAACTTAAAAGTTTAAACTTCTCAGTTAAAAAAACTATAAGAAGATTATTATTATAGCAATTATTTCGGGCTACGCCCATAGTGTTAGTAGCAATGGTCTTAAATACTAGTGTTAGAGACGTAGATTTTCTATGTAGTGTGGAGTTTCATCCAATATCGCAGCATTGGAGACTCCCATCTATCTGCAAATAAAGTCAAGAATTAACAGTTTCTGAATCTAGCTTCATTTCAATCTTGCACGTGGTGTTACAATGTTCATTCAAATTCACTAATTATACTAGCGCCAGTAACTATCTCACTAAACGAGGCACGACTCCTGCATGGGTGATCATTCTCACTTAGCCCCACTCCAGCTCCCATCGGGGATTCAAAGGCAACAAGAAAAAAATTAAATGTACTTTATTTCAAACATTATTTTAAAAGTGTAATGCTGTGCTCATAGCCATACTCAAGTTTCCTACTAGAGTACTTTATTCTATAATATAAAATGGAATGAACGGCTTCCAGTTAGCGGAGAACCGAAACAAAGATGGGTTTAGGAACGCGTGGAGCTTCATTTTGGCTTTCCTTTGCTAAATGTGGGATGGTAGTCATGCTAGTTTTACAAATTTGAAGTTGTATTTTTAGTTAGCAAGAGATAAAACATTTTTTAATGAATTTCTAAAAAAAACACTCTCCTTTTCTCTCCTGCAGTATGCTAATTTGACATTGCAGTTATTTTTTTACTTTAGACTAGCTTTCGCCCGTGACTTCGACTGCGTGCAGAATTGGGTTCATAAGGTCTACCGGGATAAAAAGTATCCTATGTGTTAATCCAGGTTATACAACATTATATGCGAAACCTGAATATAGTTTGTTCAGAATAAGTAACTGAATCGATTCCAATATGAAAATTATTGAAACCATGTTATATTTTGTCCCAAAAATATTTAAACAAGTCCACAAGTTGGACACCGATTGACACTAAGTATCTATCGTAATCATTTAGGTACCTATTGCCAAATTATTATTATCAATGAACTCAAGACGACGCGGCGCGGGCGCGCCGCGTAGTGACCACGTTTTTGTGCGGACAACTAGGTAACAGAACAAGCTTATAAATTTGTTATTTTTCTTGATACAGATTTAAAATTTTGTACATAGATTCTTTACATAAAAATACTAGACATGTGTTTCAGGTTTCACATATACTAAAACTAATGTTGTAAAATATCCGTGTGCCGAATTTCATCCAAATCCGATTAGCTTTTTTAGCGTAAATGAGTTACAAACACCAAAATATCCAGTTATGATATTATTATTATAGTAGGATGACGTTCTTAGCTGAACATTCTAATCAAAAGTTGCGCTAATTTGTTTAAAACTATTACTACACACCACATTCTCAAACACAAAGAAGGACAAAACCACAACGCAACTAAGACTTTGAATATAACCCAACTTTCAATAGTCAAAGTATCTGGTTTTACTTTCAAAGAGTTGCACTTTAACACTTTAAAATGCAACTAGAAGTTTGAAATACCAAAAATAGGGTTATTAAAGTAAGCAAGAAGTGCTTATATCCGACACGGGGTACCAGGCTAGCAGAATACGTAACGAAGATGTCTTTAATTACTTCCTGAGACTGTGTTGCACCCTACTTTGAAAGTACTTGGAAGCGAAATTGTGTTGTAAGGTGTGTAGGTGCCTTTACTTTTTATTTCCTTTGGGAGGAGCAGGAGAATAGGTGTTAGGAGATTAATTAAAGGAGATGTTGTTTGGTTGTTGTTGACTACTTCATTGGTCTAATGGTCGTAAGCGCGACTGCTGAGCATGAGGTCCTGAGTTCAATTCCAAGGTCGGGCAAAGTGTTATTGGGTTTTTCCAACAGGGATTTCACAGTAGCAACCACGGAGTTTTCGATTTGCGCCCGGTTGATGGCACTAGGCTCGACCCCTATTACATAGGACTTGAACATAACTGGCGAAATGTGGGTCTACTATTAGGTACACCTCTGCCTAATCCTTCGGGGATTACAGGCGTGATATTCTATGTGTGTTACGTTGTTTGCGGTGCTGGTTGCTGGTGCAGACCACAGGGCTCGATTGTAGTTCAAGGTCCGCTTGCGGAAGGAGATGAGGGGTATGAAGATTAGGGAGTAAAGTTCTCCACCCTCCATAGAAAATGGAGGGTTCCGACCAGACCGGTGTTGGGTCTGATTGGCTACTGCCGATAGTTGTTGTCGGTTTTTCCTATATAGTATTAAGTCGCAGAAATTAGCGTGATTTAGAATTTTAGATATTAGTTCTTCCTTTGTGGCATAGATGGCGCTGTATTACTTTTTGTACTATGTTGCTGTAGGTTCGTGAATGGGTGATGATCTGTTACACATCGAAACCTCTCCGTGCCTCTGAATGCTCGGTGCATCGTTGGTCCTAGCTGTCATTTGTAGATCTTTCATCTTTGACAGTAGTCGTTCCGGTATTCAGAAGCCCTCAAGTCTGTCAAACAGTCTTGATCACAAGTTAGTTGGGATACGACTAGGGAGATATCGGATTATTTGCGATTGACTGCTAATACGCGACCCCAGTTATTATTAAGAGGTTAGTGGTTGTTTAACCTTATCTTTTAAACCGGTATCTATACATATAATAAAATTGAAACAGACCGATGTCTGTACATTGAAGATATTGAAAAAAAAAATTATATGAGGGGGTCTTTACTAGAGCAACAGTAGCCAAAACAACAGTTTATGTTTGTCCGTCTGTCTTTCTGTCTACATGTTTGTAAGCGCATCACGCAAAAATTACTGCATGGATCTGAAAGCATTTTTCACCGCTCTACTGCTAGATGCTTAACTTAAAATATATGCTACATTTTATCACAGAAAATGATCGTTTTTTTTTTTACGAGCTCGCGGGTAAAAGGTAGTCTTAAATACAAACATTGCTCTACCGGAAGATAAGGCAACCAATTATAAAAAGCCTTAATGATAGCCGTAATAATAATTAGAACTGTGTCTAACTGCTCTGTGGAGAAATGTAATCGGACATTGCACTTGAGGCTGCGACCTATTCATAAGCGGACGCGGGTCAGCAACAAAATTGGGCGTCACACCTCCAATGCGGCTTTGGACTCAGAAGCAGCGGGCGAGTGAAAAACAAATAAGCGCTCAGGAATGCTACCGTGCTGCTTGGCGTTGTCAATTTTGAAAGCCAGTCCACCAAACTGCTTGACCACAAGTTACTCGCTCAACTGACACGCGTACACGCATAAAACAAATTGTAGTTTTGAGGACACGGTTGGCGGAGTGGCTGAGCGATTGGCTGCTACGACGCTGTGTGTCGCGATTTTTGATTTCCGCACGGAACAAATATTTGTATGGCCTACAGCTGACAATTGTTCCGGGTCGGGCTGTTGGTGTATGTGAGTTTAAATATTCGTAAACGCGCCCACGATAAAGGAAAAATTCCTAGTGTTCCTGTTGTTGTAGGAAACGTTTTGAAAATATTATTAAGAGCATAAGTCGGGTCATCTAAATCCCATGACCAAGTATCCTGTATGAAAAGACATGATTCAAACACACATCGTTTTCAGGGTTCCGTACCTCAAAAGGAAAAAACGGCATTCTTATAGGATCACTCGAACACTCGTCTGTCTGTCCGTTTGCCACAGCCAATTTACTCCGAAACTATTGATCGACTAAGTTGAAATTTGATACACATAATATGTAAGTCGGTGACCCAAAAACGAACGTGTAATGAATATATAAATTAATTTATTAATGAATTTTAAACATGGGGGCCACTTTTGGGGGGTAAATTAGAAAATGAAAAAAGATAAACTTTTGCAAACTATATTGTGTTACATATCAAATGAAAGGGCTCATTGTGAGTATCTTAAATATATACATATATTTATATTTATAATTTAAAGATAAATAGTTTTGAAGTTATTTAAGAAAATAGGCGAAAATTAACCATTCCACCCCCCTTAACTCCGAAACTACAGGGCCGAAAATTTTGAGAAAAAATAGTTATTTGCCTATGGATTACAGGAAAACCTATATTTATCAAAGCAAATAATAAAAATAAATTTAAAATTAAAGGGGCTCGCCTATCTCGATGTTACGGAACCATTCATACGCGAGTCCGACTCGCACTTGGCCGGTTTTGTAATGTATACAATAGTTAGTTTATTAAATCGTACGTGCATAAATATGTGTGTATCACTAACGTATCAGCCGACGTGTACCTATTGTATGTGTGTCAATTCTTCTACCGCTCGAAAACGCTCCTCAACTCGCTACCGCTTGTCGCTCCGTTTACTGTGTTACAAGTCACATAACACTCACAACTATTTGCTGACGTCGTAATGAGAACTGCGGTCAGTTTAACCTACTACAAACACTCGTCAGTATCGCTAAAACACTTGGGTTCGTCATCCATTGATGTTTAAGTTAGCCAAATACAAAATATGAGAGGGAACAAACGCGCAATGAATTTTCTTGTTAGAAAATTTTGGGCAGGAATTGAGATGGTCGGTGTACACAGTACAGGGTCGTTATAATTTCAAAAGTAAGGGTAGGAATAGACAGTATCACGCTAGTTATAAGGGTGGCATAAACGTTAACCTCAAGCCTAATGTCAGCAGTTTGTTATATTCGAGTTCTTTAAATTATCTTGCTTTTTCTGGGTGACAGTTTGAGTAATTTTATTTTGAGAAAAATAAAAAACAAGTGACGGTTGTATTTTGTTGCCAGTGCCCCTTTTTTATTTAGAAGGGTTACTTTGAAGTGGTTGTCTCGACAACTCATAAAATTTTCTGCAATTTTCCGGGTGTGTCGAGTTTTTTTGGGATTTTAATGGAATCCCCTCACCAGATGTGGTTATCATGTATATGAGTAGGTAGATAATGAATATTCGAGGGTTTATTTATAGAAGTAATGTTACAGAAAACCTGACTCGTTGGTCTAGTAGTTGCAAATGCGACTGCTAAGCTTGAGGTCGTGGGTTCGTTTCCCAGATCGGGTACAGTGTTGTTAATCTTTCAGGAATTTCTCAGTAATAGTCACGGGTTCTGGTTTTGTGTCCAGTTGATGGCAATAGGCTCGCCCCTTAGTACATAGGACAAAAACATAACAGGCGAAATGTGTGTGTTCTATTAGGTGCAACTCTACCTAAACCTTCGGGGATTACAGGCGTGATGCTGACGTTACAGAAAGCTTTTTCTCCTAATGATTAATAGTCATGAGTAAACCTAAATATAAGGTATATTTTATTGGAAAATATTTCGTTCAAGTTCTCTGAATAGTATAAGTATAATAAACAGGTATCACTACGGAACGAAGAACATCATCTGCCTAGCCTTTTCCCAATTCGGCTGTTGGGGTCGGCTTCCAGTCTAACCAGATGCAGCTGAATACCAGTATTTTACATGGAGCGACTGCCTATCTGACCTCTACAATCCAGTTAGTGCTGGGTAATACGATACCTCTTGGTAAGACTGGTTGTCAGACTTTTTGGGCCACTGACAACCTAACTACTGTCAAAGATCTACAAATGACAGCCGGGACCAACGGCTTAACGTGCTTTCCAGGCATGGAGAAAACTCGGTATGTAATGAAAAAGAAAAATGTTCGTTCAGCAGCAGAAAATTACTTAACATTTTCATAAAACATAATGTTTCCTGAATAATAATGTCTCTAATAATTATTATTTAACGATCTAAAAAACTTCGTTATACTCAGTTTTGTTCCCTTGAAAAATTACAAAAAATATATACCTATTTATTATTACTTCCAACTTTGTCCTGACGAAAAGTTTGTCTCTCCCGAAAATTCCCTCCACCCGAAAAGGACCTTTAAAATTATCCAGTACAAGGACGATTTTTGTTTGTAAAAGTAAGGGTATCTTGTCAGCTAATCCCCCATATTTTCTTTTTTTTAAATCATGATGTAAAGCTATGAATTTATGCCAGTCTCTAGACGTCAGAACAATTTTCTTTCTCAAGTGTTCGTTGCGAGAGTTTCAAGGATTCTGGATCCTTGGCTTGAAAACTGGGATAAGTACGTTGTGTTTTATGCAGGTGCCTTTTGGAGTGCGAAAAGTGGAAATGTTGGACTACTTTTAATTACGACTGCGTAATGTGTGTCGCTGTGTAACTTTTACACTGGAGAGCCATAGTGACTTTTTTTTAACGTAGCTTGATACGTGCAACCTATAATTAAACTTACTATTCAGCTTTGCAGTGTTTTTAATACAGATGATGATGAAATTGAAAAACGTCATGACAGCGGCATGATTGGAGAAGAAGAAGAAGCATGTACTGTCGGTCTAGTCTGACAACCAGTCCTACCTGCTGGTCTACCATTTGGTGCAACCTTGAGACGCACACTGCACCTTGTATACTCCTTATTTTATTTGAAGTATGTCATGGTGTACTAATTGCAAGAATCCACTGAATGCGAGTCGCATCAATGTGGCGACACTTGGGGGAGGCCTATATCCAGCAGTGGACGTCTTTCGGCTGAAATGATGATGATGATGGTGTACTAATACTTCTTTCGTAAATATCTTTTTCTTTTTGTATATTGGCACCTCGTTTAGGTATATGGTCATGTTATTTGCATCATTTAATTGTGCTTCTGTGTGTTGTGCTATGTCTTTTGTGTTCACTGAATAAATGTTTTATCTTTCTATCTATCTTACCAAGAAGTAGCGTATTTCCCAGTATTAAGGGCATTACATGGCTCAAATTCCAAAAACAGCGTTCATGTACATGTTCAAAGAAATTTGTTGATGAATCCCTTCGTGCGTTTTCCGTGTAAAAAAAGTATGTTATAGTTAAGTTCATCACAAATAAATTGACTTGTTTAAAATTTTAATAAACCTTCTCAATTTTTTTTGGTTAATCGTAGAAAATAGGTCCTTTTTCAACCTTAATTGTAAATTATCTCTGTAACGGCTGAATAGATCGGCATGAATTTTGTAACAACAAATACATAATGATATACTTAACAATCTGTATTGTTTTTTTTCTGTTATTTCTTTAAATATTTTTAAATAATAAATAAAAACCGAAATTTTGCGAAATGTGCGGGGCAAGTCAACAAAAACCAGTACAGGGATCAAATCATCAAGGTCATCGAGCAATGTAATGCCCTTAACTGGGTTGTGGAGATCGGATCAGTCGCTCCATGTGTATGGTATTCAGCTGCATCCGATTAGACTGGAAGCCGACCCCAATATAGTTGGGAAAAGGCTAAGCAGATGATGATTAGATTTCAATCATTAGTCGCGGTGAAACCGATTATAAAATCAACAAAAAAAAGATCTTAAATAAAAAAAAGGAATTAAAGAAAGAACGCGTCTAAATCAGAAGTAACTGATGTTGTGCAAGTTTTAATGATTTTTGTTCTGAAAAATTAAAATCTCTGTTATACTGATGAAGAATGGTCACGGCGGGAAAAAAGTTATAATTTACGGTTCAAATTAGTGGTGAAATTAATGTTAGGGGATACTTTAATGTTGCTTTGCATTTGGTTCTCAATGAAAAATACGAACGGAAATGCTTTTCTTTATTTACGAACTTTTTTTTACAAATTGTAAAGAAGTATAATTATTATGCATTAGCCCCACTCAATATTGCATCGTAACCCATTTGCAATATATATTTTTGTGAACTAATGAGAATGTAGGTAGGTGCTATAAATGGGTTCACTTCTGCCCACCGCAGCAGGGGATCCTAGCGTCATGATAGTAGTTAGAAAGTTAATGTCCTTTATCAAGAATTGCTTTCAAAACTACCAAATGAGTCCACATAATTAATTACCTATCTGTATATTTAGGTCGTTATGTACATTATATACAGACTACAAATAGAACTAAAATATTGATAAAAAGAAGACTAAAAGTAGGTACCTACACACCGTGTTCCGGACGATATACATAAACTTCGACCAAATGTTCAGACCACGGAAATAAGCATTTTTCATTATGGACACATAAATGATTTATTTTTATTTATTTTTATTTACTCTCGAGTTCCTCTCGTACGTGCAAATGAAATGCAAATAGCATTTGATAATTTAATTGCACTAAGCGGCAACATAGGTCAAATTTGCCGCTTGCCCTTTCATACTGCATAGCTCAATTAAACATTAAATTAAATTACAAATATCTTTGTAACGAAGCCTTTTTAAGTACTACTTCCTTTGTAAGATTTGATTTGTATAAGCTATAGAAGCGTTTGCCAAAGTTTATGGATAACGTGACGAACACGGTGTAAAAAACGACGAGAATAGGACACTTTAGCGTCAAAGTACTCCTCCTCAGTATCTGTAAATATTAAAATTACAGTCGATAGAAATGCTTCCAGAAAGTAAGAATATTGTTACTGCTGTCATACCTTGAAAAAATTGCACAAAGATTTTTAAAAATCCTTAACGCTTGAAAATTGGACCTACGCTGCCATCTTGTTTTCAAAACATTTTCTAGAACAATTTCACAAATGTGTACTAGTAGCGTTTCCCTTCAACATCAATCGAGTGCCAAAAAATCTTTACGTACAGTCGCCAGCACATCAAGCTACCTGAAACTGTCAAATTTGCCCAATCAACCTTGAACCTAATGCTTAAGTGATAAAGTTTGACGGCACGGTTGGCGCAGTGGCTAAGCGATTGACTGCTGTGCTTCGTGTCGCGGGTTCGATTCCCGCACGGAACAAATATTTGTATGGCCTACAGGTAGTTGTTCCGGGTCTGGCTGTTTGTATATGTGAATTTAAGTGTTTGTAAACGCACCCACGATACAGGAGAAATTCCTAGTGTGGGGCAACGTTAAAAAAAAAAAAAAAGTTTAAATGTATTAAAGAATTTGACAGATTGTAGAAGCTTGATGTGCTGGCTACTGTAAATGTATAGAAATGCAGATCTTTTATATTAACGTGACTCCTTTAGGCCTAGACTTTTATACATACAAATCATCTCTCATAAAGAAAAAAAAAGTCCCGGAAGGCGTCTATCCACCATACTAGTTCTTTGTCTATCCTATCTCTCATTAAACTTAGAATTAATTTACCCAGCCAGGCGGCCATTTTGTACTTATACGCATACATTTTTGCCCTTTCGCGTTGCCTGTAAATGTCTCCCTGAGGGTCGTTGAAACGGCAGTCTCACTAATTGGTCCTATTCATTACTTGCGAGACGATGCCTTTGCAACTATGACATCTGAAACTGTAGCGGTGAAGCGGTAAGCGCTGAATTTTTTGTGCTATAAAGCGCTGGTTTATTTTTTTTATTTTTTGACTTGACCTTTTTTTTGTAGCTAAAAAAACAACTTGAAAATTGCTGAATTGCTTAGAAAACAAGTTTAGATAAAATGTTATTATTGCACTCATCTTGACTAATAACCATGATAAAGTACCTCTGATTTTTCGGATTCATGTGCGCATTGTATAATTTTCACTCGCTTCGGTGGAGGAAAACATTGTGAGGATACCAGCATGCCTAGAAATATTTCTCGACGGCATGAAAAGCCACAACCACACGATAAAGAAAGTAGCCCATCAGAAAGTCATCATCATCTGCCTAGCCTTTTACCAAATTATATTGGGGTCGGCTTCCGGTCTAACCGGATGCAGCTGAAATACCTGTATTTTACACAGAGCGACTGCCTATCTGACCTGCACAAACTAGTAACAGAGTAATACGATATCCCTTGGTAAGACTGGACGTCAGATTTTCAGTTTCTGACAATTCGTAACGACTGTCAAAGATCTACAATTGACAGCTGGGACCAAAGGCTTAACGTGGTTTCCAAGGTACGGAGGAAACTCGTAAACCACGGCTTAACCTTGAAGATCGACCCGCAGCTGTTATTATTTAGCCACGAACTTCTCGTAATAAAGTGAAGTTAGAATAAATGGAATGGCCATTCTGTCAGGTGGTATTTTCTCCACCTGACAGAATGTGTCTACTAAAATCTAAAAGCTTTCTTTTATAGATTACTAGCTGACCCGCGCAACTTCGTCTGCGTTCGGATTTTCCCCGTTTTTGCAATCTTTTTCATAAATGCTCCGCTCGTTTTGGTCGTAGCGTGATGTTGTGTAGCCTATAACCTTCCTCGATAAATGGGCTATCAAACACTAAAAGAATTTTTCAATTCGGACCAGTAGTTCTTGAGATTAGCGCGTTCAAGCAAACAAACAAACAAACAAACTCTTCAGCTTTATAATATTATATAAGTATAAGTATAGATTGTAGACAACATTCTAACAATTATGTTCTATAAAACTATAATATATTCCCACTCCTAAGACACAAGCTTCTTCTCCATAAAAGGTAGAAAATCGGCCATAATCGAACACGAAGGCACTATGTGGAGTTTTCAGTAGCAGCCACAGAGTCTGGATTTGTGGGAACAGCTTCGCTCTTGCTCGAAATGTGGGTGTACTTTTAGGCACCTCTGCTGGGCTGCGGGACTGTTCGAAAGAGATACTGGTGCCCTGGAACACAAAGGGCAAAGAAGGAACATGGATGGGTTTTAGTCAGTACAAGTTTGACACTCCCTTCCGCTACGCCCAGAGCGGGGGGCTCATTTGATGATATACCATGCTAAAAAAAAAACACCTCTGCTGAACCTTTCGGGGATTATAGGCATGATAATAATATATTTTCGTTATAACCACGAATCAACTGTAATCTATAAACACCAGTTGTGATAAATAATTAACGGAATATTCAAATCAAAATTGTCAACCACAGTGAAAATGTGATAATTGCCATCACTAAATCATTATTTTGTACCCTGTTAATTATATTTAATTAGATTTTGCCTTTTTTTGACATTATCTGTTTAGAACGTTAACGTTATTAATTATATTTAATCCATGTAAAATATTACACTTACACTTATGGACATGATTTTCAACATTATATCTACGTATATTATATACATTAATAAATTAAAATAACCTATATTAACTAACTAACTTAAAAATAAACTTAAAAAATGGCGTCAAAAAACTCCTCCTCAACGTAGTCAACTGGTAATGTACCCAAAAGACTGGCGGCGTTGCCACGTTGTATGGCAACGCTAAGCCTTTGGCCAAGGTAAAAGCCAGCCCTTGGGTCACGGGAAGAGTCAACTAAACGTTTAGAAATGTCCTTGAAAAGGCTGTGAGCACTCGGACCCCACGGACCTAGAGTTTCAACCCCAAACGGCTCGAAAATATAGTTACCAATAAGGTTACTATATTTACGCCGCTTGAGGTTCTCTGCAGCCGCAGCCGCAGCACCAGCACAGCACGATGAGCTAGGAAGATGGGATGAAACTTCTATATCTGATGATGGTTTATAAAATGAAACAGTTAATAAATCTGTCAATCAGTCTTGTCAAACAGTATCGTGTTATTTGTTGAATGAAAGAAACAATATACATAATGACAAAAATATAAACAGAATGCAGATAGACTCTCGCTCGATTTGACTTGAAGCTGATTTCGACAGAATCTGAAAGAAAAGCTTGGCAGATGACGATCTTGAAATGTCTGAAAAAAAAAATAGATACGCATGACGACCAATCAAGCTATTCAAAACCAGCTTATATGGATCTCTCATTGTACGGCAAATCTAAAGGGTGTATATAGACCCTTAACGAAGCCAAAAGGCACTTGTTCTCCCCGTTTTTGCGAAATTTTGTTTGTTCTAGACCATACCTGGGAACCTTCTAGTTACGGAGATATTGGGGGTCAAAGTTGCAACTTTTTCACAACCTTTTTTTTTAAATACATGTTTTTAATGGAAGATTTTTACTTTAAACACCTTCGCGATCCCCGTACTATTCAATCTATCCATCAGCACAATGCTTTATGTGCGTTACATTGAGTCCTACCGTAAAACGTGATTTTTGACCCCAATAAAAAAGTCGTTTCACAGCAATAATTTTTGTGTAAAGTTACTTAGTTGGATGTATAGAACGACTTCGTGAAGGGTCTGTTTACACCCTGTATACAAAGCGAGGCCATTTTATATTGGGAATGCACTTGTGTGCCGTGTGTACAAACTAAATGTCAGCTAATTCCATCGCTGTACAAACCCGCTGAAAGCGCTTTCCTATACAACTCACCCAGTTTGCCACAGACGTGCGAATGAAAGTTTTTATGAAGTCACCCGTTCCTGTAACGATGACGCATCATCAGTTATTACAAAAGCCTGCTGCAAAGCGCTGCCAGTTAGCAGATCTTCAAAGTACAACATTTCAAAGCCTTTTATTGTACAATTTCTGCTTGAATACGAGGTCGTAAGTTTTAACGTGAGTCTTTTGAATTTGTGTTGTGAGTTTAGACGCGGTTCTGTGTTTGTAAGAGGTGGAATTAAAAGGAAATTGCTGGTGTATCATCCCAGACCAGTTGTGGCGCGGCCTGCTAGGTGTCTATTAGTCAAAGTTCTTTTTACCCGACTGCCAAAGGAAGGTTATGTTTTTCGCGCGTATCTTGTATGTTTCTTTGTTTGTTTTTTGTAAATTTGTTTATTACATCGTATGTTCCAATGGCTGGATGGATTTCGACGATTAAGGTATCATTCTCAAAAATCCAAGTTTCTTTAGATAGGTGTTTTAAAAAAAAACAAAATGGCGGATTTTTGTACAATTTTGTTTTGTCGTTTAGTTTGGATGACAATGCATGGACATAGCTAAGTGACATCTTTCTGAATCTAATATGACGAACTCCCAAAGATGGCGGACTCGTTATTTTTTATGCACCCCTATGGTTTGGGTATCAATTAAAAGGGATTGATAAGAAGAATACGAAAAAAAATAAGTCACAGTTACATTAAAATCTTGTTTTTATAAATGTTTTTTTTTTTGTAACTATAATCTTGTTTAAGCTTCAGGTTCAGGCACCATGCCAGTTAAATATTATGCACAAATACTAAAGTATTTTTGGAGTTAAAACTCCACAAAAACTAGAAACCGGCTTGGATGCAGAATGCAAAAATATACACAGCAGAGATACGATAATTATAACAATCCTGGATCTAGTTTTTGCGGAGTTAAAACTAAATATTTGTATCACCGTTGAGTTACTCTATCATAAGAAACAATATGAGGTCAATGCCTTTTATTTTTCTGTATCACAATCGACAAAATGACAGATAGTGCAAAGAAATCTGTCATTTTGTCGATTCTTCCGTCAAAGAAATCCTTGTCTACGGTGGTCATGCTACGGGGGCTGATACAGAAAAATAAAAGGCATTGACTTCATATTATTTAAAACAGAAGAGGGCTTTAACATTATTAGATTTCATGATGTAGCTCGTCTATCCTGACATGACAAAACAGAAAAAAAAAATTGATCACTTAATTTCCATGACACAGCAGATCAGCCATCAAAACTCCAAAACAGGGGTCACAAAATTGAAATGACATTTATTTTTAGAGTTACAATGAACTGAAGTGGTTTAAAAAGTGTTCGGGCGTTCCGGGCGGGGTCGTCAACGTTAGGGTCAAGGTTCCAAGTTATTTTTATTGGCTACGTTAGTACCGTCTTGGACACGATTTTAAGACTGCCGCTTAAGTGTGGTACAAGTTGTTGTCATGGCAACGAAGAGATTTTTCTAAAGGCTAAATTAATTTTAGTGTTAACAAAAATTTGTGTTAACAAAAAAACACACACAAAATTTGTGTTAACTAAAAAACCCGACTACTGAATATAATGTAGCCTATGTTACCCGGGCCATAATACCGAATCGATTAACACCTTATTCATCAAAATCGGATGAATAGTTTAGGTGTTACAGAGGAACATGCGTAAATACATGCATAGACTGCTAAAATCATAACCCTTCCTTTTTTTGCTACTTGCACTCGGTGGCCTGATATAGTAAAGCGAAGAGTGAAGTAGCAGGCCTCGAAGAACATGATGAGACGAACTAGACAGATTCAAGTCAAAACTTGAAGGAGAACTGGAAAAAATGATTTTTCAACTAAGCCATTGCCGTTTCTGATCTTGCATCAGAAACTTCAAAGGGTTGAATCCTTTCAGGCTGGAATAACCAGCTTTCCCTTTTATCTGCTACAATTCCCACTAAATAAAAAACGCAAATGTGGTGCTGTACTACAAACGATGGGGCACTTAATATCGTGTCCTGTTGTTTGCTCACTACAGGAACTGATGGACGCTACCGAAAGCGCTAAACTAGTAGCTCAGTTCTGGGCTGACACAATTTAGATTGCCATCGATGCGCTAAAAAGAAGAATTCTCACTTATTTGTGTCACTTAGTTTGACGACATTTTTAACCCAACGAGTTTTTAGAGGATCTTGGTTTAAAAAAAAAGAGGAATTCTAGTCGCCAATCGTCCTGCCTTGCACCACACACGCGAATGTCCCCAGAAGGCTAGTCATGCAAGATCTGTGACGATCTCCGTTATGGCTCTATAAAATACCTCACGCTATCCTCATTTTAATGGGAGCCTTCCACTCCTGGGGACTGTATTGTTTTTAATCTTTCAAGATACGTGGATCGAGGAAAAAATCGTTTTGGGAACCTATACTTCTATACTAATATTACCAGCTGAGTCACCCACGACTTCCTACGCGTTTGGTTCGCAAATTTGTTTTTTTTTTGTCTAAAGGTTCTTACTTGCCTAAATTCAAGTTTCTAGCACTATCACTACATAGTATAAAACAAAGTCGCTTCCCGCTGTCTATCTGTCCCCATGTATGCTTAGATCTTTAAACCTACGCAACGGATTTTGATGCGGTTTTCTGTTATAGATAGAGTGATTCAAGAGGAAGGTTTATATATATTGCACCCGTGAGAAGCCGGGGCGGGTCGCTAGTAATATTATAAACAGGTAATGTTTGTAAGTTTAGATGTAGGGGGTAATCATCGGAGAGAGAGGGCGATGCCATAGCCATAAGCTGCTACTGAAAAACTGTAAAACTCAATAACATCTTATCCGACTTGGGAATCGAACCCGGGACCCCATGCTCTGCAGTCGTGCTGTCGACCGAGGTAGTTAGTGGAACTAGAGCAAACTAGACAAGTTAATAGTAGATATTATTGTCACGGCTTAGCAAAGAGCTGATTTTAGCAAATTATATAATTTTGGGAACTACAACTAATAAAGTAGATAAGCAAGCACCTACGTAGACTTGTTATTCCCAAAGACACATAGCTGAACTGCTGACCGACATTTCACGAACTTACGAAAACGTTTAAATACTTTGTTTTTTTTTTTTAAGTATGTTTTTATACTTAGACTTATACTGATATTCTTAGTCGCTGACTCAGCTCAAGTCAAGTTCGACACGCCCTAAATCCACCCCATTTGATACATTGACAGCTATAGTTTCTTTATAAATTGACAGAAACGCCCGCGATTGGAAAGTTGTTATAAGGGGGTATTCCTCAAAGTGCAACCATTAGTTGCGCTCACCAACCATGATGAAAAATAGAGAAGGGTATGATCATCATCATCATCATTTCAGCCGAAAGACGTCCACTGCTGGACATAGGCCTCCCCCAAGTGTCGCCACACTGACCGGTCCCGTGCGGAAGGGTATGATGGATTCATTATATTTTTTTTCAATCATGGTTGCGCTCTAAGGAATAAACATATAATATTTTTAATTTGAATTTGTGAGCGCAACTAATGATTGCGCTTCGAGGAATACTCCGTTATAAGGAATATTCTATCAAATTTAAGGATTCACCAATTAAGGCTAAGAAAATGATTTGAAAGAAAGAAAGGAAATTGTGTTTATTGGCATTTTAAAAAAACAAAAACACCTTAAAATTAAACAAAATAAATAAACAAAACTTTTAATGCCAAAAGGGCATCAGGTCAACATAAATTCCAGATGGCAACACAAGGTATGCCACCTGAGATTGATTTTCAGCTACAGCCCAAGAGTGTCATATGCTGTGCCCGTTACTAAAAAAGAATAAAATAATATATAACATATTGTATCACGTTATTAAAGCGGGGCTGGGTAGCTGGTCGAAAATAAATTAAAAGACAGTAAAGTAAAAATAATAAAATCAAAAATCTATAAAATTGATAACAATATTAAAATTGATGAAAATTGTTTAAAATTGATAGTTTAAAAACAATAAAAAATGTATTAGTGTAATAAATAACATTGGTAAAATTGAATAACGAATTTGGTGGGCGTTTTGAACCGTTGTCATGACGACTAACTTTAACTGAGCCGAGCAATTGTCTTAAGACGGGTCTTGGAATACGAGCCTTACGCAACTCTTCAAGAACGAGTCTAGTGTCACTGTTTTTATAACCAAACTTCTGATTTTTATCGCAGATTATCAGAAAATTTAAGGCTTGTAATGTTAAGGCAGTTAAAATCTAGAAAGATACTCGTAAGAGGGCTATCGAAGTACTTACTTTGCCCGTCACGTTACCAAACTTCTTCACATGTTTTTTTTATTGAGTAAGAGAGCGATCGAAACTTTGTCGCAGAGCACAGTACGAACTTGGAAACTTGATGTCAAGTGGTCAACCTCTGCACTAATAACATAACTGAAATATATATCGTCATGAACACTAATACGTAAACAGTTAGCAAAATTTAACTGCGTTCTCTTCACAATAGTACTAATTTCAAAAAGGTCAGATCCGCAGTTCTCGCAACCGGCGGCGTGTATGACCAGATGTTTGAACGTGGACGAGGAAAAAGGAGGTATGTAAGGATCTTAGCAAGTGGCGTGAGTTTATATATGGTATGAACAGATTTCAAAATACTACTATTGTACATGAAGTTTAAATAAATAAATTACAATCAATACAGTAAAACTAGCTTTTAAAAGTTTACATAGGGCTCGTGACTGTACATTAGTGCCTTGTAAAACATGTTGGGTATATGTAATTTGCTTCAAAATAACAAGAGACCAACAAGGCACTACTGGACATGAGGTCCTGTTTTCGATACCCGTGTCGGACTAAGTGTATTGGGTTTTTCCTTCTGGAATTTTTCAGTGGCAGCTCTGAGTCTGAATTTGTTTCCTGTTCTTGGCAAAAGGTCCATACTTTTACTTAGGACTTAGTTACTCAAGGTTCCTCAGGCTTACTCTTGGGTAACAGGCGTGATGTTTTGTTATTACAGCAATATTTTACTAAAAAGAAACTCCTTTGTCGACCAGTAGTCTTTAATTGCAGTCCATGAATGATTTTTTTACTTGTCTAAGGCGGACGAAAAAAAGAATAATGTATTTGGTTGGTATTTACTTATGTGTGCATGTTTGTCTGTCTCTGTGTTTCCCACTAAGGCCTTAAAGCAAAAGGTGTAAAAAAAACCAGGTACCAATGTATTAGACGTTGCGAGACAAAAAAAAACATGGCGGATTTAAGCTGCCATCAACGTGGTAATCGGTTGGCTTGGTATGACTATGAGATGTGAAGGAATGAGGAAAATGTCGTGAGAAATGTTTTGAGTATGAATCTGGATGGGGATAATAGTAGAGGAAGATCAAAGAAACGATGGAGGGACTGTGTGAATGATGATATGAAAAGACACCTCCTGTGTCTGATGAGATGACGAGTAATGGAGAAGTGTGGAAGAAGAAGACATGCTGCGCCGACCCCAAATGAATTGGGGAGGGCAGGAGAATGTTGATAACACAAGCCATATAATACTTTCATTTCTTTAACGTATTCGTTAAAATCTTATCTTACTTGTTACATAAACAACTGTAGTTTTTAGTATATACGAAACCTCAAACACGTGTCTAGTAATTTTATGTAAAGAACCTATGTATAAAATTTCAAAACTGTATCATGAAAAATCACAAAGTTATAAGCTTGTTCTGTAACATGGTTGTCCGCTCAAAAACGTGGTCACCACACGGTGGCGCCGCGTGCGCGTCTCCAGCGTCGTCTTGAGCTCGTTGATAATTATAATTTGCCAGTAGGTACCTAAATGATTGCGATAGGTACTTAATGTCGCTAAGTGTCCAACTTGTAACTTTTTTTAAATATTTTTGGGACAAAATATAACATGGTTTAAAAATGGTTGGAATCGATTCAGTTACTTATTCTGAACAAACTATATTCAGGTTTCGCATATACTAAAAATAGTGTTGTATACAGGGTGTAAGGGACAGCCCTCCACAAACTGATGAATTGGTGAATTCAGCATATCATACAAAGATGACCGGTACAAGAAATTATTTCAGAAATGTTATGGAAATGCAAAAAATTTGATTTGTTTTATTTCCTCATACGCATTTATCGATACCGTGGCAAAACGCACGTAGTGAACGGCAAGCGCGACAACGCGTTCGATAAACTCTATAGCTAGGCAGGAAGTGAACAGCTGATTTCACGTGTCATTCGTTAGATTATTTCAACGTCCATTGTTGGATTTTTGGTTTTAGCCGTATTATTTACATAAATGGAGTGCTGCGTACGGGGAATGTAATTTTACGTTGAAATAAAGGAAGTACTATTCCTTTATTTCTTTTTTACTTTTTTCAATCTTTTTTTCTAACTGAAAAAAAGATTGAAAAGTGAAGATTCCGGAGAAAAATTCCGGTGGAATATGATTCAAAATAAGGAGCTGAATGCACCCTGTCAGTTTGTGGAGGGCTGTCCATATACAGAGTATATAATATTATGAATGCGAAAGTTTGTTAGGATGGATGGATATTTGTTACTCTTTCACACGAAAACTATTGAAAAGATTTGGATAAAATTTGGCACATAGATAGTTTATAACCTGAATTAACATACAGGATACTTTTTATCTCGGTGGTATGATCCCGTGGCACGGTTACCTAACTTCACGTGGGCGAAGCTGCGGGCATAAGCAAGGATTAAATAAATTCCTGATATTTCACAGAACACAGCTTCGGGATGACCTATTAAAATCTAATACTTCGTCACACAATTGTATTATTAACTCTCAGCTTTGATCTTCGCTGACCTTTCATCCTTTTAATGCTAAAACTAACAGAATTCGCAGAAAACAGACTTTACGAACAGACAGATTTAACTGTGAAAAGCTGACCCATTTAAAATGTCTATATTTCAAACTCTGTCAGACAGGTATTCTATCTATCCAGATCTAATTCTCATTTAATTAATCAACTGGGTTCTCGGAATAATTAGACTTTATTTGCTAAAGAACTTGTGTCAAATTCTTGGTATTTATTTCAACTTTATGTACAGAACTGGTATACACGACCGCACATCAAGTTATTAATGACCAGTATAACCTGACTTCACTTTGTATGAGCTTCCCGTACCATGAGAGATCAGCTTAATTTGGTTTTCATAGCATGATTGGCCGCCGTGCGTACATAGGCGGACTTAAGAGCGTCTTACGGCATTTCATACAAACTTTCAAATGATTTTTTTTCGAAAAGACAACCGATTTTAATAAAACTTCGTACGCATAAGCAGGATACATAAGTCTAAAAACTTGACAGAGAACATTTTCGAAAAATAGTGCCACAGCTAAATTAGACCGATTTTAGATTTTCCATAGAAACAGAAATTACCAATTATCTTTTTTTTAAAAAGACTGTTCACATCCTGTTTTCAGTGTTAATGATAGTTTTAGTGAACATGTCAGTTCAAAAACTTGTAAAGGACCTACCGGCTCCAAAGCAAAGGCTGTCAACAAATTCACTAAAGCCTGCTTAGGTCAACTCTGCTCCCTTGTCAACAAGACTTAAAATGATCAACTGAAGGTAATAACGGATTAAAGAGACCCGTTACAATATTAATGACTGCTTTTGAATATTTATTATTGTACAAACCACGAATACATAACATTACGCGTTTTTTTACCGAGGGTAGCGAGGTGGCGAGCCTATTGTCATCAATCAGGCACAAATCCAGACTTCGTCTCAGCTACTGGCCAATTCCTGATGGAAAAATCCAATAACACTACCCCACCTGGGAATCGAACTCAGGACCAAATATAATCGGAAAAACGCCGTACTTCCACATAAACTATAATTTGAATCCTATCAGGGATAATTTTTCACACATTGGTGGTACAGTTAAGGGTTTAAAACTGGTGAAAAAAATTCTTAATTTACGAAAGAAAGAAAACTGACAGACATATACACAGCGGGAACACCCAAATACTCCGAAATATGTTATTCCGAATTTCGATGTTCTGATTTTCAAAAGTCCGAATTTTATAATACCTAAGAATAATAATGTCTATACGAGAACCTCGTGAAAGCAGAGAAAGATAAACAATTCAAATATCTAGATCTGGCTCACGAGGTTGTCGACATATGGGACGTGAGTACAGCAGTCATTGTGCCGATAGTCGTGTCGGCCAATGGCTTAATAGCTAATACCCTCGACAAACATCTGAGGAGGCTCTCGCTTGGCAGCTGGATCAAGGGCTTGATTCAGAAAGCAGTACTTCTGGACACGGCGCGTATCGTTAGGAGGTTCCTCTCTCAAGAGCCCTGACCACCGGTAGCTCGGACTCTGTTCCTGATGCCGGTGGGCTACTATGTTTTATATTTTTAAATGTTTTTTTTTTTATATAGAAATATTTAAAAATGTAAATTATATGTTTAGAAAATGAATAAAGGAAATAATGTCTATTATTAAAAATCACGAAATTTATGTTACCGAAAGTCGTAGATCCGATTTTTTTTGTTTTCCGATTTTCATATGTCCGAAGAATCAAGTGCTCGATGGGTTGTCGGTCCGAAAAACGACATTCCGATTATCAATACTTCGAATAAACTGCTTAAATTAGTGTGTCCGATTGTGATTCAATTGGTATTTCCTTTCTTCTTCTAAAATTGTTAGTCATAAATATTTGCTAAAAATGAGGTTTTAGTGTTAGAAACGAATCGCTGTAAATCCGACTCCACGCAGTCTGGTCTGCTCTACCCCTAGAGTCTAATTTAAGCCCGCGTAGGTGCGGAGGAGTGAAGCGGCCCGCGTGCTGAGGAGCAGGTGGTTTTAACGTTCGCCGCCGCGGCTGAGGCTGGCCGGCCCCGCAAGGCGAAGCTGCGGTGGTGAGCGTAAAACACATCTTCGACAATATGCTCGCGTGGGACCGCCGGAGCCCCGCAGCGCCGGAGCTGTGGCAGAAACCATGCCTGCATGTTGCATGCATGCTCGCTTGCATGCTGCATGCTGTCTTGCATGCTGCATACTTGCTTGCTGGCTTGCATGCTGCATGCTGGCTTGCTTGCTGGCTTGCATGCTGCATGCTGGCTTGCTTGCTGCATGCTTGCTTGCTTGCTTGCATGAATGGTGTATGCTTGTTTGAATGCAACTGACGTCAAACGTATTTATCCTGCTACTTCAAACAAAACTACCCAATAAGAGTGAACTATCTCAAAATAAGTCGGTAGAAGAAAAAACATTGCCCGCTGCCATGTAACTCGTATCTACTTAACGCCTGAGAGAAGTTTATAGCCAAAAAAATAAAAAAAAGTCTTTTATGTGTTTATTTGTCTTGATATTCAGTTTTACAAAGCGTTTTTATTTCGGAATTCTAATTAATCGTTATTTTAATAACCGGAATTCGTATTTTTGATATTTCGTATTATCATTAATTCGGACTTTTTGTTATTCGATCCATTGAAACTCGGTATTTTGAGGATAGTAATTATGAACGTTAGGAATATTAAAAATGGCGGAATTAAAAAAAAATAGGATAAGTGATAAATCGGAGTTGTTATATTCGGAATTTTGAACCATTCGGAATTATGAAAATCGGTATTTTAAAATTCGGATTTGTGACTATCGGAATAAAGTTTTCCGTATTTATGTAGTGTACCCATACACAGCTTGTATTGTCTGTCAGTGAAAGGTTTTTTCAAAAGCTGTTTTCTATACTGGTTTCTTTTTACTTCAAAATTAGCGATAAATAAATAATGTTGAATAGATTTCTTTATTAGTTCTATGTACATAGAGATTTAAATAAAAAATAAAAAAAAAACGATATAGAGATCAAAAGCACAAGCGCTAAAAGTTACTTTAACAAGTAACATTTAAATAAAAGTATAAAAAAACCTGAGTACAAATTGTATTATATACTTATATATTTGTAGCCTCCATTTAATTTCCTTCATTTTGATACCCTACTCGATAAGTTTGGTTGAAAAAAAAAAAATAACGATTTAAAATTTAGCTCCAAAAATTCACCTTTTCTTTAAAGTAAAATACACCCTAAGAACACTTGGGTTTTTGAGACGAACCTAATGATACTTTAATCGTCGAAATCCATCTAGCCATTTGGAAAATACGAGGTAATCAAGAAATTTACAAAAACCAAACATACCTACAAGATACGCGCGAAAAACATATCCCTTCCTTGGCAGTCGAGTAAAAACACAAGCTCAAAAAGTTACTTTAAAAATATGTAGAGAACTCAGTATCACGTATATATAGAACTATCAAATTCTATGAAATCCCTTGTCATCATTAAATTTATCGATTTTGGGCTGTCAGGAGATTTAATCCCATATTCGTAATGTCTAGAGTATCTAGTTTAATATTTCAGTGATCTTTTAGCAATAAAATAAATATTGTTCAACAGAAATGTTATTTATTGTGATAACGCAATATTGGCAATAGTACCTATAGTCAATGTGAACATTGATAACAGCCTTACTTTACCATATACAAGTTAAAGCAGCGATGGTCCTGAGGTAACGGTACCGAGATACGAGGGTTCGAGCCCAGGCTAGTGTTTTACTTTGTGTAATTTAATTCATCACCACTGCTGTCAAAATGGTGATGAAAAACATCATGAGAAAACCGCCAGGTGGTGGAGAGAAGTGGAAATTATGATTTTCCTACTCCTCCGCTATACTTTTCTGATTAATTTCGTTGCGAGATCCAAGATAGTTAAATTGGTTCTCTGGGACTTCGTCGAGCTTCATTGTCTCGGCGCTTTTCTGATCGCATGGGCATGTCCCAAAACAAACTAGCAGGTCCTAGAACGAAAAATTCGAAGACATGTGATATTTACCAACTCGTACTTGGCTAGCTTTGCCCAGTTCCTCTCTCAGATACAAGGCCTGAATCCCAGCGGTGGGAACATAACAGACTGATGCTTATGTTTCCTCATCTGCCTAGCCTTTCCTAACTATGTTGGGGTCGGCTTTCAGTCTAACCGGATTCAGCTCAATACCAGTATTTTACATGGAGAGACTGAATATCAGACCTCCACAACCCGGTTAGTACTGTGTAATACTATACCATTAAGACGTACACTGAACCATAGTTTAATCACTGCAATTAATCTTAGTGCTTTAAGAATAAAAACTTATGTTTTAAGAATGCAAGAAAATCTTTTGATCACAAATATACCTACATAAAACATATCTGAGCCATTTTGTTTTTGTCTTTTTACGCGCCGTTTCGTTAATAAGATCGCTTTTACTATAAAATATTATAAAACAGTGAACAATTTTAATCATAATAAATTAGAATGCATAAGTCGACGCCAACTATTCATAAATCTTGAACCTTGTTATGAAGTCACAAAACCTCAATTTGTTGCTCATTTTGCTTCAAAAAGCTGTAAACTTCGAGAAATTTCAATACCTAGGATGAACTTAATGATGTTTTGAATTGGTTTTTACCTTTTCACCGCAGCTTACTTTATAGAAGTCAACATTCGTCTATGACGTCATTCACTAAAGGTTAGAAAATTGGCAATTTGGTACACAACATATCACTAAAATGTGGACGTAACATGGATTTTATTTAAGTAATTGAATTGAACATTTTGTGAATAGGAACAAGATTTAGTTCAATAATGAATTCTTACTCCTATTTATAAAGGAGATCGTGGCTATAGACCGACCGCTTTAATGAGTCCTCGCTAAGGTATCAATTTAAATGGAATATTATGAATATTGATCACGTATTGGTTCAATTAGTATTGTAATACTTAAGGGGATTACGCGAAGTGGACGAATTTTTTGACGATTCTTATCCCCTTTTGATACTTGTTCATATTTTATGATATGAGTATATTATAGATCTGTAAATAATTGTAGTGTGTAAATAAAAATCGGTATTTAAGCTTTTGAATACTCATTTACTATTACATAAATATTTATAATTTCAAGAGCTTCAACAATAAGGTACCTAATGTAAACAGGGTATTCAAAACTAATCCAAGTTAACACCTAAGTCAAAACCACATACATAGGTCCACGCCCAGTCACGGCTCCTCGCTATGCTTAGGTATCAGTTTTAAACCCCAGATGATACCTAGATTATAAAGGTCTGTACCTACATGGCACTAGTTGAATATGTCTGTGGTTTTACTTTAGTGATTATTACTTGCTTAGATGTTTGGGGGTATACCTTGGGGTCCTATTTTAGTAGTTAAAACAGATTATTTTTAAACTAACATAGCACGTTTTTGGGAATTTTAACGCTCTTTGACCAAAGAATTAGCATTGCCATTCAACGTGGCAATGTTGCCAGCCTTCTTGGCACGTTTCCGGATGACAGCGATGTTGAGGAGTACTTTGACACCTAGGCGTCCTGTTGTTCATTTAGTTAGCTCATTTTTTTAAAGTTACACGTCAATTTAGTCACCTGCCATATTGAAGAGAGTATTTCAATCCATAAAACTTTTTCTGTGAAACAGAAATCTGATTCATGAAAAAAAAGTCTAGACAGACTGGTTCTTTTATGAATATACAGGGTGCATTCAGCTCCTTATTTTGAATCATATTCTATTCTGAATATAATACGCCTTAAATCAAAAATCCAACAATGGATGTTGAAATACTCTAACGAACGACGCGTGAAATCATCTGTTCACTTCCTGCTAACTACATTGTTCATCGAACTCGTCGTCACGCTTGTAGTTCGCTACGTGCGTTTGGCAACTGTAACGATACATTGCGTTTGAGGAAATAAAACAAATCAAATTTATTGGATTCCCATAACATTCCTGAAATAATGTCTTGTACCGGTCATCGTAGTATAATATACTGAATTTACCCCGTCAGTTTGTGGAGGGCTGTCCCTTACACCCTGCATTATGAAAAGTTACAGTTTTTTTATGAATTGGATTTATTGAAAAAAAAACTTGTTTTTGTAAGAAAAGTTCTTAGAATAATACCCTTAAATATTGTAGATACAAAATCACCAACCTGTATAATCAGTATAATTTACCTACGCCGTGTTATATTATTTAGAAACAAGTCTATTAACTTTAATAGAATAAAACCCACAACGTTATCATATTTTATTATTGTCATTGTGTTGAACAGATTTGACTGAAATCTCGTATCTAAATCGAATTTTCATTAAGGTACAGAAATAGAAATGGTACAATCAAGAAGATTTTCATTAAATACTTTAATCTTATGATTCAGTATTGTTCTTTGTACTTATCTTAACAATATAGCAAAGATTTTGTCAAGCGGGGATTACAGTAAGCCTATTACAAAGACGTAGGCGCCATTGCACACTGTGTTTAGAGCAGAAAATTCGTAAATTTTCTTTTTAAATTATGAAAGAATTAACATTTTTTTTTTTTAACTAGTTACATTTTATTAGATAGCCCGCGACCTTAGTTCGTGTGAAATTATTATAAAAAAAATGAATCGAATTTTGTTAAAAATTTCAAGCGTTTTATTTTTTTGCACTAAACTAAAGTAACTTAAGTTAGACCTTATAACATCATTCTATCTGCCAGTAAAAGTCCCGTCAAAGTCGGTCTAGCCGTTTCGGTGATTAGCCGGAACAAAACGACAGACAGACCGACAGACATGTATATGCACTAAGCACACAAAATGTGTATATGCACTAAGAAAAAAGCTGTTATTTTTGTTTAAAGTTGGTATTACAAACAGACACTTCATTTATTTGTATAGATTGCCCAAGCCCATGCTTTTTAGTTGTTTCGCAAATTGATTTTTCATAATAATATTATTTTGAAACGGTTTCAATTCACTCCTCAGGTTTCGGCACCAAACATAAAAATCTTTAATGAAATATCTCATCAAGATTTTTGTTATGAAATACAATGCCGTTAGAATTTCAAAATTGTTATAAAATACGTCACAAAGACGCAAAACCGATCTTCTTCTTCTTTTTTATCGTGTGGTTAGTGTCAAACCTGGTGTCAGAGTTTATATGCCGCCCATGGGCCTCTGACTTGGCCGTACATGCCGTCCCGATATATCTCTCAGGCATGTTACCTAACTTTCCTTCACCGAAGCAAGTGATAATTCTACAATAAGCACATGAATCCCAAAAATCAGAGGTGCGTTTCTTGGGTTCGAACTTGAGACCTATGACTTGGCAGTACGACGGTCGCACCACTAGGCTATCACTGCTTTTTAAAACTGATGTAAAAAGGTTAAAGAAAACAGCAAAATTAAACGTAAAAAGTCTCCTTAGTACAAAGCGGCAAGTACATGACAGCAAAGTAATTGCCTCAAGAAGTATTTAACTTAAGTGCATCCTTTTAATAATTAAAGAAGGAAGCTACAAGAAGAAAATTAATTAATATTACGGAGAGGGAAAGCCGCGGTAACAAAGGCAATTATCCGGAGATCCGTAGATCCGGGTCTCACATGATCCGAGAACTAACGAGACTCCCTAACGAGATTATGAATACTGACTGCGTTTCGTATCGAATTCGACGGAGGTATATGCACGTTTTAAAGTTTTATACAGATTAAATCTGGGTTTTACCATTGAAGGCATGTTTTCGTGTAGTTTTGGAAAAGCTTCCACGTAATTGTAAATACCTACTTACCAAAACGCCTTGTTAACATAACTATCACATCAACAATATGTGTTTTAATTTTAAGTTAACGCAACTCTGGCCCCTAAGATACAGGCGCAGCCTAGTTTGGGGACTTCTGTTTACTAATTACCATGTTAAATTTCAATTTATTACGATTATACTATAGTAGCTCTAAGTTAGATTAAGAAAATGTTTGTAACAATGGCTTAATAAATAAATAAATTATTTAATTCTTATTCTTTCCTTTATTTAAATTTTTACAAATTAGTTTACATTTTTAAATATTCCTTAAAAATAATATATATAAAAAACATTTAAAAATATAAAAAATTGTAGCCCACCGGTATCGGGAACAGGGTCCAAGCTACCGGCGGTCAGGGCTCCAGAGAGAGGAACCTCCTAACAATACGAGCCGTGTCCAAAAGTACCGCTTTCTGAATCAAGCCCTTGATCCAGCTGCCTAACGAGAGCCTCCTCAGGTATTGGTCGAGGCTCTTGGCAATTAAGCCATGGGCTGATACGACTATCGGCACAATGATCGCTGAGTCCACATCCCACATGTCGACAACCTCGCGAGCCAAGTCAAGATACTTGATTTTCTTATCTTTCTCGGCTTTCTCGAGGTTCTCATCATGCGGGACCGTTATGTCAACAATCATTGTGCGCCGCTCTGATCGATCCACCACCACTATATCAGGCTTATTGGCTACAATAGTCCTGTCAGTGATGATGGATTGATCCCAGTACAATGTGATACTGCCATTTTCGAGAACTGGGTCGGGCACATACTTATAGTACGGCACTTCCGATTCCACAAGGTTGTATTTTAGAGCAAGTTGCTGATGGATAATCCTGGCTACAAGGTTGTGTCTATGCAAGTACTCTCCGTTAGCCAGACGAGAACACCCGGAGATAATGTGACGGATTGATTCGCCTGGACGGTGGCATGCCCGACATATGTCAACCGTACCGTCCTTCACAATAAATCTCCGGTAGTTATTCGTCATCATAACTTCTTATTCTTATTCTTATTCTTATAATTATCAACCAAATCAGAAAAGATTTATATTGTGATCTGGTAGTCTTTAACGTGGTCGTCATCTGCCTAGCCTTTTTCCACCTATGTTGGGGTCGGCTTCCAGGCAGTCTAATCGGATGCAGCTAAAAAACCCAGTTAGTACTGGGTAATACTTTACCCCTGGGTAAAACTGGTTGTCAGACTTTTTGGGCCACTGACTGCCTAACGATTGTCAAAGATTTGCAAATGACACCCGCGACCAATGGCTTAACGTGCTTTCCGAGGCACGGAGGAAACTCGGGTGGTCACCCAACCACAGACCAACCTAGGCAAGCACGGCTTAACCTAAAGATTGACCCAAGCGGCTGTTATTATTTAGCCACGAGCTCCTCCTTTAACTAGTCTTTAACGTGGTGGTTCACTTAATGAATGCATAAATTGTTTAATGTCCCATTTTGTCGCACTGTAGCTCGATCCACTTCCCTTATACCGCGTATGCTTAGGATGCTCAACGCGCTCGTGGAGACCAACCCTGGATTGGACTTGTTTGCTGATGAATGGAAGACGATAATGTTAGAATATTTGTGGTTCTGTGAGAAGACCGAGTAAAAGGATAACCTCATTTAGTATTAATGGCTTATGTTGTCCTGTAATAAATAAATAAATAAATGGTGAGAGCAAAGTCGTGATTTTATGTATGTGTCGGATATTTCAGGATTTATTCCGTTAGGCTCGTACATCATGTGGGCAGACGAATGGTTTCATGCAATGAAAATACACTGGGTGCGATAAACTATTTCTATTAAACTAACAAATTACTTGAAATTACAACTTAACACAATAACACGGGGCACGATGAATCGGGTACAGTTCCAAGAGGTCAAAACTCCTCCGCGATCAGACATTCACTGTCGTCCTCGCCTCGAGCTGTAAACATCAGGGCTCTGGAGAAGCACGCTGTGGGGTGGGTAGACTTGTCAGTAGGTCGCGCGTGACGTCACCACCATCGCACTTGCAATTCATTTTATGTCCGTACTAATGACCGGATCTGACATATGTATATTCCTGTGTAATCTGATACCTAAAATTTTATGGGCTGGTCTGGCTCTTTAGCTGGAAAGACAACCAAAATCTACGAAATGACTGAACCAATGTTTTAATCGGTTAGTAACATTATCATACACACATACATACAAATAAATGAAATTGAAGTGTCTGTAAATTCAAAATAACAGCTTTTTACTGAATGCATAATGAAAGTATATATACATTTATGTACATATATGAAAGTATAATTATAACAAAAAACGTGTTTTTTTAAGTTTTTGTGTCTGTCTGTTTGTTACTGCTTATCTCCGAAACAGCTGGACCGATTTTGACGGGATTTTTACTCGCTGATAGCTGTTGTTATATGGAGTAACTTCAAACTTACTTTTATTTTAGAAAAAGGAATTAGGGTGCCGTGTAAAAAAATTAAAACCATGAAATTGTTAACAAAATATTTTTTTTTCAAATATTATTATTTATTAATATTATTATTTAATTCAAATAGGGAAGTATTTTACAAAAATTTCACGCAGACGAAGGTCGCAGGGCACAGCTGGTTTCAGAATATAGTAACCATTTAAATTCCAATTTAACTTTTTTTTTTTTTTTGAAACAATTCGTAAAAGCCAACTATTTAGCAATATTCGACCATAGGAATGTTCAAACCTGAAGAAAGGCATTCTTCATTATCTGCTTTTCCTTGTACCACGCTTTTCTTTGTCAGGCGCTACAAAAACAAGCAAAAACATGTCTACTCCACCTAAAAAACGCAGCCATTATGCACGATACCAATCGCATTAAAAGTAGGCATGAATAGTTGAATACTCCACAGACATGTCGTGACGTGTTCATTCTGTGTCAGCGGCTGTCAAAGTTTACGTTCCACCGACAACTAATTTGGAAGTCAACGAAGAAATTCGTTTGGAAAATGTTTTTGAGAAACGGTGCAAGTTTTAAAAGTTGCCCGAAGGAAATTGGCTTCTGTGTTCGCAGGTTGAGTTGTAACTGATTATATACTTACTTGTGTTGTGTTTTAGACGGCAAAAAGTTTGATACAAATAAGAGACAAATTGAAGATGAATGGGTTAGGAGGGGTGTTGCCATGCGTGATATAGCGAGAGTGTGTTCGGTGTCTCTTTGAAGGAAGTTCGGAAAATAAGTAACATAACATCACGCCTGTAATCCCCGAAGGGTTTAGTACACCTAATAGTACACCCACATTTCGCCAGTTATGTTCAAGTCCCATGTAATAGGGGGCGAGCCTATTGCCATCAACCGGGCGCACATCCAGATTCCGTGATAAATTACTGATGGAAAAACCGAATAATGCCTGACCTGGGAATCGAACCTAGAACCTCATGCTTTGCAGTCGCGCTTGCGACCACTAGATCAACAAGGCAGTTAAATAATAAACCTGGGTCGGACAAGTTGGTTTTTCCGTCAGGCATTTCCCAGTAGTAGCCACGAAGTCTGTGCCCGATTGATGGCAATAGGCTCGCCCCCTATACGATTTTAGTTAAATATAACTGGCGAAATGTGTGTGTACTATTAGGTATACCTCTGCCTAACCCTACGAAGATTACCGACGTGATTTTATATTATCATTGGGATTTGGGACGTCCCATGTAGTATTTTTCACATGATACACAATGTCGTTTTACTATAGTAAGTAGGCTAGGCAGTCCATACTTACGTACATACATGTTGGTAGGTAAGATTTTAGTCATATTATTATAAATACTTATTGTGTAATAAATATATACATACTTATATGTTATATATTTATTACACACACACAAACACACATACATGTACTCACCGTCACCAAATTCGCACTATTTCCACGTTGACAATAACTTTATGATGTAATGGGAGGCCTGAAGTTCTAAAATACAGGCCTAGGCTTAGTTTAGACTCCAGATCGGCGACAAATTACAACTTTCTGCCAATTACCTGTCAACCATTTCTCAAATAACAATGTAATTTGTGGAGATAAAAAAGCGTTTTTTTATTTTAATTTTTTATTATTAACAATGTTATTTTTCATATAATCTTAAAGTACCAACCTCTTTTCCCGTAAATCACGCCACTCTGTTGCGATGTGTTCATTCAGTTACGTCAATGACTGTCAAACTTCAGCTTGAAGCTCATGGCGCCGAACTAATTTAAAGTAAGGTAAGGGAATACAAACGAGTTCAGTGTTTAAGTGAAATTCTTGGAAGTATTAGTGAAATATCGATGGTGCTAATTTTGTTTTTCACCTTAAACGTTTAACTTGTTGTAATCGTTTTGCGAAGGGTGATATGCAGTTTATAATTGGTTTGCGTCTTAAGAAAACGCAAGACACTTCATATGACGTCACATATTGTTCTATTGCTATCGGAGTTTAGGGTAACACATTAATTACTATTACTAAAATAAAGTTTCTGGGGGTAAATATCAGTCACATTAAAGCTACAAAATAACTAATGTTGAACATCAAGGTGTAAGGGACGATCGAAGCACGAACAAAAAAAAATAAATTCTTTATTTGGTGAAGTGCTAATAAATAAGTTTAGTTAGAAATATCTGTGTAGTCCTGGCTCTTGTACTAGGAATAATAATAATATCGTCCGTGTGAAATTATTATAAAAATATTACTTCCCTATTTCAATCGATTTTTGTTAACAATTTCAAGGGTTTTATTTTTTTTTGCACGGAACCCTAATCCATTCCAAAATATAAGTTAAGCCTAAGTTACTTCTTATAACAGCAGTTATATGCCAGTAAAAGTCCCGTCAAAATTGGTCCAGTTATTTCGGAGATTAGCCGAGACAAATAGACAGACAGACAAAACTTTAAAAAAAAGTACCGCATATACATAAAAATATAAAATGCTGTTATTTTTAAATTACAAACAGACACTTCAATTTTATTTATTTGTAAAGATACACCGGTTTTATCAGAAAAATATTTAAAATTAACAGAAAGATTTCACGCATTCGAAAAATATCAAATTCAACAAAAAAGAACATTTACAAGAACACAGTTTGAGTGCCACTGCCCTCATCTCACAGCCGTCAACGAAACCCTGAATGAGGCCCGCTGAAACCTAATGAGACGGAAGGGTCCTTTCAAATGATCATTTGAGCGTCGCTCAGCGATACACGGGCTACGACGGCCATCATTGATGCTTTCAAAGCCAGCTGTGATTTAAAAAATGGCGGCTTTATTAGAAAGAAAAGGAGTTTTTTTTCGTGGAGGTTTGAATGCGTAAATAGTGGTTGAGGTGGAATCATTTGTATGGAAGTGCAGTAACATAATATCTGAGCTCCAGTGAGCTTAAAGATATTACGTTAGCTTAGTTGTCGTAGGCCTTAGTAAACACGCAACAACGATTAAATTGCACTACCCTCATCGCCCAAAACTGTTGTGTTGCTTCTTGTTTTTGTGTGTAAACCTTCCTTCTGAATTTTTTATTTTTTTATTTTGTACCTGCTATGCTAAAACGATGTATGTTAAGTCGAATTATTATTGTAATGGTAGTTTTAAGATGTGCATTTGTGTTTGTTTTTATCTTACTAGCAGATAACATTGTTCTAAAAATATTTCTGTTTTCTCTGTAAGTGAATTTGTAATTCTTTTGAGAAATAAATAATCGTAGCTAAGAACAGCTGGCATCGTAATAAGGACTCCACAAAACCTGGTGATACTGTGAGTGTACAGTAGTGCGCGTAGCAAAAGACTAAGAAAGAGGATAAACAGATTTGTCTGCATCTAACAATTTATTTATTTATTTAACAGTTTATGTACACAATAAATACAGAAAAGAAGAAAGGAACAGAAAATAGTACAATCAACCAATTATACCAATTTATTTACCATCCACCCGCATTCTCCAGTCATCCCGTGATCATGGCGCTTGAAACAGCGTCGAAATGTCGGGATACCCGATATTGTTGAGCTCCCAGATAATGAATAATCAACTTTTTTTTTTAGTATACAGGGTATACACGATCGAAAACTGTGGAAGGGTCTGATATGTATGTACAAAATGTTAATTGGATATATGTATAAGTTTGTTCATAAAGGCTATTTGAATATGAATACGTAAGCAGGTACACAGGCTATACACAAGCTGGACAAACGGTCCAGATAGGTAGGTCTAACTTCGAGAAAGAGGTCAATCGTTCAATACAACTCGGCTGGGCAGCGTCCGGGAAGTTGCGTGGTATTTTCTCGTCCAACTTACCACAGTGTCTCAAGACAAAAGTCCACCAGTGTGTGTTGCCAGTGATTACATACGGGACCGAAACGTGATCGCTCACAATTACCTGCAACTTGGTAGTCTTAGTCGACAGAAAGCCTCAAACTATACAGTTAGCCTTTATTTTGGAGCTTGAATAGCCTGGATCATCTCATTATCAGCCTAGCTTCTCCTCACCATGTTGGGGTCGAGTTCAGTCTAAATACCAGTATTTTACATGGAGCGACTGCCTATTTGACCTCTCAAACCCAGTAAGTACTGATTCATACGATACCCCTCTGGTAAGACTGGTTGTCAGACTCGGGCCACTGACTGTAATGACTGTTAAAGATGTAAAAGGCGCTAGGCAGCGAAGTTCTAAATTAAGACGAATTTGTTGACCTGTCAATGAAAGCAAATTATCCAATGAGCACTATACAAAGTGTGTCTGGAACCACGACAATAAATTAAAACGAGCACAGAACTAGTCCATCTAAACATTTTAAAACACGAAAATTAGTAGATAATGGAAAATTTAAAAAAAATAATTTTCAAACAAAATAAATAGCAGAATCAACTGCATAAAAAGCAAACACGCTTTATCTACGAAAAGTCACTGACCGTTGCGCAGCGCGGTGCGGGCGCGGCGCGGTGCGGGGCGCAGCGATGGCGGTAGGTAGTCGAAGGTAGGTATTTTAGTCGGAGAACAACAAATTAGCGGGATAAACTCACTAAGTTGCACGTTGTTAATTAAAAGGTCACTGATTGAATAATTAATCACATAATATCACATCACAATCAGAATTTACACCATCAAACGTTTGTGTGTCACCATATCTCTCCCGATATGTATGCAATGGTAAAGCTGCATTTTGGTTACATTCTCCTTACGTAAGTACCATGTCGGTGTACTCGGCAGCTGGGTACCTTATTTGAGGCATAATTAAACTACAAAACTTCAAACCTAACCTAAATCACGAAACTATACCTATTAAATGCTTAATTAACTAACTAATATTACACTAACACTTAACAATAAGTCACACTAACCTATGCACTAATCCAACTATCACAAATCGTCTTTAATCACAATAACAACTAAAACTTTTTATAAAATCACGAAATTGCGCGCGCGGGTCGTATCGTGATAAAAAAATTAGGCGTGTGCTCTCCTCAAAAAGCGCCGTTATGCACTGATTGCGTAGTTACCGAGTCCGAGACTTTTTGCCAAAAAATTCCGCTCACACACGAATACGCAATGGTCTATGCACCACTAATGCATAATTTGCGTAAGTAACATTTCTTTTTCTTTCTAATTGTAGTATTTTGTGTTACTGGGCGGGGCGCGTTAGAGTGAAATAGTATGACACCTTTCTCTGTCTTTCAAGCATATTGAGACGTAGAGAATAGAATCGTACGTTTTGCACAGGTTCTTGACCTTACAATGTTTACCTATTATTGCGGACTCAGATCTACATCATGTTGTAAAATAAGAAAATGAAAAATAATTTCCTGTGGCTAAAGTATTCATTGGATTTGATTGAATTTTTGTATACGGGTAAAGAACATGACACTCTTTACGTGGTTTGAAGGATTGTCAATAGTCCTGCTCCACTCTGTATATACAGAATGCAGAAAAAACTTTAAAACGCAAATATAACTAAATTATTAAAACAAACATAAAAGGCACTTGCATTCGGGGCTAAACAACATTCATTGTCATGAAGTATTCAACTCGTTGTAAGCAGTAGCTGCGGAATAAAGTATTAAGCACTACTTGACCCGATTCCTTGCTTTTGTACTGAACTGCTGAACTACGGTGAGCCGAAATTAAGTTCGACTTGTTCTGTTAATTTTTAATTTTTCGTTTTAAAACTCATATTCAAACTTAAAGCATTTATTTATACAGGCACTTTTAAAAGTCAAAAACAAAAGGATGAAGCCACAGTCCCGTCACAAGGCATAATATTTTGTGAAAGTACTGTAGTTGCCCATTCCTAAGCGTAGATCTCTATGGAGAAGAAGGGGCAAGAAACTCCATGGACACTCTTTTAAATCAAAATATTTTTACAAGATCTTGATTACATCATTCATGTTGAACTATACAGGGTGTAAACGGACCCTTCACGAAGCCGTCAACCAAGCATTCTGTACATCGAATTAAGTAACTTTGCGCAAAAAATTACTGCTGGAAAATGACTTTTTTTTGGAGTGAAAAATCACGTTTTTCGGTAGGACTCAATATAACGCCCTTAAAACATTGTGCTGATGGGTGGATTGAATATTACGGGAATCGTGGAGGTGTTTAAAGTAATGTTCTTACATTGAAAAAGTATTAAAAAAAACTTGTGAAAAAATTGGAACTTTGACCCCCAATATCCGTAACTAGAAGGTGTCCAGGTATGGTCTAGAACAAAAAAACGATCCAAATGACGGGGAGAACAAGTGCTTTTCGGCTTCGTTAAGGGTCTTTTTAGACCCTTTACAATGGTTTTTAAATGGATCTCTAAGCGAAGTTAAAGCTTTTATTAAATTATTTTGACAATGATGCCCGTAACTGCAATCGCTTACTTGAAGTGTCTAAACCTAGGTACATAACCAGAGGTACAAAGTACATTACCTCGTGTTATGTGTTTGATCACCGCAGCTCTCAAAACAATAGAAGAAAAACTTCGTGAGGTAACCGACAGGGCCAAAATCAAAAAGATTTTAAAACACTTATACAACATTATTTTTAGTATATGCGAAACCTGAATATAGTTTGTTCAGAATAAGTAACTGAATCGATTCCAATAATTTTAAAACCATGTTATATTTTTTCCCAAAAATATTTAAATAAGTTAAAAGTTGGATACCGAGCAACTTTGAGTACCTATCGCAATAATTTAGGTTCCTACTGCCAAATTATTATTATCAATGAGCTCAAGACAAAGCTGGAGGCTCGCGCTGCGTGGTGACTGCGTTTTTGAGCGGACAACTAGGTAACAGAACATGCTTATAACTTTGTGATTTTTCATGATACTTTTTTGAAATTTTGAACATAGATTCTTTACATAAAAATACTAGACAGGTGTATCAGGTTTCGCATATACTAAAACTAATGTTGTAGAACGGACATTGGTCCCAGTCTTCGTGTCCAGTTCAACAACATTTTCAGGATGATGTTGGAGCTCCCCCGCTTTTGCAGCGCATTGACTATGTTTTTAGAAGCGTGCGCAGCGTGGCTTCCACGCCGCTATGCGCAAGAGGCCCGTCGCTGGTGCGGCGAGTGCGGGGGAGCGCTAACAGCTGGCCGCGCTCGCGGTAAGGCCTGATTGCTCCATCATCTCCCACTGTTGTAAGCGACATGTGGCAGGCTGATACGACCAACAAACCTCATTTAATGTGAATTGTTAGTACAATTATGGTTATTTTTTTATTATTCTATCATTGTGTATGTCATATTATAATTATTAATTGGATTGAATTGAATTAGTAATGTTGTGTGTGTGTGACTGTATGTGTGTATTATTTCTATTACTTATGAGTCAGTGATACTAGAATCATTATTATTTTCTTTTTATTGAGATTATTTTCATAAAAATGTTGATCCCGAACATCTTCGATTTTGACACATGAATGCTACCTGACAAGGTGGCGTATGACACTAGACATACCGATTTGTTACTAAGTAGAAACAAATATCGGATTACGATTTTCTTCGTCTTATCCCGTCTATCGCTTAAATGTCTTTAGCTAAAATTATCTCTGCTCTGTTAAGTTCTTAAAGGATTGTAAATTATCAGTAATTATGGCAATCACGTTTTAATTCTACCTCCGAAATTTTGTCAGTAAATAAAGAAGGCAGTAATTAATTATTCTAAAACATAACCACATGTGTGGGTATGTGTTTGAAAAGCATTAGCATTTTGCGTTGTGCCAACATTTCTGTGTGTAAATATGATACGAGTGTATGAAATATACAACATTATTTTTAGTATATGCAAAACCTGAATATATTTTGTTCAGAATAAGTAACTGAATCGATTCCAATATTTTTTAAACCATGTTGGAAAAAAACATTGGACACCGAGCGACTTTAAGTACCTATCGCAATAATTTAGGTACCTACTGCCAAATTATTATTATTAATGAGCTCAAGACGACGCTGGAAGCGCGCGCTGCGTGGTGACCACGTTTTTGTCCGGACAGCCAGGTAACAAGACAAGCTTATAACTTTGTGATTTTTCATGATACAGTTTTGAAGTTTTGTACATAGATTCTTGACATAAAAATATAAGACACGTGTTTCAGGTTTCGCATAAACTAAAACTAATGTTGTATAGTAAATGAGTCAACTTTTAGTGTTTTAATTGTATATCATCATCATCATCATCATTTCAGCCGAAAGACGTCCACTGCTGGACATAGGCCTCCCCCAAGTGTCGCCACATTGACCGGTCCCGTGCGACTCGCATCCAGCGGATCCCTGCAACCTTCACCAGGTCATCGGTGAAGGTTATACTTGAAAGATTTTTCTAAGGCTAGTTATAATTTAATATTGTGATATTTTTCAGGGAATTGTGTATCCTTCTCTGAATGATTTAAGAGAAATTCCAAAAACTTGTTTTAAACAAAGAAATTTCGTTTTCAATATGTTTGTGCCTGTATATCTTATGTGATAAAAAGATCTATTGACAACACGAGGGATAACAATAGACAAATATTTTAGATGATCTTAAATATACAGGTTATTTAGTTTCGCAGTCATAATTAAATTACCAGCATGGAACTAAACCGGACCAAGAATTAAACCCTGCGGTATGCCAGTAGGCATACCGCAGGGTTTGATTCTTGGTCCGATTTTTGGTCAGGGTTTGGTTCTTGGCAGAGTACTGCAGCCATCGAAAGATTAATTGTGAAACTTAATAAATTGTTGTTGTTGAAAAATAAATAAATTACTATCATCAACACACACTCGCTTTTACTCAGTATCAGCACTATGCTCATCTAGGACCGAGACGAAGTTGTTCTCTGAATATTTTGACATTGAATTTGACATTATATTTTGACATTGAATTTGACATTATACCTGCTATTAATTTGACATTGTATTTATTTGTTGACATATTTTAAATGAATTGACTCTTGAACGAGACATTTCACTCAATTTTAATAGGCTTTTAAATGTCGTTTCTGCATGCGATAATTTTATTTAATATGTAATGTTCAACACAATATAAATTGTTAATGAATAAATAAATGAATGAATGAATGAATGAACACAGTCCAAAGGCCTTTGAATTTCTAGCAAGTTCTGATTTATTGTACGCTTGTGTGTATATTATATCGCAACCGAACTGAATTTTATTTCACATTTTTTTTACTTCTTGCTCGATATTAATTAGGCTGATGCGCATTTACCTACACATCTACATTTATTTAATTAATTCTTTAGTTTTTGGAACTCTCTAGGGTAACGCTTTGTACACGACTTCAGCCGATATGACTTGAAACAAGCGACGTGCGTATCCTTCACGTGAGTATGCGATGATGACGGGATTCGTGTTATGTCCTAAGCAGTTTCTTACATTTGTTTTCTACCCAGTCACTGTCGCAAAACGCGTGCAGCTTGAGCGTGCAGATTGTTGTCCAACGGTGATGCATGTCACCGTAAAATTGTAAAAACTGTTAGATTATAATCTATCTAGCGAGATTGTAAACTGTCGAAAGATTGTGAACCGTAGCAAACTGATTACAATTTAACGCTTTATTTTTCGGTAGATTATAAATCTATCGAAGTGAAACTGTCAAATTGTGATTGTGCGTTGGGTCGCACCTCGCGCGCTGATTGGTTAAACGTCATGTGCCCCGCGCCGCCAAATTTGTTGATTAAATGTTTTAGTGATTGTAAATTGATTTCGTGTTACAAATAACTTAAAGCTTTAGAATTAGCTGTATTAAATTGTGGAAGTAAAATGAATCTGTGATTAACGACGTTTAACCAATCAGAGCGCGAGGTTAGTTCCGTCGCATGCTATTTCACAATTCGACGGTTTGACTTCGATAGATTATAATCTACCGAAAAGTAATGCGTTAGATTGTAAACAGTATGTTACGGTTCACAATCTTTCGACAGATTTCAATCTCGCGAGATAGATTATAATCTAACGGTTTTTACAATTTTACGGTGACAGATATAAATATTATATTTCATTGCATTCTTGTCACCTTTTGAATGGTTGGTACGAATATTTAAATAATCTAAAACGTTGCGAACAATAAATAAATATGAACACACAATAAAACGCATGGTGAGCAGACGATTTTAAATTTTATTGCTTAAACCTTAAGGTCGGCTTCGTTAAGTACACTCTTAACGAAGCCGAAAGGCATTTGTTCTTCCCGTCATTGCGTTATTTTTTGTTCTGGACCAGACCTGGCAACCTAGTAGCTACGGAGATCTTGAAGGACAAAGGTACAACTTTTTAACTCTTGGCGTACGTTTAGGCAAAGAGCATTGCGTTAATTATAACTAGACCTCTTGTTAGTTATCTTAGATAGACTCCAGTGCTCATGCATCATTTTTTGCATCTTTTCTTAGCACCTTCCGTTGCGTCCATCATTTCCTGTAACGTGCGGACACCAGCACAGGTAGGACAGGATATTAAGTGTCCCAACGTTTGAGCGACAACTCCACATCTACATTTGTTACCCCGGGAGTCAGCTTGCTTTTGTCCGCTTTGTTTATGTTCTTTTATCTTCAATCCTGCTTTTTAAACCCTCGTTTTCTCTTCGTCTTTCTCACTTTCATCTTTTTCATATTTATTGGTTTTTGTCTTTTTTTATAGTAGAACTTATCCAATCGATATAAGGGCTAGTTGGTGTAATAACTCCAGGAGTATAAAAAGGGTAGGTATCAAGCAATTGGCAGAAGTACTGACCTTCTTCGGAGCCGAGAGAGTTGATGCCGACTACACCTGATGGATGGAGCACTGGCCCGCCGGAGTCACCCCCACATACAGTAGCCGACATACCACATCGTCTTGCTAGACACATACCTAATTTAACAGTTATTAGAGCATTCTTGTCACAAGGCACAACTACAGCATCCAACATTTGTAAAGGCAGCTGCAGTGTAGTAGCATCACTTGCAATGTCGATGCTATGCGTTTCGTTTAGCCTTATGGTACGGTTAGTTAATCCGTAACCGGTTAAAGTGACTTCATGTCCAGACATAGATAAATAATCCAATCCGCTGACGCGGGCGTACCTCTGCAATATGATTTCTTCATGTTTAATCAAAGCTATGTCACTATATAAGTCATACATCCTTAATACATAAGCAGGGTGTATGACATTATATTTTACATTGCTATTGGTTCTGTTACCATATGTGATGACAGGTTTAATTATTACATTCCTTGGTTTGATTTCAAAAACAGGAACGGTAAAACAGTGGGCCGCTGTGAGTGTCCAAGTAGGAGTTAGGACGGACGCAGTACACGAGTGCAATTGTTTGATTAGTTTTACAAAATTATCCTCACGGAGTATAATTTGATATTGCAGTCTTACGATGTATGGGTGTTCAGTTTCGTTAGCATCTCTTCCACCCCTTATCCTTAATTTATTTGGATTTAAGTTTCGCCGTGATTCAATTAATCGTATATACAAACAAAATGAATAAAACAGTACAATACGACGCATGGTATACAAATTATTTAAAAAGAAAAAGTTTTATCGTTCCGAGTTATGTTTCGATTCGGAGTTGCTGATAGATTGAAATGTTGAAATCACTGATTTATTATTATTGCTGAACGAATCGCTATAATACTGAGCTGAAAATTGAAACAAGCTTGTCGTTTGTTTTATTTAAAAAAGTAACCATGGAGTTTTTAGCCGGTATCTCTCCATAGGAAACGACTAACCCGAATCGAAATAGTGACAAATAGTGAGGTCATTTAAAAACTCACATAAAACAAATGAAGTTGGTTGTAATTGTCTCAGTATCAAGAGTAACAAGAAGCTGTGTAAAAATAAAGATCATAGTTTTTTTATAAAGCTATAAAGAATCGCGGAACGTACGTATTTTCGGATACCCCTGACCGTGACGTCACTAATTAGATCCGACTGGCAGTGGTTATTATTTAGCCACGAGCTCCTCTGAAAGTAATACAATAACTATTTCATCTAATGAATTTTTAAATACACAAAGTAGTATGAAATTAATATACAAAATGTTATTAAATATAATGTCATCATCATCTGCTTAGCCTTTTCTCAACTATGTTGGGGTCGGCTTCCAGTCTAACCGGATGCAGCTGAATACCAGTATTTTACATGGAGCGACTGCCTATCTGACCTCCACAACCCAGTTAATACTGGGTAATACGATGCCCCTTGGAAAGACTGGTTGTCAGACTTTTCGGGCCACTGACTACCTAACGACTGTCAAAGATCTACAAATGACACTCGGGACCAACGGCTTAACGTGCTTACCGAGGCACGGAGTAAACTCGGTAAGTAATGGGTGCTCACCCATCCACAGATCAACCTAGGCAAGCACAGCTTAACCTAAAGATCGACCCGAACGGCTGTTATTATTTAGCCAAAAAAATACAAATAATTTATCGTTAATGATATTTCAATGATTTAATAACTTTTTACAAGGTATTATTCACCGAGATTCACAGTTGACCATGCATTACAGTAACTATGGCTGAGCACATCGGGCTCTCTGCCCTCTATCTCAAAAAAGGTTGGGCGTATGAAAAAATTTTCAAAACAAAATTTGTCGCAAATTTTATGTTTTACAATTTTTATGGATATGTCAACATCATTGGAGCTATAGAAACGGAGATAATCGCAAAAAACTGATTTTTGTGACCTTTGACCTTGAATAACTTACGACGCAGGCACCGGATGTTATGAGACTTTTGATACAACTTTTAGAACACCAAAATGAAGGTGTATACGAGTTTACAGCTTATTATCTCTCATTCCGAGGTTGACCCCTTTTTTTTGCTTATTTGACTGGACCCTAGATGAGTGAGTGACCAACATTTATTACTAGAATTCGGATAATTTTGTAAAAATACGCAAAGGAAGAAATACTTCTTAAGTCTTCCTTTTTTTTTGCAAAAAAAAATACTATAAAGAAAAACATTTAAGTACTCCTTTTCCTCGTAAATAAAGTCGAAATTAGTTTGACAAAATAACATTCTTGACGGGGTAGATTTCATTTTGTAAGTCAAAGAATGTAACTACAAAGCAAAATAAATGTATAATAATTAGCGAGGACTCAATAGATCGTTCTAAATTCGCCTTTATTATGACTCAAACAATGCGGCTTTTAATTTCAATGATAAATTACAGCTTTCCGTAAATAGCGCGATGAGGTAGCAAAGTTGCAGTAAGTTAACTCTGTGGCGTCCATCATAATCTGCCTAGCCTTTTCCCAACTATATTGGGGTCGGCTTCCAGTCTAACCAGATGCAGCTGAATACCAGTATTTTACATGGAGCGACTGCCTATCTGACCTCCACAACCCAGTTAGTACTGGGTAATACGATACCCCTTGGTAAGACTGTTTGTCAGACTTTTTGGGCCACTGACTACCTAACGACTGTCAAAGATCTACAAATGACACCCGGGAACAATGGCTTAACGTGCTTTCCGAGGCACGGAGGAAACTCGGTATGTAATGGGCGGTCACCCATCCACAGACCAACCTAGGCAAGCACGGCTTAACCTAAAGATCGACCCGAGCGGCTGTTATTATTTATCCACGAGCTCCTTAACTCTGTGGCGTCCGTAAATCATAAATAATAATGAAAGTTTATTGACTCATAAAAACTGTTACAATATTTAGGTACCAGTGGCGAAGGTTCCATACAACTCGATTCCTGCTGGCTTCCCTTTGAAAAATGGCACAGTCAGTATTCTATGGACAAATAATATAATCACATTAAAGATACGTACTCCGGCTTACCTCTTACAAATTTGACCCTTCGCTACTCTTAGGTATGACACTAGACCCTTGGATCATCTGCCTAGCCTTTTCTCAGCTATGTTGGGGCCGGCTACCAGTCTAACCGGCTGCAGCCGAATACTAGTATTTAACATGGAGCGACTGCCAATCCGACCTCCAAAATCCATTTACTTTGTTATACGATACGTCTTGGTAAGACTGGTTGTCAAATTTCCGGATTTCTGACTAACAGTAACGACTGTCAAAGATCTACAAATGACAGCCGGGATCAATGGCTTAATGTGGTTTTCGAGGCACGGACGATACTCGATATTTAAAGAATGGTCAGTGGGCCGACCGCGGCAAGCACTGCCTAATCTTGATGATCGGCCCGTGTGGCTGATCTGATCCCTAATTAAAAACCTAACCTTCTGTTCTACCCTCCACTATCCATGGTAGCTGTTACGAACAGTCTAGGGAGGGGAAGATGGGGGGGACAGTATAATGACGTCAGCCAAAAAGTAATTTTCGCGGTGACTTGCTCACCATCGCTTGTTTCGAGTCATGTTGAAATGCAAGTAATTAACTATTTTGTTACGGGTGATCTCTGATAGGTCATTCGATATTTTCTACACTTTTTCTTTGGGTTTTGGTGGAGATTTTAGAAAGAATTTTAGAGCTTATAGAAGAATATTTAAACTTCTTTTTAAGGATACTCGTTAATTTGAAAATTGAAAGAAGTGTATGTTCTACGCATCGTTCACGTATTGTCATGTTAAAATTCCACCGTGAGGAACATAATATAAGACGATTCTCCCACTGCACCGCGCTCCGTCGCGTAGCGCGGGGCCGCAGATTTCAACATTGTAAGAAAGTATCTGAATTTGTATAGAAAACACGCCTTGGACAACACACTGACAACGAGTCGGCGTACAGTGCGGCGTATTCGCGACGGAGCGCGGTGCAGTGGGAGAATCGCCTAATGCTCACATTTCAGTACTTTATTGTGTATCGAGTTGGACTGGGGTCGACGAAACTTGGAGGCGTCAAGTCTGTGTAATGTGTGAAAACCCTAAAGCTAAAAGCACATATTAGTTGATACTAATGCGAGGGGTTCTTGTTCATCATCCTCCACATCATCATCAGCCCGACTTCACCCACGCTGGGTATAGGCCTCTCTTTGTTTGTGCCAATGTTGAGGTACCTGTGCCTTTTTTTTTTTTTTTTTTTTTTTTTAGGATGGGAAATCATCAAATGACCCCCCCGCTCGGGGCGGAGCGGAAGGGAGTGTCAGACTTGTACTGACTAAAACCCATCCATGTTCCTTCTTTGCCCTTTATGTTGGTTGCTGACATCTCTTTGAGGCGCGCGTGGAACACGAACGCGCCGTCGACACGGCCTGTCGTCATAAGACGGCCGGACGGTGAGCTAGCCCATAACTCGCCGTCCACAGGCCCGCGCCTACGGTGGCCGGGGGCCACCACGTGACCCCCGACGCCCAGGGCGTCTCCCGCGGCGGCTGGGACGTGAGGCTCTTTCCCTCTCACGTTCCGCCACCTCCTTCACTAGCATGACTGCTTCGCAGAAGGAGGTGACGGCTTCCCATTCCCTCTCGATCCGGACCATGGCTTGAACCAGGGCCAGGCGCGAGAGGTCGCCGCCGCCAATCGCCTCTACGAGGACACGGCGCTGCTCCGCCCAAGCGGGGCAGACCTCCACAGTGTGCTGCACCGTGTCCTCCGGACGATCCTCACAATGGAAACACCCGGGCGTTTCCGCCCGCCCGATTCGGTGCAGGAACCTCCCGAAACAACCGTGTCCGGTGAGGACCTGCGTCAGGCGGAAGGTGAGGGCGCCGTGGCGCCTCCCTAGCCACTCCTCAAAGAGGGGACTTATCGCCACTATGGTGGCGTGCCCTGCACGGGGTTGCGACAGTCGCTCTCTCCATGTCACCATGAGATCGCGCCGGAGGTCTGTCCGCTGAGCGGCGATTTGCCGCGGCAGCGGAGTTTCCCCCCGACGTAGTGCCTCCGCGCGCCATTCGTGAAGGCGCGCGAGGACTATAGCCTCCAGATCCCATGGCGGCAATCCGGCAAGGAGGCTCGCCGCCTCACCGGAGATCGTGCGGTACCCCCGGACTAGCCTTAGGGCTATCCCCTTTTGGGGCGCGTTCAGGTAGCGGGCGGCTTGTCGCCTCAGAGAACGCGCCCACACCGGGGCCCCGTAAAGGGCCATGGACCGCACGACCCCCGCGTAGAGCCTCCGGCAGGAGGCGTTTGGACCCCCCAGGTTGGGCAGGAGCCGCTTGAAGGCAGCCCCGGTCCGTTCCAGTTTGGGGGCCAAACGTCGGAAATGCTCCACGAAGTTCCACCGGCTGTCGAGGACGAGTCCCAGGTACTTCAGCGTCGACCCGACGCCGATGGAAACCCCTCCCGCCGTCAGTAGGGATCCCGACGGTGGCGCATTCCGAGGCTCATGAAAACACATGGCCTCGGACTTGTGCAATGCCACCTCAAGACCCAATTGCCGGATCCTCTCCACGACTATCGCAACCCCGCGTGTCATGTTTTCGGCCGCCGCCTCGTGCGACCTCCCTTGTGCCAGTACCAGCGTGTCGTCAGCGTAGCAGACTACGCTGACGCCGCTAGGGAAGTCGGCGCGCAGCACCCAGTCGTAACCAATGTTCCACAAGGCCGGCCCCAGAACCGATCCCTGTGGAACACCGCACGACATCTCTCGCCGGTTCCATTCTCCGTCCCGACCGGGGTAGATGACGGCCCTATCCGTCAGGTAGTCCCCGACCACACGACGAAGGTAAGTCGGCACCCGGTGATACCGGAGTGCCTCCCCAATGCAGCTCCAGGGCATGGAGTTGAAGGCGTTGGCGATGTCAAGAGACACCGCCAATACGACCCCGCCCCGGGAAACCGCGTCCCCCGTCGTGAGGGCTCTCACGCGCATGATGGCGTCCACCGTCGAGCGCCCCTTGCGGAAACCAAACTGGTGTTTCGCAAGATCCGGCCCCATGAGGTACCTGTGCCTGTGGTTACGGTGCGTATAGGTGTGCGTTGTAGTATGGAGTTTAGTAGAAAGAATCTAGGCAACTCTCGCACGATGTCGTCCGTCCGTCGTGGTCGGGCAGAGGCAGCGAAGCGGATTTTAAGGCGGTTTGCCGCGTGGACAGGCGGTAAGCGCGACTGACCGCGCGGATGGGTTTCGATCAGTCATGCGGTCCGATTACAGTCGTTGAAAAGAATGGATGCTGAAGTGGCAGCTTGTTGCTACTACTTTTTTTGGTTACTATACAGAAAATCACTACATGATAACCGAATACAAACTACATAACAGCAACACACATAACGTGAAAGTGATCCGCGCTGTAATGTGGTGCCTCGTGTACCAAGCGTTGACATACCGCGTGGAACCCCGTACGGGGAAGCGGAGGCGGTGCGCTCGACGCTTGTCTTGTGTCTTGTCTTGTGTATTAGGCATTAACGGATTGCAATACTACGTGAATCTGCCTCAAACATCGTTTGGCTTCCTACAAAGTTTTCTAAAAAAAATCTAATTGTATTTAAGTCTACCAGTTTCTTAATGACAAAGTAAGATGACTATTCTCAATCGGGAAATTCTTTTTATCTATGTAAAGAACGTTGCTAAAAATAAATAAAGCAAAAACGATTTTTAAAGATCAAAGGACAATGCCAAGCCCGGGTTTCCAATTTACCTGCCGATCAGGTATTTTTAGTTACAAAGGTAAACACGGGCCACAACTAAGTACATCGCTAGAAGGAAGGAAAAGCCCACGCTACATAAAGCCCCGTTCACGGAGTCGGGCGATGCGAATTGACTACGTCCTCGGGCGATGCGGCTTGCGTCGAGCGACAATCGCGCGTATAGTATAAAACAAAGTCGCTCCCGCTGTCTGTACGCTTAGATCTTTTAAACTACCAACGGATTTTAATGCAATTTTCAGCAATAGATAGAGTGATTCAAGAGTAAGGTTTATATGTATTTGTGTATCTAATCTACATTGCACCCGTGCGAAGCCAGGTCACTAGTTTTTTATAAGCATTTATTTAACTTGACTTTTTAGTTAGTATGTATTGGTCAAATCTTGCAACTAAATTTCAAATCAGTTCTGCCCAACCATTTGAGCTAAAATATTGAACACACGTGTGGTTCTGGTGACAATAATTTTTGTAACAGACATGACTTGATCCTGCAGCCAGGATCACCTCCTCATGAAAGAACTCCTCAATGGTTAATAGCATGGACACGACCTGTTTATACGCGTTCACTGTTGATTAATAAACCTAATGTTCTTTTTTTCATTTGAATAAAAGCTTGTTTTTTTATAAAAAGGGCTAATTTATTCTTTTTCGTAAGTACAAGTCGCATTGTGTTAACTTGTGGCATGCTCTTAGCAATTTTTTCCGCAGGCGCCATCATGGCCAAGCGGTTACCCTGTATTTCGAAATTAAAGTCGGTAAATATTACCTGAAAATTCTACTAAAAACCGTATTGTATACAATGCAAGATGGGAAACAATTTTGTTCTAATTAAACCCTTAAATCGTTGCCGGAAAATATTAACATTGGGCTCATGGGCCACTAATCAAGATAATTACTGACGTGTTGAGCCCTGAATGCTGGTGCACGGAATAAAATCGCGCTTTTGAAGCGGGCTGTGGAGTAAAGAGACTCAGTCGCGGTTTGAATTAAAACATCGTATAGAAAGTGCTACGATGACCTTATGAGGATACCCTGCGAAGATGGCGCTGTTGTGAACATTTTTTAAATCCTATACTATTAAATGAGCAATGTTTGTGTTTGTAAGATTTGTAATTACGTAAACTTATACTGTCACTTACAGGATATCTTCCGTGATTGTTTATTATTTTGCGCTTCCGATATTTCGACGCTGTTGCAAGCGCCATGATCGCGGGTTGATTCGGAAGATATTCCGTAAGTGACAGTATAAGTTTAGTTGTAAACCGTGGATGCTTAAAGCAGTGTTTGTAACCACGTTCTCGAAAACGCTTCTAACGATTTCGACGAAAATTGAAATATAGGGGTTAACGGGGGCGAAAAATCGATCTAGTCTCATATCTAGGAAAATGTGTTTTCTCTATTTTCATCCGAGCAGAACTCGGTCGCCGAGGTACTTGTATTAAAAGAACAAAATCGCGGCGGCAGGTTTAGTTGTAATTTATCCAGGCGTCAAAAGATTCTTGAACAACTCTACTCTTGTAGTCTCCAATTATGTTTGAATTATCATCCAGCAGACCTAGAGTAGTCACCTCGTTAGCATCTTGCTACTGTATGAGTTAGGTATTCTGTAATAGATTGTGCTGAATCTAGAAGCGTAAGCTAAAAAATTAACACCATTGTTCTCGAGCTCATAGTGCAAGTTAGGTATCAATATCTCTCTGCCTATCCTACTATTTGGAGCAGGTCTCGTTCCTAGGCACATTTTTCTGTACTAAATATCAATGACTTATAACAATATTTGGAAGGCCTAACCAGCAGACGAGGAGCTTTCCTACATTATTTATATTAACAATCGACATAGATATTAACCATGTTTACTGTTGGTTTAGAGTTACCGATATTTCGGCGCTGTTTCAAGCACCATGATCACGGATAAACTGAAGTTATTGCGGGTGGGTGGTAAATATCCCGTTTTTAGTGTTAATGATAATGTTAGAGACCATGACAGTTTAAAAACTTATAGCTTTTCTATCTTTCTCATACTTTCTCTTTTGCTTCGAAAACAGCTCAAACTCATAATCATCACCATCATCACTCTCCTGCCCTTATTCCAGAGGCACAGCATATCTTCTTTCATACTTGTCTATTACCGTCATCTCAGCAGTCACCTCCTTTCTAGTCATATCATCCTTCACACAGTCCATCTATCGTTTCTTTGGTCTTCATCTACTCTAAAAAAAAACAAAACACAGCCAAAAAAATTTTCGCATTCTTCATCCACCAAGTTTGGTGCCTAACGCCAGAAATAAAAGGACCCTTAATTTGAGCTAGCATCCCTTTTAGCGCGTTCTCAGTAAACAGCCCTTTTGTAAAGGTAGATTAAAATTATCAACGTGTTTACCGTCCGCTTCTGCGGTTTTATTTGCTTATTCATTAATGTGCGTCTAAACGGGCAATAATATTGCTGTAAAGTGTGGCTGCAATACAGTTGTCGGCAACATCATCTGCCTAGACTTTTCCCAACTATGTTGGGGTCGGCTTCCAGTCTAACCGGATGCAGCTGACTACCAGTATTTTACATGGAGCAACTGCCTATCTGACCTCAACAACCCAGTTAGTAACACGATACCCCTTGGTAAGACTGGTTGTCAGACTTTTTGGGCCACTGACTACCTAACGACTGTCAAAGATCTACAAATGACACCCGCGACCACCGGCTTAACGTGTTTTCCGAAGCACTCAGAAAGCTCGGTATGTAATGGGTGGTCACCCATCCACAAACCAAGATAAAGATCGACTCGAGTGGCTGTTATTATTTAACCACGAGCTCCTCGGTTGTCGGCAACATTGGTAGCAATTACAGCCACATTATGCATTATGCGTGGTCGGTCCATACCATCATCTGCCCGCCTTTTCCTTATTACGCTGGGGTCGGCTTTCAGTCTAACCGGATGCAGCTAAATACTAGTATTTTATATGGAGCGACTGCCTATCTGACCTCCACAACCAAGTTATTACTGGGTAATACGTACCCCTGTGGCCGGAACATATAGCCACACCTTTTTATGTGTTGCCATTCACGTTGCAAAACATTGAATGGGAATCGAAAGTGTTTTTGTGATGACTGAAAATATTATCTGCATTGACATATTGACGAGATATAATATTGGATTAAAATGTTTTTACTATGGTTGTTAATATTGTAGCCACATAAAATCGCCCGTTTAGACGCAACATTACAAAAATAATTTAAACCATCTAATTTTCATATGTCCACTTTATCCTAATGGCAGGAGAGTCTATTATCGTTTGGCGTAATTGCCTGGTTGGGAAACAGTTTCTTTTTGAAAAGACTATTGTTTCGAGTCCTTAATTCGGTTCACTGGTGTTTGGTGTTTGGTGATCGCGTTTTATAGGTATATTTTATGTCGTTAATTTTGTGGGGAAAGTTCCTTTTATTTTGCTAGAACACTGTTCGATTATGAAGATTTCTTTGTCTCTTTAGAAATTATAAGGAAATACTCGAAGAGTGTCTCCAATTCCTAGATTGAAAATGGCTTAGTTATTATGTAATTATGTTTGATTTTTCATCTGAAATGGGTCAGAAAAAAAAGCCACCATATGTTTGTTCTGTTTCTGTTGGCGCTCAAAAGTCTTTGACAGAGTGCACTCTTTGTTAGTTTTTGTGCAATAATTGATTTTTTTATTGAATAGAAAAAAGAAAATGGCGGTGTAAGTTAAAATTTTGGCTACACGCCAAAACATCCTTGTACATCGATTTATCACAATGAAATCTGAATTTGAAGATTTTGTGTGACATAGCCTAAGTTTAAGACTTTTGTAAACGTTTTAATGAATAAAGAGTATACAGGGTGTAACGGAAAGGGTATAGTCTTATGATATGCTGCTAACCATCAAACTGAACAACTTTCTCCTTGGGTCCAATATCGTAAAAGCGAAAAAATTATCAGCTGTCCGATACAAAATTTCAATACCTACTCGACCCAAATGTATGGGACAGCTGATAATTTAGCATATGGACGTACATTTCTATAAACCTTATTATAAGTATTTGAAAACATACGATATAATAACATTCTCTAACATACAAAAACAATATTTTAGAATAGTCTGGAAAATTGTCTATTGCCTTCGTGAAATTGGACATTCTGGGGATTTATGTAAGTAGTTATAAGCCCCTAAACCCATATTACGTGCTGTATTAGTTTGTCTAGTTTCCGTTGATATCTAGGACATATTCTAGCCAAAAAGGGTACATATTGTGGGAGCTGCGGGCTAATTTTATAGTTCGACATTTTTTGCTTGGGTACTCAGTAAATTTAAATCCTCCGTTAAACCGTTGGGTCAAGAGGAATGAAGGAATTATTTATTTACTAAAAGTGCCCACTAAAGAAGGGTTTTAGCAAAAAGATTCAGAAGAATTATAAAACGGCCTTTGGGAGCAATGTCATAAGGCTAAAGTCGTTACGCTGTCTGTCATACCTACCCACATTTAAGATACCTAAAGATAATAATGTCTATGGAGCAAGGATGAGGGAATGCATGTTACAATCTATTATGAATGACTTACGGTTAGAAATCTGCAAAGCAATAAATGGGAAAAATTGCTCGAAGGTACTAAAGATAACTTTCTAGATTGTGGTACAATCTAGGAAGTATCTTTTAAGTACCTACCTATACTTTTTCTATATATTTCCTATTAGGTAATGATTAATAATGTAGTGGCACCGAATTGCCGTGTCTGGCATACCTACACTTAAGTCCACGATGGTTTGTGTGGTATGTTTGCGTTTGTGAAATAGTTGAAACAGTGTTTATTGAATAATAATAAAAAAAAACACAAAAATTTTGCTCTCGAAAATTTTAGATTTTGCCACACGAATGCTACTTGACAAGCGGGCCTATGTCATACCGACTTGCTATGAAGTAGTAACAAGATAGATAAAGATTTTGTTCGTCTTGTCCCGTCTATTGCTCGTAAATATTTCAATGTCTTTGGGTTTTTGTACATTCTTCCCGTTCAGGGGTTGAATAGGGGATGAAGTTTGTATGAAAATCCATGGTACGTCATACAAATTTTTGTTCCGTGCGGGAATCAAATACGCGACGCATGCGCAGCAGACAATCACTCAGACAATGCTCCTGCTCACTGCTTGTTTGATTGTATGATCATGATGTTATGTGACACCTAGAAGCGTGGGTAACCAAGGTCAAAAGTAGGCCTCTACCAAAAATCTTTAGGGATATGAAGAAAAGGGGGTAAGGTTCTTCATCCCCTATAGACAAGGGGGGATCCTCTGACCAGTCAGGTGTTATGTCTGGTGGGCTACTGCTACCCCAACAGTTGTCGTCGGGTTTTCTATATAGTCTTAAGTCGCGGATAATTTGAACTACGCGATATCCAAGTTTCACCTATGTAGTCCTAATAGTTTCGGAATAAAGTGGCTGTGACATACAGACAGACAGAAAGACATGACGAATCTATAAGGGTTTCATTTTTTACCATTCGGCTACGGAACCCAAACAAGCAAAACATAACCTACTACCGAAACATAACAATATCCATATCTTTTTCGCATAAAAACAATATTTCAGATTAAAAATTCAACATGCGTGCACACTTTCGCTTAGGAAACGAGTATATCTGGCCCCTAACAAAATGAGAAACCCACGTCACTTTAATTCTGAAACGACCAATGAGGTTGACCTCCCCCATCTGCTTTGACCATAAATAGTGTGAAATAAGATCGCTTTTCGTGTCTGTCTGTTTGTCAGCTTAGTTTTTTTGAACTTCTGTGGTGTTAGCTATCATTTAGAGAATGTACCCCGGAAATATTTTAAGTGTCATTGTGCTATCATTATTTCAGCCAAAAGACGTACGACATAGTTTTCAAAGGTCTCCCCCAAGCTTTGCAACATCATTAGCATAGTCAAGGTTGAAACACACTACCGTGTGCACCACAGAAGCCTATTACAGTTAATTGTGCGTGTATACAGGGTGACTGGTAATTAGTGACCGATACTTAAACATGTGATTGTGCTCATGATAACAAACAACTTTCCCAAAGAAACACTTTTTTTACTCATTCACTTTTATCACAATAAAACTTACGAAGCGGGCTTGCGAGCCGGGCGGGTGCTCTGCCTTCCCACTGTTGCAGGTTAGTAATGAGACAGAACGACGTCACGCGGCTAACAGCTGATATGTCATAGGCGCGCGTGCGAGTTTCATACGGCTGTTGTGTTATTGTGATAAAAGTGAATGAGTATTTAAAAAAAAAACTTTTTTAAAATTCTTTGTTTGTTATCATGAGTACAATCATGTGTTTAAGTATCGGTTACTAATACCAGTCACCCTATACAATGTGTTGCCACCTTTATTAAATGTTTGAAACCGATGTGCTTCTGATACAACAAGATAATAATGTCTATAATGTTTCACAGGACACAGGCCTACTCTCTGTGGGTAGGAGAGGGCGGGTCACTGGGCCAAGTGGTGGATTACGGGCCACGTGGTGGATTATTGCCCTTTTTAACCATTGTATTTACCAATTGGCACCGACAGGTTGGTAGATCACCTCCTTCTGCGAAGCAGTCATGCTAGTGAAGGAGGTGGCGGAACGTGAGAGGGAAAGAGCCTCACGTCCCAGCCGCCGCGGGAGACGCCCTGGGCGTCGGGGGTCACGTGGTGGCCCCCGGCCACCGTAGGCGCGGGCCTGTGGACGGCGAGCTATGGGCTAGCTCGCCGTCCAGCCGTCTTATGACGACAGGCCGTGTCGACGGCGCGTTCGTGTTCCACGCGCGCCTCAAAGAGATGTCAGCAACCACGTAGGGGTCCGCACGGGCCGATGCCTGCCAGGGCTGCGGGACTGTTCGAAAGAGATACCGCGGCCCTGGAACACAAAGGGAAAAGAAGGAACATGGATGGGTTTTAGTCAGTACAAGTCTGACACTCCCTTCCGCTCTGCCCAGAGCGGGGGGGGTCATTTGATGATTTCCCATCCTAAAAAAAAAAAAAAGATGTGGGCTGCGGGACTGTTCTAAAGAGATACCGCAGCCGTGGAACACAAAGGGCTAAGAAGGAACATGTATGGGTTTTAGTCAGTACAAGTCTGACACTCCCTTCCGCTCAGAGCGGGAGAGGTCATGTGATGAAATTCACATCCGTAAAAAAAAGGTTGGTAGATGTCACAAAATTTTGGTTCAAAGGCGACGATTTTCTTCACCGTTACAACTGAAATAATTATCACAAAAATATCAATGTTTATAAAAAACATCGCTACATCAGTAGATTGCACTCACGTGAAGCCAGGGCGGGTCGCTAGTTTACTATAATTGTGTTAAGGGGATTGCTTGGCGGGCCAGGGGTCACATATACTGGTTGTAGTTAGGTAATATCGTGACAGTGTAATAATGTCTCGTTGGGTGTTTGTTTGTTGATGTTAGTAGTTGGGTCTGCAATAGCGTATGGGGATGTAAAAGATGAGGTCTACGACCAGTAATAAAATTTTAACAAGATATTAATTAAGACACTACTTTGGAGCGGATGTAACCTTAAGATTAAATAACTTGTATTTAAGTGAAAATATATAACCACTTGCCAAAGAATTTAGAAGTGCTACAGATTTAGAATTTAATAGAAAGCTATATAGCTGGTTGTGTGAGAAATGTTTTTATTCCATCAATGAATATTTTGATTGTAAAATGTAAAAATTGTTTACTATAGTTATTATGACAAAATATTGACATTACTTAAATAATATTGAAACATTTCCATTATTTTTGCTATTTTTAATATTGATCGCTATTTTCTATTTAACTATCAATTTTATAAATTGCATTGTAATCTTAATTTAAATTATGAAATTATTATTCGTATTTTTATGTTATTTCTAATTACTAAACGTGTATTGCATGCTATAAGTCAAGATGTAAAACCTAGATATTTGTACGGCTGAAATGCCGAATATAGTGAAACCCATATTATATTACCTTAAGAACTTATGTATGCTACCTATGTTCTTGCAAATAAATGTATCATTCATTCATTAATTCAAGTTTCTTTTCTTTATCCTGTGGTTAGTGCCTAATCTGGTGTCAGAGTTTTTATGCCGCCCATGGGCCTCTGACTTGGCTTTGCATGCCGTCGAGAAATATCTCTCAGGTATGCTGCTTTCCTCACGACGTTTTCCTGCACCGAATCAAGTGATAATTATAGAACACGCATATGAATCCGAAGAATCAGAGATGCGTGTTTTGGTTCGAACTCGAGACCTACGCCTTGGCAGTCCGAGGGTCAATTAAGGATTTTTGAATGTAATAATGTTTTGGGTTTTTTTTATGTAAGTATAAGTTCTAAATAAAAACCGGCCAAGTGCGTGTCGTACTTACACGCATACAGGGTTCCGCAGCACCAAACAATTTAATAAAAATATTTGGAAGGCTCATTCATATGTTGTTTTGAATTTCATTCAACAGCAAAACTAAATTTGTTTTTCATAGTATGTTAATGAAAAACAAAATTAGTACTGCAGTTTGATGAAAAAGTCCTAAAGTATATATCAAATCTTATTCAAACTAATTTTCGTTAGTTTTTTGTACGTTTTACAATTCTACATTTTTTTCAGAATTTTCATCTTCTTTAGAAATTAGAGAGGGGTTGGGACACATTTTACCACTTTGGCAGTGTCTATCTTTCAAACGATTGATTTGAGAAAAAATCGTTTTAGAAACCTCAATGTCATTTTTAAAGACCTGTCTATAGACACCCCGCATTAAGGGTTGATGAATTTTTTTTTTTTAAATTTCAGTTCCATTAGTCATCACTCATTTGCATAGAGGCACCATGGGAGTTCACTGCCTAAGTAAACCTTAACATTCATAAGAAAACCAGTTGCATGTATACATATGAAGTCATCATCAACATCTGCCTAAATCTTTTCCCAACTATGTTGGAGACACCAACATGAGAGTATAAAACTTGGTTTTTATATAAAACAATATTCCATAAAAATTGCGGCTGCTGATACCCTCAAGTGGCGTGAATACTGTAACCTTATTGGTAACTACAGTTTTGAGCCGTATCGGGTCGAAACGCTCAGGTCATGGGGCCCGAGGGCGCGTCTCCTTTTTTAGGAAATCTCTCGCCGACTGGTGGACACTTCCCGTGACCAGAGGGCTGGCTCTTTGTTTGGCCAAAGAATTAGCATTGCCTTTCGACGTGGTACTGCTGCCGGTCTCCTGGGCACGTCCCCAGATGACAACAATACGGAGGAGTACTTTGACGCCTAAAATAAACTAACAAATTACTTGACATTACAATTTAAAACAATAACACGGGGCACAATCAATCGGGTACAGTTCCAGGACGTCTCAACTCCACTGCGATCAGAAACTCAATGTCGTCCTGGCCTCGAGCTGTAAACATCAGGGCTCTGTAGAAGCACGCTGTGGTGTGGGTAGACTTGTCAGTAGGTCTCGTGATGTCACCACTGGCGCGCTTGCGATTCATTTTATGTCCGTACCAATGACTCGTCGCTACATACATAATAACCTAAATATATTTTATCAAAAATTCAATTCAACTTTTACGTTACAAACCGGTGTAGCGCTTCCTCGGGTCAGAGAGTTCGCTGACCACACACTCCGTCTAAGCGTAAAGTAACCTTCACACACAACATAATATTGATAGTCAGGGAATTCATCCGCAAGGGAAACCCGATATACCGTACAAAGCTATCTTTAATAAAAGATTAGCCGACAAAGGAATTACGTATCAGCGCCTCCGTGACTTGAAGATATCTTTCGCCAAACTGATATCTTTTCTATCTTTGTGTTCTTAAATTATGTATGCGTTACTGGTGTTTACTGTTTTTAACCGACTTCTAAAGGAAAAGGTTCTCATATTCTAACTTTTATTTTAACTTGCAATGTTTGTTTGTTTGTTTGTTTAGGTCAAATATTGCAACTTAATTTTAAAACAGTTATCCACAACTGATTGCGCTGATATTTAGCATACACTTTTATTTTGGGTAACAATGCATGGTTAGCTAAGTGACGTCATTCTAAATCTAATATGGCGTACTCCCAAAGATGGCGAACTTATTTATTATAACCTCCAAGACATGGGTATCAATTTATCAAGGGTTTCCTGAGAAAAAAAAATTACGACATACATATACTTGCAAAAAAAAAATTATCACTATAAGCTAGTTTGTAGTTCAGCGATTGATGATGAAAAATCATGATTTTATTGTAAAGACCCTTATCTTAAACGTAGGTTAAGTTCTGATGAGCAGTTTTTGAGTTGACTTCGATAATGAGTATTTAATCTACTTCATTTATTTAGATGATATTATTATGATTACATTTCTTGTTGATTTATAATAAACATATAATTATGGCAGGAATTTATGTAAGAATTTTTGGAAGAGTATTTTCCGTTTAAATAGCTTTTCCTGCTAAGCGAAATGGGGTTCTAAAGTTAATAAATTGAGGCTAGGAAGCAATCAAGCACAGTTCTAGTTAAAATGTAAACGACACTTTAATTATTAGGTAGGTACGCTTTTGGCAACATGGTTCAATTAATCAAATTGCTAGTATAGTGAGTTCCAAACAACAGCTGTTATTTATGGACTTAGACAAGTAAAGTAAGATTATAGTTTTTGAACTCAAAGAATAGATGTTTTAGTATATGTTATTAAAGCCTACATAGATTTGGTTTAGATTGATATAAAATTATACAACATTAGGTTTAGTATATGCGAAACCTGATACACGTGTCTAGTATTTTTATGTAAAGAATCTATGTACAAAATTTCAAAATTGTATCATGAAAAATCACAAAGTAAGCTTGTTCTTTTACCTAGTTGTCCGCACAAAAACGCAGTCAACACGCAACGCGCGCCTCCAGCGTCGTCTTGAGCTCATTGATAATAATAATTTGGCAGTAGGTACCTAAATTATTACTTTTTAAATATTTTTGGGAAAAAATAACATGGTTTAAAAATTATTGGAATCGATTCAGTTACTTATTCTGAACAAACTATATTCAGTTTTCGCATATACTAAAAATAATGTTGTATAGATTCTAAAAAGAGCAGGATCTTGGGTTTCATTGATACAATTTAAAGATTAACTACAAACATAACATCACGTCCATATGTCCCAGAAGGTTTAGGCAGAGGTGTACCATATTATTCCAACATTTCGCCAGCTAAGTTTCAGTCCCATATAATAGGGTGTAAGTGAGCTTATTGAGATCCCCCTCAATATTTCCATCTACTCTATTCTATTTTACTCTCCTTAAAGCTCCAGAATCTTGCTCCAAAGCCATTCCACACATGTTTTGAAAATGGGAACTTTTCCAGCACTTTTTAGCAAAGTCTTTGATATTATAATTTTCAAAGAGCAAATGTTCCCTAGTTCCCCACTGGGAAACGTACGTAAGATCTCAAAAGCTAAATTCGGAATATGCGGAATGGTGAGTTTAAAATAATAATTTGTTAAGCAAAGTTGGTCGGTTTTTAGAAAAGTTCTCGTTTCGTGCTCATTTTCTTGACTTGGCCGCTGAAGTTTTGCCTTTCGTCCTCTTCGTGATGTTGGTCTTTTTCGGGTGTGTACTTGTACTTGTATAATTATTAACTTAGTTTGTGTTTCGAAGTGGTTCGGAAATGAAAGAATATTTTGTAACTTGTAAATTTCTTCTGTTTATACGCTAGCTTGAAGTTGATTTTCAAGATACTTATAGAATAAACGAAAGTATTGCGAATATATGAAACTGTTTTTTAAAATGAATTGAATCAAAAATATCCGTTTGTTGCCTTAATCTGTTGACCACAAGATACACGATCAAGCGAAAAAAATGCCTCACCTTGACCAAGGAAACAAGTGAAATGCGCGACGCAAGACGCCGCCGTCGCAAGTTGTGTCACCTGATGTCCGGAACGGAGTATAATTACCGGACTCCACCAAAGGGAACACGAGACAAGAGGATAGCGACGTGCGGTGAGTGGTGTGCTGTGTGCGGCGTGTGGCGAAAGGGGTGCTGTGTGCGGCGGGCGGACAGCGGTGTGCTGTGAGCGGCGTGCGGTGAGCGGCGTGTTGTGAGCCGCGGGCCACTTTGCAAATCGGAGAAGAGATCTCCGATTTGCACATCTCCGCATAGCTTCGGTGGATACACCCTAGCTCATCATCATCTCTTCTTTCCGCCTCGCACAGGTGGAGTCCGGGCCTAAATGGTTTCAAATTCCCCTTTTAAAATAAACCTGACTGTTTCAATCTAAACTACAGAATCTGCCCATCCCCTAGCACAAACGAGATTCCTAAAAACACATAACCCCATAACATCTGCATGTGACAGTATTCCAATTCGATGCAACCCTCCGACAGGGTTACCTAAATTTTTCAACGCCAGATCGGCAATCGGCTCTCATACGCCTAATGCAGTTTCAGCCATAAATCCTCCAGTTCCTCGTATCTTTGCTACAGGATATTCGTCTTAGATTTTATAGGGGTTAAGGTTAGAATTGCGAATCAAGAGAACGGGGATAGGGTTATAAATATGTTAGTGTCATTGATTTAAGGAAGATTTTGATGTGTTATTAAAATGGGAAGACTTACTGTACTTTTGATAACGATAAATCATGATGTTTTGAAGGTCTGCATGTTTCGTGCTTTTGAAACTTAACACAGTAAAAAGTGTATACAAGGTGTAAACAGGGGTCTGTTGACACCCTTCATGAAGTCATCAACCAAGCATTCTGTACATCCAACTAAATAATCTTAGCCAAAATTTATTGCTGAGAAACGACTTTTTTTTGGGTGTATTACTACTACATATTTATTAATTACGTTTTACTGTAAAACTCAATGTAACGAATACAAAACATAGTACTGATTTATGCTTTGAATAGTAAACGCGTCATGTAGGTATTTAAAGTAAAGTTATAACCTTCAAACTAGTATTAAAAAAAAAACTTGTGAAAAAGTTGGAACTTTGACGTCCAATATCTCCGAGAAGGTTCCCAGGTATGGTGCAGAACAAAAGAAATATCGAGAACAACTGGCTTTTGGCTTCGTTGAGTTTCTATTTAAACCCTTTATAGTTGGTCTAGTGGTCGCAAGCTATTGCTGAGACTGAGGTCCTGAGTCCGATTCCTAGGTTGGACAAAGTGTTATTGTGTTTTTTCATCACATACTTCTCAGTAGCAGTTTGAAGCCAGGACTTGTGCCTGGCAATAGATTTGCCTTCTATTATAAGGGATTTAAACATAACGTGCGAAATGTTGGTGAACTATAATAGAAACCTCTGCTAAACCTTTTGGGAATTGCAAGCGATATGTTGTGTTATGTAGTGTGGAAAAATACACCTTAATACGCACTATGAGGAGCTCGTGGCTAAATAATAACAGCCGCTCGGGGTCGATCTTAAGGTTAAGCCGCGCTTGTCTAGGTTAGTACATGGATGGGTGACCGCCCATTACATACCGAGTTAAGAACGTTAAGCCGGTGGTCCCGGCTGTCATTTGTAGATCTTTGACAGTCGTTACAGGTAATCAGTGGCCCGAAAGTCTGACAACCAGTCTTACCAAGGTCATTCGGCTAGAATGGAAGCCGACCCCAACATAGTTGGGATAGGCTAAGCAGATGATGTTAATACGCACTATATAAGTCAATGTTAACACAAACTATTACGAAATATATCTTAAGGAAACCTGGTCTTAATAGTCTGAGAACACGTACCAAGCAAATGTCTTGATCAATGTTACGACCATGATAACTGTAAGAAGGCTTTCGAGCCAGACTGATATTATCATTATGTTAGAACATTATAACGTTCATTGTGCAGCCAAACGAAATTTTCTTTACTGTTCTAGTATTTAAAAGCCTGGTCAAATTAAATGGGCATCTCTGCCGCATCTCAGACAAAGTGAGGGCCAAAATAATATAGAACTGGTGCCCTAGGATAGTGAGGCGAGGTCGCGGCAAGCTACGAAAGAGATAGCAGAATAAACTTTGTAAGTTCCATGAAATCTGGAAGGTGGAAGAAAGATGGAAAAAGCGGCCGGTGGTCTTTGCAAAGGCGTGGAACAGAGCAGACTAAGAAAAACAAAATTGACATCCAAACATAAACATTGCATAACATTGGGCTAGACGCGAAGATAGCCGACGGAGCAAGGCTTTGACCGAGTGATGGTCAAGGTAAGGCCAAAGAAACCAAGGCCGTCCTAAAGCTCCTTGGGTCGATGATATCGTCAAAATTGCGGGAAGACCTGGATAAGGAACTCATAGAACCGGGAAGAGTGGGAGAAGAAAGGGGAGGCCTAGGTGTGAATTTCCCGCTTACATTACACCACTAAAGAAGGAGTATGTGCGCCAAAAGACGAGGTACACACCGAAGGGGCAGTTACTGAAGTCGTGCGGCAACGTCAACTTCAAGGCGTTCGTGGTGCGAGTACCGAATTATTATCTGCACATGGTGAAGAAGGAAAACTTTTCGCCGCAGGACGTGGTGTTCCGTCGCCGACAATTCCACTGGTGAGCCAGCACAAGTGAAGTGTGAACAAGTGCTACTAACGTAGTTTTAAGTCTCATTTATTAACACAAGTTTTGTATTATAAGATTTTAAACTATCATGGTCACTAACATTATTATTTAGACTAGAAACGGGATATTTACCATGTTTACTGTTTTTTTTTGAGTTCCCGATATTTCGGCGCTGTTGCAAGCACCATGATCACGGATAAACTGAAGTTATTGCGGGTGGGTGTTTATGAGCAGACAAACAAACAACGAACAAGAAAGAGGGTAAACCGATTTGTCTGCTCATAAACAACCACCCACATGGTAAATATCCCGTTTCTAGTCTAAATAATAAGTTTTGTATTTACTATAAATAATATGAGGGTTTATAAGGTATATATCTATGTGCCATTGCAGCCTGAAATAAATGATGTTGTTGTTCTTGTATAACCAGCAGTGCGAGCAGCAGTTGATTCCGGACTGATACGACGATGATGACGATAAACACTGCATATAATCTACGCAAAAAATCTGCACTCACGCCAATTGCCCTACATTTCTGCTCCATTTTAGCAAGTCCCCATAAATTGGGGAGCCCCCATCAATAAGTTCTGTAACACACTTCAATCGTAAGGCATTACCGTGAAATATTTAGAGTTCGACACTAATCGTGTGTAGGAACGCAACACACGAACGAGAGATATTGCTCGCTCGGTTTTTCTTATCCAAAATCAGTTTCACCCTTCCCCCTTAATGTACTTTGGCGGAGTTATGTTGGTGGTAGGGACCTATAGTTTGCGGAGTGAAGGGTAATTGGAGAATTAGATCTTTGGAGTACGCAAAAATGCCTCTTGCTTTTGGATTTTTTGTAAATATCTGGATTGTCCGACAAAGGCAACGATTGAGGTTCAGCTGATTTCGTTTTTAGGCTTCCGTACCTGAGGGGTAACCAACGGGACCCTATTACTAAACCTCCGTTGTCAGTCTATCTGTCAGCGGGCCGTATCTCATGATCCGTAATAGGTAGACAATTGAAATTTTTACAGAATGTGTATTTGTGTTGTCGCTATAATAAAAAATTAAAGGGGGCATTTCGACGGTTTTTTGAAGAGTTATTCAGTCGCAGGGTTGCATTTTCTTCGTGATCTTAGTATTTGCTGATTTTGCGGGCCAAATGTTGTTATTTCTACTTGATAATCAAAATGGTAGATAATTTTTTTTTTTATAGTTGTATAGGATATCAAGAACAAGGTGTAAAGCCCTTCATCCCCTATAGAAATGGGAGGATCCTCCGACCAGACGAGTGTTGTGTTTGGTAGGCTACAGCCCGACAGTTGTTGTCGGGATTTCCTGTAATAATATCAAGTCGCAGATAGCTTGAATAGCGCGAAGCAGAATATTAATGTTAGTTCATCCTTCGTGGCATAGATGACGCTGTATTACTTTTTGTACTGTCCTTTGCAGTTAGTTACGATTACAAAAGTAAGTATAGTTCTGCTTTATGTTTTATATATTCCATTTTCTCTTCTTCTTTTACACACTATATCTACATCTCTTTTTTAGTATCTCCTTTCGCAGGTATGCTGGAAGAGCATAGCATCACCTTTGTACTATTTTCTGTTCCTTTCTTCTTTTCTGAATTTAGTGTGTACATAAATTGTTAAATAAATAAAAGTTTCAAGAGAAGGGCTTAGTTTCAAAATAAGAGGCACCAGTTTTAAGTCTACTTATTCAATTCATTATATAAGTAGCGAGCACCGTTTTAGTGGCAAAGCAACCCAGAACTACATTTGAAAAATAAACTAGACAAATTATTTTCTACTTAGCAACACATAGAACATTATTTTTAGTACATGCGAAACCTGAATATAGTTTGTTCAGAATAAGTAACTGAATCGATTCCAATATTTTTTAAACCGTGTTATATTTTTTCCCAAAAATATTTAAAAAAGTTAAAAGTTGTATACCGAGTGACTTGGTATCTTGGTACTTAAGTATCTATCGCAATAATTTAGGTACCTACTGCCAAATTATTATTATCAATGAGCTGAAGACGACGCTGGAGACGCGCGCTGCGTGGTGACCGCGTTTTTGTGCGGACAACTAGGTAACAGAACAAGCTTAAAACTTTGTGATTTTTCATGATACAGTTTTGAAATTTTGTAAATAGATTCTTTACATAAAAATACTAGACACGTAGATCAGGTTTCGCATATACTAAAACTAATGTTGTATATTCCTACCTCTAAAACGAAATGTTTTTATCATACTAAATAGATATCTCTTTGAGCTACACAGCTACAAATAAATGTAAAGTCATTACGCACTTCCATTTTCCACTTACATAAGTAAGCAAAGATTTTCTAAGCATTAAATTTTAAGTAACATAACTTAGTCTTGTAACCTTACATTGCCAGATGTTTTGAAATGAAGTCACGAATGTACACATAACTCTACGCGACTGTACCCGTATGTATATTGTACAGTCATCTAGAAAATACTAACTCGCAGTGCATTGGATGTATAGCGCTCTCATGTCTGCAGTTTCACATCTACGATACATATATTGCGCGTTTATTCCGGGGGAGGCTTTGTGATAAGCGGAGCGGGGGAGCTGGCGGATATTTAAAGTCGGGAGATTTTTATCTTTGCTTCGCAGGTAGGTAGTAATTTCCAGCTTAGTGTGGGGCATATATAGTCCTTATGTGTAAGGAGATGATTCTGTTAAAATAAACGAGTTTGCTGTCGAATTGAGTGCAGTCACTTTAGCAGTTCTTTATGACTGCGGCGAAGCCCAAAAGGAGGTTTTTGTATTTGTTTTCAATGATAAGAAAGTACGTAATAAAAATCAACAGAGAAGACTTAGAATACCATATAACCCATCGCATACATGTGACTTCGGTCCATTTCTTCTCATAGAGGGGAAACTTGCGTCCCAGCACTGGGAAATTTATTAGCTGATTGATTATGCAAGGTTACTGACATAGCTTGAAGAATTGCCAAACTTAAATGGCATTGGGCAGGACACATTGCTCGCAGAACGGATTGCCGATGGGGTTGAACAGTTCTGCAGCGGCGACCGCGAATACGTTGAGTTGGAAGGTCTCTCAGTATGTGGACCGATGACCTGGTGAAGGTTGCGGGTATCCGCTGGATGCGAGTCGCACGGGACCGGTCAAAGTAGCGACAGTTAGGATAGGCCTATATCCAGCAGTGGACGTCTGAAATGATGATGATGATTATATATATGCTAAATACGCTTCAGTTATTGCTGTGCTAAAATTACAGTCCAACATTGTTTTTACTACAAAATAGATTGTCTTGTATACCCTTTGCTCTTTTAGCTTCAAAGAATAAACAGCTATCGCCCGTTCTTTCAAAACAAAGAGCTCTCTCTAAGATAAACAGTTGCAAATAATCCTTATTGCACTATGTCCTCTTTACTCGCTGCAAATGGCTTGTCCGCTGTGCAGAACTACGTATTATAGACAATATTAAATTGTTCATACTGTAGCTGTATGGCTGAAGTAGGATCATTTTATTTAGATACTAGCTTTTGTGTTAGAGAATATCGTGGCTAAACAACAACAGCCGCTCGGCAATCTTCAAGTTAAACCGCGCTTGCCTAGGCTTGTCTATGGATGGGTGACCACCCATTACATACCGAGTTTCCTCCGTCTTTTGGTCCCGGCTGTCAACTTTAGATCTTTAAAAGTCGTTACAAGTAGTCAGTGGCCCGAAAGTCTGACAAACAGTCTTACCAAAGGGTATCGTAATACCCAGTACTAACTGGGTTGTGGAGGTCAGATAGGCAGGCGCTCTATGAAAAATACTGGTATTCAGCTGCATCCGGTTAGACTGGAAGACGACTCCAACATAGTTGGGAAAAGGCTAGGCAGATGATGACTAGTTTTGGTGTTAGTTTGTAGATGTTGTAATGAATTACTTTTTCATGCTTAGTGCTGAGAACTAAAGAAATGGTGAAGAGATAAATAATATTTCAGAATGAAACTGTCGTTTCGTAAAACCAAAAATTTCTAGCCCTGGGTTTGCTTGGTTAAGGCTGGATCGCAATTTTACAAAGATGAAGCCTATTTCCGGCAGTGAGAACGTTTGAGGCCGATTCTGTTTTTGAACTCAGTTTTAAGTTACAACGTTATGAAGAGATCTACACCGTCCAGTGGACGAAAATTTGTAAAGTGTGAGTGTTTGACTATCAAGCCCTGGTTATGGTGTATACTGGTGTTCTCCACTAAATTAAACTACTGCTTTTTTATATGAAGACTGTAATGATTGGGTGGTTTAACAAATATAAAATGGCCGATACATGCGCACGGTAAGTGATGGCGAGCGAGTGTCTCTCGGTATGGTTGAGGGCCGAGCGTTAGGTTGGGCATCAAGATGACTTAGAATCGTATGACGTGATCCCACTGGCCGGTGCTATATGATAGACCGGAACAATGAGGCAAAGGCAGCAATAGTACTAGTAATAAGTAAGGAACTTAGAAATACAAATAGTCTAGAGTTACTTTTTCGTGTGGAAAACGGCTGATGCAAACCGTTTAGCTAGTAAAAAATCTTTGGTTTCACAAAAATAACACATAGCTTACATTTTTTATCCAATACAAACATATTCATCATCCGAAATCAAGCCAATACACAACACAACAAAAAAATCTCATAGATCATGCGTAAATCTAAACAACAACAAAATAAATAAACGACTTCTGTCGACGGTAGTACGTAGTACACACACAAACACAAGTTATATGAAGTTCAAAGGATATCTCGGAGTTTGTTTTTGAAATATTTTCTTTATAGAGTACCATATAATACTGCTCTTTGAATGGATTTCTTCGCAAAAATCCCATTATCTCACAAATTGAATTTGTTTTTATTATGAAAAATGTTGGTAAAGAAAATTCTTAAGACGCAGGTACTTGTATAGAAAGCTGGGCTTTTATGTACGTTAAATTGAGTATTTAACTAGATTTTTTTTTTAAACAAAAACGTTGAAATTCGATGGAAAATCGAAGAAAAATCAGAATAAATGGAAAAAAAAGTTGTTTAGCTTGATGGACAATACATTCTTATGATAATATAATATACTAGCGACCCACCCTTGCTTCGCACAGCGCCATCTAACGGGTCCAAAACTATATCTCATCATCATCATCATCTGCCTAACCTTTTCCCAACTATATTGGGGTCGGCTTCCAGTCTAACCGGATGCAGCTGAATACCAGTATTTAAAAAAAAAAATTTTCATTCTTTTCCAAAACTATATCTAATGGAGCCAATATTTTAAGTTAAGCATTTAGCGGTGGAGCGGTGAAAACTACGTTCAAATCCTACAGTAGTTTTTGTGTGATGCGCCTACAAACATTCAGACAGACAGACAAAAAATCTAAAAACTGTTGTTTCGACTTCTGTTTCTCTAATAAAGACACCCCATATGTTTTTTTTTCAATATCTTCAATGTACAAACATCGGCATTTACAGTTTTATTATTTATATGTATATATAGATGATCAAACCTTACATTAGAACGTACATAACACAACGATAGCGTATTTAGTCATACAACATGTGTCAACATGCTGTACCTATGAATAAATTTTAATACACTACACCACTATTTTTTAATTAGTACAAATACTTAAAGGGCTTATTAGAGAAGGTCTTGTTATTATATATGTAAAGTCTCAATAAATAATATTCATAAACAGCAAAGTTATAAGCGTTTGTTTATATCCCAAAATGTCACTCAATTTATGGAAATATAGTTTGCCGGGACCTATGAATGGCGACAGGAATGGAAAAGCACTGCGCGTAGTATTTTCTAGTGATAATTGTTATGAATGATTGATTCAATTATGAATTTACCAGTTATGACAAATTTTCGTTTTTTTAACTTTTGATTACACAAATATGATCAGTAACGGGTACGGATAGAGCTCCATTTTTTGTACTAATTAAAAAATAGTGGTGCATAGCATATAATTATGTAAACTTATAGGAGTATAAGGTACAGGGCTGCAAAGTTCCTCAATACTCCATAGAAAAGGGAGGATCCTCCGACCAGACGGGTGTTATGTCTGGTGGGCTACTGCCCGACAGTTGTTGTCAGACATTTCTATATGGTCAAGTCGCGGATAACTTGACGGCACTGCGCTGCGTGTCGCAAGCTAGATTCCCGCACGGAACAAATATTTGTATAGCCTACAGATAGTTGTTTCGGGTCTGGCTGTATGTGAGTTTAAATGTTTGTAAACGTACCTACTATATAGGAGAAATTCCTAGTGTGGGGCAACGTTTTAATATACAACATTAGTTTTAGTATATGCGAAACCTGATAGCCGTGTCTAGTATTTTTATGTAAAGAATCTATGTACAAAATTTCAAAACTGTATCATGCAAAATCAAAAAGTTATAAGCTTGTTCTGTTACCTAGTTGTCCACACAAAAACGCGGTCACCACGCAGCGCCTTGAGCTCATTGTGTTGATTCAGTATGTACCTAAATTATTGCGATAGGTACTCAAAGTCACTCAATATCCACTTTTAACTTTTTTAAATATTTTTGGGAAAAAATATAACATGGTTTAAAAATTATTGGAATCGATTCAGTTACTTATTCTGAACAAACTATATTCAGGTTTCGCATATACTAAAAATAATGTTGTATAAAAAAACTTAAAAAGTGCAATTCAAAATTTTGTGTTAGTTCTTCATTTGTATCATAGATGGCGCTGTATTAATTTTTGTACTATCCCGCTACAAACTGCTGCTACATTAATTCAAGGGCTCGTAACTTAATAATAACAGCCGCACGATCTATGCTTAGTTCTGGCTAGGTATAAATAGGCGCGTTACTTTATGAAATTTATTTCATCACCACTGCCCTCAAAACTGTGAAGAAAATCATCGTGAAGAAACTGGCATATCCCGTCGAATCAAAAATTCGAAGACATAGTGACATCTACCAATACTAAGGCCGTGTGGTGAATTACAGCTCATTCCTCCTCATAAGAGAGGAGGCCCGTGTCCCAGCAGTGGGAACGTTATAGGCTTCAACTTTTAACACGTACGCCAAAATCACCTCTTAACTGCCTCGTTGGTCTAGTGGCTGCAAGCGCGACTGCTGAGCACGAGTTCCTGGGTTCGATTCCCAGGTCGGGCAAAAGTGTTATTGGGTTTTCCATCAGAAATTTCTCAGTAGCAGCCACGGGATCTAGATTTGTGCTCGGTTGATAGCATAGGCCACCTTATTACAGGGGACACAAACTTAACTGGCGTAATGTGGGTGTACTATTAGGTACAACTCTGCCTAACCCTTCGGGGATTACAGGCGTGATGTTATGTTATGTAAATCACCTCTCAAACGAAGACATAATTTCATTCATACTGCTTACACTGAACAAAAAAAGAAGTGCATTAGTTTCATAAAAAGACTTCACATCTACCTAGTTATCCTAGCTCAGAGGCTAGGCTTTGAGTCCCAATCCAATCTAGATTAGCTTTAGGATAGACTCGAGGGTACGCTGCGGGTTATAACACCTGGAACAGCTCGTGTGCCCCCGCCTGAATATTAAGTTGTTCTAAGATGAAGCTTGGCGGGTTTAAACATAGTTGTGTAGCAAGAACGGTGTAGTAGTTATTGGTATGCAAGTTGCGGGTTTGAAGATAGGCTAGAAATAATATGACTTTAGGTAATAATGCCTTTCTAAGCTAATTTTGATCTTTCAACGAAATAATTTAAAAATAAAACGACCAAGTGTGAGTTGGACTCGCGCAATGAGGGTTCTGTATAAACTTGTAGGTTATTAAACTACATTATTTACGGTTTCCATTTCATGTGTTATAAGACATTGCTTCTTGCTTGCCAACATGATTCTAGGTCAACGGGAAGGAAATCAAGGTCAAAGTAAAACATTTATTGCGAACCAAGTGTACAATGTGGTGTTATGTTATGAACTTATGACTTAGCAGCCTTTTACAAGCATTGCAATTTATCGTTCGAGTGTCGTTACCATCGTAAATTAGAATGCATTAAACATTATTAGTACCCTACCGTAGTACCCTATAGATTTTGATTCCCTTGTGAATTCGCAAAATATGCGACATAAACGGTCATATCTTTTGATCGCTTTTACTTACAAGTTTGATTTTTTCACTGCTCCAAGAAGTAGCATATTTAAGGATTTGATATAAAATTATATATTTGTTAATAAATTAAAATAACCTATATTATTACTAACTAACTTAAAAATAAACTTAAAAATTGGCGTCAAAAAACTCCTCAACGCTGTCAACTGGTAATGTACCCAAAGGACTGACGGCGTTGCCACGTTGCATAGCAACGCTAAGCCTTTGGTCAAGGTAAAAGCCAGCCCTTGGGTCACGGGAAGAGTCAACTAAACGTTTAGAAATGTCCTTAAAAGGCTGTGAGCACTCGGACCCCACGGACCTAGAGTTTCAATCCTAAACGGCTCGAAAATATAGTTACCAATAAGGTTACTATATTTACGCCGCTTGAGGTTCTCTGCAGCCGCAGCCGCAGCCCCAGCACAGCACGATGAGCTAGGAAGATGGGATGGCGCAAGAGTATCGACACAAGTTTAGTTTACTTTTTTTGTTTTTTTTCATTTGATATTATTTCAGCTTGATACCTTCACGCGTTCCTGAGAAAATGGTTCTTGACAGACAGACGGACAACAAAGTAATCCTACAACTCAGAAAATGTCACAACCTTCGTTTTTAATTTTCCCACTGTGCAGGATATATATGCTTCTATTCACACACAAAATAATCTGTTCTTTTAGATAACTGTTAGCCAATAGACAAATTTACTGAAATTCGGTTTCAAATCATTTTGGATTTCCACAAGGACTTTCTACAAACTGGATTTACGTAATATTTTCGAAACCTTAAATCACACATCAAAATTTTTGACTTTCCCATCAATCAGAATTTTCACTGATAAAACATCGCCTTTTCTAGGCCCGAATACGAATATCAAATCAAAATTCAAAAATCCTAACTAATATTATAAAACATGCGAAAGTAAGTTTGTTTGTTACCTTTTCACGCCTAAACCACTGAACCGATCATCCTGAAATTTTGCATTTACGTTGTCAGGTGTACAGAAACAGACATAAGGTACCTTTCATTACGATAACAAGTACTGTTCCCGAGGAAAACAACAATAAAGTTCTTATGATAATAGATGGTGCCACGTGTCTTTCGAATCATGATTGAATTATATTAATACAAGCAGAGTACAATACAAATTGATTGTCAAATCCTAAATTAACGCGAGCGAAAGCTAGTTTCAAATATAAACGTTAAAAGGTTCTATCAGACTAAACAGCAGACGAAATCTCAATATTGTCTGACCATGATCGCTGGCTAGTCGTGCGTCTGCCAAGAGTTCGCACGAGCGCCCGACCCGCTCCTTACGAGAACTGGGTCAGGCAGTGGGCCGGAAAGGCTTTCATGTCCCAATTATTGTTCAGAGGATGATATCGTCTTAATGTAGCATTACGTAAAACGTACAACATACGTTAAATGATAAAATGATAAATGATGTTTTTTTTGCAAATAAGTTTTTTCAAACACTTTTACACGTTTTTTTTTAAACTAGGTGGGGCCGGTATTTCTTACCTGACTACTCTGAGAAGAAACAGCAGAAACAAACTCAGAGGTCACAGTCTCTTTTAAGGTCCAGACAGAAAACTTGCTCAACTCACATGACAACTATGCAGATTAGTGTCTGAGATGGTCTTTTGAAGAAAAACTACACAGATTTGAGTGGACCTGTGCAGTCAGTGCAAGCATTTATCAGTTATCGTGTAGTTCGACTTATTACTCAAGGAGCTCAGTGACACGACGTTACAATACCAAAGAAAGGACATTTGGCTAGGTCGCTTATAGTACTCAAACTGCCACACAATCGTTAAAACCAAAGGGAAAAAATAAACAAAAAAAAAATGTCCCACATGGTCCTCACATTCACAATAACCAAAAACACTGTTGATTATTCGTAAAAAAAATATATATTAGGCATAAGTTCTTTACCCTCTCAAAGAGCATTGCTATGTATGTATACTAATATTATAAAGCTGAAGAGTTTGTTTGTTTGGTTGAACTCGCTAATCTCAGGAACTACTGGTTCGATTTAAAATTAATCTTTTAGTGTTGGATAGCCCATTTATCGAGGAAGGTTATTATAAGCTATATTTTTTTTTTAGCAACAGCTAGTTAAATTACAAACTTACCTACTACCTTTTTATAAAAAATTACCTCTGCATAATTTTCTATGTATCATATTATAATCCTTGCTTTAATCGAAGCCTCTCTGTACTCAGTCTTTCCTTCATAATCATATGACGTTTGATGTCTCACAGGAAATTAGTTTTGCATGCTCGATTACAAAGGAGGGGGAGTTACATTGTAAATCCTATGTTTACGCTCGTTCAGCCAGATGGGTAGGCAGTGCAGGTAGAGTAGCAAGAAGATATGGATCTTTTCGTTCGTGACTTTTCAAAAATTTGATTATTTAGTTGGACTTTTGAAATACTATTTAAGACCAAACAAGTTATGAAGACTGCTTTCCGGGTTACTGCCTTCTGAATATCACTCAAAATACTATCCATTACCATCCATTACTAGCTTTTTTGGAGTTCGAAAATTATTCATCCTGAATTCCAGGATAAAAATTATCCTGTCTTATCCCAGTTAAACCCAAATCATGGTTTACTTTTGCAGTTTATTCAGCCATTAAGGTGTGAAGTGTAACAGACAGACAGAGTTACTTCAGCATTTATAATACTAACTTATGCCCGCGGCTTCGCGCGCATAGGGTTCGGTAATTGTCCCACGGGATCATACTACCTGGCTAAAAAGTATTTTATGGTTTAATCAGAAGAGTTAAAAGGGAATCTACTATCTTTGTATGAATCTGTGATGAGGAGGGACGAATCGCATGTGACTAAAAGATTGATGAATATAAATGTTGATGGATGGAGAGGGAGAGGAAGACCAAGGAAACGATGGATGACTTGTGTGAGGAATGATATGAATGAAAAAGGTATAAATTATTGCGTGACCATACCATTGGAGTAAACCATCATCATCATCATCATCATCAACTTCCTGACCTTGTCCCATTCTACTTGGGGTCAGCGCAACACGTTTTCTTCTTCCATTCTCACCTGTCAGACGTCACGGCATCATTTACTCCTTTCTCTTTCATATCATTCCTCACACAATCCATTCAATTTAGGCAGACGTGTACCTAATAGTATACCCATATTTCGCCAGTTATGTTTAAGTCCCATGTAATAGGAATATAATTGCAATTAAAATGAATACAATAAACATATGCTCATAATCACCATCTCTCTACCAGCGGCCTTTAAGAATTGCAATAAACTTAGCCATTACATCAAATTAACTGTCGGAAATACTTACAGAAATATGAAGTCACATCATCTCATTTCTGGGAAGCTGCGGGTCTATTAGGAATCCCATCAGCAATATATTTGCTGCCGCAACCGCACAAATTCTTGTGGAGTAACTGGCTTGATTTGCAGCCATTTTATGGCTTTGTACAATGAGTCAATGAGTATAGGATTTTTTTAGTTACTTTGAATTGCGATTTTTTAACTACAAATAGAGGGTGATGAGATTATCACCCTCTTTTTAAACCTTACATTTAGATAAATTTAAGGAAGAAGAAGGGGGGGATTTTAGAAAAGGAGGAGGAGGTTTTTGGGTTATTTTTTTGGTTTTTTATTTATTTAGGAATGATTTTGCCCATTTACAACAGCTGATTTGGTTGTAATGTAGTTAACTTGAGATTTTAAAACAAATAAAGCCAGAAAAACTATAAATTGTTCAATTACTTGACTAACTACTTAAATAGGCCGGCAATATACAAATTATGAAGTCATTCTTTCACAGTTGTATAAAGCCAATTAGCTTAATTATCAATTTCCCTGATGTATCTTTATTATTCCGGTGCTTTTCCTGAAACCAAGAATTCTCTTTATCAGTGGATTTATTTTCAGGATTCCCAAGCTAAATGTAAATACAAAACTGTTAGTAAATACAATCAAAAACTTAGGCCTTCTAATCCATCTACTACCAACCAACCACCATCTATAACAATAAAGTTAACGTAAAAATACGAGATTCGATTTACTCCGAGCCCTAGGGCATAGAGGTGCGACTCAACTTAATTACAACAAAACACTTTATATATTTGTCCCTAATTAAAAAGTAATTGGTCGCTAGGGGCGTCCCTAGTCGCGACCTCACCTCTTGGCCACGAGAGACAAGCGGCACGCGTGTTGCAACAGCATCTGTGAAAGTCGGTGACTTTTGTTTGTTTCATTGTTTTTTTTTTAAGTTTTTTTTTTCACTTTTTTTTTCGGACGTCGGTTTTTTTTTTACAAATTATAAAACCCTTTTTAGTTATGAAATCTCACACAAATCCTTGTCAAGTATCAATTTTACATTGTATTTAGAAAATATTAGCACTCAATCCACATAGACGATGAAAAAAAAATGCATTTTATAGAGGATATAACTCGTATAAAGTACCTAAGCAAAGTAAATAAAATTAAGCAATTACAGAAATTTGTGATCTCCGCAGACACTGTCACGGTCTCTTGTCGCTTGAGTCTGTAGGTCGTGGCCAAGCGGTGAGGCCGTGAACGGAACCCAGACGAAATGAAACAAGCCTTAATTAAAGGTTCATCGTGTACCGTAGACATATGTCGAGGTACCCTTCTCATTGTTTGTGACAACTATAGTGGTTCTCGAAAAATGCTTCCTAATATTAACCGTATCGATTGTGACCGCTTTACGTTGACTTTAGATTGGCTTTCTTAATCAAACGTTACGTACGTTACGTGTTTTGTTTAATCAAACTAGTTTTCCCATTTTTTCTGTGGGTATTAATGGATTCTCTAATTAGCCTGTTTTAGTTTCTCGTCTTCATAATTCCCTTTTATAATGAATTTGATTGCATTTGAAAGACACACACACACTTGCACTTTATTCCATATTAAACGAAATAAAAATACATTTTGATGGAATTCTTTTTTATCATTCAATGAAATGTATCTTGTAAATTTCAATTTGTTCTGATATAATTCACTGAGTACAACACTAAAGTTCATGTCAATATTTCTCACCAAATACAGAAATCACCCGAAAAATATGAAATTCAGGATGAAAATAATTTCGTAAACGTTATTACGATTCCGAGAAACTTTCAATGTGTCTCTTTTGATGGAAGGAAAACGTACAATATCTCTCAGACCGAAGTTATTACATTTAAAAAGAAAAAAAAAATGAAAAAGTATGGCCAGAATTCAAAGTAATCTTGTTTATGTTTTATCAAGTATTTATTACCCTTTGGATCTTATAATTAAGAGCTCATTTCGAGTATGAAAGTAGCCGGTCAAAATTGACTTGTCTCAGACGGATAAAGTACTGTGTCCGACAGTGTCCGGTGTCCGAAACCGGTTTGTAGTTTATCCATACTTGACTGATCCTCAGCTTATAAAGGTGCAGGGTTTTTCAATGACAACGTAACTATCTAAAGTGTCAACGAATCGCTACGAAGCGTCTACGAATTGCTACGCCGTAGCTGCCTACGACGTAGAAGCAAATGTTACGACTTGAGTATTTTTTGCGCATTGGATGTATCTACTCTTCAATGGTCAATCATTTAGTTGCATTGAGTTATACCCTGACGAATTTAAAACACATTTTTCCAAAGCACCGCTACTTAGTACAAAATAGTCCCAAAAACGAGAAAAGGTGTTTTTTGGTCCATAACAGACAGACTGTCTGACAGATAACTCATCCAACCGCCTGTTGGCAACCAAACTCTCACAAATCTCAACACCATCATTCAACACTCTGACATAATATTATTTTCAAGTAAGTTCACACCGTACAGTTTATTGCGTTCCCCACACTAGTGTTCTTTTGTCCGTGAATTTATTGATGTCGTAAAGCGGACCGGGGCTCATAAGCTGTTCCGAAGTTTGTTCTGAACTATAGTCGACTGTCTTGCATTGTCGCGTTGCTAATAATTGCGTGGAGTCTCATGTGACTCGGGTTTAGAATTGCCCCCTGTGAGATGACCCTATGGGGTTGTAGGGGTGTTTTAAACTAAGATGTAGTTTTGGGTCTGACAGGTCTATGTGTAGGAGCAAAATGTTGTGGTTGAACCTTTAAGGTCACAGCACACATATTAGCTCGGAAAAGGATCGTCACCGTATCAACTCGAGCCATTCAGTATTCTTTGTATGGAACTCCCTTCTGCGTAATCGCCTCGCCTCGGGACAAGCTCACGATACGGCGATCCCTTTCCGAGTTGATATGTGTGCAGTGACCTTTAAGATGACTTTGTATGTGCAGTAGTTTTATTAGACTTTTTCGTTGGTCTCGTGGTCGCAAGCACGACTACTGAGCGTGGGCTCCTTGGTTCGATTCCCGGGTTGGGCAAAACGTTCCATTGGGTTTTTCCATTAAAAATCTCTCAGTAGTAGCCCGGAGTTTGAAGGTGGCGGTATGATATCCCCGCGCTTCGGAAAGCTGTCCTGCACCTGATCTCTCTCCGGTCGTGTCGCATTGCCGTCCCATCAGACTATGAGAGTAAAGGAACAGCGAGTGCACCTGCGCCTGCGCACACACTTGTGCACTATAATATCTCCTGCGCCGATGGCTAATCTCCGCTATGATTGGCCGCCGTAACCGAATACTGTCCGGAGATTTTAAACTATCATGGTCACTAACATCATCATTAAAACTAGAAAGGGGATTAAAAAAAAAAAAAACAATCAGTAAACATGCTAAATGTCCCGATTCTAGTGTTAATGCTACGGTCTGGAGGACTATTATTATTATTAGTTTTCTTAGATAAGTAGGATCAGTAATAAGAGGTAATGAGTTTTTATTATCTGTTTATTGTGCTGTCACAACGAAATCAACTAGTAATTAAACTTAGCGTTAAAACAAAACATGTTTAAATTATCTTTAGTATTATGCAGTAATACCTAGTGGTGTGACCGTCGGACTGCCAAGTCATTGGTCACAAGTTCGGACCCAAGCCACCCACCTCTGTTTTTTCGGATTTCATGTATGTATTGTATAACTATCACATGCTCCGGTGAAAGAAAACACCGTGAGGAAACCAGCATGCCTGAGAGATATATCTCAACTGTATGTAAAGCCAAGTCAGAGGCCCATGGGCGGCATACAAACTCAGACACCAGGTTAGGCCCTAACCACAGGATAAAGAAAAAAGATTATCTTTAGCTGAGTACTGAAACAAACATAAAAAACTTAAATAGTAGAAAGTACCCATCAGTAGCGAAGAGTCAATTTTTGTAAGAGGTAAGCCGGAGTACATATCTTTAATGTGTTTATATTATTTGTCTATAGAATACTACCTGTGCCATTTTTCAAAGGGAAGCCGGTAGGGATCGAGTTCTATGGAATCTTCGCCACTGATACCCATCTACATGCCTGGTTGCTTACAATTAATGTATAAAATATCACAATGTGCAAAATGTGATAATGTACTAAAATACTGAACATAATTTACCCACACACATTTTTCGCTCCGGAACCAGCGGGGATCCCTATCTCATTTTACTGTTTGCAGAATCTCACCCTCCCCTAACCCTTTCACACCTTTAAATTCCTTTTCATTTATTTGTTTTCCCTTTCCCCAAGTTTTTAACATGTCTCAACAGTCTTTAGCCCTTTTGAGCCCCACCGTCATATTTCGTCACATAATTATTTAGAATTAAATTTTGTCACATTTTTTGCTGTGTAATTATTTTTTTAATAAGCTCTCTACAAATTAGTTTCAATTAGTTTTTGTCCCCGTTTTGTTTAATTTAATTTCGTATGCTCTTATTTATGTTGCGGTTATCCTTTTTGGTGCTGGCAGAATTTTAGGGTCGGCGACATGTTTTGTAAATAAATTTTAGTAATTAACATAGACTGAATGTAAATATAAGGTTTAATTATACTAGAATATGTGGGTGTTAGACTGTTAGCACTCTTTTACTGGCGACTTTATTATTAAATTAGTCTCATTTTGGAGATTAGGGACTAGACAAGTGGAAATCGAGTTTTTCGCAATAGTAGTAGCTTTTCAGTAGCCTATTTAAATTTAAAACATTTTTGTCCTCACCATAATTTGAATTGTAACTTTGTCCCTTAACACAATGATGTCCATTAAATACAAACTACAAATATAACTAAAACTAGCGACCCGCCCCGGCTTCGCACGGGTGCAATATATAAATATATAAACCTTCCTCTTGAATCACTCTAGCTATTACTGAACATCGAATCAAAATCCGTTGCGTAGTTTTAAAGATCTAAGCATACAAGGGACAGACAGACAGCGGGAAGCGACTTTGTTTTATACTATGTAGTGATAATGAAATACGAAGACTAAAAGTATGCCTCAGTAAAATATATACAACATTAGTTTTAGTATATGCGAAACCTGATACACGTGTCTAGTATTTTATGTAAAGAATCTATGTACAAAATTTCAAAACTGTATCATGAAAAATCACGAAGTTTTAAGCTTGTTCTGTTACCTAGTTGTCCGCACAAAAACGTTGTCACCACGCAGCGCACGCCTCCAGCGTCGTCTTGAGCTCATTGATAATAATAATTTGGCAGTAGGTACCTAAATTATTGCGATAGGTACTCAAAGTCCAAATTTTAACTTTTTTAAATATTTTTGGGAAAAAATATAACATGGTTTAAAAATTATTGGAATCGATTCAGTTACTTATTCTGAACAAACTATATTCTGGTTTCGCATATACTAAAAATAATGTTGTATACAACTACGACAATAGGCGTCAAAGTACTCCTCCGCATCGCTGTCATCTGGAAACGTGCCCAGAAGACTGGCAACATTGCCACGCTGAATTGCAATGCTAAATCTTTGGCCAAAGAAAGAGCCAGCCCACTGGTCACGCGAAGTGTCGACCAGTCGGCGAGAGATTATAACTTAGTCTAAATTAGTAGGTCTTTACTCATTTTACTGAAAATGATACATACTAAACTGATAATTCGTCAAAATTCACATGATCACGCCTCCACCCTCAAGGGGTAATCAAAAACTGCAAAACGACATTATTTTGTTATGACTGTAAACCCGCGTCCTAAACAAAGCGAATCGGTCAAAATTGTGTTCGATAATCGGGTTGAAAACGAACTATATGGTTAAACAGAAGTATTTTCACATTTAAATTTAATAGAAGTGTGAATTAATAGTCGCATAAATAATAATAATGGACGCCAGACGCGACACTCATCATTTTCACTCGCCCCACATTGCAGAACGAGCGATGCAATTATTACGATCGTATTTCCCTGTTTTGTGAGCACATTATATTTACTATTGTTAAGCGGAACTATTTTATAGACTTTCGTTACAGCTTTGTTTGTTGTAAAAGGTTTTATAGTGCCTAAGCAAGATTTATTGTTCAGGGGTAAGTCTTTTAAGAGGCTGCTTGCGTACATTTTTGGGATACCATTAAAGTTAAATTATTTAATTGTCATTCATTAATCTCTTTTACCTTTCTACCTTTTATTTGTATTGATAATAATTAGGTCTGTTGAATAATCGTGAGGTCTTGAGGACCAAGTGCCAAGTAACCCAGATTCTGTGTCTGTAACCGGTTGATAGGCTCGCCCCAATTGTATGACTGGCTAAATGTGAGTGCACCATAGGTGCACATCTATCTCATTTTTAGGGGACTGCATCTGCCTAATTAATATCTTTTTTAAAAACTGTACTCTTTGCCCTCACTGAATTTAGAAGTACTCTCATCTGCCTAGCCTAATCTCAACTATGTAGGGGTCGGCTTGCAGTCGATACCAGTTTTTTCATGAAGCGACTGCCTATCTGACCTCCACAACCCATTTAGTACTGGGTAATACAATACCGTTGGTGCGACTGCTTGTCAAACTTTCACACACCTTTCACACATACCTGTAACGACTGTCAAAGATCTACAAATGACAGCCGCGACCAGCGACTTAACGTGCTTTCCGAGGCATGGAGGTGAATGGGTATGTTATTGATGGTCACCATCAAAAGACGTGACGACACCATCACAAGTCGAGCATCGAGGACGACAGGCATAGATAGTGTTTTGTTAAATAAAAACTTTTGAAATAAGAACAATGCTCTGCCTATGCTCTTGAAGGATACAAAGATAACATTACGTCATATGATTCATTAATTTAATACTCTATTCAACAAACTCAAACTCAAATGAACCCAACAGAATCATCTCATAAATATCTACGTAAAACAATTTTGAGTACCACACCACCGTTATAAATTACGGTTCAAAAGTGAGGTAGGTGTAGTGTCCTACGGTGTAGTCATTAACAATATAGTACTAACGTCTCTGGGACCCTCATCAACCAAACTAATTAACGGCCGTCCCGGTGACGATACGGCAGCACAAGGGAATAGGGGTGGCAACCGTTTTTTGGAGTGACTGACTACTTCTTATTTTTTTGAGGAGCTCGTGGCTAAATAATAACAGCCAGACGAGTCCATCTTCGAGGTTAAGCAGCGTTTGCCAAGGTCGGTTTGGAGATGGGTGACCGTCCAATATACAGGATGTAAACGGACCCTTCACCAAGTATTCTGTACATCAAACCAAGTAACTTTACGCAAAAATGATTGCTATTAAACGACTTTTTTTTTTGGGGTGAAAAATCACGTTTTGCGGTAGGACTCAACGTAACGCACTCAGAACATTGTGCTGATGGATAGATTCAATAGTAAGAGGGTCATGGAGGTGTTAAAAGTAATTTTCTTACATTAAAACTCGTAATTAAAAAAAACAAAAATTGTGAAAATGTTGGAACTTTGACCCTCAACATCTCCGTAACTAGAAGGCTTCCCTCCCAGGTATGGTCACAAAAAAATGATCGCAATGAAAGGGAGAACAAGTGCTTTTCGGCTTCGTTAAGGGTCTTGTTACACCCTTTATACCGAGTTTCGTCCGTGCCTCGGAAAGCAAGTTAAGCTGCTGGTCTTGGCTGTCATTTGTAGATCTTTGACAGTCGTTACAAGTGGTCAGAGGCCCGAAAGTTTGACAATCAGTCTTACCAAGGGTATTGTATCACGGAACTATATTTTCTATCACCAAAATTTATATTTGTCATCAAGTTGTATCACCTAATAAATAGATCTATCGCCACGAAATATTTTCGTTCTTATAATAACAGTTTTGTTACTTAAATAATAGCTCTGTGCTCAGAATGGTAGATCTGTCACCAAATAAATCGATTATCGATCCCAGGTTAGGTTAGGTTAGGTTAGGTTAGGTTAGGTTACTGATTTTGCATTGTTTGGTGACTACATTTTGGTGACAGATCTACTATTTTGAGGACAAACCCTATTATTTAAGAAACACAAAACTAATTAAATTGGTGATAGCTTAAATGATACCCTTGTATCACCCAGTGCTAAATGGGTTGTGGAGGTCGGACAGGCAGTCGCTCCATGTAAAACATACTGGAGTTCTTTAGTTAAACGGTCCTAATCATTCGGGACTCGCGGGATGAGTTTACTAATTCATTTTTTTTTTCAGTTGCATTCGGTTAGTTGGGAAAAAGGCTAGGCAGATGACGATTCCATATTGGAATACGGTTGGTAGCCCTAGGCGAGACGGCTCCGGCACGGCCCCGGTACGGTACCGCAAATTATTAGAGAACCGGTATTGAAAGTAAATACGACGCTTTTTGGTTTGTAGGTGGTGGGGCAATGGTTCGTTTCGTTGGACGTTTCGAATTGAATTCGACTCGGAGTAGTGTAATATAAGGAATAGTCGGGTAGGTATAGGGATAGTCTATAAGGTATATACAACCATTAGTTTTAGTATATGCGAAACCTAAAACACGTGTCCAGTATATTTGTGTAAAGAATCTATGTACAAAATTTCAAAACTGTATCATGAAAAATCACAAAGTTATAAGCTTGTTCTGTTACCTGGTTGTCCAGGAAAAAACGTGGTTACCACGCAGCGAGCCCGCGCGCGCTTGCCTCCAGCGTCGTCTTGTGCTCATTGATAATAATAATTTGGCAGTAGGTACGTAAATTATTGTGATAGGTACTTAATGTCGCTCGGTGTCCAACTTGTAACTTTTTTAAAATATTTTTGTGACAAAATATAACATGGTTTAAAAATGATTGGAATCGATTCAGTTACTTATTCTGAACAAACTATATAGGTTTCGCATATACTAAAAATAATGTTGTATGTAATGGGTCTTTGCTACCTAAATAAAATGATACATTATTTTAAATTTTATAATATTATAAAGAGGAAAGATTCGTATGTTTGTAACTAATAAACTCAAAAACTACTGGACCGATTTCAAAAATTCTTTCACCATGAGAATGCCATATTATCCCTGAGTAATATAGGCTACATTTACTACTACTAGAAAAATAAGGAGAGGGGGGGGGAATGCGGGGAAAACAAATATCCACCCATGCGGAGCCGGGATGGGCCGCTAGTGTGTAATAAAATGAAGAAGTTAGCTTTGCAATAAAACCATTGTTTAAAATGTTGTGAGCCATGCATCTGAAAATTGTTACTATTTTTATGGCACATTAAAATATGGGAAAAAATATAGGAGCTTAGTTATAATCAATCTATAACGTCTCCGCCCTCCTGCCGGGACACAGGTCACCACCACATGAACCCAGTCTAAGTAGGCTAGTTCTAGGACATGTCGATAACCTCTGGATGTGTTCACCATTTTGGAAGCAGTGAGGATAAACTCAAACTCAAAGCATTTATTTCAATTAGACCATACATTATTCAGGCACTTTTGAATGTCAAAAAAAAGGCAAAGCTATAAGATTTTAAATCATGGTCACTAACATTATTATTTAGACTAGAAACGGGATATTTTACCATGTTTACATGGTAAATACCCCGTTTAGTCTAAATAATAAGGCAAAGCTACTCTTACAGTCACAAGGCATAATAACTAGTGAAAGTACTGTAATTGCCCATTCCAAATTTGACAGGAGTGCTTAGTCAATTTTCTGCTGTAAAAACACCATGATCTCACCAAATCACAATTTTGTAGAGAACAAAATACTATTTTTTTTTTTTTGTTATAAAACTTATCGAACATTAGGTAGGTATTTTCGAACCAGAAAACCCTCAAAACAAATCCGTAAAACTTACAAATGTGTAGCGGTCAGGAATCGAAACCGTGACCCTAGCAAAAACCATTCAGCGTCACCAACCAAACCATCGAAGAACATAACATCTCGCCTTGTAATCCCCGAAGGTTTAGGCAGAGGTGTACCTAACAAGTACACCCACATTTCGCCAGTTATTTTTGTGTCCCATGTAATAGGCCTTATCCGAAGGCTTAAAGTCACCCAAAGGGCAATGGAGAGGGCTATGCTCGGAGTTTCCTTGCGTGATCGAATCAGAAATGAGGACATCCGCAAGAGAACCAAGGTAACCGACGTAGCCCGAAGAATAGCGAAACTGAAGTGGCAGTGGGCAGGGCACATTGCTCGCAGAACGGATGGCCGATGGGGCCGAAAAGTTCTGGAGTGGCGACCGCGAACCGGAAGACGCTGCGTTGGAAGGCCTCCCACTAGGTGAACCGATGACCTGGTGAAGGTTGCAGGGATCCGCTGGATGCGAGTCGCACGGGACCGGTCAATGTGGCGACACTTGGGGGAGGCCTATGTCCAGCAGTGGACGTCTTTCGGCTGAAATGATGATGATGATGATGTAATAGGGTGGCCTAATGCGTTCAACCGAGCACAAAGACTCCGTGCTTGCGACTGAAAAATTCCTGATGGAAAACCCAATACCATCTTGCCCGACCCGGGAATCAAAACCAAGACCTAATGCTCAGTAGTCACGCTTGCGACTGAAGCGGTGAAGGTTACAGTTAATAAACACAACAGCTTACGGAAAAGAAGAAATATATTGTTCAAAAGCTTGTACAAGTTTATAGAACACAGATTACAGTTTTTTATATAAAAGGTCTAACTATTCATACACGAAATATTTTCAGAGAACCATCAAACGGCTATAACGAAACCATTTCAAGGGATTTTTTTTTAATCTAAGAATATTTTTATAAAAAATAAATAATTTATAATTAAGTACTTGACCCACAAAATAAATCCTGGCTCCTTATTTTTGAACATTCATTACGCTGGTTACTACGTCGTATTTACCTACTTTCATTGTTAGAATAGGGAGTAAAGGTTTTATTCAAAAAGTCTAAATTTTTTTTAGAATTATTATAATTTCGTAAAAACAAAAACACTCAGTTAATTTTTTTTCGTTGCTAATGCAACTTTACGACCGAAAGAAGTAACTCTTAAAATATTTCGTGTATGAAAAGATAGACCTTATACAACATTATTTTTAGTATATGCGAAACCTGAATTTAGTTTGTTCAAAATAAGTAACTGAATCGATTCCAATAATTTTTAAACCATGTTATATTTTTTCCCAAAAATATTTAAAAAAAGTTTAAAGTTGGATACCGAGCGACTTTGAGTAGCTATCGCGATAATTTAGGTACCTACAGCCAAATTATTATTATCAATGAGCTCAAGACGAAGCTGGCTTTTGTGCGGACAACTAGGTAACAGAACAAGCTTATAACTTTGTGATTTTTCACGATACAGTTTTAAAAATTTTGTACACAGATTCTTTACATAAAAATACTAGACACGTGTATCAGGTTTCGCATGTACTAAAACTAATGTTGTATATTTATTATACACACGAGGTACCTCTTATCGACTTATGGCCGTCTTGCCGGTCTGCTGTCCACAGTTAGAATATACAATGTGTCCGGTCATGAACTAGCGATATTCTAGGTATTTATATAACAACAATTTTAAGACACAAATACACTACACACTTGGGTCCAATCCACTTCCCTGCTATTTGGCAGCTATTTTGTTTTTTCATGCAAAATAATCATATCTCTCAAAGTTTTGGTCTTATTGAGATAAAAATAGGCTTAAACAGAGGGCAAAGATGTTGTCAATCGTTTACATTATGAAATCACGGGTTCACATTATCGTAACTTTAAGAAAAAAAGAAATTAAACTCCAGAAAAATATAAAAAATATGCAAATCAATAATTTGATGTCAACAAATTCTTTGCGAATCAACAAATTTGTATAATAGAATAGTTGTTATATAAGTACCTAAATTATCGCTAGTCCAAGACCGGACACAATGTATATAGTAGTCTATGGTCCGCAGTCCACAGACTACATAAAATATATCTAATAACAAAATGATCTGTTTGTTTGTACAATATTGACTTATTTTACTAAATATACTTTAAGTAATTTTAAGAAGTAGCTACACTACACGACCACTACACCATCGAAGCAGTCATTAGAAACATACTTACCTACTAAATGATCTGTTAATACCTTAAACTAACCGCCACGTTGTTATCTAGGTCGCCTAAACCACATTTACTTCAGCGGCCCAAATAACCGTTCGGGATGACCCTAATGAGGGCTTGGATTACGCGATTGGCGTGGCCAATGTGGCCATCAGCACGATACAATAACGTTGTTTAAGGATAATAAAATAGACATTCCGAGGAGGACCTATTTGTGCTTTGAGTATGAACGTTTTGTTTGAAGATTAACCTATAAGTACAGGTAGTTTCATAAAATCTTAGTAGTAGACAAATAGGCAAGGGAATATAAAACATTGCTTAAACTAGAGTCTTATGTAATAGGGGATTTCTCAATTACAGCCACAGAGTCTGGATTTGTGCCCGCTCGATGGCAATAGGCTCGCCCTATGTTAGGATGTTACCACACCAACCGATGGATCATTGATGGAGCTCATGGATCGATGGTAGAGTAGATAAATCGACGTCGATCCACAGTTTCTACTACACCGA